>JAOTQQ010000003.1:30131171-30150063 GCA_026546715.1 Gallinago undulata | reverse complement strand
CCCGACATTGCGGCCCCCCCCCCTCTTTACCTCACCTCACCCACCGCCCGCCCGACATGGCGGCCCCCTCACCTGTGTCTTGGTGGTGAGCTGGATCACCGCCTTCCTGAAGTTGAGCTTGGAGTCGGCGCTGCCCATGGTGGTGCCCAGCGGGGCTGCGGCCTGGCAGCCGCGGCGGGCAGGGCCGTCCCCCTCACGCCGCCGATCCCGCCTCTCCTCCTCGGGCCGCCGCTGCCGCCATCCTCCGGCCCCGCGCCGGCGGCTCCCGCTGCCTCCCTCCTGTCAAACCCGGCCTCGCCGCTCCCGGGCCCTCCCTCCCCTCCTCCCGCATCCCTCCCTCCGCCCACGGCTCCTCCTCCGCCAGCCCTCCATCGCGCTCCGCCGCCACCTTCCCCTCACTGCCCCGAGCTTTCCCATCCCCGTCTGCCATCCCTGCCCCGCTTCACCCCGTCCCTCTCATCCTCCTCCCCCTCCTGGCAGCCCCTTCCTCTTCCTCCATCCCCTTCTCGCCCCCCATGGCCGTGCTCCCCCTGCACCCTCTCCCCTCTCCGGGCTTGCCCATGGCAGAGCACAGCTTTCCTCCTCTCACCCTCCTTCTCCAGCCCTTCCTCGCTCTCCCCTCTGGCCTAGGCTCCCTCCGCCATCTCCCCTCTTCCCTGACAGCCCCCTTCTCCTCTTCTTCCCCGACCTTTGCCTCCTCCCCACCATCAGGTCCCTCTGCCCCCATCTCGCCCCATTCTTTCTCCCCTCCTGCCCACACCTTTTGTCCCCCAAAGCCCCCTTGCTCAGCTGCTCTTGGGCACCAGCCCCACGGCAGCTCCAGCTAGCCACTGCCGAGAGCCCATCACCCGGAGCCGGGATGTCTGGAGGTGCAGAGGGATGCGGAAGGAATGGCTTCTCCTGCTTGTGGGCTGAAAGGGGCCAGGAGCAAGCAGGTTTGTTACAAGGTGGTGGAGCCTCCTTCTCTGGAGACATTCAAAACCCACCTGGACAAGTTCCTGTGTAACGTGCTTCAGGTAGACCTGCTCTGGCAGGGAGGGTTGGACTAGATGATCTCCAGAGGTCCTTTCCAACCCCATATGATTCTAAGTACCTTGTAAGGAGCTAATTTGTACTTGATGGCCCGTTAACCCTGATTAAATTCCACCCACCTGCAAGGGGGGGGACGACTGGAAATTCATGATTTGGCCCTCACTGAACACCTCAAAGCCGCTCTTGGAGCGGTTCGGTGCTGCCTTTGAAGTTATCGTCACTGCTTTCTGCACCAAGCAGCTACACGAACTGCGAGCAGGTCTTTTTGGTGTTGCCAAGTTACATTTCACATGCTCAGCTCTGCAAACCTCCTTTCTTCAGAGGAAATGAGGTAATTCTAATCGTTTTGCAAAAGAAAGCAATGCACTGACTCTCCAGCTGGGGCAGACTGTGGGAATTCTCATTTGTTGGCGTATAACCCGTACAGAAATCACCCATGTTTGATTCTATCGAGTGACAGGTCAGATCTGAGACATTCTTGTAAAACCCACAGGGAAAAAAATACTTTCACAGAATCACATCACCTGACTTTTGCTGCCAAACAGCCTAGGGCTTGACATCCAAGCATTCACTCACTCAGCACGGCTACACCATACAGAAAAGCTATAATAATGTATTCCTAGGAACAGAATACGTTTCACTGGCAATTATTTTTCACAATTAATAGAATTGTTCAGTTGGAAAAGATCCACAACAATCATCTATCCCAACTGCCTGACCATTTCAGTGCTGACCAAAAGTTAAAGCCTGTTATTAAAGGCATCATCCAAACACCTCTTCAACACTGACAGGCATAAGAAAGTTAAGATTTTTTTTTTCCCCATTTCTATATTAAAATTAATTAGAAAAAGATCTAGGAGCCAGTCAGAGATGGCTTTCTCCCAGACACACCAAAAGTGTTCAATTATCTTTGCTAAGTTATAAATGCCAGGTTAAAAGAGACTCCTCAATTCTGGTCTGCAACTGCATTAAGGCAGAAGACTTTCCAGCCAGTCACTGAATTTTGGGAGTATGTAGATGTGTATAGAGAGATCTGTGAGGAGAGAAATCATTTATAATTTGTCTCTTATTCCCTGCTTTATTTCCCTCCTCTGCTGCTGCACAGGAGCGCAGAGTACCAGCCACCGCTTTAATCGTCCAGGGGCCCTCAGCTGCCTGTCACCGCTGGATTGAACAGTGTTTTCTGACACAGATCCCATCTTTTCTGGATGCACAGTCTGCTGCTCTTGCGTAAACATCTCATATTGCCTTTTCTGTAGCCACTGCTGCAAGGTAATGCGATCAAGAATAAATCCAGGGAGTTCCATCACGCAGAAGGCAAAAATAAAAATCGTCAAATCCCACTGTCACATGAGTTAATTTGGACCTCAGAGTCTCTGGTGGATTCCAGGGCTGACAAGGACAAATAAACCCCCTTGGACGAAGCCCCCTTTGGACGTTGTCCTGTGAGGAGAGGCTGAGAGAGTTGGGATTATTCAGCCTGGTGAAGAGAAGGCTCCAGGGAGACCTTATAACCCATTTCAGTGCCTAAAGAAGCTACAGGAAAGATGGGATGAGACTCTTTATCAGGGAGTGGAGTGATAGGGCAAGGAATAATGGCTTTAAACTAAAGGAGGGAAGATTTAGACTAGATATAAGGAAGAAATTTTTTACAATGAGGGTGGTGAGACACTGGCCCAGGTTGCCGAGAGAGATGGTGGATGCCCCATCCCTGGAAACATTCAAGGTCAGGTTGGATGGGGCTCTGAGCAACCTTGATCTCATTGAAGATGACCTTTAAAGGTTCCTTCCAACACAAATTATTCTATGATTCTAAACTCCACACTAGCAAGTAGGAGAAAGGCCAACTTTTCTAACCCTTGTTCCCTTAAGCTGAAAAGCAAGTACCAAAATCCTAAGACTTTTCTGAACTAACTTGTACGTAACAGACACATTTCCTCCTCAGAACTCTACAGATCCTCACTTCCCCTCAATTTTAAACTCCTTCTACCCTTCAGAAAGAAACACAAGAGTTTGTCCTCAAAAATAAGAGAAGCCTGCATTGGGAGCACTGATTTCTCACCAGAGTGCAGAACAGGGAGAACACAGAGGCGGAGTTAGTGAAGATACAACACTAAGGTGATGCTGTGGGGCAGATTGTAAGGGGTTTCCCCCTTCACAGCCCCAGCTAGGAAGCTTAGAAGCACCCCTACCTTGAAGAGCAACCCATCCAAACCCACCAAGGCCGAGAAGAAACTGACATCCCCACTGAAGGCTCCCGAGAAGTCATGGAGAATCATGGAATCACAGAATTGTTGGAGTTGGAATCTAGAGGATCTAGAGGATCTCTAGAGATCATCCAGTCCAACTCCCCTGCTGAAGCACGGTTGCCCAGACCACATCACTCAGGACTGCATCCAGGCAGAGCTTGAAGATCTCCGGAGAAGGGAACTCTATGACCTCCCTGGGCAGCCTGTTCTAGAGTCTGGCACCCTCACCAGAAAGAAAATCTTCCTTATATTTGAATGGAACTTTCCATGTTCCAGCTTGTGCCCATTGCCCCTCATCCTACTGCTGGAAACCACTGAAAAGAGTCCAGCTCCATCCTCCTTCAACCCACCCTTTAGGTACTTGTAGATAAGGTCTCCCCTCAGCCTTCTCTTCCCCACGGCAAGGCCAGGACAACCCTCCGCATCCCTCCCCGGGGATGCAGGGACCGGAGGCATCATGACAAGGAGATGGGGGGACCGCGGGGCACCCCCCTCCACCTTGCCCTCCCCAAACCCCGCTCCCTGCAGCCCCACGCCCGCCCCGCTGTCCGCGGCAGGGCTGGGCGGAGAGGAGGAGAAGGAGGAGGAGGAGGAGGAGGAGGAGGAAGAGGCCGGTCTCGCCTCGCCTCCCCCTTCCCTCTCGCCGGCTTTCCTTGCAGCATTTCCATGCTAGAGGTCTCCACCGAGCTGCGGAGAGAGGATCTGCCTGGCTGCGCCGGGCCCTCTTCCTTCCTTTGTGCATCCCCCAGCCCCGTGTAAGCCGTGTCCCCCCCGCCCCGGCCGGCACGTCCCCGCTTCATCCACCCACACACACACCCCCCCGGAGCTTCCCCCGGTTCTGGAGACAAGAAGAAGCCGCCCCCCTTTTCCCCCCTCCGGGGCAGACAGAGCCGGAGCAGCGGACGGACTCCGGGTGCCACGTCGTGCCATCCTCCCCTTCCCGGCCCGCCCCGGCGCGGGGGGAGCACCGAGGCCGCATCCCCGCATCCATCTCCGCTCCGCGTTCTTGGCGGCGGCGGTGGGGTCCCGTGTCCCCCCCCCGCCCCACCTTCGGCGGATGCTTCGCGTCTCCCCGGAGCGCTGGTGCTAAATGCTGAGCGCCGACAGGATGGAGGAGTTTCAGAGCGAGGAAGAGGAGCCCTGGTACGACCAGCAAGACCTGGAGCAGGGTAAGGATGGGGGCACCCCGCAAGCTGCCAGGGATGGCGGGCCAGGGGGATGCGGGGTCAGAAAAAAAAACGAAAAAAAAAAAAAAAAAGGGGAGTGGGGTGGGGAAATCCTGGGTGCTGGAGGGTGGGATGCCTTCTCTCAAGACTCAGATTTGCTTGGCAAAGCCAGCGCCTCGTCCTGCGGCAGCACCTCCGTGGAAATCTGGGCTCCTCTGCTCCAAACCACTGTCCTCAGCGTGGAAAGTTTAAACCCGATGGATAGAGGACGGGGAGCCCACCAGGGTCCCGAGCACCAGGGGAGTAAAAAATTTGGTGGGTTACATCCACAGGGATGCTGGTTCCCCAGAAAACTTGCTGCAGGCGGAATGGGACATGGGTAGTTATGACATTGCTCTCATGTCAGAGCAGTTGCAGGTAGAGTTAGCAGGCACTAGTTAGAAATTAATACATCGGAAATAACGGGTTGCTAAGCTGAAGATGCTGAAAGAGTCTTAAAAGCTTTTGCTGCCCAAACCCAAATCCAAAGGGATCTTCAGCTTCTAAAACACGTAATTACTTTTAGATATTTTTTCAATCAACCATAAAAGCAGGAGAAATTGGGAAGGAAAAAAAAAATCAAGGACAACTTTCAAACAACAAAAGTAGCTTTGTTAGAAGATAAAAATTCACTTAAGTAGTTTGTTTTGAAGTAACTGTACCTACATTTGCGCTAGTTCTACGTAATATTTATCTTAAGGCAGGACAGTTGGTGGCTGTGGGTATTTGGGGCTTTTTTTTTTTTTTAATTTTGCTTATCTTAATATTTTGAGTCAACATGCAGTAAGTAAATAACTGGAAGAAGTCCCATTTCAGGCCAGTAGTCGAGGAATGAACTGAACTGATTTGTCAGTGTGCAGGGAAAATCATTCCTACCTAAATACAGTATCCCTCTGACACATTGCACTATAGGTATGGTATATAGGGTATATATATTCATTTTAGCCAGCTGACTGTCAGCAGGGACATGTGGTCCAGCTGCAGGGCCTCTGCCCACTGTCGTTCCAGTACATTATGTCATGATTTAAAGTTTACACAACTTCAGCTGCAGGGCAGAGGCCCAGAAAGGAATGACAACCACCCACCCCCCCCCCCCCAGGGATCATTGCAGCTGGGTTTTAACCCCAATTTCTCAGTTAATAGGAAGTCTCAGTAGTGGCGTACTGAGCCCTGCACTTTGAAACACAAGGCTCAAATGAAGCCAGGGCAGAGCACGGGGATGGAGCTATCAGCTGAATAAACAGTGCAGCCTTTGAGTGCTCAGAAATTCACATTTCTGGGTGACGTCTTCCCGTGGCTCACAAGGGGCTTGGGCACTGGTCCAGGGGCAGGATGCAGGCTGAGGAAGAGCAGAACTAGGGGTGAAGAAGGGGAGCGTTGAGCAACGCAGGAGCGATTGATTTTTACCTTACCGCTGTCCCCGGTGTCAGGTTCATGAGTCAGCACTGGCACCCTGCAACTGGCTCACAACAATAAAACCACCTTCCCGGTGCAGGCCAGGTTCCCAGCTCTGTCCCGGCAGCATAAATGCAGAATAACTGCTCCCAGATGATGGATTGTTGCTGGGGATAGACTCCACCTTTGAGCAAACACAGGACTGGAGGAAAATACAGACCCAAAACAAAGCCCAGCTGTGGGGTTTGCAGCCTCCTCTATGAACGGGGGGCTGCACAGGCTAGCACAAACTCAGGAGGAGAGATGGGGAAGGCTTTAACTAAAATCACCCAACTGGAAAGGTCCTATGGGGTGATTACCACCGTAATTAATTTGCATGGCGCACAAAGCATCGTGAAGGACAGTGCTAGACTTTGTCCATATACAGCGTGCCTCTGCGTGACAGCCATAGCAGTATTCCGAGGTCTTTGGTGATGGGGCACAGCTGTGGAGCTGTTGGGTTTGGAAATGGGGGGGGTGTAGTGGTGGAAAGTAGGGTGGAAGACGCCCAGCGTAGCACAATGTCACGGGCTGGCATTACTAAGAGCATGGGCATGCCAACAGCACAGGGTCGCGCTGAAACCCACGGCTGGCAGCAGCACCAGGCAGGCAGAGGACAAAAGCACAGCCTTAAAGACTGCTCCTCGGGAGCCAGGGGTGGGAGAAACGAGAAGGAACCTAAGCGAGGAGGAAGGTTCTTCTTGTGAACCAGTTGGTTGCCGGGCCTTTATCGTCATTTCACAGCATCATCAAATATTTATTACATTTACATCCAAAACTGTTTGCTAAGCAACGGATGGTTTAACTGGGAGCTCTGTGATGATTATGTTAATTAACCATTTTAGCACCACAGAGGAAATCATGCCTCTAGCTCCACTCTGAGCACCTGTTACTTTTCTCCCAGTCCTCCACGCAGCTTTGGCTTGCTGAAATAACTCATTTTTTCAAGAAAATACCCCCCAGTCACTCTTTTCCCCTCCCTGAAGCACCCACCACAACTGACCGCGTCGAGCACTTGCCTTGGAGGCAGCAAGGTCCAGTCCCCAACATCAAGGCCCTTCCAGCCTCGTTCAGATGAAGCTGGTGCCTTTCAGATTCCTTTACCTGTTCCCTGGCATGCTGTAAGCCTGCGTGGCTCACGGTGTTGTACCAAGACACCTCAGCACATAGAAGAGACTCAAATCCCAGCCAGGAGACTTAATGACAAGGAAACAGTGGTGGTGTCCTCTGAGGTGTTTCATTCTTATGGTGATCTCTCTGGGAAGGCTTTGTGATTTGAAGAAACTGGTAAAAATGGAGCTCTGATTACTTGGTAGCATGGCTTTGCTTATTGCCAGGCTTTCTAAGCATGAATGGATGTCAGCACTCCTTTGGTTCAGCCAGAGCCTCACCTCCCATGGACTGGGGAATCCGTGCCCCTAAGTGTTAAAGCCAGAATACAGTGATGGTGAACCTTTTTCCAGCCATTGGGAAGTGATGATGTTGCTGCAGTTGCATCATACCCTGAGCACAGGGTGTACGTGCAGCCAGACCCCAAGAGAATGAATAAAATAAAATTAGAGAGTCTGAGCTGGGGATAAGTGCGGACACCTTTTCTGTTCATCAGGAGCATTTGTGTTCAGAAGGGCTGCGTGCCAAATCAATCACATCTGGATCCAAGCAGAGCAGAGACCAGACCCAGCAACTATCTCTGCCAGCCACTTCCAGCCTTCATCTCCTCCACAGCCATCTCCCGAGTCCTCCTCATAGTCACCCTGCTGCATTACCTGATCTTCCCAGCCTCTTTATCCTTCTGCCAGCATTCAGGTCAAAGCCAAAGAGCAGAGCACAGCCCAAGAGGAGGGCTCTCAAAGCCACCTTTGTGGTCCCTGGAGCCTAAATACAGCCCAAGTGCTGGGAAGATTCCTCCTGTGTGAATAAAATGGCCTCATAATGCTCCAAGTTAGCCAGCAGGACTAGAGGTAGCACTTCTTCTCATTGCCACTGTGGGACTGATAGTCCTCTGCTCCTGGACAGCCACAGAAACTTTTGGGCCAAACAATCTGCAATGCAGACTTAGGACTATACGGCTGTAACCTCTAAAGGTCTCCAGATTTAAGTATCTTATTTTAATTCCTCCTCCTCCTGCCAAGCATCTGATTGCCTGCACGCTAAGAAGGAAAATGACACGAGGTGCTGAGCTTGCACCACTCCCAACTCATCTGTGTAAAGACAAAGGGTCACCAGTGCCCTGGTGATCATCCCCTGAGGGTGGGACGAGCCCAGGGGATCAGAGCTAGCACCCATACCTGACTGGTTTCTGCACCACCCAGCCTACGCGGGGTGGTCCACAGAGCTGCAATTCACCATGGGCTTGCCCGTAGGATTCACTGCACCGGGGAGCAGATGGCACCCCAAATTCTGTCCCTTGTGGTGCAGTTACCCCAACAGTCCAGCTCAGGGGACAAGCCACCCAGATTGCCTGTCCTCCAGGAACACAGCGGTTAACTCGCTGTCCTTGCTCCCCAGCGGCAAGCCAGCAGGGTGGAATTTTGCCTGCAGTAGCTGAGCCACTTACTTATTTAGCAGTGTGGTACAGCAGGTAGCTTATGGAAGTGGAAAGTTTTCAGTGACTAATTGCTGAGCTGCTTGGGAATGACAAGAGGGACTAGAAAAGTCACAGGAGACAAGGAGACAGATGACAGTTAGGTTAGTCTGAGGAAGGGACGAGAGCCTCCAAATCTGCAGAGTTAAAAAAAAAAAAAAAAAGAATATATATATTTAGATGTATTTTCCTAGAATAAAAATTCCCCTGTTATGTGAAGGCAGCAAGAAAACAGGGTGTGAGAGCCCCACACAGCAACTTCCAGGATCGCCCTCCTGATGTCTCACAGCAACTCCTTCCTACATCTGCTGGAGCCCAGACACATACTTCCAGCTGTGGGAAGGAGCAGAATTAGAGGAACTGCTGGAAAGGCAAAAAGAAGAGGCAAAGGGGAGGGAGGGAAAAAAAAGTCAGATTTTTCCATCTCTCCCATCCTGAAACAATCAGCTAACAGTGGCATTTCTCCTTGGCAAGGCCACGTGTGAAGGATTTATGGTCTGAGACCTGAAGGACATTCCCCCAACGGGAGCCCTGTGGGCAGGGAGACAAGGCAGCAGCCACCAGCACCCTGCACGGAGAGGCTGTGCCCTCCCCTGCATTTTCCAATCCTCTGCCTTTCCTCCTGGACAGCCAGCGCTGGCCAGTGACAGGGGGGATGCAGTGACTTGGTGTGACAGGCAGGAACCACTCGGAGCTGGGGGAGCACCAGGATCCAATCCTGCTCCTGCTTAAAGCAGCCCCAGCACTCAGGAGAACGCAGGGCTTGCTCCCTCCCGCACACCCTCCATCTTCTTGGCTAAAACCAGCCTTTACCCAGGGCATTCCCACCTCACCCGACTGATACATCCCTGCGCTCACACCAAACATCATTAGGGCTTCCAAGGCTTCTGCTCATCACACTCAAAAACACGCACGCGGGCCAAGAATTTAGGAAAACATCTCCGATAGAAAATACCCTGGAGGAACAAGACCAGATGTTTTGCAACTGCTGGTCTTTGCACAGCTGGGAATTTTAAAGTGATTTTATGTTAGGGTTTGGGGGGGGTTCTGTTTGTTTGTTGTTTTGTTTTTTTCCATACATATTTAACAAACAGTTGTAAACCTTCTCTCCAAGAGGTAACAGTTCTTTCAATGGTTTAACCAGCCTGTTTCTCTGCAGCCTTATGGTTAGTCACTCTAGTTTATCCCATGTGCAGAGCAGCTGCCCCCACACTGCTCAGCTAACTTGTCTCCTCCCTGAAGATTTCAGTCCTTCAAGTGGGTGGTATCCAGGTCCATGCAGACCCCTTCCAATTCTGCAGCTGCAGGGATGGCAGATGGACCTAGGACATTACCATGCCGTCCTCCAAGTTTTCTTGACCCACAGGCAAGTGTTGAGTCCCAGGAAGGACGGGAGGTCAGGGCTGAGCACTGGTGTCTGCAGGAGGAGGCAGAGCAAGGAGCAGCACAGAACATCTTCACACTCAGACTGGAAGGCTGACAGTGTTCCACAAATGGCACCGGTCACTCACCTGAGGTCAGAACCTCTTCCCACATGGGTAACGTCTCCAGCAGGTACCAACAGCCAGGCACAAGGCAGTGTGTGAGCTTAGCACCTGGAGGAAGAGGGCTCCAGAGCATTTCCCAGCAGTGGATGGGAAGGGAGCAGTCTGCAAGATGACACACTCTAAACCCAAACACAAGGGCTGCTAGAAAAGAGGCAGCCAGGTTTTTGGTGCTGCTGCAGAGGGTCGGGCTGGTTTCTGCATTGAGCTGTACCACATGGCTGTGGAAGAGGGATCTTCTCTGTACCCACATGCTTCTGGCACATAGAATAGAATCGTCTAGGTTCCCTTCCTTCCTGGAAGGGAGCTTTAAGATCATTGAGTCCAACCATCAACCTGACACTGCCAAAACCACCACTAAACCATGTCCCTCAGCACCATGTCTACCCATCTTTATTAAATACCTTCAGGGATGAGGTATGAGAAGGAGCAGCCAGGAGTAACCGGCAGCTGCAGTGCTGGTGGTGGTCTCAGGAGCTGCTGCAGGTGGCGGTTGTGCTGGAACGTGGTTGCTCTCCGAGAGACCAGACCTCTCAGGATCAGTGGTTCCTCCTGCCTGCCCCCAGCAAGAGGACAGCGAGGGCAACCAAGTCAGCCAGCAATGGCTCAGAGTAGGAGAATAGGTTGTGTGAGCAGGAGCAGGGCTGGAGAGCTGACATGGCTGTGGCAGCCCATCACCGTGGGCACCGTGCTCTTCTGCATGAGTGCACTGACCTGTCCTTCGCAGGTCACCTCCGCCTGGAGCTCCACACGTGCACAGTCCTGTGGGGCAGCGGCAGCAACACACATGTAAAGTCTCCCCGGAGCTAATCCTCCTCGTCCGTCCTGGGTCGGTTACAGCCCCCAAAACACGCCTGGGGAGATGAGATTCCCACACGGCACCCAATCCACGTGCCTGTGTCTTTAGCTTTAAAAGAGAAAAAGCTTCTATTCACGGTTCTCTGCATCCCAACATAATTAATTAGATGGAGCTTTGCTGCCCAGAGGAGGGGTGCACGCAGCAAAGCGCTGGCTGCCTCTTCCCTCTCTGCTTCTCCCCAACAACTCCGCTTTTATGTATTTATTTAGGACGCTTTCTGGTCCAAGTGCACTATCAGAGGCTCTGAGCCACCAATCACCAAGCTCTTTGAAACCATTTTAGCCTACAAGGCAAACACGGGCACCGAGGCTGTCGAGATGAGACCAGCAGGAAAAGACACAGATGGGGCTGCGACCATGGTCTAATAACATACTCCGTGTTATCATGCTCTAACGACTTGGCAAAACACATATTGATTGCTGTGGGCACGGGGACAGGACTGCTGCGTATGTGTTTGTGTAGACACGTTCGGCTTATAAGCAGAGGTAGCCATCAAAAGTCCCTAACGTTAATGTGCAAGGGAGGCTTTGGGGCACAGAATATTAGAGGGCAAAAAGAAAAAGGTGAGCATCAATTAAATAAATTTAAAAAAAAAACAAACCAACCACAGAACCCACAAAACTGGTGAGCATCTGAGAAGAACAAAAAAAAACCCACTGATAGAAAGGAAATACTGAATAAGATTGAAAAATAGAGAAGGCAAGGAAGGGAGCAGCAGGGCTAAGCAAAAGGAGGAGGCTAAGGTCTAAGAAAAGAAGGCTGGAGGGCTTCCCTGTAGCACAGCACGGTACAGACAGAGCACCCCTGAGACCTTTGCCAAGGTTTTCTATGCCTTGGTGGTACCAATTTTGCTCAGGGGACTGGGGACAGCTCAGGGGACTGGGGACAGCAATGAGCTGCTCTCATTGCACTGCTCTTGCACATCTCTCTGCCACCATCCAAGCTCCCCACCACCACCAGGGAAGCTTGCAAAGCCGAAGGCAGCCCGGGGTGTGTAACAGATTACACGAGAGAAAGAACAAGGCAAGAAAAGGAAGAAAAAGAGCAAGGAGGAAATCCAGCCAATCTCATTAGGCTAACAGAAACGCCCAGGTACCCAACATCAGCTGAGCCCAGCTAGAGCCACGGTTTGAAAGGAGAATGTGAAGAGGGAGGATGCTCCCATGCTGCCAGGGACCCTGGCACAGCCCCTGCCTGCGTCACCCAGCCCTGCCACAGGCACCTTTCCCTCTTGCTGCACTGGGCTGCTCTGAAAAGCAAACCCTGCCTCTGTCATACACCTGGTTACGCCAAAATGGCAGGTCCCCACAAAAAAACCCACACAGAACATCAAGCGCCAAGCTGATTCAGGGAGGAATGTCCAAGTTGTGCCAGTGGATAAGGGATGGAGGATCCACACCTCAGCAGTAAGCCAAATGGCTCTCTGAAAGCTCTGCCAGGCCATGGGAAACACTATCAGCTATGGAATGGGCATGTTGAAAAGGCTTTTCCACATCCAGACATGCCTGCAGGTGGTTTGCAAGATGCTGTCAGGTGGCCCTTGCTTCTCTGCATCCCAGCACATTCCATTGCAAAGGCTTATAATGGCTGAGAACAGAGATTGCCTCCATCACCTGTCATGGAGCAGCAGTAAGCGACATACAAAAGCTGATCTTCATTGTAATATACTCAGACAGCACAATCCCTTGCAACTAAGAAGAAAAATAAATGAGCAGCAAGTACACCCTACCCTGGGGTAAACCAGCACAGCATCATTTATTTAGGTTTTGAAAGGGATAATTGCACCTACCCTTGACTCTAAGTACCCGTGTGTAATGGAGCAGACAGCAAATGCAATTAAATTAAACGTCAACAGCATTAAACATCAGTCCTTAACTCTCAGCCTACCCCATCCATCAGCTCCCAAGCACCCTGAACTTCCTCCCGAGACCTTTAAGCCAAAGCTCTGCTCCTCCCTGCACTCCAGCAGGTGAATCCACCACCTGCAGCAGGACAGGAGCAGCCCTTTCTGGAGACCCAGCCCTTGAGGAAGGGACAAATAATTCCTTAACAGATGCTTAGCTGAAAAGAACCTGCAGAAACACACACCATAAACCCCCTGATGTTTAGTTCTATGAGCCAAAGGACTTCTAACCCCTCCACACAAGCCTGCCTGTCTCGCAGGATGGGGAGAAGGTTGGGTTATTTAAAGGTGAGGAGCAAAGCTCGCCTGTGCTCAGAGCAGCAGGCGTGTTCTTTCACAGCCTAAACACGGGAATCCCTCGATGCAAGACAGACCATGGGGAAAAGCCCAAAGCAGCTGCTCCAGATGGTGGCTTCCTCCAGGAAGCGTTTATGAGGACCACTGAATAGCTACCAGATCACTGATGTGCTGAGAGCAGCCGAAACCTCCTCTGCCCAGCACCAGGCTTGTGCTCCCCAAAAGCCACAGCCAGGAGATGCTGAGGGGGGGGAGGGGGAACCTTCAGAGAACAGGCTGTGGCAAAACAGCTCTGCCCAGCAGATGCAGACCAGCACTGGGAAGGCAGAAATTGCTCCAAACCCATTTTGTGCCTCACCCCAAGCTGCTGCGAAGGCTGGGGCAGTCGGGAAGCGCTCGGCTCCACAGCAGCCCCATGGAGCCTGCCCAAGTCAGCATTGCCACGGGATGCTGCAGCTGGGGAGCACCCTACAGTTGGTTCCTCAGCCTCTTCCAGTCACAGACAACCTGCTACAGCTTTTGGATGATGATTTTTTTTTTTTTCTTTTTTTTCCAAGTTTCCCCAGTGACACAGGGCCAGCAGGATTATCACTGGGCTGATGATGATGATCTCTCCGCAGCTCCAGGATGGCTGTCTCCTCCATGCGCTCCCTGGCTCTCCCCTGTACCGAGCGCTGCTCGGATTCAACTCCTGCTCCCTTCCCACCATATGGTCTCTCCTCTCTTCCCCTCCCTCCTCGCTCAGGCGCCTTTCCCACGGAAGCTTGCAGGGAAGTGCAGGGAAATGCAGCCTCCCTTCCTCCCTCCGCTTCGCTCTGGAGGCGCAGCTCTTTGTTTGGGGACGCGGGGTGTCTCCTTGGCTGGTGTTAATGAGAACGGTCACGTCAGCGCTTGCCATACTGGGAGCCAGAGGGAAAGGAGCTGGTATTGCCCAGGACTGTTTGCATCCGCCCTCCCCCCCCCCAAGTAGGGCTCGGGCAACACTGGGCTCCCCAGTTTTTAAGCAGACACGCAGCACAGGCGCTCCCCACCACTTTGTGTCTCCTCCCGCATCGAGCAGGGAGGGGGAAGGGAGGCATCAGCATATCTGCTAAATTAGGGCAAGTCCTACGGCACTGCCTGGCTGGTCTGACAGCAGAGAAGCAAAGAGGAATAAAAAAAAAAATAATAATTTAAAAATTGTGGGAAGCCACAGTGTTATGAAAAGAGAATCCCCAAATAGTTTTTCCCCCCACCCCAAGCAACTTGCTAAAAAAATTCACACTCGGGTTTCCGAGGTCTCGAAGGAGAGGAGCTGTGTGTGCCCCAAGCTTGTGCAGAGCCACAATTAGTGCAAAAAATCAAGAGGGAGCCAGGAGCTAAAGATGACATTAAAGCACTTCCACAAGCATCCCTTCCCTCCCCACAGTCCCACAGCCCGGGGGAGACCAACAGGTAGGGAAGAGGACTTGGGTGTGAGGGAGATGGATGAGACAGGATTACTGAGGATGCTTTGCCTGGCTGGTGAGCAGAGAGTGAGCGAGCGTGTGCCTGACGACAGTTAAAAGACACTAAAAGAACCAACTCCCCTGTGTCCTTCAAGCCTGGAGTCTCCCAGGCCCTTCCGCTCAAAATGGAAAGGAAGAATCAATTTCCTCCTCAGAGCTCAGCCCCTTTCTTCCCTCTTTTCCCACTCGTCCCCAAACGCTGCCTGTTTCCCCCATTAAATTATTGCTGACAGAGCCCTTTAAATTACAAGGCAGGATCTTGCGCTGCCTAATCCACTTAACTCAGCCCCAGCTGATTAAATTGGATGCCATATGGTGGGAGAGCACTGGTTAATCCGCAGGGACGGGGACACACTTGACTCATTACCTGGAGTGCAGCACCGAGCCCTCTCCCCACACATTCCTGTGCGGGGGGCTTCGCTTGCTGCAGGGGATGCGATCTGCAGGGTGCCCCTCTCCAGCAGTGACACCAGCTCTTGCCGAGGTGGCACTGCCATTAAACACAGCCCCGAGCAGCTTAGAGGTACCCAAATCATCCTCCGCCCCTGCTGGCATCTGGCTGTTGTTCCCCAGCTGGTGTAGCCAACGTTCGGTCTCCCAAGGGCACTTTGGAAACTGGGGAGATTTGGTGCTTGGGAAAAAAGGAGGAAAAAAAATTAAAAAATTAAAAAAAAAAAAATAAAAATAGATAGAGGAGGACCATCTGTGGGAAACGTGCCAATATCTCGATTGCATTGATAGCTAGGGATTGCAGCCCTTCAGACCAGGTCAATGTGCAGTGATGAGGATTATAATTAAAAAGGTCACAGCCTAGAGTAACACCCTGCGATGCGGGCCACAGCTGGAGGGGGGAGGGCACATTCCCCTGGCAGAGGGGGGGCTCAAGGACACGCTGAGGAGCTGTTGGCAGGAGCCAACACACCTGGGGAGCCACTCCTCGGGCACCACTAGAGCTGCACAGAAAGAAACCCGGCCATCACCCGAATTAATAACACATCAGGCACCAATACAGGTTAGGGGTGGACCTGTTGGAGACAAGTTCCCAAGAGAAAGATCTGAGGGTCCTGGTAGACAGCAAAATGATAATGGGCAAGCAGTGTGCTCTTGTGGCCAGGAAGGCCAACAGAACAACAAAGATGATGGAGCATCTCCCTTATGAAGAAAGGCTGAGAGAGCTGGGACTCTTTAGTCTGGAGAAGAGAAGGCTGAGGGGAGACCTTATAAGTATTGATAAGTATCTAAAGGGTGTTTTGAAGGAGGATGGTGCCAGACTCTTTTCAGCGGTTGCCAGTGAGAGGACGAGGGGTAACGGGCACGAGTTGGAACACAGGAGGTTCCACTAAATATGAGAAAAAAACTACTTCAGGGTGAGGGTGCCAGAGCCCTGGAACAGGCTGCCCAGGGAGGTCATGGAGTCCCCTTCTCTGGAGATTTCCAAGCCCCACCTGGATGCCGTCCTGAGTAACATGCTCTAGCTCTGGGCAATCCTGCTTCAGCAGGGGAGTGGGACTGGGTGATCTCTACGGTCCCTTCCAACTCCAATAATTCAGTGAAATTCAGCACTTCCCACAGCACAGTGTCATCCATCAGGAAAACCCACCCCAAGCACTGACAGCCCTGCTCCTGGGGAGCACTCATGTCCCAGAGGTCAGCATGAGTCTCATTTTGTGATGTGCCTTTTGAAGTACCAGAGATCCATGGTTTTCCCAGGTTCACAACACATCCTGGGCACCCTGGTTCCCCTTCTTCTTGTCCTAGTGACCAAGTATCACTTTCCTGTAATCAACCCGTGGCCAAAATAACTGCTGGGAAAAAAAATTCTCTGAGCCCTAGCAGAACCTTTGCAAAACACACCATTACCTGCAGACGAGAAAGGAGCATTACAGCGGGCTGAGGAAATGCCAGAGCAGGTCCCCTCACACCCTGCAGGATTTGCCACTCCTAAATTACCTACAACTGCACCATGACCATACCAGAGGGAAATGAGAAGGGAAATATCAGGATTTGTTTCCTTACCTTTTAGAAGGCTTAAGGTCAGATTTTCAGGCTGCCACCACAAGAGCAAGAAACTCACCTCTAAAAGCACCAAGAAAAAAAAAAAACAAACCCACACAATCACAGGAGGGGTCAGGCTTTAAGAAGACAACCAATTTTGGTGAAAGCAAGGGGTTGTTATCAGAGCCAGCTGTGCCTTTCCAGGCCCAAAAACCAGCACCACCTGAGGTGCTCAAGCTTTGGCCAACGCAGGACTCACTGGGTCCTGGGGCTTTCTCTTTACCCAGGAGGCAGCAACCCTCTATTTTAAGCCAACCACACTGTGAAACGTCTATCTTTCCACGTGCTTCTCCTAAAGTCCAACTATTTCACGAGCTTCCTAAGGGCGTTTGGAGGTGGCAGAGAGCGGGTGCAAAGAGGTTTGTCCTCACCCTGGAGCTGCCCCAAGGAAAGAGCTGCAGACCCGGCCACCGCAGCAGGAGGTGATGCCAGCCCCCTCGGGCCACGCGTGGTTTTATTACTCATGTCAGTCCGTTAGCAGGTGATGGATGGAGGCTGACAGGGGAAGGCAAGGCACTCCCTTCATTAGAGATAATAATCTAATTTACAGAGCATCCCCAGGGCCCTGCGGGGCTTTACCAACCCTCACTCTCATTCTGACAGATGCTGAGCCCCTCTCAGCCCCACAGGTCTCAGCAATAGGGGATGGAGGTGCTGAACACCTGCCACGGCCGAGCCCCAAGGGCCTGATCCTGGCTACACAGCCTGTGGTGCAGCACACAAGGGTTCTACAGCCCACCAGGTACCAAATTCTCATTGCACGGAGATATGGAGATGTCTTGAGCTCAGTCTCCCCTTGCTCCTGCAGCCCAGCAAGACAAAGGATGCCAGGTCATAGAATCATATGGGGTTGGAAGGGACCTCTGGAGATCATCTAGTCCAACCCCCCACCGGAGTGGGTCTACCTAGAGCACGTTTCACAGGAACTTGTCTAGGCAGGGTTTGAATGTCTCCAGAGAAGAAGACTCCACCACCTCTCTGGGCAGCCTCTTCCAGGGCTCTGCCACTCTCACAGGAAAGAAGTTCCTCCTCATGTTTAGGTGGAACTTCTTATACTCAAGTTTGTGCCCATTTCCTCTTATCCTGTCCCTGGGCATCACTGAGAAAAGACCAGCCCTGTCCTCCTGACACCCTCCCTTTAAGTATTTATAAGCATTGATCAGATCCCCCCTAGGTCTTCTCAAGACTAAAAAGACCCAAGTCCCTCAGCCTTTCCTCCTAGGAAAGATGCTCCAGGCCCTTAATCATCTTTGTGGCCCTTTGCTGTCACCTCTCCAGCAGTTCCCTGTCCTTCTTGAAGTCCCGTACACATCCACGTCAAAACCTGCCAATAAAACCAGCACTGGGCAAACGTGCCGCTGTGTTTGGTGTGGTGGCATCTGGGGACCCCACCACGTCCCCCAGTAGAGCCATGGGAACTGCAGCAGCTCTGTCCCCTCTGCTTTTCAGACTTGCATTTGGCTGCGGAGCTGGGGAAGACGCTGCTGGAGCGCAATAAAGAGCTGGAGGACTCCCTGCAGCAGATGTACGCCACCAACGAGGAGCAAGTGCAGGAAATCGAGGTAAGGACACAGTCGGGCCAGGGGTGGGGATGGGAACTGCTCAGCCACCGCTGTCACCTGAGGATGATGGTGGGAAAGGGGCACTTCCACCAGTGCCAACAGCTCAGATGCCAGGAGAAAGGAAAGGACACACACCAAGGGGATGGGAGTTAAAGTCCCTTCTGTATGTGCCTGAAATGGGGTGGATTATGGTCTGGTCAAGCCCATCCCAGTGCTGGAGAGTGTCCCTTTCCCCCACTAACTGGGATTTGTCCCTCTTTTTGCATCCCCACACCCCCTGCCCAGATGTGCACACCAGATTCCAGCTCTAGGTTGCATCTGGGGCACGTTTGGCCTTTCCTTGCCCATCTGCCAGCCTCCACACTCGCTTCTCTCTGCCCTGCTGCTGCTTTCCCTTGATTCCAGTTATTCATAACCTCGTCTGTTCCCAGCCGGCCCCTCGGCACCCCCATAACACAGCCCCCTTTGTTAGAGGCATAAAATAGCTCTTTCTCCAAGAGCTGCAATCTAAACCACTGTTTCAAGCATCCTTTGGGGTCAGGGCAGTATTTCTAAGAGCCCACAGAACTAAGCTTAGAGGCTTAAACCTGCTGTGCCGGGAGGGTTTTCATCCACTGGCAAACTTCTAGGGATCTGTGAATTAAAAAAGATCAGAACACACACACACACACCCCGCCCCCC
>JAOTQQ010000003.1:30100705-30131071 GCA_026546715.1 Gallinago undulata | reverse complement strand
CACCCCCCCCCCCCCCCCCCCCCCCCGATTTAAAGAGGCTCAGTGCAGAGGAGTGCTGTGAGATCCCCAGAGCCTCATGCAACGGCTACGGGGATGGGATGGCTGATGGCCGAGGAAACTGGTGGATGGAGTTAGCCACCCCCACCAGCAGGATTTGGGATCTGGTCCCAACTGAGGGTGAGCTCCTGGATAGGTGCCCCTCTCCCAGGATGAAACCTTGCAATGACAGGCTCACAGAAAGGGGTCTTTGAATGGGCAGAGACCACGAGGCTCCTCACATTTCACAGACTCAGGAGCTTTAGCCTGAATTCCCAAGGAAATGCAGCTTCTGCAATCGATCCGTCAGAGGATCCAGTAACCAGCTGGCCAGTTTCAGTCAACTTTGGTGACGGGCCCCAGTCCCAGGGATATCAGCTTGCTTTGGGTAGCGGGAACAAAAAAAGCAGCTGAAGAGGGAGAGACTGAGGTTAGTGCCCTTCAAAGAGGGCAGGGGAAGTTCAAGCTGGTTTTAGACACAGAAGTATTCACAGTGGGCAGGGCTGCAAATATTTCACCTGTGCAGCAAGGTTCAGCCAGGCAGAGGATAAATCAGCCCTGAAACACGTTGACAGAGGAAGCAAAGGCTTGTAGCAGTTTCTGCCTGTGAAACGACCTGGATATTGGATGTGGAGCGTTTCTGTTTGGCTCTTTTCTCGCAGTACCTGACCAAGCAGCTAGAGATGTTGCGGCAGATGAACGAACAGCACGCGAAAGTCTACGAGCAGCTGGACCTGACAGCACGGGACCTGGAGCTAGCTAACCAGAAGCTCGTGCTGGAAAGCAAGACATCCCAACAGAAGATACAGTGGTACGGCCTCCCCTCCTCCCGCCGCAGCCGTGCTGTACCCGAGAGACCTTCATCTCACCTCTCCCCAGCCCCAAAGCGCAGCGTGTCCGGGCTATTTAAGCCATTCTCTTATTACTCCGGGTTTTTTGCAGCCATTTCCAACACGAGCTCATTGCACCGACGATGACGGTTAGCAGAGGTCAGCCCCAGCACAGACACCCCTCGGACAAGGGCTGGGTAAAGGAATGTCTGTAGCTGCCAAGAGAGAGGCACGGCAGCCTCTCCTCCTCCTCCTCCTCCTCCTCCTCCTCTCCTTGAAGAGGCACATAATCATATCAGGGAGGTCCCCAGCACACAGCTCTGCAGAAACACACTAGGCACACATCCAGCTTTTAGCGAAAGCCTGGCTAGCCCGTGCTGAAACACCAGTTTGTCAATAACTATTTCTTTCCTAAAGAAGCCCCACGATCAAGGTCATCCCTGGAAACAACGGACTAAGCCATGTCCTTGCGATGCAGCATCTTTTGCAAACAGCCCTGCAGAGAGGGCGTTTCGGAGCAGAGACTTTTCACACACTGCATTCACAGCCAGAAAAAACCCAAATCTCTGCCCGGTCTCTTGCGTTTATCTCTGCAAGAGAAACAAGAAGAAGAGAGTAAACCGCTCGCCTGCTTGCTTTTAGTGCAGAGATATTCCAGGGTGGTGCTTATGCCCCAGAGATGACTGTTTTATCCAACTTTGAGGAGTGAGGGTTTCAGTACAACCCCCTGCCACTGCTTCAATTCCCCAGCATTTTCTACAAACAACCCCATCACTCAATAGCAGAGAAAGAGTAACCACTGCCATGAAAAGCAAGCGCTGTCACACTCCCAGGGCTAGCAGCTGGAAGCACCTTCTATAGACTGGCTGGCTCTATAGGGGAAAAAAAAAACACCTTTCAGAGACCTGTAGTGCCCGACTCCTCATCCGTGCTCCCTCCTCTCTCCACAGCTTGACGGAAACGATCGAGGGGCTGCAGAACCAAGTGGAGGAGCTGCAGAAGCAGGTGGAGGAAATGCGGAGCCTGGAGCAGCTCCGCATTCGGCGGGAGAAGAGGGAGCGGCGCCGAACCATCCACACCTTCCCCTGCCTTAAGGAGCTGTGCTCCAGCCCCAGGTACGGACCCTCATCTTTAGCAACACACACCCCCCCAACCTTCCCTCCCCATGAAGAGGGGATGGGGTGGGTTAGCCCCCCCCAAGGGGTGCACAAAACCCCACATACACCCCCTGCTGAGATCCAGGCTCATGCATCAGAGCCTGAAGCTCAATGCTGGAGAGGAAAGGAGGACCTTCCTCTCTCCTACCTGCCCACCTGAGCGGGTGGTGTTGGCAAAGAAGAGCCTTCATGATCCCAGCATCAGCGATGCCTCGAATGGGGAGACATAAGCTCCTTTTCAGAGGGCAAGAATAGGTGCCCAGGAGGACATGGATGCCTCATGTGCAGGGGACAGGCATTGCTGGAGGGCTGGGGAACACTCACCAGACGGTGACACACTGCTCAAGCTCCAAATGGCTCAAACCAGCATCTCCCAGTACAGCCCACCCAGTTACACACCATGTGAAGAAGACCATTACCTCGAGCTTTCCTTCCCAAACCAGCACAGCCCCTTTTTCCCTTTGCAGCTGCCTCCCAGCACAGGACCAGTATCTCTGGCAGGCTAAAACCAGCTGGGATGATGCATTTTTTCCCCTCTACCCCGCCAGGAGCACCCATCACACCCCCAGATACACCACGTGCTGCCCAACGCCATGCAAACACCTTCAGCGCTTGATCCTCCTTAAAACCCAGCCACGGTGTGAATTCACTGACCTCGTGAGGGCATTCCTTGCTCAGCTTTGTCTGTAATAGAGGCTTCTTTAAATAGACCCGCGATCGATAAACTTTGTGACTGAAAGCATCCCCTGCCAGAGGATGTGAACAAAAAGACACTTCTACTGCAGCAGCAAAGGGGATGTTATGAGGCCAGAGCCTAACCCCCAGCAAAATCCACTTAATGTCTCCGTGGTTCTTCCCTCCCCCAGTCCCACTCTGCCCCCACGGTGCCTCGGGAACCTCAGTTGGGTTTCCAGCTCCACAGTTGGCTCCGAAGGTCAGGCTGCCCTTCAGTAACGTGGAAATGTGTTCAGTCCCCACCACCACCACCACCAGCCATGCCTCCCAGGGGAGGCCACGGCGCTCGCTCTTTTCCAATCTGTTCTGAGCAGACAGGATGCCATGGGCACTTCATTGAGGAGGAAAATCTGATTTCCCAGCAGCAATACGAGGGAAGGGGGAAGTGCTTCTTATCGCTTCCCAGGCAATGAAGAAGGGGCAACTCTGTCAGAAGTCTCTGCCCGTCCCTCCTTGCTTCTCCCACTCTCCCTGGAGCACCTCCCAGACACAGGACAGCAGAGCCTGTGCTTCTGGTTTTTGGCTGGCTGGGGTTTGGGGTTGTTGGTAGATGCAGAGAGTAGTTGGTGAACTCCAGGACACAGTGAGTAGCTGATGAACTCCAGCAGGAAAATCTCAAAGCCTTCTACTTTCAGCTCAGACTGGTGGACTTGAACATTCATCCTTGCTTCACGGCAACGTTGGTGGCTTGTCTGTTAACCAGATGAGTCTTTCACCTTTTAGGGTTTCATTTCCCCCCTGTCTTTGATCACTGCTGTCAAACAAGACTGCAGGTTCTCTAGGACAGAGCCTGGTCTGCGTCCAGAAGAGCCCCAGCCACACCTTGTGGTCTCCTGGCACACAGGAGGAGGGACACCTCACTCCATGGGCTCAGGTCACCTCCTTTCTGGGCACCAGTGAAATTACTTACATGACAATAAGACACAATGAGTCTCTCTTGGGTTGTCATTCAGTCAGACTCTCTCAAGGGTCCTTCTTCTCTTTCAGGTACGAGGACGCCTTCCAGGTCCACAGCTCTTCCACAGAGTTCAACCAGAAGCCACTGGAGAGGGAGAACGAGCGTCTCCAAGCCATGGTGAACTCCCTGAGGTCCCAAGTCAATCAGGAAAAGCAGCGGAAGGAGAGGGTTGAGCGAGAGTACACCTCCGTCATTCAGGAGTACTCGGACCTCGAGCAGCGAGTGTGCGAGATGGAGAACTGCAAACTGCGCATCAAGGAGCTGGAAGCAGAGCTCCTAGAGCTACAACAGATGAAACAAGTCAAGAAGTATTTGCTCAGCAGAGAAGACAACTTGTCCGAGGCCCTCCTTGAGCCGCTGAATAACGCCCCAGAAGCAGACTACATTGACCTCTCCGAGGAGGAAGGAGGGAAAAGTCACGGGCCCTCGATGACGCCTTCCCCAAACCACCCTGTGCGGAAAAGCTGCAGTGACACAGCCCTCAACGCCATCGTGACCAAGGATGCCGTGAGCCGGCACGAGGGCAATTACACGCTGCACGCTAACAACGTGCGCAAGCGGGGCATGTCCATCCTGAGGGAAGTGGACGAGCAGTATCACGCCTTGCTGGAGAAGTACGAAGAGCTCCTGAGCAAATGCCGGCAGCACAAGGACAGCGTGCGCCACACAGGGGTCCAAACGTCCCGGCCCATCTCCCGCGACAGCTCCTTCAGGGACTTCCGAGGAGAGGGCCACGAGTTGGAAGAGCGGAAAACCATGGAGAAGACCATCAGCAAACACGTGGAGGCGGTGGACAAGCGGCTGGAGCAGAGCCAGCCCGAGTACAAGGCCCTTTTCAAGGAGATCTTCTCCCGCATCCAGAAAACAAAAGCAGATATCAACGCCACAAAGGTGAAAAACAAGAGCAGCAAATGAGTTCCTGCCCGTCTGCAAACTCCCACGTGCAATCGCAACAGCCAAGTCTTCTCCTCAGCCCCAGGAACTGCCACGTGGCCCCACTGCTTTGAAGGTTCGCAAGGTCTACAAGCAAGAAAATGTCACGGAGACTCAACTCACTTTTTTTTTTTTTTTTTTTTTAAGCTTGGGCTCCAGACAACTTGCTGGAACAATTGTACATTGTAGTTAGAGGATTTCAGAAACCGTATGACGGATCTCTGCATGAGTTGCTGCCGCTGCCAGACATCACAACAGCAACGTAAACCCCACCACGAAACAAAAAAAGAAAACCGATCGCCTCCTCCACCCTTTTCAGCTTGTCTTACAGCCCAGTTATCTGCAAGTGAAAGCCTGGATGTCCCCCGGCATCCCACCGCAGCTGGAGCACCGTGTTTTAAAGTAAAACGAAAAGCCATCAGAACTCCAGGGGCTGCTCCAGCACAGCACAGCCCAACCCTCCACTTTGGTTTTATGGCTGAGAACCTACGCTTGTACCCGAGAGGCTTCTGTCTACGCCTCCCCCCCCCTTCCCCAAAGGGCAGTATGTTCTTGCTGCTTAAGCCATTCTCTTTATCAGTCAGGTTTTTCAGCTACTTACAATGCAAACTCATTGCAACTGGAAAAACTTGAAGAGAAACTTAAAAACTGATTGTTCTGTCTTCATCAGCGCCGCTTAGTATTTCAGTCCATACCCCTCCAGACTTTTGTAGGCACATGGGATTTCCTCCCTTTGAATCTGCCCCAGTATTTCAGCCCAGGTGAAGCACTGTGCCTGGTAGGAACCTGATGACCAGGGCTTTCCCACAAGCTGGACAAGAAGTGCTATTACAGTATCAGAGACATGCTTTCATCCCACGGTCTGTGTACCAACCCTCTGTGCTGAGGGCTCTTCAGAGGTTGCCATCACCCTGTTGTAGCAAACCCCTCGATTACAGCTTGCATGGGCTGGCAGAGCTGGCTACCAGTGGCTTGCACGCAAGCAGAAGGACAAAGCACCACACACACGGAGTCAGGAGCCCCGGCCACGGCAGGAGCCCTGACCACACGTCGCCCCACACTTTTGCTCTGAACATCTCCCCTAGTCGAGAGGGCAGATCTCAGCTCTCTGCTGAAAATAAGCTTTCTTGGCTGAGGCACTGCGTCCAAAGGTTGTCACCTCTCCTGTTCCAGTTCACTCTCCAGCACTGCAATCTCCTCACCTTCACTTCCACAGACATGCAAGCACACAGCCAAAAGGCCACGGCAGTCTCAGGAATCACCAGTTTCCATTTTTCATGGACTAAATGTTGACCTTGAACGGTCAGACAGGCGTTTTAGGCAGAGAAGCAGCATTTCGTTCCAGCTTAGGCACCACCCTGAGCACCGAGCCACCAGAAACGAGCAGTTCAGTGTAAGCTACCTATTCTGTACCTGCCTGGAGACGAACTTCAGGCCAGATTTGGATTCTGTTTTCACCAGCTTCCATCCCAAAAATCTTGGGGAAATGGCTGGGATTTTTGCAACATTGAGACAAATAAACGAGAATCTGGCTTTGGAGGGGGAAGACTCTTAAGATGTAATTAACCTCCAAGTCCAGGGCCTTGACATTACGAGGAGCTACCTTTCTTTCGCTTACCATGGAGTTAATGAAAAAATACCCCCCAAAATACCCTCTTTTGTTAAGCTGAGTATACCACAGAGGTAAGTTGGCAAGGAGTGCAATGCCCAAATCACACCCGCTCCAGAGGTCTCCTCCTCTGCCCACCCACCACCATGGCTCCGCAATTTCACGCTCTGCATTTTCAGGTGCCCCGCGGCCCCGAACTCGAGGAAGGTCGGGAGCCCTACGCACGACTGTGGCTACCTGCTCTGTAACAGTATGGAGAACCTTCATGCCTTATTTATTTATAACGGAAAGCAGTTGTCTAATAAAATAAAATAAATAAAAACGAACAACAGCAGCAGCAGCGGTGTTGTTGTTTCTGTCGGAGCATTCACCGCCCCGTTTACGCGACTCTGGTGGCAGGGGGGATCTGAAGCAGCGCTGGTTTAAGTCAGCCAGTGTTTACTCTCGCCGTCAGCTGATTGCTGCAGAGATGTGGGAAGAAGATCGCCTTCACTTTCCATTTTAATCAATCCCACGTGAATCACCACCGCAGTTAAGTGTACAGCAGATCAAGTATATTTTCAAATGCCTTATTCTCTTCCCGAATAAAAAGAAACACCGGGCTTCTCAAAGCCAAGACTTTCTTTACAGCTCTTTTTACTTTTAAGAACAGCAGAAGAGTTATTCATTTGATTTTCGCGTACAATTTGGGTCAAGAAAATGCTTCAGGCTCCTGTGCAGAAAGCAGAGAGAATGTGCCGAACTATACTGCTGCATTATTTATATAACATACATTTTATGCACTTGGACTACTAACATTTGCCACACGATAAAAATCCTTCTTTTGTCAGCTCTGAAGTCTCTGTAAAACCACGCAATTTCTAAGCTTGCAATTCAAATGCTATTTTTGTTTTGGCCTTTCTTGAAAACCCCACATCCAAAAGTGACTGATGTAAGAAACACGATATTAGTATTTGGCTTAACAAAGGAACAGCTGCTGTATATCAGCATTTTGTTCAGCAAAGTGCTGAGGGCATTTTTCCTGCATCCAAAAATATTAGTGGCCGTATAAATACGTCCTGATGACTCTGTGAGTCACAGCCGCTTCATTTTTTTTCTTGAGTGAGGCTTTCAGCCATCAAAGGAAAAAAAATAAGCATTTTCTGGCCTGTTAGCCCACCTTCTATCTAAACTTTTTTAATTGCTTTGAAAACACCAAGAAAAACTGCACAACTCCATTAAGACAGTATTAAGCAACCACACTGCTCGCCACAGCAACTGGGCTAATAGAGAGCAGCAGCCACTTAATAGCTCACCCCCCTGATTTAAGACAGAAAGAAAATCACTGCATGCAATTAAACTGGATAAGGAAAAGTAGATTATAATAAGAAATAATGATCGATTTCAGAATTTGGCAAAACCACCGACCCTATTCAGCTACCATCATTAAGGTCAATAAGAGCAGAGCTTGTCAAGAATTCAGTTTTATGCTGAATTTGAAAGGTGACACAAGTGCATTTCCACTAGACCGAGTCTGGTTTCTTACTTTACCACCAGTAAGAATAACCCTTCAGAAAAGCACCCATCCATAGGGATGGACCACTTGAAGCACAGACTCAAGGGGTTTACAGAGCTTCTACTCTCACAGAGATTTCCTGATTCAGCAGTTTCCCCTCTCTTACAGGACCTGAGACCTTCTAGAAGGTCTCCCAAAACCCCAACTTGCTCCTACATTAATAGCTTGTGCCCTCACTCACAAAGGGAGTGACCAGCTCCTTGGACACATCAGCTTTTGCATCATGTTTTAGGGATGGCTTCTTCCAGCTCTTGTCCACCAGTGACCACCATCACCAAATGAGTGAGCTTGCTCTGTAAGCCAGACTCACTACCGAGGTGGGTCATGTCTCCATCTTAAGTGTCAAGAGGTTGGCTCTCCTTGGGTCACGCCAAAGTAAG
The DNA here is from genome assembly GCA_026546715.1 of Gallinago undulata. NCBI lineage: Eukaryota > Metazoa > Chordata > Aves > Charadriiformes > Scolopacidae > Gallinago > Gallinago undulata. The sequence goes on along the minus strand of JAOTQQ010000003.1, from coordinate 30,122,878 downwards.
ACCTTGCCCCCCCAAACCCTGCCTCCCAGGAAGGGCAGTTTCCAACCAGCCAAGCAGAGATCATTCTGCTTTTACCAAGGCTCTTGGGACGTATCTGCAGCAAGTAATGCAGCAATGAAGCAAAACCAGAGAAGTGTCCTTTTAGATGGGTCTGGCTTCAACTATGTGACCTCCAAGCTCCTCTGCCAGCCCCTCTGTGTGCCACACGCTGACACTGTCCTTGGAGTGTTACCAGCACAACACCGATGTGTTTGACAACAGTTGGTAAAGTGAGTCATTCTGCTTTGGATATTTTACCCATCCCTCTGGCTACAAATCACAAACATTTACCTGTTCCCTGTTAGAAATTAAGGTCACCAGATGGCACGATTTGTCTCTTGACAGTTCTGTTTTTTTTCCTTAAAGCATCTCATTTTCAGCCGAGTTTGGATGGGGGAAGCAGAGCAGAAGAACCTCAGGACATGGAGTTTTGATTAAAACAAAGTGTGGAGCCCTCGTTGGCCCCCAAGAGCTGCTCAGCTGCAGCCAGGAGAGACAGACCATCAACGTACAGGACCTGCTCCTTTCCTGAGGACTGAGTTTGCTGATTTTGCACTGATTATCTAGATGGGACCCAGCTCAGATCCTCAATCACACGCTGTCTTTCTATCGGCTTCGAAACACCCATTTTTCCTTCACCCACAGTTTCAAACAAAAGATTGTCAGCTCCTGTCAAAACACCTGAGCTAATGACAGCCCCATCCCGGTCTGTGCATTTTCCTGCTGCCAGAAATAGCAATGCCTGCCCCTCTCCAACACACACCCTTCTTGTCAAGCCAACCTGACGGCTCCCACAGGCGTAAAAGCTGAAGGATTTCCACAAATTCTTCACTCCCCTGTGTCCCCCTTCCACCTCGGCGTCTCTTTCACAGCCCTGGAAACATGTACGCACTGCTGTAATAGCCTTAAAAAAACATAATTATACATATATGTACATGTATATATAACTTTCCAGCACTCTTGAGGAGATAATCTGCAACATCCCAGGTGCAAAAATTAGAGACTACATAAAAAATGCTGGCTGTATCTTCACTTTTATGTCTGTCACCACTCAGATCAGGAAGGCATGGGGTGCAGGGGGGTGCACACTGTCCCCCACCGCTGCCTGTGCCCTGAGGAGCTACAAACGACCGGCCCAAAACAGCCCCTGGCACCTGCCCCAGGGCCTCCCACACAGGTCACCCCACAACCACCTCACCCCAGCATCCTCATCCCCAGCTATGCCACCATCTCCCACAGCAGGGCCTGCCTCAGCACCCCCCCAGACCCCATAGACACTCCCCCAGACCTCCCATATTCCCCCGTGGTGCCCCACAGACCCCATAAACCCTCCCAGGCCTCCCACATCCCCCCCCACACTGCTCCACAGACCTCCCACATCCACCCCATAGACCCCACCTCCCCAACTAGTGCTCACAACCTCCCACCACCCAGTGCCCCACAGACCTCATAGATCCCCCCACACGTCCCACATCCTCTCACGGTGCCCCCCAGACCTCCCACATCTCCCCACAGTGCCCCACAGACACTCCCCCAGGCCTCCCACATCCCCCCCATGGTGCCCCACGGACCCCCTCAGTTTTCCTACATCCCCCTACGGTGCCCCACAGACTCCGCACCCCACAGGCTTCCCATACACACCCCATAATTCCCATCCATCCACACACCCTCCCTGTATTCCCCACGCAGCCCATATATCTCCACCGCCCGCCCCACACACCCCCGCAGGCTCCGCCCCGGAACGCGGGGTCCGGCCACCGTTTCCGTGGGGACGCCGCGGCGGGAGCGCAACGGCGGGAGCCAAGATGGCGGCGCACACGCTGCGGGGCCTGTATCGGCTGCCGCTGGGGCTTCTCGCTGCCCGGTTCTCGCAGCGGGCCGCCGCCGGGACCGAGTACCGGAGCGCCTACAGCCTGGACAAGCTGTATCCGCCGCGGCGGGACGGGGAGGGCACCGCCAGCGCCCCGGTGAGCGGGGCCGCGGGGGGCAGGAAGACGAGCAAGGGGCGGGGCTTAGCGCGGGTGTGGGGTTTAGCGCCTGAGTGACAGCAGTTGGGCGTGGTCAGGATACCGTGTGTGGGCGGGGCTTAGTGCAATAGGTTGTTATGGGAGTGGGCGGGGCTGCCCAGAGGGGGCGGGGGTATCGCGGGGTGGGGTGGGGCGTAACACAATAGGCTGTCATTGGGTGGGCGGAGCTGCTTGCAGGGGGCGTGTCATCGTGGGGGTGGGCAGGGCTTAGTGCAATAGGCGGTGAATAGGGGTGAGCGGGGCTGCTCGCAAGGGGCGGGGCCAGCGGGATGTGGGAGGGGCTGATCACAAGGGGTGGGGCCAGGCTGCCGTCGGGCCGGGCCTATCCCCCGGGGGTGATCGGGGCCGGTTGGAAGCCCCCGGGGGGCGGCCCTGCCTCGCCCCAGCGCCTAACGCGGGCACCCCGCTGTGTTTTGCAGGAGGAGAAGCAGCCGGGCAGCCTCGACATCCCCATGGGTGAGTCTGTCTCCCCCCAATAAGGACCTGGGTCCCAGTGCCTGGCTCCTACTGACTCCGTAACCCCCCCCCCAGACTCCATAAACCCCCCCAGACGTCCCACATTCACCCCCCTAGACCCCATAAACACCCCAAGACTTCTCGCATCCCCCCCTGCAGACCCCATAAACCCCCCCAGATCTCCTATATCCCCAACAGACCCCATAAACCACCCCTCAGACCTCCCAAATCCCCCACAGACCCCATAAACCCCTCCCAGATCTACCGCATCCACCCCCACAGAGCCCATAAACCCCCCTAGACCTCCCACATCCCCTCTACGGTGCCCTATAGACCCCATACACAGGAGGTGGGTTAGGCTCCAGGCTTCAGAGCCCGTCCTCAGCGCACAGAGCTAACCCCAGAACAAAAGAAGCGCCGGGTGACAGGCGTCCTTCGGGGCAGCGTGCTGCAGCCTGCATCGTTCTCCGATCACTGCAGAACCATCCGTGGCCATCTCCCCAGGTCAGCACGCTGCCGGTCTTCTCTTCCAGCCCGCCTGACCGTGTCCTACTGCCGGAGCAGTGGCCCTGGGGGTCAGAACGTCAATAAAGGTGAGAGAGAATGAAAAATCCTAATATTGAAGTTGTTTCTTTAGACTTTGTGGTGCTTGGGAGCTTGAAATTCAAGAGCGTTGCCTGTTGCTCATTTCTCATTATCGTGACCCTACATTTTAACACAACTTCTAAGTCTTCACGAAACCGGAGACCAGTGGTACCATGTTGGTTTCTCCTAGAAACATTCCTACTGGGCTTGTTGCTGCTACATGTGTCACATAAAACACCACTTCTGTCTAATCTGCTTTGATTAATCCAACATACACCAAGCCAAGTGGATTCTGAAACTTTACAGTGCAATAAATTCTCAGCTTCATTCAAATAAACTAAAAATAGTTCCTGTTCTGCTGTTGCTGATTAAGGTAGTTAGTGACTGGCAATAGCAATAAATCTTGTAGTGTCTAGAAGGCAAATACGATGACAGAGTCTCCAGAAAAAAAATAGAATTTGTCTTTGTAGAGTGGTATGTAAAAATATAGCAAGAAAAAAAATTGTGATCTTTCAGGAAATGAATACTGGAATCATCCTATGTTCAAAGCAAGCAGTAAACAGACAATTATCTCATAAAACTTAGGAAGATTAGCCATTACATGGAAAAAATGATCCTGTTTTTCCACCCAGTGAATACCAAGGCAGAAGTTCGGTTCCACCTGGCGTCAGCAGACTGGATTCCAGAAGCTACAAGGCAAAAAATGGCATCGATGGTAAATACCCTCCCCCTGCCACCCACAGGTTAAATGTCACACTGCCAGCCAGAAGGTGACAGATCTAATGAGGTTGCAGTGATCACGTCTCAGTTTTCCCCCTTCAGCACAGGAATAAGATAAACCGAGCCGGTGAGCTGATCGTGAATTCTGAAGAGAGTCGCTACCAAATGAGGAATCTGGCGATCTGCCTAGAAAAAATCAGAACCATGGTCACGGAGGCCACAGAGTCACCCAAGGTGGTGTCTAAGGAGACCTCACAGAAACTCATAGAGAGGTATCCTTATTGAAATGGCCTTTATGTGAAATGGATTCAGATTGGCATGTTCCACGATTTAGTTTGTAGCCTCTTTAAAATATCGTACTCATTTGGATTTCCTTTTTTAAAAATAAAACAATCACTGGTCCATTAGATCTTAACTGCTTTCCTGGGTACCATCCCAAGAACAAGGACTGTTTGGGTTTTTTTGTGGACATTTGCCAGCTCATCGAATCTACATTATAACTGTGCTCAAAGTTGAATTATCTAAATGTGTTCTTTGTACACCAAAGGATCTTTTCATTTTGTTTTAGGGTGGAAAAAATGAACCGTGAACGACTACGACAGAAAAAGATACACTCAAGTATAAAACAGAGCAGGAAGGCAGACTTTGACTGAGAACAGCAGGGATTGAAGTCCTCGACGTACCCATCTTTTTAAAGAAATGGCATTGGCAGCTATAGGTGATGCTAAACTCATGAGCTGTATTGAATAAAAATGGTCTAACAGTGTAAATAAAATTATTTAACATCTCCTTTTGAACATAGTGATATACTCTGACAGCCTGTCAATCATTTTGCAGAAAAATTACTGTTAACAGTTGAGAGAAACTGAAAATTCAGATTTTTTTTTTGTCAGCTACTTTTTTTTTGTAACTTATTCTTTGTCCCCTTCATCCAGCCCCTCTGCTCTGTGAGAGCACCCTCTGCTGCTGATCACATGGGCAGCAGTAGAGTTGAGGGGGAAGAAAGAGAAGAGTAAAATCAGTCCAATTGGATATCTAAGTAGCAAAGAGATTATTCACCATTTCAAACTAAAATTTGAGAGAACCATTTGTTTATTTTTTTTTTCTCCCTAACCAAAAAAAAAAAAAAAGCATGCCATTTTGTTAAATTAACCTAAAGCCATGGCAGGAATTTGGCAGGAGGCAGTTGCTCCCTGTCCAGAAACCACCCTGTAAGTACAGGAGCCTCCTGGCCCTTGAGGTGGAACCAAAAAACCCTCAGCTGAGTTACAGGCTTCAGGATCTGCTCCTCAGTGGACCCTCTTTAAATCGAACAGGGTTCTGTGGCGTAACGTGGCGGATTACACCATCACCAGATCAGTTCACTGGGGGAAGGGGGGTCCTCAAAGATAGTGAAATTACACTTTTTTCACCGTTTTGCAAGGCCCCAGTGGCCTAATGGATAAGGCACTGGCCTTCTAAGTCAGGGATTGTGGGTTCGAGTCCCACCTGGGGTGAGGGGAGGTAGTTCTGTTTTAAGGAAAAAAAAACAAATAAGAGGGGGAAGTGCTTTTCTGCTGGTCCCTGGAGTTTAACTGGGGCCAGCGAGGTGTGGGGGGCTCTGATGCTCCCACCTCTCCTGCATGGTCCCCCTTGGATGGGGAAATTTTGAGTTCTGCCCTTATCCACTCCATCATTTAACATCAGCAAAACGCAGAGAGCTCAAATCCCACCTCCTCCCCAAAAAATGAGCTGTCGTGGGGGATGGAGGAACAACACTAAGGCACCCTGGCACCCCTGCCCGAGGCTGGCCACCTCCCCCTCTGTGTGAGGATGGCAAAAATAAAACAAAAACCTGTCTAAAGCTTCTCTGCAGGGCCAGGAGGTGGTGCCAGCCCCCCCAAAGGTGCCCGTTACACCCAAAGGGGGCTGTCACTGCTTCAGGCATATTTTTGACATCGAAAATCATCACACGAGCGGTTGGGACAGCAACAGCCCAGACCCCTGTGACCAGGGGACCTCCCTGCCACGTACCACCTGCTGCTGGGGTCTCTCTCCCCCCGTTTTAGGCTAAGATTTGCAAAATTTAGCTTCAAGCCTTGGAGACACTGGCATTTGGAGATGAGCACTTCAGGGAATCAAAAAATCTATCCCCAAAATTATTTGTTAAGACCAAGAAACCCCCTAGTCTTACTTTCCTCACGCTATCAGGAGTCCGTGGATGAGGGTGCCTGGGCAGGGGGGGGTCTCACCCATCACCGCACCGCAGAGCCCCCCCGAGCGGGGAGCAGAAAAGAGTCACCCCAGATGGGACTCGAACCCACAATCCCTGGCTTAGGAGGCCAGTGCCTTATCCATTAGGCCACTGGGGCTGCGCAAGGATGCGTTTTTTGGTGCCTTTACTTAACTCTCTGATGGCTGGAGGGGAGCGCGATCCGCGGCGTGCGGGGGGGTCTCCTGCAGCCCATGGCGGGGTCCCGAATGTCCCCGAGAGCGAAGGAGGGGTGACACCACCCCCCCACAACCCCCTCCCACAGCCCCCCAACCCCCCTCCCGCCATCGCCCGGTAAAACCGCCGCTCCCCGGTGCAAAGCGCCGCCGCCCCGACAGAAGGGCTGTTCGCTCTGGACCCCCCAATGCGAAGGCGGGGGGGGCAGAGAGAGGAGGGAGGTGGTGAGGTCCTCGCGTGGCCCCAGTGGCCTAATGGACAAGGCACTGGCCTCCTAACCCAGGGACTGTGGGTTCGAGTCCCACCTGCGGTAACAACCGCTTATTTCCAGCCCCCCCCAACCCCTTAGCAGCAGGGAAGGATGAGGTGGAGGAACACTCCGCTTCCCCCCCCCACGGACCCCTCTACCTCCCCTCCTCACTGCTTACTGGGTGCTTCCCTGCAGCGGTGAAAAGCCCCATCCCGGTACCCTTTTATTCCCCCCCCCCCCTCCGGGGGGGCGGCCGCAGCTGGGGCTCAGCCCCCGCCCGGCTCCGATTCGCCTCCCCCCCCCGCCCCCGTGAAGACAGAGCCCCCGGGGCCACGAAGGAGATCCTGACCCCAAAACTGCCCCCCAGCAGGGGGACACCGCATCTCTTGGGATGTGGGGTTTTGCCCCACTCACCCCGCAGGGTGCCGATCGCCATTCTCCCCCCCCAGGCAGGAAATTAAACACCTCGAGGATCTTTCATGGCTTTAAAACAACCACGAAGGGACTCGAACCCTCAATCTTCTGATCCGAAGTCAGACGCCTTATCCATTAGGCCACGTGGTCCCCCATGACGCTCTTTTGGGGACGGTGACAGAGACCGAGGGGGGGTTCCCATGGATGTCCTTGACACCCCCTGTGCATCCTCCCCATGCTCCCATCTCCCCTGGGATGGCTGCTGTTCTTCCCAGCCCAACGCTGGTGATGGGCGATGGGGGTGAGCGGGTGAGGGTCCCTCCCCACCGTGGGACCCTGTGTCCCAGCTGGTCACTGTAGGCAACCCCCCCCCAGCCTCAATTTACCCTCTACATGCCGATGGAGACTGTGCCGTGCAGGAATCCTGAGGGCTGGAGCAGCCACATTCCCCACCTCCTGCTGGCTTCACATCTTGAGCAGCAGCTCAGGACCCAGCAAAGAGCAGACACCACTCAGGAGACACCCCCAATTCACCCCCCGACACACAGCAGCTGAGGTCACCCTCCAGCTGCCGGGGGAACGCAAGTCCAGGCCTTCCCAGACTGAAAGAGTTGGAGTTCTTCAGCCTGGAGAAGAGAAGGCTCCACGGAGACCTTAATATGGCCTTTCCGTACCCAACCAGAGCCTACAGGAAACCTGGGGAAGGACTTTTTACAAGGACAGGTAGTGACAGGACAGGAGGTGATGGCTTCAAACTGGAAGAGCATGGATTTAGATTAGATATTAGGAAGAAATTCTTTCCTGTGAGGGTGGTCAGACCCTGGCCCAGGTTGCCCAGAGAAGCTGTGGCTGCCCCATCCCTGGAGGGGTTCAAGGCCAGACTGGAGGAGGCTTTGAGCAACCTGGTCTAGTGGGAGGTGTCCCTGCCCAGGGCAGGGGGTGGGACTAGATGGTCTTTCAAGTGTCTTCCAACTTTAACCATTCTATAATTCCCTCCCACAGCCCCACGGAAAAGCAACGCCAAGGCTGTCACAACCAGCCAAGGCTGTGCACGAGCCTTCAGCGGGAGGGAAGGAGTGTTTGGCTGCCAGGGTCGGGCATTGCTGGTGAAGGAAGAAGGATGGGGACAGCCAGCTCCCTGGAGACAACTCGTCCTTTCCTCTGACGGCATTCAGTGTGATGGTCGCAGCGTCAACAAGCCACCAGTGATGGCCACGCTTTCAACCACAGCCCTGAAGCTGGTCACCCCAAGAAGAGGAAGCAGCCTGGCCCCAGGTCAACTGGTCCCTTTCCCCTGCCCCCAGAGCCGGCAGGGTTTGCTGAGCAGCACAGGGACCCACAGCTCAGCTGCCTGGGGCTGCCAGCGTCCAGGGTTTCAGCAGGTTTGCTGTTTTCCAGGCAGCAGGGTCATTTCCTCCCGCACCAAACAGAGAAAAACTACTTAGAAAAAAACTTCACTTTAGGTTTTACTAGTGGGTTATCACCCTGACCACAGCTGCCTTTTACAATCCATTAACTCCGTAGGAAAAAGACCCTCCTGAGCAGCTTTTTAATGCAACAAACCTGAGAGAGCATCACCCTGAAAGGCACTTAGGTGGAAGACTCTGACCCCGGGGCAGTGGAGCCAAACTTCCCAACCCCAACGAGCAGCCCCTCGTGGAGATGTGGTTTCTGGTGGAGGAGAAAAGCTTTCTTCCCGTTAGAGCCTGGCCTGCTCCGGGAAGAAGGTTCCATGACATCCCAGTAAAACAACCTCCAATTTTGGTCTCTCTTTATCAGTAGATAAAGCTGATATCCCTTAAGTGAGATTGAAAGGTACTCCCTTCATACTAGAGTAAAAGTCTGTGCCTCTTCCCCTCTGGAAAGCTTTTCAGTGCTTCAGCTCAAGCAGGGATTGAGTTCAGGGGTTGCCCATCACTAAAATAGCAAGAAGTTGGGAATCAATAGTTCAGCAAATAAGTTTGGCGTCCAGGAGACAGGCCAACGGGTGTCTCAGAGGTTCCTGAAGAGTATTAAGGGGGTTTTATCAGAGTTGGTTGATGGTTGGATGAGATGATCTTAAAGGTCCCTTCCAACCCAGACAATTCTATGATTCTACGATAAAGCTTTCTTTATAAAGCAGCCATTGTTTATTGCGGCGCCGGGTGCACAGGGGATCACTCCTCCTATTGTGCACACTGAATTCTGTTGTCAAATTAAATTTAAACACAACAGATATCCATAGTCAATGTAATTCCAAGAAAAAATTAGTATATTCATTATATTTCCAAGAATTCATTTACATATTATAATAAGCCTTTGGGCATGTGTAGTTGTGCCTTCTGGTGGTCCTCACTTTGAGTGAGGGTCATTTCTTCCTCAATCTTCATCTTCTTCACCTGTCCTTTGGCTCAGTTTTCATGTTGGCAAAACATTCTAACTGCTTAATTGCTCATTAAAACTACTGATCTCCCTGCTACCACCTGTTTGTCAGACAATGTCCATATTTATCTCATCCCTGTCTTAGGTCGCCATGTTCTCAGGGCCACAGACATCCTTTCTTATCTTACTAAGTCCTTGAAACCATTTGGGATGGTTACTAAAATAACTACATTTCTTCTCTAAAAGAAGATTCTCTACAGTTTAACCATTTATAAACTACATAAAATCTGCCTTGTGTATCAACAGGACCACACCACCGGCCAGATAAAGCATCCACCTTCTCTCTGAAGCCTGGGAGAGTTTGTAGCTGCTCCTCCTTGCTCCCCTTTTCCATGAGACCTAAATTGGGATGGCTGGCTGGGAGCAGAGAACCACATCATTCCAAGATGTTACGGTCTGAGGAACCCACAAAAATTTACTGTCATTTAGACAATTATTCTGTCACCTGATGACCCCTCCCCACCCAGGAAGGGTCTTGCTCCTCCTCATCCCTGCAGATGGTGACCTCAAAAACACTGAGACCTTGAATCCCATGCAGCACAGCTGGCTATAAAGTAAACATTGTCACAAATTCCAATACTAGAGTCTTCTAAAGGTGCAGTTTTGTCAAGTTTTTCCAATTTTCTTGGAAAATTAATTAGTCCCATGCGGCTCAAACCAGGACAGGAGAGCATCATGCACAACCAATGTTGGCACAGTGAGAACACTGAGAGATGCCGTGGGGATGTGGGGAGATTTAGATGAGATACCAGAAAGAAATTCTTCACTGTGAGGGCGGTCAGGCACTGGAACAGGTTGCCCAGAGAAGCTGTGGCTGCCCCATCCCTGGAGGGGTTCAAGGCCAGGCTGGATGGGGCTTTGAGCAACCTGCTCTGGTGGGAGGTGTCCCTGCCCAGGGCAGGGGGTGGCACTGGGTGGTCTTTAAGGTCCCTTCCAACTCTAACCATTCTATGATTGATTCTATGATGTCCCAAAACGCCCATCGTGACCCACCCCAACCTCCTCTTCAGTCCCCCCCTCCATGAGCTGCGCTCACCCCCACGCACTCAGCAGCGCTGCTTTGTTCCCCTTTTGGGGTTTTCCTGGTGCCTTAATCTCCTCAAGTGCCCAAAGCCAGCGCCCGCCGGGCCGCAGGAGCAGGGTGGGACCCCGCAGCACCAAAACCGGGAGAAAGAGCAGGAAAACGGGGCTGGCACCACCAAAATTGGAATCGGCTCACCCCAGATGGGACTCGAACCCACAATCCCTGGCTTAGGAGGCCAGTGCCTTATCCATTAGGCCACTGGGGCTGCGCAGGGCGCGCCCCCCGGCCCGCGGGTACGGCCGCGATCCCGCACCGCGCCGGTGCGTGGGACCCACGCGGGACCGGCCACGGAGCCGCAAAGGAGGTGGGGGGGGAAGAGGGATGTCGGGGCTGCACCGGGACCGGGGACCGGGAGCGAGGGGAGGCGAGGCGAAGGGAAATGTAGGAAAAGCTGGAAGCGGGTCTAAAAGTGGGGGCGGAAAAGGCCCGACCACGAAGGGACTCGAACCCTCAATCTTCTGATCCGAAGTCAGACGCCTTATCCATTAGGCCACGCGGTCACCGATATAACGGTTCCCCCCCCCTCAAGTGATGCTGCCCTGCCCCAGCACCGAGGCCACCTTCCCCCTGGGTGGCCCCGGGGTCCCCGGGCGGTGCTGGGGGGGGACCCTCCACGGCCAGGCCGCAGGGACACCCAGCGTGGGACCCCCGGCTGCCGTCCCCGCTGGAGCGGGGGGACAGTCCCGCAGGCAGGGCTGGGGGCTTCACGGGGGACAGGCAGAAGCAGGGTGCTCTGTGGGTGCATCAGGGCTACAAAGATGATGAAGGGTCTGGGCCATCTCCCGTACCAGGAGAGGCTGAGGGACTCGGGTCTCTTTAGTCTGGAGAAGAGAAGGCTGAGGGGGGATCTGATCAAAGCTTGTAAATACTTAAAGGGAGGGTGTCAGGAGGACGGGGCCGCTCTATTTTCAGTGGTGCCCAGGGACAGGACAAGTGGAAAGGGGCACAAACTTGAATAGAAGAAGTTCCACCTAAACATGAGGAGGAACTTTTTCACTTTGAGGGTGGCAGAGCCCTGGAAGAGGCTGCCCAGGGAGGTGGTGGAGTCTCCTTCTCTGGAGACATTCAGAACCCACTTAGACACGTTCCTGTGGGACCTGCTCTGGGTGGACCTGCTTTGGCAGGGGGGGTGGACTAGATTTAGAATCATAGGAGGTCCCTTCCAACCCCATAGCATTCTATGACTCTGCCAATGGTTGGGAAAACCACACTTTGAGAAGGCTCTAGTGTCTAAGCAGGTGACAACATTTCCCTTACAGCCAGCTTTGGGGGATGGGTTCCAAGGTCTTGGTGTTTTCCAGCTCCCCAGGTGCGGGGACAAGGAGGAGCAAGACCCTGGCACTTGACCCAAACTGCCAACAGGATTATTTCATAAAGTGAACGTCACGTTCAATATAAATTAGGAAGTTTACTGAGAAGTTCTCTCTCTCCTTTGATGGCTGCCATCCCAAGAACTCCTTGCCCCGCTGCTGGAGCCCTGAGCCCTTCCCATCCTCCCAAAGCCACCAGGCTCACAGTGTCCCACGTTGGCTGTCCCTGCTGGGTCTGCACAGCTGATGGAAGGGGCTGAGGATAATCCTTGAGTATATATTGCTCTCGGGACCAACATCGGTTCCTCAGTGTTAGTAATGTTAGTTATTCGGTCACAGCATCCTGCTGATGGAATGGGCTGGGGATAGTCCCTGTGCATTTTTTATTGGTACCGGGATCAGTACTGGTTCTTTAGAATTATTAATGTTAATTATTTACTCTTATTCTATTAAATCTCTTTATATTTCAACTGTCAGCTTTCCTTTTTTTTTTTTTTCCTGATTCCCCTTTCCAGGTGGGGATGGATCATCAGGTGACAGAATCCTTGTCTAAATGACAGTAAATTGTGGGTTTCTCAGCATGGGCTCTCGCTGAGCATCCAAGTCATCCCATCGCCTTGCTCAGCCTGGTCCAGCTTCCCTCCTGCTTCTGTCCCCCCCCCAGTCAGCTGCTGCAGGAGGGACGTGGTGCAGAGCGTGCAGTGGAGCTGAGGACCTTCCTGTGACAGGACACGGTGGGCACCAAAAGCCTGCAGAACAACAGCAACAGAAGTCTCAGCTCCCACGCACTCACGTCCCACCAGCTGCCAGCAGATGTAGGGGATTGCTGGAGGCCACGTCTCCTCTAGAACCCAATTCGGGGGGCTCAACATTGTCCCACCTCTAGTGACACTGTCACCCACCAGCCACAACCAACACAACCCTCAAGCCCCAGCAGAGAGGTCACCCCTCGTGCCCCTAATATCCGATTCAAACCCCGTCTCACGACCCATATGCTTCCCACCTCCTACCTCCGACACAACCAGAGGCCACAGCAATAAAGTGCCACTTGTGATGTCCCAGTAGAATTAGACTTTCCAAGCACACGAGAATTGGAGCCGCTGCCCAAGGGAACCATCGCTTCGAGCACCTGGAGGTATCGCTGCAACCACAGCAGAGGAAATAAAGGCAGTGATGAAGAGGAGGGTGGCTGAGGGGAAGACGGGCAGAGGTGTAAAAAATAAATCTCTGAGCCTTTCATCTTAACTGTGGGGACTTGGAGAAGAACCTTGAGAGCAGGGGAGAGCGGCAAGGAGGCAGAAACAGAAAATGTGTGAAAGGCTGGGTGCTTTGGGAGATGAGGACGCAGTAACACCCCCAGCCTGGGCTGCGGGGGAGCAGGACGGGGCTGGAGGGAGAACAGCCTCTCCTCCGCCTCCCCCGGCTCCCCTCCCGCCCCACAAGCACTAATTCCTATTCCATTTTAGTGGGGTTGCAGCAGACTCTCAGCCCTCTAAATGAGACTAGGTTTGTTTCTGAGTGGCTCTGGCTCCTCGCCTTTTCTTTGTGGAGATTGGCCCTTTCTTTTCCTCTCCCTCAAATTGTTGTTTTGGGTTTTTTTAATGACCTTATTTATTCCTTTACCACAACTAAAGGCTGCTCCCAAGAGCAAGCTGAGTGCATCAAACCATTAGCAAATTCTTCCTTCCAATGCAAATAAATATATAAAAACATCTCTCTTCTGTTTACAAAATATCTGTCCCTCATTAATAAATATCAAATCGACTTCTACATAAGAAATGATGTGTCCTGGAACTGTTCATAAGACACACGGTACCACTCGCCTCCTTATTCGGAAGCAGAAGACGATGCAGAGAGCTTTTGTAGCTATCCTCACCTTTGCTCTTGGGGCTGGTAAGTCCAGGAGGAATAGAAGAGCTTTGAGGAGCTCTGTTCTCATCCACCTGAGAAGGGATTCACCCGAAGGATGAAGGATCAGTCACTAGAAGGATGTTTTCCACATCCACCACTCCACATGCCTTCTCTTTCAGTACATCGCTCTCACGCAGGTTGAGATCTTGTCTGATCCTTTTCTGATTCCAGTGGATATTATTTTTTAAATTTTTTTATTTTTTTTTCCTAGCAGGGGCTGCCCCGAGGTACGTCTGCACCTACTACGATGTTGTCGAGCACCTGAATGTCTCCTCTCACAGCAAGCTGCACGCACACATACTGCCCAAGACGGACCTGAAGGAGCCTCTGGAAGTGAAGATGGATTTTCTGCTGGTGGCCATTCTCTCTGTGGTAAGGACCCAAAACTCCTCTCGAGTCATTATAACAGAAAACCGGGCAATTGTTAGGTTGGGATCCAAGCCTTCTGCCAGACAGGGCTGGGCCAGCAAGGCTGTGGGGATAAGAATCAGCCTCTTCTGCTTCTTCAGCTTTCTGCTGCTTGAAAGCACTTTTGGAAGATCTGGAGTATTTTCTCCCACCTGCTTCCAGGAAGAAGTTCAGAGGCAGGTTTGGACAAACACCCCGCTTTAGAGAGGGCTCTAAAAACAGCCCTGCAGAGTGCCTGAGCTGAGCAATGCATTTGCAGGACACTGGTGTGTAAATATTAACAATAATCCATATTTTTTTTCCAAACCATTCGACCGTATGCTCCCACTTTTCAGCCACAGGACCAAGATCCTTGGGCTCTCCTCCTGTGTTTCTGCAACCTGTGCTGGCCACTGCAAGAGCAACAGGGGAGACCTGCTGGGCTCTGCATTGGATGGCCCTCAGAAAAATCAGCTAAACGCCTTCCCTTTTGTTTCTCCAGATTGAAAAACTCCAGACGGTCACTTTTTACTTCGTGCTGAACCTGGTAGGTCTCTCGAGAGCGTTTCTCTCCTGTGATGCCCAGCATGGTGGCTGGGGCTGAGCCTGGCACTCATCTCTCTCCTGCAACTTCTTCCCCCAGGAGTGGAAAAACACTTTGGCGACCTGGGACCCACGGGATTTCTGTAACATTTCCAGAATCGTTCTGCCCACCGATACGTATTGGTCTCCCCCCATCTTCATTTTAGAGCAGTAGGTTCCCCTTTCATTTTTATCCACTGGCTTAAGAGAAACGCGGCGGATGCAAACTGCTGGCATTGGGGTAGGAAATGGGATAAATCCACATGGTTAAAAGTTATTCCCGTGAGCTCTCTGTAACCAAGAGCCTTGTAATTTAGATTAATGGCAACCGCAGTTTATCCAAAGCACTTTGTGGCTCTGAGATACTGAAACATCTCCAGAAACATCCCACCTGGGCTGTAGTTGAAGCTGAGGGAGCGGCAGAGACCAGCAATGCCGTGGAATGGAATGACCCTTGGTGGTTTGTTGGAAGATGCAGGACAGAGCCCTGTGGGTCTGACAGAGGGATGGGCACCCCCCGCTGGATATTTGGGGGGGGACGATAGGGGGACACAGCTCTGCGGCACAACAGACCCAGAAATGAGCCCCTACCCCAGCGGAGAAGGAGGGAAAGCAGAGGGCAGAGGGGCAGGAGTTTGCTCAGGAGGTGCAGAGCTCCTACAAACCTTAGTCCAGAGGCTCCCACCAGCCCTTCTTCAAGCCCCAGGTTTCCTCCCCTCACTGCCACATCCCCAGGCTGGGTGACAGTGCAGAGGTCCCCCCCCAGAAAGGACACTTACAGCCCGGGCTGTTGTGGGGCTGAGGAGCGTTGCAGTGTGGTGGCGCTCGGTCCCTCTCTGCTTTTGTTTCCCCCAGAGTGAACGGGCAAAACTCGAACCTGGATTACATGGCCGTGATGCACAACGGCACCTTCAACTCCTCCCAGCCCTTCCAGGTCACCTTAACGTGCAGTTTGATGATCCTCAAGTTTCCCTTCGACACCCAGACGTGCAACTTGACCGTAGCTTCATACCTCTACCCAGGTACAGCGGGAAGCTGAGTTTTACCACAGCTGGGCTAAATTTGCAGAAGGAGGAATAGATGAGATGGACCCCGGCTAACTCCTGGGTTCCTTCACCACACACTCATGCTCGGTTAGTGTGGTTGAGACCAAGTAAAACCAGGGAAAAATGAACTAAAAACACTGTGATTCTGTTTTGGCACGTTTTTCAGCAATGTCTCTGGAAGCATCTGGGCGTTCTGTGGCAAGTCCCCCCGGGGACTGTTCTCTACAAGCCAAGAGACTCAGGCTTCCTGTGACAAGGCTACTTGGTCACATACAATTTTGCAGGAGTGATCTTTAAACATACCCGAAGGCCATGGAAACGAAAAGGAATTAAGGACAGTTTCAGGGATCCAAACTGCAGTCAGAGTTCATCCCAACAGGAAGGGTGGAAAAATGAGTAGAGGTGACATGAAACCCTCCAGCTCCCACCCACAAAGGTCAACTGCCCTAATTCACCAGAGATTTCCCCTCTGATCCACTTTTCCAGAGGGCCAGCCAAGCCTCTTGACCCAAGTTCCCTTTTAATTTCTCCCTGATGGGCTAAGAAACGCCAGCAGTGTGAGAAACATCACCTTTCCCCATCTGCACACACCCCTGGTTGGGAGAGAAAGGGACAGGAAATAACTGATCTGTAATAAATACCTAAATTCTGCAACTTCTCTCCTCCTCTGCCTCCTGTCCAACCAGCAACAGACCTTGTCATGAAGACGCGACGGTCACCAGCTGAGATGATGAGAGACAGCCAGAGTTACTTCCTAACTGACGGAGAGTGGAAGTTCACCAACCTGAGCATCATTGAATACATGGAGCAGCTGGACAATGAACAATTTTCTATGGTCACCTACGTGGTATGAAACAAGACAATTTTCTACATTAGGGAACAGGCGTTCACCCAACACAGTAACCTATCTCCTGTTCACCCAGATGTTGTCCATCTTCTTTAACAGATTTCTATGGAGAGACGACCCACTTTGTATATTTTGAACCTGATCCTCCCAACTTGTGCCCTGTATCTGCTGGATATGGCCGTGCTGTTTGGACCCAGCTCTCTCGAGGAGAAAATCAGTTTCCAGATTGCCATCATCCTCGGCAGCTCCATGTTAGCCGTGATTCTCAACAACATCCTGCCAACTTCTTCCAACAAGCCACCCATGATAGGTACCCACCTTTATTGAGTAGAAACTAACTGATTTTTACACAGGTGTCAACTCTGAGGAAGATCTTTGGGGCGTTGAGGGACACGTTCATGAACACCGAAGTCGTGATCAGCTGAGCTTTATCAGCTCGCTGCACTTAGAAATATTCCCCGTTCCCCACCCAGCTACTGACCACAGACAGGATTACATTCAAGAAAATTAAGCCAATTATGAAGAGTTTTCTTTGTTTTCGTATCATTTGCAGTGGTATTCTTCTTAGGCACCTTCCTGCTCATGATCATGGCTGTCTTAGACACCTTCTTCCTGTTGCACCAGCAGCAAAAATCCCTGCGCTTAGACAAGGCTCTCGGAAGCTTCCAACCAGGTAAGGTCACCCATAACCTCTTAAACGAGCAGGTTGGGTCCCCCGCGCTTTCCTGCCGGTTCCTTGGGGTGAGGGTGGGTTTCCTCAGGGCAACCAAGTGCCCTGGCCAGGATCAGTCCTGCTAGTGACCCACCAGCCCCCGCCTTTACCAACACATGCTATCCACTGTTGGCAGAGGTGCACACCAAGCTGGCCATGACAGCTGTGACCAACCAGCGCAACAAACACCCGGCCAAGGAGGGCACCCAGCTGCTGAGCCTGCCCAAGGGCCAGGGGAAAGGGCAACCGCAGGAGCAGGACCTGTTTCTACCAGTGCTGGAAAAAGTGCTTCTCTACAGCCATTTCTTCCTCTCCTTGGTTTTTTTCGCTATTATTTCTATAAAATGGAGCAGTTAGAGACCAGCTCCGCGCAGTGCTCATTCAGTCGTTCTCCCTTGTATCGCTTCTGACCCCTCCACTGCAATTTTTTTTTTTCCTGCTTGATTCATACAGCTGCAGTTGTTTCGGTTGCCTAAATAAAATAAGAATAAAATTAAAAACCCAACCCCCCAGGGCATGAGATCTGCACGCTTCCTGCTCTGTACTCCAGTTCATCAGAACTACGCATGTTCTTAAAGCACTCTGTGGGCCAGCAAAGTATTTGAATAAAACAGCTGTGAAATCGGGGGATAATAAGCTCGTTCTGTGCATCAGGTATTGTCATCACAAACACGACCATCAGAAACAGGAGTTAAGGCCCTTCTCTTACGGAGGTGAATCGATTCTGGGAAAAGGCATTTAAGAATTCCACCTCAGATAATTAAATAAAACAACCAAGCCCAAAGCACTTGCGGTATTGTTTCCGTGAATTTCAGTGGGATCTGCATCATTCAGAAACCCCAAGACAGAGAGAACAATAGGATCACCAGGGTTAATGGGGTGATACTTAGTGCCGTTTTGTTTGTTGTTTTTTTTTTAAAACATCCCATCTTAACACATTTACATCCATTCAACTCCTTTTGCAATTGGCTGCACCAAAACCATCGCAAACAACATAGAAAAAGTCCCTAGACCTCTGCCAGTAAAACTAGAGACATATCCCACTGCATCCCAGCTCACTACTAAATACACTCCAGCATCTCAAAAGCCTTTATACACTCAACTCCTGAGCAACTCTTTGCCTGCAGCAGCAGAACATTGTTCCATGCACAGTGTGTTTACGGAGAGGAACAGACAGTTTATTTGCATTATGGCAGATGCAACAGGACTGGGTCTGATGAAGAGGTCTAGCTGGGACCTTGGTCCTTCCTAGGAAAACAAGCTCATGGGAAGAAAAGACAAAAATCAAGGAAAAGTGGGTTGTTTGCAAATCAGTGTATTGTTCCACCTGCCTCAAAACCTTGCAACCTCGCGTCTAAGATCTGAGCTATGGACAGGAGGGAAAGTACTTTATTTAAAATATCATGGAGTCTGACAGTCGTTCAGACAAACCGCTTCCAGACAAGTTTACAGATCAGCAATCGGTTTGTGGGGCCAGAATGGATATTTCTCCTTGTCCAGTTTGGTTTCAGGGAAGGCATCGTACAAGTCTTCAAACGTCATCTGTTCGAAGGGAATCATGTTTTTGAGCTTCTGAAGCTTGAAGGGAGGGAGAGCAGAGACAAACACGTTACAAGTCGCTTGTCAGCAAGAAAGAGCACACACAAGTAAGGACAAGGTGTGTGCCCGGCTGGGTTAAAGAAAATATTCACCAAGCAAAGTCCAGACTTACTTGTTGCTCATACTGGGCAATACGAGCCTTGGAAGCCTGCACGTACTCAGCAGTGCTCTTTGCCTGCGGGAGATCAGAGGACGTGGAGAATTCGCTTATGATAAAGACAGTGACCTAGAGTGAACCTGCAGCCCCATGCCTTACATTGGCATTAACATTCATCATCATTACACTAGACAAGTAGACAGAATCTTGATCAAATCCCAAACCCTTCCACGTGCAGGGATCCTCTTGTTTAGCCAAAAGTCACAGATGGGTGTGAGGATCAGAGCCATGCTCCAGCTCAGGCTGCCCAGCCCATGTAGGTGCACATACAGAATATCCCTCTCCCCCCTCCCCATCCTCACAGAAGTCAGACAGAACCCCGGCATTAGAGGAATGGGTTAAACGCTTACAGCTTCCGCCTCCTGGGCATCAATTTTGGCGGTTTGTGTATCCTTTGGCTCAGGAACCTTCAGTGCGCTGAACTGCACATCAAAAGAGAAAATTGTTTATACCATTTGACTGAAATAATCCTTTACAGCAATTATCCCAAGCAGCAGAGAAGCATTCCCTCTTTCTTCCCTCCTTCCTCATAACTGCGTAAGTTCACAAGCTTTCTAAAACTGGTCACTGGAGCTTGACTACGTCCTTCCCCAGCAGCACTGCTCACCCGTGAGCTTAAAGCCCTCTATTCCGCACTGCACACCACCACCAGGACACGTAACACCACGCACATTCATCCCAGCTCTGTAAAGAGCAAAGCACTGCACTGCAAGGAAGCAAGAAATACCAAACTAATACCAAAGCCTCATCACATCACAGACTGATTTCCCCCAAGACAAAGTTCCCAGATCCACGTGAGGTCAGTGGGTCCTCCCAGCCTGGGGAGCCCAATTTCTACAGTGTCAGTGACATCACGTGTCCTTCAGCAAACACCTCACTAGTACTTTTCAATTCCTGCTTATAAAGAGGAGGGCAACCCCCGCAGGCACCCGGTAGCTTTACACGTTTCAGCGTGTGCAGAGCCACACTCACCACCTTCTTTCATTCAGGGAGATAGAGAAATACTTCAGAAGTTTGCTTCAGGAGAGGCTCTACCCGAGAATTCAGTTTTGCAGCCAAAATAATTTATCAAGTTTTCTTCCACCAACTTTCTTGCCATACAATGCCACAGGTTTCCTCCTGAGCGACGGCACTGAAGTGACCTCCTCGAGGTCAGCGACACTGACCTGCAGGGTTGTACAGCTGGGGGATCTGCCAGCCAAAACCAACCTTCTCTGTCACTGCTGGTGTTTCCCTCTCACACCAAAGACATTCCCCATTTGAACCTCCAAGAAAAGCAATACCCAGCCTGCAAAGATACTGACCTTACTCTGAAACTCATCCACCATGCCAGCTTTAGCAACAGCAGCCTTGTAGTGAGCCCAGTCGATGGTTGGGGGTTTCTCTGGCAGAGCAGCCAACCTAAAGAGACAGAGCACAGCAGTCACAGCCAGCACTAGAAATAACCCCACGCTATCGCTCGCTCTCTGCCACAGTTAATTTCCAGAGTATCACCAGAGCCTGCTAAGTTTAGTTGAAATATCGTCAGGTCCGTCATTAACAAGCAGTGATGAACCATAGCAAACTTTCCATGAGCCAGCAATGTGCCCTTGTCACCAAGAGGCCAACGGAATCCTGGGCTGCGTAGGGAAGTGTGGCCAGTAGGTCGAGGGAGGTCATTCTCCCCCTCTACTCTGCACCGGGGAGGCAGAAATCCTGCATCCAGTTCTGGGCTCTCCAGTTCCAGAGAGACGGGGAACTACTGGAGAGAGTCCAGTGTAGGGCAACTAAGATGATTAAGGGCTTGGAGTATCTCCCTTACAAGGAAAGGCTGAGAGAGCTGGGATTCTTTAGCCTGAAGAAGAGAAGGCTGAGGGGAGACTTTACCTACGTTTACAAGTATCTAAAGGGCAGTTTGAAGGATGTTGGAGTCAGACTCTTTTCAGTGGTTCCCAGTGACAGGATATGGGGCAATGGGCACAAGCTGGAACATGGGAAGTTCCATTCAAATACAAAGAAAAACTTTCCAGTGAGGGTGCCAGAGCTCTGGAACAGGCTGCCCAGGGAGGGGGTGGAGTCCCCTTCTTTGGAGAACTTCAAGCCCCACCTTGATGCAGTTCTGTTAGCAGGGGAGTTGGACTAGATGATCTCCAGAGGTCCCTTACAACTCCCACAATTCCATGATTCCGTGATTTCTCCAAGTCCCTCTCTCTGCCCTTGAAATAGCCTTCACTATACAGAGAAGAGGAGTTCAGCCTGCAGCCCGCTTCAAACTACTATATAGAGTCTCTGGGTGCAGCCCTATTAGAAAGGATTAGCCAGTTTTCAAAATACTGAGCCATAAACAATCAGCAATATTAGCTGTAAAAGCCAACAACGTTTGTAACAAGCAGCTGAAGCATTTGAGGAGACTCATGAATTTGAGCAGCAATGAACAGAATAAGCGTTTGTGCAAAATGCTTTGAACGTGCCAAAGCAAACTGCTTTCTCACGTTACAGCTCTTATTTTACTCTGGGGAGGATTAAGTGAAGATGATTTACCTAAAAAGCCACCAACTGTCTTGAAGGTGACCTGCCTTAGTGTTTCTCAGGACGCTGCCGTGGGACTGCAGTTACCACCACCGCCCCAAGCCGGTACCACAAAGGCTGGGCGTTCAGCTGAGTGACTGAGCCGCCCCCCCTGCAGAAGCAGGGCAGAGACTCACCGGGCCGACAGCGCATCGCTGCGGGTCTTCAGGGCGTTGAACATGGCCCTCTGGTTGGGGGGCACCCTCTCGGCAAAGGCCGCCCAGTCAATGGCCTTGATAGCAGCTCTGCGTCCCGCCATGCTTCCAGCCTGCGCCCAGGAGAGAGAACACCAGGGGGGTGACACTGTGGGGGGACAAGGGGGCAGGCAGGGACCAGAGGGGGGGACCCGGGAACCCCTTGGAATATGGCGGGGGGGACACACTGGAATGGGGTGCGGAGAGGGGATACAATACAGTGGGACAGGGAGGAGGGTGGGGACAGACGACATACCGGGACATGGCGGGGGGAGGGGGCGGATCACACACCAGGACATGACGGGGGGGGGACACGGAGCGGGAATGGGGACAGGTGACACACCGGGAGTTAGGGGATACAGGGGACGAGGATATGACATATACCGAGACCCGGAGAAGGGACGGGGGGACGGCGAGACACTGGGAGGGTGAATTCCTGCTTTTTGAGTGATTGTGG
>JAOTQQ010000003.1:30072212-30100605 GCA_026546715.1 Gallinago undulata | reverse complement strand
GACGGGGGGACGGCGAGACACTGGGAGGGGGGGTACACCGGGACACAGAGGGGGTGGGGGGGGTACCGGAGGTACCGCTGCCCAGCCCAGGCCCGGCCTCACCTCACACCCCTATCCCGGCCCCCACGACACCCGACACCCAGGCCCACTCCGGTCTGCTCCCTCCTACCCAGCCCCGGGAATCCCGGATTCCAGCCCCTGGTCCCCCTCCGGGTCCGACCGCCCGGCTCTCACCTTCACTGACCGCCACCACCGTCCCCGGGCGCAGACACCAGCAGAGCCGGAAGTCCCGCCCACGCCGCCCAATCAGAGCGAGCCCCCACCGGAAAAGCGTCATTCTCCCCTTCCCGGTGACCGCCGCCGGCGCTCCGGAAGTGCATATCGCGTGCCGGAAGCGGCGGAGGAGTAGGGGCGGTGATGGCGGAGCGGGGGCGCTGAGCGGCACCGCTATGGCCGAGCTGGCGGCGGCGGCGGCGGAGGGGCCGCCTCGGGGCCGCACGCCCAGCCCGGGCCCCGGAGGAACGCCGGGACCTCCTAGCCCCCGCGCGGCGGCCGGAGCAGCGGCGGGCTCCGGCGGAGCCCTGTCACCCCCCGGCGCGGCCCGGCCGCCCGCCGCTTCCAAGTGGGTGCGCCTGAACGTGGGCGGCACGTACTTTGTGAGCACCCGGCAGACGCTGTGCCGGGAGCCCAAGTCCTTCTTGTGCCGCCTCTGCTGCCAGGACGGGCCCGAGCTCGGCTCCGACAAGGTGAGGCCGCGGCGGGGGCCGGTGTGTTTTCCCCCCCCCAACCCCGGGAACGGCGAGGCCCCGAGCCCGGCCGGCGACCGCCCCTCCTTGAGCCGCCTTAGTCCCCGCGGCAGTGAAGTCACTGAGGGGGCAGCGCCCTGTCTTGCAGTACGGGCAGGGTGACAGCCCCAGCTGCTGGTGTCCCCAGGGCCAGCACCCCGTGATGCCGCTCCCGTGCAGCCCCCGACCCTGCGGCGTGGATGGGTCCATCTCCACAGCAACCGTGGTCCTCGGGGACACATGCTGCGCTGAGACACTATTTCCTCGTCCCTCGTGTCCCATTGCATGGCCACAGATCTGTCCGCATTCTGAAGAACGGGGCTTAGAGTCCCCGTAACGCCCAGAGTCTGCAGCCACCGGTGCCCTCTGCCTCCCAGGGTGACAGGGCTGTCCTCAGGGAGCAAACCAGCACCTTCCCACGGTGGTCATAGCAAAGAGGGAACTAGAACAAAACTTTCCTAGAAACAGGAATTGTAATGATTTCTCACCCTGTGCACATTGAGTTGGTTTTTTTTAAATATATGTCATGTTGCTCTCCTGAAAGATGACAGTGCGCGTTCCTTGCAGGGGTGGAGGGTTTGAAGTCCTTGCAGTTGATCGGAAGGATTTTGCAAACAGTTGTTCTTGTGATTGCAGGTTTTCTGTAGGATGTGCTGCATATTTTTGTGGGTAGGTCAGCTTGAGAATTAGTGAGGGAATTAGAAGGGGATTGCCACTTCCTTCAGAATTTAATCAAAAAGATAAATCCTGGTTGTGATCAAAATAGCGGTCACCAGTGTCAGCGAGTCAAGGAGGTGACCTCTCAGAATGTTTTTTCAGGTTTTTTTATTGCTTTAGAGCAGATTGATTGGCAAGACATACACATTGCTTCAAAGTGACTTGAGGGAATGATATGAAAGGTTTACTTCAGAACTGGCTCAAGAAATGCTTTTGGTTGCGAGTTGTTGGTTGTTTGGTGGCAGTGGCTGTATTGCCAGAGAAATGGCTGGTGCAGTGCGATGTGCGTTTTCAGTAGCAGAAAGGAGGAGGGGAAAAAAAAAAAGAGCTACTTAAACCACCATATGCTGTGAGCTAGAACTGGAGATCCAGTTTTCCTTCACACTTTTCTAGTTACACTTGTCTGGAAAACAAATTTAGACTGAACACAGCTGCCAGCTTTTGGGTTTTATTCTCGCAGTGAAGAAAAACTGCCAAGCCCCGCTTTTCTCTCCAGGTGTATAGCTCTCTGTGTCCAAGTGCTTCATTTGAAACATCTGCCAGTGTTACTGAGCTGCAGCATTTGTATCCGAGTTCAGATATTAAAGAAAAAAAATAAAGTTGGTTTAAATGTGGAATACACCTTTCGCAGGCAAATGAATCCAGGTTCTCAAGGAGAAACCACTCAATTTATTATTTTAAACTGAAATTCTTTTTTTTCCTGCTACCATTTAACAATCCCTGATTCATTCCTCCGCTCACTCAACAGGATGAGACAGGGGCATATCTCATCGATAGAGACCCCACCTATTTTGGTCCAATACTGAACTACCTCCGACACGGGAAGCTCATCATAAACAAGGAGCTTGCAGAAGAAGGTGAGAGAAAGTTACAGGGTGAGAACTTCAAATGCTGTATCTCCAAGCCATCATCGGAAACTTGCCTGAGTGCAGAGGGTTCCTGGCACAGTGATGTGTATGGGTGTGAAAAGCACCATTTCCCAGCAGTGCTGCTAGTTAGTACCATTAGCTTTCTCAGAAGGATGCTCATTAGCAGGGATTAAATCATTAGGTTCTATATCTTCCTGGAAGCAGAGGCCTGCATCTTGCAACACAAGTCAAGCAAAGTTTAGCAAAGCAAAAGATCCGATAGCACATCTCCTCTCCCCCTCACAGACATGCAAACAAAATAGAGATTGTGCTACAAGGTTTCTGATAATCCCAGGGAAAAGAGAATAATCTTTCTTTAAAATCCTCTAAGTCACAAAAGCAGATGACAACTAGTTGGGCATTTTCTTCCAGCCTGGGAGCATGAGACCAATGGCACGGCCTATTGGGGGTGAGGGGGATTTTCTCACATCTGGGCTAGATTTGGAGGCAGGAGCAGGTGTTACATCCTTGTAGCAGAATCATCTTCATTCTACCCTGTGCACAGTAACAGAATTCCTCTCTGCTTTTTCTTCCTTTCCTAGGGGTACTAGAAGAAGCCGAGTTTTACAATATTGCATCCCTTGTGCGACTGGTGAAGGAGCGGATACGGGATAACGAGAACAGAACCTCCCAAGTAATGCCCAGCAACATTTGCGTTACAAAGTCGGTCATTTTCTGTAGTGCAGTAGAGGGACACGTGTGGCTGTAGACAGTAGACACTTCTAGTAGCAGTTCTTTGGTTTAACAGTCGCCTTTAACAGGGAAAAATACTTTTAGGTCAACCCAAGGCACAGCTAGGAAAGAGTATCCATTACGGTTTTATAAGCACGGAAGAGCGAGTCCTCTTGTTAGTGCTGCAGGGAAAGGCAACGAGCAAACAAGAGGGGCCAGAAGCTGAGATGGGTAGTTATAAAGCAAAACATACTGCTTTGATGTGTAAAGAATAGTTCAAACTCTTCCTCCTCTAAACCATTTTCTTCCCTTTTATCTGTCTCTCAGTGGCAGTTTTCCCCATTGCTGCTCAGCTGATAACAGCACGCCCAGTAGATTCAATTTCAGAAGAGAAATGTTTTCAAAAGGCAGTAAGTGGCTTTGAAAGCCAAAGAAGTTTTGCTTGACAGCGTGACAACTGTACATACCTGCTTTAGAATCAGTTGGATGGTCTGAAGGATGAAGTCCGAAAGCCCGTGGGGCTCAGACTTCCTCACATAACAAAGCGACAGAACAGGAGAGGCTTACTAATTTCCTAGCTTGCTACTCATATAATTGTTACTAAACTTATGCTTATTTTTATTCTCTGTGCTTTAGGGACCTGTGAAGCACGTGTACAGAGTCCTGCAGTGCCAAGAGGAAGAGCTCACACAGATGGTGTCCACTATGTCCGACGGGTGGAAATTCGAACAGGTACCTTTACCCAAAAATGGCAGAATGCCTTTGCAAGCTGTATATGGAATAAGCAGAGTTTGCTGTGAAATTGTGCTTCACACTGAATTCTCTTCTCAATAAGCAGTCTGAGCTGAGCAGCAGCCCACTTATGTAAAATAACTGTCAGGGAAAGGCAGAATTCACTCAAACTGCCAAGAGAGATTTCATTTTCTCTCAGGACTTCTTGTATCCTTGTCATATTCCAGAGCAACTCTCCCTTTCTCCTTACACCAGGCCCTAGTACAACAGTTTTAGCCAGGAAAATTAATAGAGCCATGAAAAAAAACCTACAGCATGACTTTTCTGGAAGCTCAAAGCCATGACTCCTGCTTTTGCTAAAGAGGCGCCGAGTGACATGAGAAACACACTTCCTGCAGATGCCTTTGTAGCGCAGCCAGTTTCAGGGCTAGGTGTCACTGAAGTTGCATATGACATTAGTTCCAGATTTGGTCTGGAATCAAATATGGTCTGTCTTATTTAGGAGGATGGAGAACTGGAAACCAGCTGGCCTGCATGTTAATGCTATATTAAGAAACTGCAGACAGAATAGGCTCTGTGGATTACAGCTCCGCTGTCTTCCCAATTAGTCCAGCTTCAGTACAAATGAATGTTGTGGGAAGTGTGCCATCACAAAGTGAGGCACAGGATTAGCAACAGCACTTTGCACCCCTTGTTCATATATATCTGTTCTCTAATGCCTGAAAACTCCTATTGCCTAGCGGAGAGGCAGCCCAAAACTCTGTAGTGATATCTTGTGACCCAAAGCCACAAGCTGCTTTATGGAAACGCAGTTCTCCAACACCCAGGTTGTGCTGTCCAAAAATTTACTTAACAAATGTTGGCTTTCACACATGCACATACACATCCCCAGAACCAAAAAGCTGTAGGCAGTGTCCTTCACAGGAATCTGCAACCTTTCCTTTTTCCTAGTCGTGCTTTGCACAAACCACCAAGATCCCTGCCAGCCTCCTTCTTCCCATACATTGCAAGTGCCAGGAAAATTTCCTGCACGTCCTACTCCAGCACCCTCCCACCATCAGGAGCTGTTCCTGCCTTCTCCTGGTACTCGCATTCAGCTCAAACACCCCCAAGAGGGGCAAGAACAGATAGATATTAATGCTTTGGTCAGGGCTAGGCCTCACAGAGCAGTACAGCCTCCCTCCAGCTGTGAGATGGTCCATTCTGAGTCACAGAGCAGGAACATGGCAGTGGTGCAGC
Organism: Gallinago undulata; assembly: GCA_026546715.1. Taxonomy (NCBI): domain Eukaryota; kingdom Metazoa; phylum Chordata; class Aves; order Charadriiformes; family Scolopacidae; genus Gallinago; species Gallinago undulata. Next base: position 30,095,552 of record JAOTQQ010000003.1, on the reverse strand, counting down.
ACGGGATATGTTCCATGCTGAAACAGGCCCTGCTGGGAGGCACGTTGTAGCTGCAGCTGCAGCCTGTTGCCAAGGTCTTTCCTCAGATGTGCAACCCAGCATGGCTTCTACCCTCCCCCAGATCACACCACTTGGCGTGCTGAGGCAGGTTAGGAAAGATGGTAACAGATCTGCATATTGGGGACAAAGAGAGCCTATTGCTGAATCTTAGCATGGATGCCAGTGGCTGAACAGAGCAGACCGTTTCCTCACACACTCTTGGGATTCAGTCACTTCATAATGCCAAAAAGACTGGAAAAAGTTTGGAAACCTGCAGCAAAGGCAGAAGTGGTAAATGCTGTTGCAGCCTTACTGTCTGTCAGGCTTAGGTTCTCAAAGCATGTGGCCTTTCAGGTTCTCTGCCTTATACCATTCAGTCCTGTTTAAATTAAGGATGGAATAGAAATTTGCTATTTTAAACAGAAATCCATCCTCCTGTCCACCTACCAGTTTGGTAGTCTGGAAAGCTGCTGTCTTTATCAAAAGATGATACTTTGTGTTTGTTGAGCAAAGAGCAGTAATGAAATATCCAAGAGCTTGAACAGTCAAGATAGGGAACAGGGAAGCAAAAGAAAAAAAAATTTTTTTAATCCTGTGTCTATCTTTTACCCTTAGTGCAAATACCAAAACCCATTTAAAACAGCCCTGGAAGTCAGTCAGTATGACAGCACCCCAGGTCATCCTGCAGCTGCACTGTCACCATATAAATGTCACCTGTCCAGGGAGGCTGTTGACTGCATCTGTCTCCACTCATATATATAAATATGGAGCGCTCTCTTCTAAAATCTATTAGGACATGGAAGTTAGGGTGAACACTGCATGTTAAAGTTTCCTAGATAGACACAGTGGATAAGAGTCACTGAATCGCTTTCTTCAGATTACTTAGATTTATTATCTGGAAAGCAAAACTGAGTTGTAGATGACAAATTAGCTCTGCACTCCAGGATGTCCCTTTAATGTAATAATGATAAATGAGACAGATGGGATTTCTTGGATCGAGTCCAGACCCCTCATCACAACAGTAATAGAATATAATCCTATTTATACAGATATCAAAACTCCATCTTGACAGCATCTACATAAAGAATGGTGCCAGTTTGCCACATGTGTCCTAGTTAATCTAACATCTGTCTGCGGTAAAGAATTGCCTTTCCAGTTTTTACACATCAAAGTCAAAAGGCAAGCTAAGAGCAGAGTTCAGCGTGGTCTGGACCAGGAAGCCTATGCTGCCTGCCCCATGTCTCGATTAGCTGGATACTAGATATTGCAAAATCTGACGTGTTTTTCATTTTTTTTGCTCTCAGTAACTGGAAAATGTTCTGTTGTGTTAGGCCTTACAGCTTCAGGCTGGAATTTCTTCCTGGGTTCCAGCTGCCACTAGAGGGCTCTGGAGCTCGGCTGTGTCCCCTGGACAGACACGGGAAACCTGTGACAGGGGAGGGCACAGGGAGACACTTCAGGTCCAGAACAGGTCTCACTGGACAGTTGTACCTCACAAAGCAATTGTAGGAATAGAGCAAAAGTCAGGACTTATTGATAGTTACCTTGGCTTTCTCCTGTTGTGCAGCTAATCAGCATTGGATCTTCCTATAACTATGGAAATGAAGACCAGGCAGAATTCCTCTGTGTCGTGTCCAGGGAGCTCAACAATTCTACCAATGGCATCGTCAAGGAGCCCAGCGAGAAGGCAAAGGTAAGGCATCTGCTCAGATGTATTGACTTGAATTCCCTTTTGTGAAGAAAAATCCCTTCTTACACTAGCGGATCCCTAATTTGCAGTAGCGGTTCTATGTACCAGCTTTCCCATTTCCTCCTGTATGCAGGATCTTTCCCTCTTGGAAGATTTCGTGTTTTGCTGTAGGCCAAGAGCTGTGGCTCTTTGTATGTTTCAAATTAAGACCAAAAAAAAATTGGAGGAAAAAGAGAGACTTGAAGAAGGGGTACAGTACAGCAGGAACCTTTGAGATTGGTCATATTTTGTGTGAGGGCTGTTGCAGTGAGAGACAAGGAGGGTTTTTCCTTCTTTCAGTCTACTCTTTTTTTTTACCCCAGGATAGCAACCAAAGTGACATTCTTAATTCCTGGCAGGCAGCTAAGTATGATTTCTAGAGAAGGGGCTCACTCAGCTTTAACCAGCCTGTCATTTGTTCTGGTAGCATAGAAACCCACCAGCTGCTCTCACGTTAGTCCATCTTTCATTTCTCCGCAAAAGACAAGGACTCTGAACGTGAACTTTTGCATCTAAACTTGTCCAAGGTATTTATAGCATCTCTGTTCTTTTTCAGATTCTTCAAGAGCGAGGATCCCGGATGTAATTCAAGTGTCCACTCTGTTAAAACTCCCAGATGTCAAGAGGGCAGTCTGGCCGGGCAGAGCATCTCTCCGCAGTGCAGCCTTGCCCTTGTACAGTAACCAAGCTAATGCAAAGCAAAGCCGAGCCTGTCCTGCCAATGGCAAATAATTCTGGTCATAACCAAAGGCTTCCCTCTTACCCTGGAAACCAAGGAAGGAAAAGGCTCTCCCAGTTGGATAGTCCTTTCCACAAGTATTTGTTTTACTTTCTTGGCCAGCGCTGTATTGAATTTTTCCAACAATGGCTGGGCCGGATTCCCAGTCGGAGCCTTTGTGAAGGTTGCTCAGGTCCACGGACCCTTGTAATCAGTCCCACCTTCTGCAGGCTGGCATAGGTGGGAAGATCTGGAAGAGCTGTGCCATTTCTTGCACCCAGGCCTGCCACCAGAAAAGCGCAGGGACCTTGCAACACTCCCCCTCCTGATCAGCCAGCCCCCCCCAAATCAGAAGAACAGGGCTTTAGAAGGAAGAACGAAACAACTACTCGTAAAAAACCCACACAAAGTTTTCCATTCTTGCTTTGTATTTGTTCCTTGTTCAATCCCCACGAGCTGAGTTTAGATACTGAGGGGAGCTGTGTGTCCATCTAACGTGGGTCTCACTGTTAACACTATTACATACGGGCTCCTGGCATTTTCCAAAGCCCATTACTTTGCATGCATAGAGACCCGTGTTCACCCAGATTAGCGAGAGAGTGATAGTTCTGTCTTTCGTGCTTCTCTACCAAAGAAGAGCGGTGACATCTTCCCCTCCAATACCCTGCCACGGCCATATCTTAGCCTGGTGCAAAGTCACAAGGTTAGGGACTTGTTGCTGCCAAGTTCAGCTTTGCCTTGTTTGTCTCCAGCAGCGTGGGTTCTCTGTCTCCTTCCTTCTCACTAAGGGAGGGCTTCAGGCAGAATTTCTTTTGTACTGTAGCAAGCAGGTAGGTTTGTTGTAACCCATGAGATCCTTTGCGGAGGAAATCCCCTTCTTTACATGCAGTGATTTATCTGCAGGCCCCTCGTGTCCCCACCTTTAAGAGATCACCTCAAATTACAGAGGGGCATCATGGAGTTGGGGGGGGGGGGTTGGTGAAAAGTTGCCAAACTGTTGTGATATTTCTTGTCCAAAGTGATGTGTCAACTTCTGTGACTTTTTTTTTTTTTAATGCCTTGGATGGATGTGCAAAACGTTCGTTTGTGCCTCTCTTGAATTCTGATCTTAGCCAAACTGCAGTCACTGGTTCCCCTCTGTTAATCTGTGCCATCCCTAACCAAGGGCATGTCCCTCCTAGTCCAGTAAATGGAATTTCTTAGGAATTTGCTGCATGTTTTTCCTCTTTCACCCTGGCTTTGTTCTTTGTAGCCCAAACATCCAGGCACTTGGGTCTTTTTTGAGTCATCCCAAACTGACATTAAACGCAAAGCTTCAGAGATGCTGGAATTCACAGACATTGACAAGCTCAGAGCAGATGTTTCTCAAGGAGGTATCAGAAAATTGCTCACCTGGACTGAGGAGTTGGACTCCTTTCTGCAGGATTTCAGCTACCTGTGGTCTCCTTGGAAGTTTTGAGGTAGAATTAGGCAGGTTTCCCATCTTGTCACTTGTTACTGACAGGGCCTCGCAGCAGCAGAATATTACTGATGGTCCAACAGCCAGTTCAGCAAACAAGACATGGAGCAAAACCACTGAGTGACACTGCTGCACTCTCTGCCTCTTCTCTTCTTCTGTACCTACTCTTGCCTGTCCTCTTCCATCCTGCTTTGCCAACGTACTTCCTCCGGTGGAGGCTTTGCCTCATTCTCAAGAACGACTGGTTAATTATCTGTGCTAGTTTAATCCTGCTAACAACAGACTGTGCCAAATGTCTTTGAATTCACGTTGTGTCAGTTCCAGGCTGTTGAAACGCAGCTGGCTTGCCATCATGCTGAAGAACCCAGCTCTTCTTCTTCCCTCCATCTTCCCTCTTTATAACGTGGTGAGATGGTGTTGGTGTGATTAGACCGTATGCCTTGGCTGGGCCTAAATAACACTGTGATGTGTATAGATATCTCTCCTCTGTCGGTATCTTGTAGCCTCGGTCATTGTCCGTCTGTGCTTGCAGCTAAGAAATCCAGAAGCGCATGTATGCAATTTAGCAGCCTAAAAAGCCCTTTCTCACTCATCTGTCATTTTTCCCTTCCTCAGAGGAGGGAATTTCTGGGAACTGGTCAAGAAATATGAAACTAAAGGCAACAGGAACTGGTCGAGCTGCATTTGTCACATTGATGCCAGCTGAGCACCTTGCTGTCCATACCGTGGAGCCCAAAGCAACACTAGTTGCAAAGGGAGACTTTCTGTCCAGTACAGCTCAAATAGATAAAAACAATACCTCGTTGCTTTTTTGTATCACCAAAAATGCCATGTGTGGTAAAGCCCACCGGAGGATTGCCTGATGCAAGAGTTACACCATCGCTCTTCCCTCTGAGCCACAGAGCACCTAAACATGGCCATCACCGGTTGAGAGGAACAGTAGTTTAACTCACGTGCACAAGAACGACTGTCAGAGTTGTATCTTGGTTTTCCCCCCCTCAGTGCTCTGCCGTGATGACATGCCAGGGAGGGGGGGCAGGAACAAAGACCTTTTGGGTTTGATCACAGGGTCTTTGAGTTCAGCAGAACAAGTTTATGGTAGAAAACCCATCATCAGCACTGGACGCTCAAGTTCTTGGGCCATATTTAGGACCAGGCATGCAGTCCTTCCAGAGCAGGTACATTCCCAGTGGAGGATTTCTCCTTTCCTGACTTTGTTACGTCACCTCTACCCTAAGACTAAGGCTGGTCTCAGCATTATGCACCAGTTGCATCCCTTCTGTGATCAAGACAGGGCTTTTCCTTCCATTGCCTTTCACTCAGTCACAACTATATCAAAATTAGCACTGAATTAGGATGAAATTTGTCCCATTCACTCTAAAACACAAAAAAAGGTAGCATGTTGTGGTGAGTAGGGTAGGTGAGCTGGGGTAGATCTACTGGATATCCAAGAGTGCTTGTGCCTCTTGGGAAGGTTCACTTCATAGCATTAATCCTGGGAATGGAGAGTATGACACTTTGGGTTTTTTTAAACTTTCCCAGTGGCCTAAATTGTTCCATTATGGCAAGACTGGAAATAACTTCTTAAAGTGTCTTTGTTTCTGCACATTTTTAAAAAAAATAAAAATGGATTTTTCTCAGGGGTGACTGAGTGGGCTGAGGCAAAGGGGGCAGGGTTCGCTATGGGGCAGTGGGATGGAGCAGCTCCCCAGCCCCACAGCTGGGCCGTGGGCTCCTCCCCATGGGTTTGCCCGCAAACCCAGAGGTTTTGTACAGTTTGTCACGTGTCAGTGCCCTTTGCTACTGTTTATCTTTGTTTATTAAATGTGTTTGAATAACAGTTGAGATGCTGTGATTCATTTTTTTGTTTGTTTGTTTTTCCAATAAAGGTTCTGAAATGGGTTTGAAAAGTTTGAACAAAGTCTGCAGCCTGCTGCTTTCTCTGCATCCACCTGCCACCTTACCATGCAAATACTGTGTTCTAGGGAAAGAAATGTGTAGATTGGGTACCTGTTTCTGGCTCCATTTATAACAATGATTTGCCAAAAGCAGAATATAATTGGAGTTTGGAGCCCTAGGTTGGTATCAGAGAGAAAGGCAAACTGAAGCATGTTTCCAGTTTTGTGTTATAGAAAAGAATCTAAACATTTACATTTATCTTTACTATTTCCACTGAGAGCCACAAGCAAGTAGAACATTAACACAAGCATTTGACGTGAGTAGCTAAGAAAGGAAGAAGATTTTTTGTCAGCTTTCATTTGCTAAACCCCTACTCAACTCTGGACCAGCAGACACAGCAGAATGGTCCAACCCTTCCAGGCAGCTTTGCCCCTTCCTCTACCGCAAAAGGCCCATGCTGAACATCTGCAGGAGCTTGCAAACAGTTCTCTACTTCCCCCACAAGACCAAAGACACCGCAAGACAAAAACACTTGCCATCCGCAAGACAGAAACAGAATAAACACAAGAAAAAAGGCAGCTTCCCCTTGTGTTCTAAGCCTGGAACTGGCTGCTGGGCAAGAGATTGCCCTGGGCTTGTGGCATTAGCCCAGAGGCCCCAGAGAGTGTTTAAATAGTTGTTTTATTCCCTCCATCCTAAAAGCTGCCAGCCTTCCCCTAGTTTGTGTCTTTAGTGAGAGCAGTGGATTAGCTGAGGTTTAGGTTCTTTCCTGTTTACAGAGCATCACAACTCAGAAATGCATGAACACTGAGGTACCAACAGATGGACAAGCAGCAGGGAGGCAGAGAGGGAAACCAGACAGTCAAGCTTTGGTGATGCTCAAAGTCTGATAACATCAGCAATTCAGGCCCAACACAGGGGGAAAAGGAGGAGGAACAAAGACCTAAGTGAAGAATAGGAAAATTTGGATTAATTTAGTCTTACTTTTGACGACAAAAGGCTGCTGCTCTCCAGGCACGATGCCTCCGCTTCACCCACCACCCCAAAGCAGCAGAGCAGGAAAAGGGTTGGCACATCCTTAAACCAGGATTTAACACCAATGCGGTGGAAGAAGATTAAACTCTCCCCCCATGGGGCAGGCAGAAACCATGGCTGAGCCAAGTCACTGCAGTACTACAGGTTCATTTAAGCCAGTAATTTTAAAATGTCGTTGATGCCTCCCCATATCTCCATGCCAGACCTTGCTGCAGGTCTGGGCTGCCAGTGAACCTGCCCAAAGCAAAGCCAGGCTCAAACGCCGGCAGCATCTCAGGCAGAGGTAGAAACTGTGGAGCTGGCACTGCTGACACCACACACATCCTACTCCTTCATGTTCACAAGGTAGGACTTGTCCACAGAAATTCAAATTACAGCTGGCATTTCAGGCCCGCAGCCATAACCTCCCTGCTCTCCCACTTCAGGACTGTCCTATAAGGCTGGAAAAGCCCTTGTGCAGGACCTTTAACCAGCTCCATCCAGGTCTGGCAGGCAGGCGGTTCCTCTCACATCTGCATTCAGAAGACACAAGTGTCACTCAGCAGTTTCTGCAGAAAGCAGAAGCTGGAGCCACCAGGCCTTTGTACCATCCCTCGCTTTCCCATCCAAAGCTGTGCAACAGCTAAACTCCTTTGGAAAAATCGTTTCTGTAAGTAATTATGGCTGCAGAAGAGAGAGGCGATGCCCCAGCATTCCCAAGCAGTGAGAGGTTGAGCAGGATGAGCAGCAACACCAAATGTGTTACCTTACCCGGAATAAAAATGAACCCTACACACCACCTCTTATTAAGCAGGTCCTGCTGTTGCCAACCCAAAGCTCAGCTCTCCCTGTTGCCAGAACTCAGGCTCCTCTCAATCTGCTGCAGAAGGGACAAAGTGGGATGGTTTGCAGTGGAACTGGTCTAACAGAGGGTTAAGGTCCTGGCCCTTGGCTGGGTTTGTCAGAGCACCCCAGGCTGCCTCCAAACCCTGCAGCCCTGAGAAGATGTGGGATTCCCAGTGAAGACACCTCCCCAGGGACAAGCAGCACCTGTGGGCGAGAGGTTCTGTCACCACCAAGGCAGCAGCACAAAACCACCCAATGAACTCAGTACCTGCCCACAGCAGGATCTGGTCCCTCCTACCCCCCAGAGGCAGCTGGGGGAAATAAATTCCCCAGGTGTCTTTGCCAGGTGCTTGGGAGGAAGATGAGTGATGAAACATCACAGAGATTTTCTGATAGCCACAGAATAAAACAAATCACAGAATCACAGATAAGTAGTGCACGCCTCTGAGCTGCAGCAGAGCTACTTTAAAAACCCTTTATTGGCCTTTTCTACACTGGAAAGGGCATAAAAGCCCCCATCCCACATCCCTTTACTCAGGAAGGAAAAGCCCCCACTCCCACCAGGGCTGAGCATTCCCTGGCCATCATGCTGTGTCGAGGGCCACCTGGCTCCCTGGACTGGGGGTTGCCACAACACCACAAAACTTCCATTAGTCACCCCAGTCAGCAGCTCCGCTGGCCTCTGCCAGCTTTGCCTGGAGCACAATTCATTTGTGTTTCTGGCCTGCCTGCTCACATCTGTGGACAAAGAGGAAACCCGAATTGACACTAAGGGTAGGAAAAGGGCTTAGCAGCATCAAGGCATCTGTCAGCATCCAATTGCTTGGCCTGGGGCTCCCTCAAAAAGCAGTGGAAAATTGCTGCTGCGTTTCTCCTCCCCACACACCTCTGGGAGGGAGAAAACCAGCGGCGCTGAGGTCTGGCCACAGCCATAAACGAGTCTTGCACAACACGTACACTCTTCGGCTCTGCCTCAGGCTCTCGCGTAAAGACGAAGGTCAGTTCGTCACTTACCCACCCACCTTCACCCGGAACCAAGTAATCAAGCCAGATCTATTTGCAGACAGAAAGCCTGCAGATATTTTCAACCCACCTTACTAACTTGTTTGGTAAACGAGGACCTCAGCCATGTCCTTCCACCTACATCTGGTTTTGAGGCAGTCACTGAAGGTTTAACCCAACTTTCATATGGAAAATAACACCCGTGTACCCTCTCTCCCTTCCAGGGCTGGAGAAACACATTGGTTTCTCCAAACCACAGTAAAGAAGGAGCTGCAATCCCCAAACAATTGCCTTCAGACTGTGGTGTAACAGATGAGCAAAGGCATCAAAATTTGACCTTGTGGCAATATTTCCTATTAGAGGCCTCCATCCCAACTAGGGCTTCCCCAGACTTTAGGAGCTGGTAGTCTGATACAAGTCCATCATCAGACTGAAGTACAAGGAGTTCTCAAGTCTCGTGGGTCTCAAACAGACCCTCAGTGGTGTGAGAGCACAGCTGGTCTCTGTGTCACCAAGAAAATCCTTGGGAAAGGTGAGCACCTTCCACCTGTGATTTAGCTCAGGACATGATTTAGAAGGACCTGGGCAGCTGGTCCTTCAGCACAGCCAGGAAAATATGCACCAGTGATCTTGATGAATTCAAATGGCAGCGACTAAAAATGAGGAAAACTGTTTGGGGCAACCAAGCATGTCCACCTGCCCCAAGGATCCAGCAGGGAAATAATTCTCTTGATCCTTCTCCCACTAAGTCCCTATTCCTCATTAACAAAAGCTGAGGTGAATGAAAATTCAGAGTTTGAAAGGTAAGATCTTCTAGTTAGAAAAATCACCGTCACCACTGCTCAGGGTCCCCAGTTGTCAATCCATAGGAGAGATGGGCTGCAGCAGGGTTAGACTCTCACCCACACCAGCAACACAGCCCTGTGCCACATCATCGTCTACTGGCTGGAGTTTTCACACAGCTAATGACACGGTAAGTCCATTTCTTCAAAAGCCCTGCTTTTCAGGGAACACACTGCCCTCCTCACCTTCACAAATGTAGGAAATTGCTGGAAGAAAAACACCAGCAGCTTCCAGACATCCTCAGTAACACCACCCAGGTTCCTAGCAAAGACCTCCATCTGTTTGGGTAGCTCTCTGTCAGCATCTGTCTACTCCCAGGGCCAACGTGGCAGCTCAGGGTATCACACAGCATGAGCTGGAGCAGCTTCCAAAGCCACTACCAGTGTGAATTTACACAAGCACATGTAAATCTCAGACTCATCTCCAGAGAGATGAGTTGCCTTAGAGAGAGCTACCCTTCTTGGCACCAACTTGCCCACATATTGCACAAAGCACAAGCTCCGGGAAAGTCACAGACAGCCACCAGGGAGGACGGTGCCCGTCAGGAGGGCAAGGGCCAGCTTGCACATAAACCACTTGCAATCACCCACCAGCCAGAGAATTGCCACCAGGGTAAAGAGCAGGGACAAGCCACATCTTGCTGGATTCCTGCAAGCTGATGGGAGCTGTCAGTGCACGCTCTGGTACCAGCTGCCTCCTCATCCCCCCCATTTCCCACCTCCATGCCAAGCAGTGTTATCCCCAGCACTGACTAATAGTCATTAAATCTGGACCCAAAGGTGGGATATCTCTGGTGTTATGCTCACATCACTGGTGATTAATGAGCACAAAGCAGCCAGGCAGATCCGAAGTCAACCCAGGAAAGCAGAAAACAGCAGCAAGACAAATCAAAGACCGATCTTCGTAAGGAACTGGGCTTAAATGCAGCTGGGGAACAAATGGGGTGGATGGGGCATGGGAGGAGGCCCAGATGAGGCTTGTCAAGCTAATTAAGACCTATTAGAGCAGGCAGGATCCTGATGCCCTTTGCAAGAGGAAGATATGGGAGTAATGCTCTGGGAACTGCTTGGAAAACTCACAATAAACCAGCACTTCCTCCGTTCCTGGAACAGTCCTGGTCCCCAGGGTTTTGCTAGGGCTGTTCAGATCCTGTCTCAGTCTCAGGCCAGGAATCTGCTTCCAGGTGTTTGGAAAGCTTGGTTTCTGCTGGGTCTGTTCGGGTTCAAGGGAAGGATCAGAGCAGGAGTTTCATTTGGGTGCTCCCACAGGCCTTGGGAGAAGCCTACCAGACTGGGCTGTGGAAAGTGGGGCCAAACCTAGGGCTGGAATAGCTCCCTGCCCCAAACTGCTCTGCACTCCCACAGCTGAGATGTCGCTTACTTTCCCTTGCTTTTAAAAAACACCCAAAAACCAGAAATAAACAACACCTCCACTTCCTCTGCAAGTTTCTATGTCAGATGATTCACTAATCTGGATCTCTGGAATAAATTCAACCCATTTTTCTCAAAAGTGATTTGCAAGCTCTGAGGCATTTGCACTTTTAGTTTCCAGGTGCACGGTCTACCCCAAAACTGCTGCTGAGGCTCCTGAGCTTGGGACCGGAGCCATAACGTGCCAGTAAGGGCATGCACAGAGCAGGGGACACGCAGCCACCTCCACTGTGCCCCAGACATCTGCCAGTCCCTTAAGAGCTGTGGGTGACTGCTGACAAGTGACATCGCACGGACAGAAGCCTGTAGGATTGGGCCAGGCTGCACCACTTGGGCCAAGGCTTTAATTGGAGCTAGATCTATATTCTCTGCTGTCATCTTGCTGGGTGACCTTAGAGAAGTCAGGTGGGATATAATATAACCTACCTGGGAGAGGACAGCAAAACAAACAGAGATCTCAGGATGAAAAGGTACTTTAAAAGTCACTTATAAAGGTATTTACCAAGAGAAGTGCTTGGCTTTACCACCACCACCAGATACTGAGTGTCCCAAAAAAGCAGTCTGGTTTACAGTAAACATCTCACTTCTGTGCACGCAGCCTGTTTTACACATTCATAAACTACATGTCCAGCACACGCCGGGGCTGAGCTGGGGCAGCAGGTGGATGATGCTGCAACACACAGCAGGGTGCAGAGACCTAATGTACCATGAGCGACAAACTTTCTTCTCCATTTCCATCCCTGCTCCCAAGCTGCAGGGATCATCTGGTCTTTGGACACCCTTGCCAGCCCCATTGTTGGGAACAGAGGTTCTTTGTCCCCCCATCCAGCCACACTCCTGACTTCCCCACTGGACCCTGCTGCTGGGCTGGAGGGGAGAAGTGGGCTGTTTTTCTCCCCATGGAGGTACCCACCAGCCGCAAGCTCTTACTGAGCACAATATACAGATATCATCATCATTTGCAGGCTAAATATAAACCTCTTCCTAGGAAGTGAGCTCCGTGAATGTCCTTGTGTTCCTCAGCATAATGGCCTGCCTGCCCTTGCAGGGAGCAGCCAGCAACCCTCCAGCAGCTGACTGACCCCACACACAGCTGAGGGAAACTGAGGCACGCAAGAAGCAGGGAGAATCACTGTGGGAGCCCTCCTCGTCTGCTGTCATAAACAACAGCTTACAAGGGCTGCTCCAGCACAGCTAGGGGAATCCATGGCGGCTTGAATACTGGTGTCTTGGGGGTCACTGGGAAAAGAAGAAACATTCAGACCTGAATGAGAGAAAATTAATGCATCAGGGCAGGCAGTGACTGGCAGAGAGTAAAGGAGGACCAAAACTGGTGGCATGCTGCCCATTGTCCCATCCAGGCATTGCACGGGCTGGTAGAGGGAAGCACCTTTGCACCAGTTCATCCCCTCCCAAGAGCAGCACTGTTTGCAGTCAGCACCCAGGTGTGCCTCTTGCTGTGAACTTCAATCCTACTCCCGACACTTTTAGCACAGGACAATCACGTGTGTGTGAAAACCTGCCAGCGTTTCACAGGTGTCCCTGGTCCCTCCTGTTCACGGCACGACACCAGGAGAACATCAAGCCCACAGGAGCATGAAAGCAAATACTAGCACGCCACATTCGCACTGTCCATCCTATCTGGGTACCCTGGGAAGGGTTAAAGCAAGGTTTTTTGCCACCGCTGTTGTTTGGTGTGGCACAGCCGGCTGAGCCAGCACTGGAACAAACTTGTTCTTTTACCTTTGTGCAGGCAGAAGGCAGCGAGGAGGCCATGTGGCACTTGGCAGCACATCTCCAGGGTCCTTGCAGCGACTGTGCAGGTCGCCCAGCAGAAAGGGTGTCCTCCAGCCAAGGGCAGAAGGTGGACGAAAGCCATTGGGGGTCTGCAGCCCCACTGGAGAGTCCTCCCCAGTGAGCAGGCGCACAGGGAGATGTGAGGGGAGCCAGAAATCTTCTGCTGGACAAACTCAAGAGTTGGACAGGGCAGCTGGGAACAGAGAGGAGCTGTGCTTCTGCCTTTTTTTTCAGGTTTGCTGTTGCCGGGGAGAGGTTTTAGGCTGTCATCCAGCTAATTCACACTAGAGAGACAAGCACTTGAATTAGTTGCATTATCTGCGCCCAGCTAAAGTGGACAAAGGATTAAAGTGTGCTGAGCACCACCACCGTGATTTGCATCTCAGAGCCCCCTTCCCACGGGCCCCCACCACCGCTCCCGGCCCCCTTTTTTTTTTTTTTTTTTTTTTTTTGGCTGCGAGCCAGCCGGCATAAGAGCCCTGTTTACAGAAGTGATGCCTAGGTTAATATTGCAAAAGACTTCATGAAAGCTTTTAGTCGCTATTGAAGCAGAAGTATCCGACCGTGGGCCACGAGCTGACGGGGCTGCGCACACAGGGGATGAGCCGCGCAGGCAGCCACGCGCCCGCCACCCTTCCTTTGACCAGTTCTGGTCCCGGCCTGAGGTATGAAACTAACTTTCCTGCCACCTTATTTCATATTTGAAGTAATGAGCAACGTTCAAACTATTATTAGCTTTTAAAGCTACGCACAAAACTCAAACGTAGCAATTGTTCTAGGGGAAAACTGCTGTTTGAGTGCTAAATAAATATCGTACTGTGCAGTGACCTTTTGGGCACTTTCTTTGAGCACATCCAGCTGCCAAAGACTTTTTAATGCATGTTTATTCATACGGGGAATGCTATTGCTGTGTTCCATGCTGCTGGCCTCACAGAAATCAAAACTGGGATCTCTCAGAAGAAGCTCTAGATCTAAGCGGAGGTAAACCAAAAGCCTATCTGCAATCACCGGATCAAATTAATTAATGGCTTTAAAAATGTTTTCTCATCACTAGCACTTTGTAGATAGGTGCAGTTTTCCTGAAAGGTTCGCCCTAGCTCTGCCGTGACACGCGAGCTTTACATGTTTCTATTTTTTCTTGGCGTTTGCAGAGTTTTTCCTTCTCTTCGCAGCACGAGGACTGAGTGACCTTAGCAACTGCCAGCCAAGGGGCTCTATATGATGAAAGCAGGTGAAAGGGAAAATAAGGGCGGTAACTAGGTAAGGCCAATTCATACCTCAGAGGAGGTGTGGTCCTGTTCTGTACCTGGCCGTGGTCACCGCCTTGTGAAATATAAAAGGGAAAGGCAGTCCTTTCTCAAGCAATCTGCTGCCAGGATCCCGCAGCGAGAAGGAAGGGAGGTGCTAGGAGAAATGCGGAGCGAGAACTCTAGGTTATCAGCTGCGGAAGGTGTGGGACTCACTGGTGCCTTAGAGTCTCGGGAATACCGCCAGCCCATCTCTGTAGGTCCGTTTGCCGGGCTGAGGGTCGCATGGTAGCTGCACTTCCTTCCTCAGCAGGCAAGTTTAGGAAGAGGAAGACGCCATCATGCCCCAAGGAGGAGCAGTAGTACGTGAAGCTGCCAAGCCCCAGGACCGGGGATGGGCATGGATGGTCCTGCTCGCCGAAGTGCTGCTGCAGGGGCTGACGCTGGGCTTCCCCTCCTGCATCGGTATCTTCTTCACGGACCTCCAGCATGACTTCCAGGCCAGCAACAGCGAGACGTCGTGGTTCCCATCCATCATGGTGGCCGTGCTGCATGGAGGTGGTAAGTAGAAGCTGCAGGGAATGTCCTCCACCACCTCCTGCAGTTGTGTTGCTGATGAGGGGCCATAACGAGGGCACTTTTAATATTTCATTAAGGCAAACAATGGAAGGGATGTGGAGGTCCGAGTAGAGTGGCTGGTCAGCAGTGCACAGTGTCTCACAGCCACCGACCACACAGTCCAAAGCTAAGTGTCCACAGACACCAAGCTCCATTTTGCCACTCTAAGAGACAACCAAGACCTTTGGTCAGAGAAGGTGAATCCCTTTCTCAGCCCAGCTTCTCCACACCAGCGAGAATTTAACTATTTCACATGGCTGCTCTTTGAATAAGCTGGCAGGCAGTGCTGGAGTTTGGGTGCTTTCTTGATTTATCTTCTGTCCACAAGAGCACATCTCCTTCCACGTGCCACATGACAACTGTGTTCTTCGTGGCTGAAAAGATGCCAAAAGCCAAGCTCCTCCAGGCTGCCAGCTGAGGCAGAGTGTTAAAAGCAATTCCTTGGGCAGTGATATTGAGAGCATACCCAAGCAGGCATCAGGGTGGACATGAGCTGGGTTAGATTAACACAGAATGTGGGTCAGGCGGCACCCTCTGGGAGAAGGGAGATGGAAGGAAGGATGGGTTTTACAGATAGCAGAAGGAATCTCTGTTCTTCCCCCAAGAGAAAATGTGGGGGCTGCAGAGGACAGGGTCCTCAGATCATCCATCCAGATGAGTATTTCTGCATAGAAGAGAAAAACAAATTCTCAGCAGCTTGAGGACTTCCCAATAATGGTCAACGATGCTGATCCCTCCACGTGCAACTCCCATGCTTATTGGCTAAACAGACTACCCAAAGGTCACCAGGTAAAAGTAGCGAAGTATCCAGTGATACCCATGTATCTGAGCTGCCCTGAGTTCATACCTGCTCCCTTCCAATACTGGTGAAAGGTGACACTATTGTATGGAAAAAAAAAAAAGATCAGGGCCCTGGGTCATGCTGATGTGAAGGCCATGGGAGGTTAAGTCTCTCCTAAGCAGGACTTGGCTGACAGCCACCCAACATGGGAGAGAAACTTGGCACCTTAGCATAAGCAGGTGGGTCCAGAATTGCAAGATGCAGATGGAAAGAGACCACAGGGGGAGCAACAAGGGGAGGAATTATCACTGGAGGTCAGCAGAAATGGAGCAGTGTCCTTTGGGTTTGGAATTTGGAAACTGCTGGGCATTCTCTGTGCTGCCTGCCTTCCCCTGTGGTCCTGCTGCAGTTAGTGGGAAGGAGCCAAACAGGACCTGCTGGCTCTGTGAAATGGTCTCAGAAGCAGCTCAGTCCCAACATGTCCAGAAAGGACAAGTCTGGCAATATCTGCAAGAAAATATCAATTCATCTTCTATAATGAAGTAATGGTTTTGTAGGAGGTTGGAGCCACAGTAAAAGGTAACATAAAGACAGCCAATAAATAGATCCAAAAGTTATAAATTAGACAAGGAAAAAATAGCCTCATGTTAATTATATTTGCTAACAAAATTTGTCAGGCCATAGCCTGTGAATTATAAAAGAATTGTTACTTTGCTTGCCAGTTATGTCTCCTGCTACAAGGCTGTTAGAGCAAAGGAGCGCTTGCTCTTGTCGAGGAGTTAAGACAACCATAAACCAGGAAGAAAAAAACAACAAAAACCCCTCTGAGATAAAAGACTGCCTCTCAGGCCAAGCATAGAATCACAGAATGGTTCGGGTTGGAACGCATGGCTTTTGCTGCAACCTCTGACCTCCTTTGTGCTGGGCCAGGCTCTGATTCAGGTTTTCCGGTGACATCCATCATCTTGGCACTTAAACGCATTCTGCCATGTCACCAATGTCTCTTAAAGGTGCTTCTCCCTTTTCTTCTCCTTTATTCTTCTTAATTCAGAGGAACTGAAGGGGGGAAAAAAAATATTTGTTGCAAAATTCGGTAAACTGGAATGGGAACGGAAAAAGCAACCCGTCCTCACCTGCAGTGAGAAGCTCCCATGCAGGAGAGGTAACCTCAGCTCAGAGCTGTGGCATTGAAAGGGAAGGGCACAGTGCAAACAATAGCTCTTAACTTATTAAGCCAAACATGTGTCATTACCCATGCTACATTAGGTAAAACAATTAATTGTTATTTTGTTATAAGAATCATTTGAGAGACCTCAGGATCCTACGATTGTCGCCAAAAGGGGAAACCCAAGAGCTCAGGCTCCTAAATATTCATGCACATGTAACTCTCTGGATTGCACTCATACAAACGCAGCACTTTTTTTGCAAAGGAAAGCACAAAAGCCCCATGCACGTGAGAAACAATGTTTGAAACCTAGAAAGCAAGTTAACAGGAACAAATAATGAAAAATATTTTTAGAGTCAATCTCATTATTTCGGAGTGTTCAATTTATGACTTCTGGCTAGTTGGGTTGGTTAAACAGCAGTACCATCCTTAATGTCTTCAGCAGGAGGAAAAATAATCCAGTCACCACTTTGCTGAGCACTTTTTCAAAGGCCGGTTGAAGTCTGAGGTGAAAATCTCCCAAGCAGATCAAAATACAGACAGCTGCAGTCCTAATTTTAATAACGTTCCACTGTTCGCTTGACTATGCGGATTTTATTTCAAACCAGACATTGATTTAGGTCACAAATATGCCACAGGTTATTGTTCCCTACACTGATTGACTCCTAATTCTAAAGCTTACAGTCATTTTGCATTTGCTTTTATAACCCTAAGTGTTCAGAAGAGGGGAAAAAATAATAAAATCTGGAAAACTCTGAGGATCCTCAAAGGAACAGGAGAAGAAACTGGACCTTCAGATCCTCTTCTGCCAGAGCATGCAGAGTGAAGCATGTTTCCACCACTGGTGGTCTGCAGGGATGAACTAATCTTTTCCTACTCCAAAATGAAGGATGCTAAATGGTATTAACAAACTGGTAATTTACCACAATTTCATGGAATTCACCAAAAGTCTATGAAAATCAAAGAATTAACTGGCCTTAAACACACACCCCCACACCTATTTGTATTTTCTGATGAAATAACATAGCTCTTTCCTAGAAGAGCCTGCCAGCAATGTCAGAACACAGTAAAACCCAGGCTTCTGCCCATCGGAAGCTCCAAGGTCTCACTCCCACCTCTGTGCTGTCTGTGCAAGAGACATGGGAGTGGGAACTGGGATGTGCACGGTCTGCTCCTTGGCTTGTGTCCTCTTGGAAGTGGACATGGTTAAACCTACTCACCCCTGGCATCTATGCCAGGACAGGCATGTGCAAAGAGCTGTACTGACAATAACATCTTATTATTTTCCTGGGGAAGATGACTTGCAGGACAAGCTGCAAGACTCCACAAGCTGCAGCTTGGATACTGCTGCCTGAAGCTTGGACAGATTTTCATGCAGACATGAATATACCCCGTCCAGATGTTTTCAAATAATTCTTCTCAATGATGTCTATTTTTATCCCATTCTTGATCTATTTCAGAGTCAATCTGCCTTCTCTTGTGAGGAATTTCACCTAGGTAGTGGGACACAAAAGGGCCATCTAGATCTTGTGGCAGAATACATGGAAAACACAGGGAAATGAGAGTCGAAATAAGTAAACAGAAATATCACCCTGCTTAATATCTCTTACTCAGAGGCACAGAAATACAAGTCTTCTGCTTTTTCGAATCATTCCCAGAATTTATATCATGTGAGAACAGAATTACACTTGAAGGTCCTTCTTCCATTTCATTTCCAAGAGTTTTAACTAAAATGCATCACAAGGAAGCTTAGAAATCCTACCTAATGACCAAAAACCAAGCAGATCACAGGAGCCTTCTCTTTAGTTAACAAGCTGACCATGCATTTGGGAGGACCAGGGGATGTATTTTCTATTCCATTATGCTGCTGGGACAATTCTCGAGGTCTCTAGACTAAATCACTTGCTAATTGCAGCAGTCCAGCAGGTACAACATATTTCCCTCCTCCCTAACCGCATCTCTTTTGCTCCTTTGCTTCTAGGGCCCCTTTGCAGTGTCTTGGTGAAGAGGTTTGGCTGCAGGTTTGCTGTGATGCTGGGAGGGCTGCTCAGCGGAGTGGGCATGGTGTCCAGCTACTTCTGCAAGTCCATCAGCCAGCTGTACTTAACGGCTGGCCTCATCACCGGTAAGTACCAAAGGACAGCAGGAAAACCCAGCTGCTGTGCTTGACTTGAGAGACAGCAAACGGTGAGATTCCAGCCTAAGTGCTCACATTTTTCCATTCATCTGTGAAATGGGATAAATCCAAAGCCCCACAGCGCAGCAGCAACTGTATAGCAGCTAGACTTGCCCTTCACACCCTTTTAACACACACCTCATCCAGCCAACCTCACTGGAAAGTGCTTCTGTCTGGAAAAAGGCTACAGGTCTCCAGAGGGTGAAATGGAGAGCAAAGATGTCTGTTCTTTTTAGTAGCTTCTCAGCCTTTTTCTTTGAAGAAGGGAGGTGGGTTTTTTTTTCGATCTTGGAATGTAAGGTTCTGGGACAACGTCCTTCCCAAGTTCCCTGGGCTTGTATTTCACCACTCCCAATCTGGGGAAATGTGGCAATATCTTTTTCTAACAAAAGAATGTGTTGGTTTTGAACAGAAGTAACAGATGGGAACTTGTCCTTTCCAAATATTTCTCCTATGTGACTGATGTTCAACTCTTGATTTTTTTTCTTACACAGAGAAATTAATTTCTTCAGCGAGGTTACTTTGGGAGCAATCCTGTTGGATCTTGCAAACTAAGCTGTGTCCACTCCACAGAGAGAAAAACAAGTAACTCCCTGAGCCCTAATGAAAGTGTCAGGAAAGCAGCACTGCTTGTTGCAAATGATATAAAACCCAAGCTTTTAATGAAAATTCCATAACGATTTCAGGAATGACAGCATGCCCCAGACAAACATCAGCTTAGATCAGCGTACTTAGTATACCCAAGAATGCAAGGAGTTTAATTTACACACAACAACCTTCTTCATCACTTGTGTGAGGTTTCTGAGTATTAATCACTGGGGGTTGTGCAGCCTGGCAGGTGGGGAAATGCCTCAGTAGTAGATGAAGACATCTGTGGATACACCCAGGTTTGGGCTCTTTTCCCCCTTTAAGACAAGGCAGAGGGATCAGGCACTGTCATTTTCTCTTTCATTCCCACCTTTAGGTCTGGGATCATGCTTCAGCTTCCAGGCAGGAGTGACTGTGCTGGGCTACTATTTTGTACGGTGGCGAACGCTGGCCAATGCCATAGCGTCCACTGGCGTCTCTATCGGTTTCACGCTGTGGCCTCTGCTTTCTCAATATCTGCTGGATGAGATGGGCTGGAGAAACACTTTTCTTATTTTTGGAGGAATTCTGTTGAACTGTTGTGTTTGTGGAGCCATCATGAGACCAGTTCAGCTCGCATCAGGGTCACCAGTGCAGTCACCCACACCTGCAGAGGAGCCAGGGAGAAGAGCAGAAGGGGCACAACTGTCCAATGGAACATCTCCCCACCCTGAGCTCCAGCAGCAAACCAGAAGGACTGCATGCTTCCAGATGCTGCAGAAGTACCTGGCTTTTGACATCTTCTGTCAAAACAAAGGTTACCAGATTTACACTATTGGAGTGACCTGGACGATGATGGGGTTTGCATTACCCCACGTCTACCTTGTGCCTTATGCCATCCAGAACGGGGTGGAGGAACGCAGGGCAGCCCTCCTCATCTCCATTATTGGACTCATCAACATCTTCATACGCCCACTGACAGGGCTGGTCTCAGGACACAGAGTCTTCACAGGGAGACGCATCTACCTGTTCAGCCTGGCCGTGCTCCTCTGTGGGCTGAGCAACTTCATTTGTGTCATTTCAGCAGAGTTCAGCATGCTCATCATCTACTGCATCATCCTCAGCATAGCCATGAGTGGTGTTGGGGCACTCACCTTCCAGGTGCTGATGGATGTGGTAGAGATGGACAGGTTCTCAAGTGCTTTAGGACTCTTCACTGTTCTGGAGAGTATCACACTCCTCATTGGACCCCCTCTCACAGGTGAGAGAAGTTATTAAAGTAGGCAGGGGAAAAATCAGTTGTTTAGACATTGGTGACGTGTGTTTGGGAGCATAAAGAAGAGAAATAAGGGAGCTTCCAGACCCATGCAGGCAAATGAGTTATGGAAAAGGATCAATAAAAAAGAGCAAGTTGGAAAGGAACGATCAGCCCCTTCTCACAGCTGAAGGAGGGTCATTTCTGCAGCTGCCCAAGCATCACTGCAGCGACAGCAACCAGTGAAAAAGCCACCCACTTGGCAGGGAGTTTTGATAGGCATGGGAGTGGTGAGAGTTTTTTTTTCAGTGACTGGCAAGACACAGGGAGGAATTACATAGGATCTTGCTGACTATGAACTATTTCATTGCTTTCCTAGTTTGCATTGGTCTATCTACAAAGTCTCAAGGAATTGTGAACATCCTATTAAACAAATTAACTGTGATCAGAGTTATTGCCGACTCTACATTATTCAAGAGTCTTCCAGTAAAAGCTTCTGTTCACTCTTCTTTCCGAGTTCTAGAGTGCATTCAGTTTTCTCCGGAGACAAGAAAGGGGCTAGTTATGTCCCCCAATTCAATAAATTATTCACAGATTTCAGAGCTTATTCCAAATGCCACTAAGTGGCCTGTCTAGGACACACCTGCTCCTGCAGTACAGCAGCAAATTCAAAAGACTAACAAGAAATGCAAACCTGAGCATGAATCCTTAATTCAAGCTTTAGTTCTCCAGACAATGAATTGTGTGCCAATCAGCAAGAAAATAATGTCTGATCTAACAATAGGATGATAACATGCACCATATTTCATTGTATTCCCTGGCATTTGTGTGCCAGTCACTTGTCTCAAAGTGCAAAAAAGGTCTTTTATTGGACATCTCAGATATGAGTGCAGATGGGAAAACAAAGTACAGTAAAAGCAGCTCTGTTTCTATTTGTAGTCCTAAAATCTGCTAAAGAAAAGAGCACCACGAAAAGAAATATCACCAATCCTTAGTGAAGAATACAAGCAAATATTATCCCTGTATTTCCCTATAAATCAGCAGCCTATAGAGAAGGCATCATCTACTTGATCTGAGTATTGCCTTTTCATCTCTAACATTAGTGTTAAATTACTCTTCTGGTATAACATGCTTCTAAATGTTTTACACTGAATGTTAGTCATATGCTATTTTCCTCTGCCTTATTACACACTATTAGAGGTAACTTTTCAGTTTAGAGACCCTAACATGTCAAATTTTGAGAGATTTCTCTATTTATTTGTTCTATTTTCTGACCTGGGTGTAACAGTCGCTCATTACAAAATGTGGTGAGTGACAGTGGCACAGGGGTCCTCTGCAGAGTAAACCAAATGAATCATCAGGATGGGGAAAAGTTACGATTTCCTTTCTTTCCTGACTTTTCTGTGTATTGAGAAATACTTCATATGGGAGCAGAAATATCACCTGGGCGGTGGTTACAAAAAAAAAAGAAAAAAAACAACGCCTAGAATCTAAAGAGAACTTAAATCATCTGTAAATGCTTATCTTTTGTGAATGGCAGTATGCTGACTGATTTAGACTTAATGTTTATGTAAATGTCACCTGGTTACCATAATATGCATCTTCTACTAAGCTATGGCTTCTATTTCAGGTTTCCTGGTGGACATAACTAGTGATTTCCACTATGTCTTCTACACCTCCAGTTTCTTCCTGATATCAGCTGCACTATTCATGGGGCTCAGCTTCTGTGCTCTGGAAAAAAAAATCAAATTGGAAGAGACTTCAAAAGTACCTTTGGATAATCCCTCCAAATATCAATACAATGAAGTGCCAACTGAACCACAGTCTGAGAGTCAATCCCCTCCAGCAGTTGAGTACATCACAAGCGTATGAAAAGAAGGGAAAAAAAAAAAAAAAAAAGAGGAACACAATTACATGGCCTGTAAAAAGCTATACAAGGGCAAGCAATGGTGGCAGATGAGAAAACAAGCATCTGCTTTCCACAACTGTCATCATCCTTCTGCCCTGCACTTCCACTCCACGGTGCCATATCAGAATCCACGTGAGCGATCCAGACCACAGGCTGAGCCCAGAACCCAGCGCCAGCCAAAGAGCCAAAGGACAAAGAGAACTGTGCTTTCCTAAAGCAAACCATGGGATGACAGCCATGGTAACCAGCGCCGAGAGACAAAAAGCTGTGTCAGTTCAATTGGTTTAAGCCAGTGCCTTTAAGAAGTCACTAGAATGTCACATACACATTTCAGTTGCCAGCACTGGACGTATTAACGGCTACGCACAATGGTAGTTCTTTCACAAAGAAGTATTATTGCCCCGTCTGAACATGCAATTTTGGTGCAGACCTATACAAAGTTTCCTGGTTGCTTCCCGTGTAGGGGGTGGCAAGACAAACACTTTCCACAGGAAGTGTGTTATTATTTTCCACTTCTCTAAACATTATATGGAGGCTGCTGCATGGGTTGCAGAACTCAGCCAAGTCTCTAGTAGGATAAAATATTTTCTCCTATGAGGTGTATATATATGAGTTCTTCACACCAAGGCCATTTTCAAAACCTCAAAGGCTCAACTCCAGAGCATCAAAAAAAGAAAAAAAAAAAAAATCTAAACCTTAGAGTGCCTCCTTTGTATAACTAGTGGTATCTCAAGTGCTTCTTGATAGATCATAAAACAGGATTCATGGCCTGTATGAACACACTTCTTTCTGGCATTAATTGGCACTCATTTTTTGGGGGGGGGGGGGGGGGGGGGGAATTGAAAA
>JAOTQQ010000003.1:30057843-30072112 GCA_026546715.1 Gallinago undulata | reverse complement strand
CTTCAGAAATACAGAAAATTAGGCTCTGAGGCCCTGGTGCAGGGCCAGGCAGAGCATCGAGGGCAGCTGCAGGAGGAATGTTACTCTACCTGAGAATAACTGTATACATTGTTATATAGGGCTAAATTCAAAGCCACTGTAGTTCCCCCTTGTGTAAATGAATTTAGCTCTTTAGTCGTAGACTCTCCGACTTCATTACACCAGCATTCTTATTACAGAGTAGTTTGCACAAGCATAACTTACAAATAAATGTGTGGGGAAAATATACTGAGAAAAGTCAGTGTTACTGACCTTCATATCCATGAAGCCTTGACTGTAAGTGGCTTTTCTTGCTACACTCCTGGGAGTCAAACTTGTAAGGACTAAGGTGAGAGCCACATCAGCCTCCAGCCTCCCTCAACATCAGCTACAGCTGCAAACTGTTTATATTCTGTATCATTCCTGATCTGACAGAAGCAAATACTCATAAAGCACTGGAGAGCAAGACTACCTAACACATTAGAACCATCTGAAAGACAGAAGCATCAAGTAGGAGCAAAACGGAAGAAGCAGCAGCTTTCAACTCAACAGCAACGCTTATCTTGAGAAGTGTTATATCAAATTCCTAGCTACAAAAATACATTTTCCATTAGAGCTGTAGGCTCCCCAGCTCAAAACAAACAAACCAAAAAACCCACACTGGATGAAACCACTGGAAAACTGACTCCAAGGTCTTTAAAGACTACAATGGCTTCACAGCTGGCTTGTACAGTGGAAGAGGATCAGTCCTTCAGAAGGGCTCCTGCTCCCACCATCATTAGTATCTGTATTTCTGTATTGCTCTAGGATTACTGAACTAGCAGGCTTTGCATTTCCTGATCAAACATATACTTAAATGAGATGACTAGTGGGAAACATACGTATCTAATCTCTCATCATACATGTTTTTTAACTTGTGTAATGCTTACATGGTCCATAACTACAAAGTAAACAGGGACTGGTGCTCCTCAGCTTACCAAAACAATGACTGCTCTATGTTCCTGGGGAAAAAAATAGGGCTTTCTCCCTCTCCAACAAACCTATAAAAAGGGAACAAGTCCTAAACCTCTTCTAGCTATTGCAAATAAAACAGCCAAGCAGCTGAACAGATTGCCATTTTTTCTCTGTGTAATTCTTAAATTCTAAATTCTGTTCACCCTTCTACATTCCCTTTCCTTCTTCTTCCAGAAACATGAGGTCATATCATCCCAAATCTTCATGCTGCTACGAATGTCCTGGGCAAAACAGGCAAGATATGGTATAAGCTACAACCCATCACAATTTATCACAGGAAAAAAAAAAGGTTAGTTGAAGGAGCAATAGAATATATCTCCTTTATGGAGCCAACTGCTGTACATACAATGATTCAGCTCTAGCTGGCTCATGAGCAAGCAAACGTATAGTCTAGTGCATGCCTGCAAGATACAGGGAGGGAAGAGGTCCTCAGCAATCGAAGCTGACTCACAGAGATCAGCTCCTCCTACACCATGGCAAAGAAATCTCAGTTTTGACTATTTCTTATCTGGGCACAGCAGTGCAAGGTAATATAGGACGGAAAGTCAGGAGAGTGCTTTCTAGAACAGCTATTTGATACTCCCAGACTCAACATCGGGGTTCTCTAGGACTTATTTGCAGAGGCAGAAAGATTTTTTGGGGAAGAAAAACAATGAGTTCACAAATCCATTATTTTAGTCTTCCTCAACTTGTTGACAAAAAAAAAAAAAAGCTTTCTAACAGCCTCACAGAATTTAAGCTGCCTGAAAACAAGACTGTGTCCCCTGGTTCCTTTCCACTGACCCTTCAGAAGTAATCCACAACCCACGGATTGGAAACAAATCTTGGAGAGAGAACAGGAATGTTTTAGGCTGTGTTTTCACAGCTAAATAAGATGTCTGAGTTCCCATAATACAGAAAACTACTCTCTCCTCTCCTGTCTTTCTTTTCAAACTGAACTCCAAGCTGCCTTGAGCAGGAGCTTTGTAAAGAATAATTGAAGGGACCATGCATACTGACTATGCTACAGCATAATAAATATTTGCCCTAAGAGCTCGAGTACTGGAACAGTAACAGTCAGTCCTTAGGACTCTCAAGGCCCAGAAGAAAAATAAAGCAATAAAAGTTCTTTTCATTAGTTTAAGGTCTTCCCATTACACAAGGCAACCACAGCTTATTACCACCACCCCTGAAGCAGTTGTTTTTAACACCTACAGACAGCAAAATAACCCTGGCTTTAATTATGCACAAACACTAATACCTCAACCAGATTACAAACCTCTGACAACCAGCAGAGCAAAAGCTGAGCAAAAATAAATGTTCCTCGCTTGCCCGGTCTCCTCTTACCCCTTTCCTGCTCCCTTTATCATTTAAAGTATCATTAACCTTGCAAGGTAAGCATTTTTGCAACAAGCACCTTTCCTTACTTGCAATGAAACATTCACCAGGAAGTTCATACTGAAATATTACAAGATCATGATCCTTAAAAGTGTTAGATACTCTGCCAATGTAATCCTTGGAAAAGTTTAATAAAAACACAAAGAAAGGTCATGGTAAACTTACACACTCTAAAACACATCAGAAATGTAAAATCACTTAAATGAGGAGCTTGGCATGCCGTTTGCAGACCTGGCTAGTAACTGCAAGAAAAGAAATGTAACTACTAGAGATAAAAATTCACTGAATTCTAACTTTGTTGTGCTATCAATGTCACTAGTCCCTCGACCAGCCCCTGAAGCTGTGAATACCCCAGCTGTACTAGCCCGTTCGGTGCTAACTATTCTGGCAAACAGCAAGTGCTTGAAGCATTCAGACAATTAAACAATATAGCCAACACTGGGTGAGTAAACAGCTTGAGCAAGAGGCTTAGGTACCCCAGCCAACTCTGCTCACTGCCAAGCGATCTTTCTGGATGATCAGGACAAACTCCCAGCAGTAAGTCAGCACAAAGACAATGAGCACACAGCTGGTAACGAAGCAGGTACTAACACGGTCTGCAACTCCTGCAGAAAATCTCTTGAGAACTACAAAACCAGGGGATGTTATCAAACTCTCCTCAAGGAGGCAGCTCCAGCACGGCAAATTAAATGTCTCGCATCTCTTAACCACCTTTGATTAAATTCAACGCAAGACAAAGGCTAGGAGGAGCGCTGCTCGCAGTTCTCAGCACAAGCTTCTCTCCTCCTGGTTACTTCTTGCTACACACCGAATAGCGCGACCTAGAGAACGCATCACCTGAAACCCAGCCAGCACAGACACACCAGCCTTTCCTGAACACCACTGGCTGTGAAACCACCCCAGGGCACAAAGTTCCTGCTGCTCCTGTGCTTGCAAAATTACACTGACTGACCGCAGAGGTGCTACTTACAAACAGAAATCAAAGCGTTTTTCCTCTTTAAATACTGTTTTTCACCTCTTATTAGTCAGTCCCAATATCCCTAATCACTTTTCTTTGTATTGACTAGCTCCTCTATGTTTGCTTTCTCTTTCTCACATTAGTCATTCACGTTCTGTGTAATGACAGATGTGGCTTTAAAGTATGTCAACACTTACCACTTACAAAGGTATGCATTACAAGAGATTTGTTAATGCACTAGCAAAACTTTCTAGCCTGTTTTCTAGCCTGTAGCACCTTTGCTGATCACTTTATATACAGGCACATATAGATATATACACATGTATACATATATATGTACCAACTTTAGCTGATAATTGTGATAAGAGTCGAAGTTGCTAGCACAGGTCTAGCTTAAACTTTTATATCTGGTAGAAATAAACACTTTCACATTCTCTGTCTTCCCACGCCACTGCAATGCTAAAAGATCTTTCCTATCTATCTTATCTACAGAAGAACGTCCATGCATTTAATTGCTTGATAAAAGCAACACAAATTTCTGCAGAGTTCACCGACCCGGTTAATGATGTTTATATAACTTTACCTTATACAATTATGTGACATGAACCACAATTGAATCCATTTGCAGTGCTTATAATCACAGTGGTATCACTGGAACTTTGCTAGTTCAGAACCATGTAATTGCTCTGCTTTGTGCTTAGACCAGGGCATTGCACAACCAGGGTGTAATTACCTGCTGCTAGTTTAGTTCACTCCTCCTTGGCTTCACTTCAGTTTTATTTCTCCAAGTAATGTTTTTCACTGTGCACGCACTGTGCCCTCCTTTTTACCTTTCCCCTCAGCTTCTAATCCTTTCACCTTTTCATAAAAGGCAAAAAAAGCCCCAACCCACCTCTTTCCATTGTTCTTCTTTAGTCCATGGGTTGCAATGCTGTATTAAAACTGAAACTAACGAAACTCCTTATTCCCTCCAGAACCTCTCCCTATCCTTGCCCTCCCGGCCATCACGTTACCATCTCCATGTCCCGTAGTTTACCACAGTGAACACCCACCACCCAGAGAGATGCCAAGACCCAGCTAGCAGCTCAGTCAAGAACTGGTTCAACCCCGGGCCCAGGAGCCTGTCAGCTGTGTCCTGGCCTGCGCAGCAGCTCCACATCCATCACCACCACTAGCTCTGGGGAACCTAGAAGGACAAACAGTATTAAAATTGAGCAGGGAAAAAAAAATATATACGCGTGAAAAGCTTTTGATTAACTAACTAGCGAGTGAGGTAAGGTTTGCTCCTTTCCAGAGCAAAGCGTTTAAACATCAGTTTTGCCATATAGTGCACACTGGGATGCATGCTCGTTTATTTGCAGCGATCGCGAACAAGTTACACAGCCCACGGGGGAAGGAGACACCCCGCCAGGCGCCTGCCTGCTGCCTCACAGACCCCCGGGGACACCATCTTGGCCGCCAAGTGCCTTTCACCCTGTGGCCGCCTCACATCTCGTCACCAGAAGCCGCCGACCGCGGAGGAGGAGGAGGAGCCGCCGCCGCCATCACCCCCGCCTGAGGCCAGCACCGGCCGCCACGCCCACAAAATGGCGACTCGACGCGCTCCGCCCACAAGATGGCGACCATCTGGCGCGGGCAGCCTCGCGGCCGCGTAGTCTCACCCGCGCCGAATTTGGCGTGGCCGTGAGCGAGCGTCAGCCCGCCGGGGGGTGTCCGGGGGAAGGGAGGGCCGAGCGCTCGGTGTCTCCCAGGCGTTGGGCGCATGGCATGGCTGCTGGGCCCAGGATGGAGCTTGGGCGGCTGGAGTACCTGCAGGCCCTGGTCACCGAGTTCCAGGTGACAGAAAGCCCAGGTAACCCCCGGCACTGCTGCTTGCTTATATTCTTTGTGCTGAGAGTGTTTCCTCACACACCTGGTGCATCTCCATTGCAGAGGCCAAGGAGCAGGTGCTGGCAAACCTGGCCAACTTCGCCTACGATCCCAAAAACTACGAGTACCTCCGGCAGCTTCAGGTCCTGGATCTCTTCCTCGATACGCTCACCGAAGACAGCGAGACCCTTGTGGAGTTTGCAATTGGTAAGGGCTGCGCCTGAACGGGGGCTGACAGGATGCTGGGCCTGGCGCTTGGGTTTGGCGGTTAATCTACTCCCTGAGAGGCAGGTGGTTGTGCTGCAGGAGCAGCCTCAGGCTGTCCTGGTAAGGCCTGGTTTAGTGGAGAGTGGGTGGAACGGGGAGAGAGGTAGGAAGGAGGCATCTCCCCTTCATCCTAATAGAGCTGCCGAGCTTAAAGAAGGTGCTTTCTGGAAAGGATTCCCCCCCCTCCCCGACTGTAAGTAAATGTTAGCTGAATGACTTCTTAATGAAATCTCTCCTACAGACAAACAGTCATTAGTACATAAGTTTTGCCCTGTATAACATGCAGGTCCAAGGTTACCATTCTGCTATTGACAACCAGTCTTCTAGAAATTACTTGAAATGTTTTAGTATGTCCTCCAAAGAACTACCTTATGGTGATTCCTCATGGCCTAGAACATAAGCAAAGCGGCCAGATTCTAGCTGTGAGTGATTCCATGAGATTATAATAAATATCTTTGATTTTTAAGGTTTGTGGCAGATCTGTGCCAGGGTATGGCTGCAACTTGAGGTTTTGAGTCCAAATGTTCTGTACCTCTTGGCTCATGCAGTTACCTCCCTTCTCTAAAACATCTGCAGTGAACTGCTTGTAGCCTCTGTTAGGGTTAAGTGATGCTGGAATTCTTCATCCTGTGGGAGAGGTTATGTCCAGCAGTAAGAGTGCCCTCTAATGACATACAGGAGGAAGAATGTTCTGGTAGAAAACCTCTGGAAAGAATCAAGAGAACATTGCCCAGGAAGCCATTCAGAATTTTCCATCCAAATCTTACAGAAAATCTGGATGCTTATTTCTGTATTAGAAAAAAAGGTCAGCAGTGAATTTGAATCTTAGTATGAAAAGGATGAGGGTGTGGAGAGAAGAGTTTGTCCTGCAGGTGTCAGACATTTTCTTTGGCTGTTTCAGGCGGTCTTTGTAATCTATGCCTGGATAAAACTAACAAAGACTACATCTTGGAGGCAAATGGGATAGAGCCTGTCATCAACTGCCTCTCCAGCTCCAACGAGGAGACGGTCATGTCGGCAGTCACGACGCTGATGTACCTGACAACGCCGCAGTCGCGCCAGCAGACCACAGCTCTCCCCGTGGTGGAGTGCATGCTTCGCTTCTCCCTCTCGGCCAACAGGAGGTTAAGCAATCTGGCAACCGTGTTCCTGGAGGATTACTGCACTCCGCTGCAAGTGGAAGAGGCCAGGAATCTCAGCAAACACACAGCGGTGGGGATTCCTCTCCCCAAGGACTGAAGCTGTTGGAGCAGCACGGAGCTGTGGAGAGGGAGAACGCCCTCTCTTTTCCCAACCCTCCACTTTCTGCTCAGCAGGTCGAGAGTGTGTTGAGAACAACATTAAAGATGGGAACCGGTGATACCAACACTGGATTTTAGTTAATAAAGAGGATGGTAGGCCAAACACACAGCTAAGACTGCAAGCAAATATTTAAAATAAAACAGGTCATGGCTGTTGCACAGCAGGTTGCCAAGTGAAGCCCAGCATCCAGCTTGCACAGATAACCCTTCCCAGCAGTTAGGGGTATTTTCTGCTTGGGTTATTGGGCAGGTTATATCCCCTCCAGTTCCTGGCTGGTTTTGCTGCAGCTGTCCTCTTCAACGTCAACTCATACAACTTTGAAACGTCACATAAACTTTATTCCTCCTCCAGAAGAAAGGCTTTTCCCTGCCCTGGCAGTTTGCAATCTTATTGCATCCCTTTGACACTGAATACGCCATCCTATCATCATGGCATAGGCACCTGGCTAGTAAATGGCTACACAGGGCAGGTTGTAGATACCCTATTAATCAGGAAGAGGAAGTGGAAAGTTGTGGGTTTTTTTCTTTCATTACCACTGGTGAGAAAGATGAAGATTCAAAAAAAAAAGGCTCACGGCAGTCTGGCTGGTGAGAACAGCTGCCTTGTAAAACCTTCTCTTAATAAAACATTAACTTGAATGCTGTGTAAACAGTTTTTGGATAAGCTCATAAACATTTTTCTACAGCAGTCTATTTTAAACATTGCAGCCCAGCCTTCGCCCACCCTTACTCATGCACGTGGGCCAGAAATTGAAGCCAGCTTGGTCTTCTTTCATGATCAGCCAATGATGCAAAAGGCAACCCAAAAGCCAGGGTGGGTAAATACATAAAATTTAAGAGTCTGGCTGTTGAGTACAGCAGTCCTGACAGTCACCAAGGCAGTGTATACTCAAGTTTCAGAGCTTTACTTCTTCCTCTTTTTTTTTTTTTTTTATCCTCTGCACCCCAACTCAGCCCAAAACAAATAGAAGTGAGGTTAAAAGCTCATGCACACACACAAAAAACCCTAACCCACAACTTCTTGTATTTTATAGTATCTCTTCACCAACAGCAAACATCCAAAACAACTCTGCACAGATGAGCTAACTGAATACAGAGCGATTCTTCCAGAAACCCGGAGAGGAGCCAGCTCTGCAGGACCTCTAACAAGGGCAGCTCATTTTAATTATAACTGACCCCTCGTAATGCCCCTGTCTGACTGACGGCACTCGCTGCCCATGGGGAAGGGGTTTCCCTGGCAGCAGGTTGTTCACTGGCCGCAGGAAGAGCACGGCATCCCTGTTTTCATCACTGCCTGCGCTTGCTTTCCAAAATGCCTTTCCAGTCATCCGCCCAGGAGAGCAGCCGGCGGCGCGGTGGCTGCAGCTGGAAGTGGCTGTTGTGGCAGCAGGTGAAGAGGATGTGCTCCCAGCTCGGGTTCTGCTCCGCACCTGAGGAGGGCAAGGGAGGAAAGCTGAGCCAGACGGGGTTCTTCCTCCCCAACTAATAGAAAGCAACACAAAGTCTTTTCAAACCTCTAATGGTGTCCTTGTCATCAAACAGCAAGTCGGCAGATACAACGGTCTTATCTCGGGTTAGAATAATCCGCTCCACAAACTCGGGTCCCAAATGTTTTTCTACCCACTTATACTGCAGAGACAAGAAGGAAGACAGGAGAAAATCCTGCTGCACTTTCAGTTTGCACATTGCTCACGTCAGCGCAGCCCTAGCACAGCAACCTTTTTTCCACCCATAAACCCACATCTGTGTCTGCAAATCCCCGCCACGGAGACTGGCTGTGGCCCAGGACACTGATTTAACCTGTACTTGTAGCAGCCTTCAGCCAGCATGGCATTTGCCATCCCTAATCACTGCTGAGTTTGCGAGCGGTGCTGGCCGCTTGCCCCAAGCACAGGGATTGTGCCCCATCTAAGTCATTTCCAGGGGCTGAGGTCCCCCCCTCCATTCTCGTGCCAGTGGCAAACAGGGCTAATCCAAGCACTACAGCCTCCTCTTAGCTCAGGATTGGCCTCTCTTGGGAAAACTAGAGAGCTCAGGTTCTGGATTTGGACAAAGCAAGGGTTTGTCAGTTGAGGAGCCTCCGGTGTGGAATCTCCTGGGAATATCCCATCCCCCTGGGCCATGCTGCAATGGTCCCTTTGCTGGAGCCCAAGTGTCACAGGCTCCAGCTCCAAGAGGACAGGGATCACGTGCCCACAATAAGGCTGGCACCACGGGGTGCTCTGAGATTCCTCACCCTACGCTATGATTGTGCCCGGGCAGCTGCCCCTCAGACAGAGGGCTGGCAGGGACACTACTATCTTTATGAATGAATGACACTGACCTGGGTGCTATGAAATAGCTAATGCGGCATTAAAAACAGTAGAATAAATTCTCTCCCACCTTTTCCACGATGCAGTGCTCATATTTCCGGAGAGGACTTGTACAAATAAAGACTTCAGTGCTGAAAAGAAACATCCTTTGTTAGCGGTCAGGGGAAAGGGTGTTAAGTGACTGGGAAAGGGCTGCAGGGCGCAAAGTGTCCTTACTCCTGCATGCGGACCATCTCCTGCATAGCTTCAAGGGCTCCTGGAATTGGATCCAACTCTAGGAAGAAGCCAGGCGATTCATAGACACTGGCTACCTTATCCTGCAAGAGACAGGAGGACAATTAGCAACGCCCACGCTTTCATCTGAGCTCCGTGCATGACAGTTGTCCAGTTGCCCAGCATAACAGCCGTCAAAGGCTTTACAGAGTGAGCTGATGCTTCATGCCAAGAGTGGATTATAAAGTTTCTCACCTTTAGGGTTCTGGGAAAAGTCCAGCTCAGGCACACAAGAAGGAGAGGTTACTCTGGGTGGCTTGTTTGGAGTGAGGAGGCAGAGCTGATTCCGACCTGGCTTTGTTTCCGTGAGCCACTCCATGAGCAGCACCACAAACACAGCCCTGACCTACAGCTCCACTGAGAGAAGGGGAGCTCCCACCTTGCTCCTTCCCAGCAGGTCTCTTTCTACTAACTCTTGTGAAAATTGAACAAGTTTGAGGCTTCTGCTCCTCTGTCACATCTGACGGAAATTTGCTTACGGCTCCGGAATTTACCAGGGATGTGGGGGTGGACTCATGTCCTCCCCAACAGCCCTCTTTTCCTTTGGAGCAAACAGGGCAATATGGTGACCATGCTAATTACCATCCTCAGTGGAGGGGCTGGGTCAGCACACCCACACGTTTGGGGTTAATCCTTTTAGACTCAGACCAGAACAGCTCAGCAAGAGGGAAGGGAGAGAACAGGAGAGCAAGTCAAAAATACCTTTCTTTGCCGCTTTCTATGATTTTCAATCACGCACTAAAAAAGCAGTTGTTAAAGGAGCAGGTCCTGACCTCAGGATGGACAGCTGCTTCTTGCTGGTGGTGCAAAGGCTACTCAAAAGGGTGTGAGACTGCAAGAGGTCTCTGTGATGCCCCAAGAACCTTCAGCTTCATCAACTGACCTGTGCCCTCAGCTGGGCAGGGTTTGATGGTGATTCATCTGGGTCCCACCAACCACATGCCTCCTCTGAAGTCCAGCACACAACCTTAACAGGGAACAGAGCAGGACGACTGAGGGTATCACGGCTTTATCCCTTTTCCCTCTGCACCTTCTCTGGGTGGTAAATCCATCTTCCACACAGGCATATGGGACACCACAGGAATCAGAGACGTCATTAATGACAAACAGGAGGGAATGGAGGTTCTCTCTAAAGTTATAAGCATTTTTAAGTAGGAAAGAAACTACTGGAGGAGCAATGTTTTCCCAAGCTAAAGTGGCCAAAAAGGGTGCCAAAAAAGGTAACAGTAATTTGATATGATACAACACAGTGGCATCTTTAATCTCTGTAAGAAAAAGTAGGATTTTACAGGGCAATTCCTGTACTTCAAGGTAGGAACCTCTTCCAGTCCTTTTTTTTTTTTCTTTCTTTCTTTTTTTTTCTTTAATTTACTGAGAAGACATTCTCGCGCCTTTTACTATTAGGAAGTTCACTGGTTTGAATCCAACTCTGGTTAGTTATTTTTAAAAATCACTACCTGGTGACCGCTGGGTGGCCTGTGTTAAATCAGAGCGTTTCAGCGCAGCTCCTCTTATCACACAGCCCGTCCTGACAAAGCACCCGCAGCAGCAGCACCCTCCCAGCAGCATTAAGGGCTAAGTCCACTAAGTCCAGGCCTAAGTTTCATTTTCAGACAGAGAGGTTACGCTTCCAGTATCTCTTCTGCCCTAAGACACATGAGTCTCACCTTCCCTGGGGTCATACAGTGAGCCTCAGAGGTGCTGAGCTAGCATTTTTCCACAAGCATTACAGTCTAATGTCCCTATTGCACCAAACAATTTGCAAAACTTATTTCTTAGTAAGTGTTCTTCAAAGGCAGGTTGGCAGCCTTTGCTTAGAAATTGTACTTGATTGATTTATGGTGCAGCTGGTGGTCTCCTTGCTCTGTAGCACAGAGGAACATCAACATAAAAACCATTTCAATTAAGCAGCAACGAGAAGGAGTCAGCATTAAACAAGTCTCCCAGATCACAGTGCTCACTCAGCTGGCGCAATTTAGAAATAATCATAAATCAACAGCCAGAAATGTGG
This sequence comes from Gallinago undulata, assembly GCA_026546715.1. Lineage (NCBI taxonomy): Eukaryota > Metazoa > Chordata > Aves > Charadriiformes > Scolopacidae > Gallinago > Gallinago undulata. Next base: position 30,060,712 of record JAOTQQ010000003.1, on the reverse strand, counting down.
AAGTACTGCCTGATTTCACATGCAAATCAGAAGAGGATAAGGAGTCTGGGTGAAGAGGTGGCAATCAGATCTGCCCAGATCTGTTTCCATGCAAAGCCTCGACGATCCCAGCAACAATTCCCTGGAGCTCTTCCCAAGGAGATTCAATTACAGAATCAGGCCTTTTGCCTGAAAGCCCTTTTATCCTACAGCAAGATACTAGAAACTGGCAAGTTTCCACCACGTCACAAAAATGTCTGGCTTTGCTGGAAAAAGGAATTTGATTTGATGACTCTTAGAACCACTTAAAAAAAAAAAAAAGGTTACTAGAAAAAGAAAGTAAAACAATTTTCTTTCCTCATTTTCATCCTGTCGTTGAACCTTTGCTTTTAACTTCCATTAGTAAGAAACCAGCAGGAGGAGTTCTATAATTCTATCTATCCCTAAGCTTTCTCATTTGCAACACCTAAAATAATTCTAGGAATTTTTGCCACTGCTGGAGATGTCAAATCTATTTTTGAAACTGTCTAGGGTTAACCAGCCACGGTATTTACATAAAACCTAAAGGAGCTTCAAATCTTTAAAACTTTATTGTTCTGCCAAATGTGTCTAAAACAGCCCAGAGATCCGGGCCACTGAAGGAGACAGGCACACAACATGACTGCATAAACCTCATTTCCTTAGGAAGCCAGGCTAATAACGAACAGCGAGATAAGAACTTTCTGCCACTTCTGATCTGCGTGGGATTCAAACCAGTTACCTGGTTATTTCATTGACTCACCTATGGTCCAGGAAGGGAACAGGATGAGCATGAACCAAATTAGGGAATGGCAATGCCAGAAATAGAACAGCTTTTGGGACAGATCAGACTGTAGACTGTCCGAAGAGGAACACATAAAAAGCCACAACCCCTTAAATTACTCGCAATATTTTTGTCCCACTATAATCCCCAAATGGGATTCACTCAAGGAATACTCTAGCAATAAATTATGTTTGTTTGTATAAAATGATAAACATGCCCACTCCCTACACATTTACAAGTTAGTAGTTCTGGGAAATTTGGAGCATCTATAGTCATGGATTAGAGCTCAGTCAGTTTGGAGCCTGTGGAAATGCTGCGCTCCCATCCCTCATACCGGTGCAGGAGCCCGTAACTCGCTGCAGAGCAGGAGGTTAATTAATGCAAGTTGTCATTTCTTAGTAGTAAAAAAACCCTACAGGATCTTAAAATTAGCCATGAACTTCTCAGGGAAGTGCAGGGCACAGCCTGGCTCAGCATCCACCTGATTTCTTAGAGTTCCCGACTGACCCGCGGTAACCAGAACAAAGCGTGAAGTCCGGATTCGCAGCATTTTTAATTTTGCCATGCAAATCTCTCTGATAGTCATTCATTCAGTCATTAGCAAGCGTTAAAAATAGCAACGATTTGCACAGAGGTAGGGGTGTACCGCTGGCTTTTTACATACTATCCCAGATGGCTTACCTCCCGTGTGCTCTGCTTGTCAGGGCACGCAGAGGGAACAGTACAGATACGGGGGGTTATTAGCTGTACAAAACCCATATCAATTTTTGTATTTTTTGCTACATTAACACTCGTAGAGGGCTCGGCGAGCTTTAGGTAATTTATCGCTATTACTGCTGCATGACAGGGGCAGTTCATGAGTAGGTAAAGAGCAAGCTGAGGATGGTTCAGTGAATAGTTTCATCCAGTTATTTTCATATCGCTCATTGCCAATTCCCGCACACGCACCTCTCTGTAAAGGGCTGGGAAATTCCCCCCGCCCCCGGAGCAATTATCGCTCTACAAATTAAGGCCGTTAGTATTGAAACTACCCTTTGTAGCAGCCCCTAAAAGAAAACCCCCCACCTTCCCCTCTGCTTTACGGTCGGAAGAGGTTCCCTTCGCTCCCAGGGTACAAGAGGGAAGGAAGGAGAGGTTTTGGGAAACCCCCCCACCGCATTTTCCAGCCCGCCCGTGTGTCGTCCCCCCCCCGCTCCGCTCCCGGCGGCGCTCACCCCCAGGTCCTCCCGCAGGCTGCAGTACTGCTCCCGCACCGAGAAGCCCCTCCGCTCCGCCAGCTCCACCCGCGGCTCCCGGGGGAAGCGGGCGACGAACCCCCGCAGCACGGCGCCCTCGAAATCGGCCAGGACCCCGTCCATGTCCACCAGCACCCGCAGAGGAACGGCCGCCCCGGCCATGGCCACCGGCAACCGCCGCGGAACGGCCGCCCCGGCCCCGGCCCTGCCGGCAGCGGGGCGGGCCCTCCCCTCCCTCTCCCCGGCCATGCCCATCCCCGCTCCCGGCGGGGGAATCCGCTCGCCCGACGGGGCTCCTCCGGGAACCGGGCTGGTTTACGGAGGGAGGTTCCGGGCTGCTTTTCGGTGAGGGGCCGCTGCCGTGTCCCCACCGAGGGAAAGGGAAGGGAAAGGCTCGGCCAAAATCTCAGCACCCACAAAGGAGTATCAGCAAGTTCCACCGGTTGCGGGGCTTGCAAAGGAAATGTAATTGGATTGTTTTCCTCCTCCAGGTGTGATTTACATGCAGCCAGGAGCCATCACGCACTACGTATGAGCTGTAAGGAATGGCAACTCTGGATGCGGGGCCAGAGGAGGCCACAAAGGTGGTCCGAGGGCTGGAGCCCCTCTGCTGTGAGGACAGGCTGAGAGTTGAGGGGCTTCAGCCTGGAGGAGGCTTCAGAAAGACCTTGGAGCCCCTTCCAGTCCCTAAAGGGGCTCTGGGAAAGCTGGGGAGGGACTCTTGATTGGTGGTAACAGTTTTAAACTGAAAGAGGGGAGATTTAGATAGATATTGAGAAGAAAATCTTTGCTGTGAGGGTGGTGAGAGCCTGGCCCAGGTTGCCCAGAGAAGCTGTGGCTGCCCCATCCCTGG
>JAOTQQ010000003.1:30045561-30057834 GCA_026546715.1 Gallinago undulata | reverse complement strand
CTCAGCCTGTCCTCGGAGCAGAGGGGCTCCAACCCCCTGAGCATTTTTGTGGCCCTCCTCTGGACCCGCTCCATCAGATCCATGTCGTTCTTATATTGAGGGCTCCAGACCTGCACACAGTGCTCCAGGTGAGGTCTCACCAGAACAGAGCAAAGTGGCAGAATCACCTCTCAGGACCTGCTGGCAACACTTTTTTGATGTAGCCCAGGATGTGATTGGCCTTCTGGGCTCCAAGTGCCCACTGCCTGCTCCAAAACCAACTTGGAAAGCCAGGGTAGTTTTAGGCACTGGTTCTTCCAGGAGGAGGGTGGAGAAGGCACATTCTCTGCAGCAGACACACCAGTTCTGCACAAACCTGCTGCTTCAGCTTATGGTGCTGCAGATCCCCCCCCGGAACAGTAGAGAACCTCATGGTTTGGTCTCCCACCCCCTCCTCCCTTGTCAAGTTCTCTTATTGAATGAGAATAAACTTTCATTTCCTCCATTTTCTTGAAAGAAGAAAGTATTCTGGATAAAACTCATTATATATATATCAAGCCATATTCCATGCTTCTCTGATCTAAATGATAAAAATTAAGAGGTAAGCCAGACACTTTCTTCAGGGGAAGATGGCATGTGATGGGTGACCTCAAGGTCTAAGAACTCTCCTCCTCTGCTGCATTCTTCCTCTATTAAAGTAGGCAGGTTGGCTGAGACAAGGACAACTGAGAACACACAGCAAAACCAAACCTATGAAATAAAACCCACACAGGAAACACTGCTTCAAAATTTCTATATTATTTACTTTTAAGCAACAGTCCAGCTTTGTGAAATTACAACACACACTTTAAAGGATGAGATTTTCACCTCATGGTCAAGCACCAGCATGATCATGCACAGCATTGAGTCAGTTGTAAAAAAAATGCCCTGTAATTTTTATTTATTTATACGATCCACTCCACCTTCACTGAATAAAGTCTGAAGAAATCCCCTCCTAGCGTTAGGCCAGGCGGCTCTGGTCATCAGCCCTCTATTTGGCACATACCCTGCTTCATAATAGTCCACTATCAAGATTCTTTTTTTTTTTTAAAGGCAGCATGGTGTACACTAACCACTTTAGGATCTATATGGCACAGCAGGGCTCAAGGCATTTACCACATGCAGTCAATGAAGCCTTTTAGATCCCCAAATTCCACATGTGGAGGAAGGGACTGCTCTTGCTGATTGTTTGCTGGCCTGTTTAACCAGGATTCTAGACCCTTGTAAAGCTAAGGGGTTCTAAAAAACAAAAAATCTCAGTACAAAAACCCTCTAAGCACACTTAGAACCAATCTACTCTCCTTTGAATTACATTACTATACTTCATAAAGCTTTCCCTCAAGTCTATCACTAGAAAACACTCATGTCACTTCCAGTAGATCTGGGGGAAACACAGGACAGAAGTGGGGAAAAAAACCCTTGATCTCAAAAAAAAAATAAAATGATGGAGTACATAAAGTGCTTCTTTTTAATGAAAGAAATTTGAGATGTACAGTCAGGCTCAAGTTGTGCAGTTCACAAGCATGGGGGAAAGAAACAGACACGAGTTCAAAACAGTCAGGAAAGGAAAGGTTTAACCGAGGACTAAGCTGGACTTGCCACCGGGTGGATTTCTCCTGGACGGTGCGGGTGCTGGTGCTACTGGGCTAGGAACAGGTGCAGCAGGCAGGGATTTCTCTTCATTCTGACCTGGGGCAGCTTCTACATCAGCCTCAGTGTTTTCTAGAAGAAAAGAAGCTTTTAAAGTGTTTGATGTGGATGATGAAAGCTAGATGTTTCGCTGGCTTAGAGAGAAGATCAGCTCCTGTGAGTCTTCCCCAGGCTCACAGCCACACTCAGTGCCACTGTGACCTGCTGCCAGGACCCACTTCAGCCCTCGGAAGTGTTTTTCAGATCAGCTCTCATGCCTTATGGCTCAGTTTCAGCCATTCAGGAGCCACATTTAGGAGACTCCAGCAATTTATTTTATTTTATTTTTTTAAAATGACAAGCAGCTTAAGACTCGTACGTATGTCACAACACAGGACTGTGACAATCATAACTCAAGTCTGAGCAGGTGCTGGAAACCAAGTCACAGGAAGCACCAGTACTCATAAGCAAGAGCTCAGATTCAAACTCCATTCCCAATTTCGTAACTAGTGGGAAGAGGATCTGACACACGCTTCTGAGGCTGCACAAGGGACAGGGAACAGCCATGCAAAGGTAGGCTCCAATCATACATTCCCTGGAAAGCACACGACAGTTTCATCTATTTTAAGTACTTCTGAACGACAAGTGAAGACAGGACACAGAAGGAATTCTTCACAGGAAGCACTTTAGATACTGTAGCAAATAACTAATGTATCTGCTTCATCGACAATTAATCCATGAGCACAGCAAGTACATTAGCACCTCATGTTTTTATAGATCAACACAATCAGTTATGAGCCAAAGGCCTAAATAGGCACCAAATTGGCCACTGATACTTGGTGGGGTGAGGGGAGTGGAGCTCCACTGCCAGCTCTGTGGAGATGTGCTTCATCTGTTTTTAACAGACCCCTTAGTTTTACCTAATGATCACTAGTTCTTGCTTTAGAGGATTCGGGGAACATCTGCGCATTCACCCTAAACCTCCACCGTCATGATTTTTAGTTAAGTCTTGATTGTATTCCCTCTTCCCCAGCTTTGTCTTCAACTGAAGGGACACAGCTATTTTAGTCTCTCCTCATAAGGCAGCTGAGCTGCGGCATCTCCTTACCTTTCCCATTGCCTTCCTCTGCCCCCTCACTACAATCTTCTGGTCTTTCCATTTTAAGGACTGTATACACCATTCAAGATGTGGGCATATCATTGTTTACAGAGGCAAAACGATGTCTTGTTTCTCATTCTCTTCCTGATGATATTCAACATTTCACTGGTGCCTTCAAACAAAGGCAGACCCTGACTGGCATGGTTTAGGTGTCAGGTTTTGGTTTTGCCCTTACTTATACAAAGAATGTCTTGCCACCTTTTTACCTGCCTACCTTATTTGGTTGAGTCCTCCCGACAGTGAGATTTTCTCACCATCAGCACAATTTGGCTACCTGAAAGAGCTAATACCACCAACAAAATTGGAGACTTCACAGCTCATTACCTTTTCCAGGTCATGGATGAAGGCACTGAATAAAACTAACCCCAGTGCTGCTTCCCATGGCTCATTTTTCCAACCTGGAAAGCAACCACTAAACCCTATCCTTTGCCTCCCATTCTTTATCTACCTTCCTATCTACAGAAGCAGCTTCCCTCCGGTCCTGTAGCAACCGTTGTGTGTTTTGTTTTCAAATAATCTTTAATATAGAATTTGATAAGAAACACTGAAAACCCACTTATGTCCACTGAACTGTCTGAATCAATCCTTGTCATAATCTAAAAGAACTCCTTTACAGCTTCATATCAGAAATAATCTACAATGTAGAGTCTCTGCTGTGTTCGTTAACCCACAGGCACACCGGAACAAAACAGTTAACGCCAAGTTTTAAGCCTGAAGCTTCTGTGGCTGGTGTGTTCCACCACCTGCTTACTCAGCACGCCCAGAACAACTGTGGCCGTGCCCCCTGCTCACACAGCACAGCGCTGGAGGCTGCATTGTCTGTGCCCCCCGCAGCCAGCCCAGCGCTCAGGATGATGATCAGTCCCCAAATGCCAGACTCCACCTTCCTGTGTGTAACGGAAAGTCAGTCATTGGGGACAGTCAATGGAGTGTTGTCCAGTTCTCCTGAGCTAGTCACATTCGTTAAGTACACAGCGCAAACTGAATCACAAAAGAAACACAAATTACTATCACAGGAGACTTTGGGGAAGTTTCCATAGCATTGAGAGGCTCACGTAGCCAGCTGACATACACACTACTACTTCCCACACAATCAAATTACGCATAAATTTGCTAATGTAATAACTAAAGTGGTAAATGTAAAAGAATCAGATCAAATGGTAAAGTTCTTCCCTTATCACAAAGGTTGTAATCTCTGAAACAGCTTTCTACTGAGCATACTGCAAACCATTGGGAACTGCGATGCACAGAAAGGAACTACAGGAAAAAACAGGAAGCAAGAACATCGCTGCAAAAGCAGCAAGTTTTCTTCCCCTAGACAGATGTGATTAAGTAAATACCCCACCTGACATCTACTTGGGGTTTTATAATCAGTTACACACAGAAAATGATTTCCAAATTCAGAAGAACAAACATTTTTTTCATGATGGAAACCTATTAAGAATCTAGTTACGCTGTGAAGTCCTAAGTAGACAGGTTTTATTTGGAGGCATATTCATTCAAACCCTGGGGAGAGCTCTGCAACATCAAGTACCAAATCACAAGTGGGACCAACGGGATGTTCACCCACTCACGTCTGCCATCCCACACAGCAGGAATGTCGAGCGGTGGAATGACACGGCTCAACAAGGCTCTGTGCTCCATTAAGCTACGATACCCAAAGCTATCAACACTATAAATTAATTTAACAATTCATTAGAATTCTCAATATCTGCCACAGATGCCATATCCAGGAAGCATGAACTTTTTACTGCTTCCTAACAAAGTACTACTAGCGGAAGTTTAACATTCAAATGTTTGCCTGTCATTTTTATTTCATCTTCAGCACCTTCAAAAATGTCATTTTTAGTCATGGCCAGAACAGTAGACAACAGTTACTTTCCAGTAGCACTTCCACCATCCCCCTTTTTTTACCACCTCACAGTGTACATTAACTTGGTACTTGATAAGAACTTCCTTTACTATCACCTACCAGAAAAACAAACCAAAAGCCAACAAGTATGACACCTGTGAAACCGGGAACTTGTTCGAATCAGGAATATCATTTTATACTCCAAGTTTCAGTCAACTGTTGCTAACCCAGGAAGCCCTATTTCTGCTTCTTCTCATCCACCTCTTCTTGCCCCACTGCTGTTTGCAGGCTCTCATCTGACCCCATGGAGAGCTGGTTTAAACAAGCACCAGGAAAAGCAGCAGAGCCCTCAGATCAGTTTACTTCTATTATCAAACCACATCCTCTTAACTTAAGGCATAAAATGTCTACAGCGGTAATTAATGCCAGACAGACATGGGAAAGAAATACTAAAGAAGCCTGTATAGTTTGATGAGAAGCAGCCTGCTAAAGAAGCAAGACCTATTTTGGGAATAGATACCACTTAAGAGGTAGTTAAAAACATTCTGGAAAACCTCTCACCCTCCCCGAAGTCTTTTCAGGACAGGGAACTGCTAATGGCCTTAGTGATCTCCCAGAACGCTTAGGTGTTGAAAGTAGCACTTAGAAAGCACCCGCACCTGGTCAACACACACATTGTTCTCCTCAGGAAGTAAGCTATTCTTAAAGTGAATCTTACAATAGAGAGATTTCCAGCCTCACAGCTAGAAAAAACACTTCAAGGCTAACATGCACTGCTCCTGGGGGATATGCCTCTGTTTACATGAAATTTGCAGTATGCACATCAACTTCCTTGGCAAAAATCAGCATTTAAAAAGCCTCAGGAACTTAAAAGCTAGTTAACGCAGACACTTTCAGATGCAGTGGCTGGTTTGATTATTTCTGTGAATGTAGTGTTTCCTGTATGAGGAGACAACAGGAAAGAAATAAATTGCGAAACTAAAATCCACTAAGTTGACTGTACTATTTAATTATAAGCTACTGTAACAGCAGTTTCAATCACTGAACACTTTGCAGATGGTATCCACCTTGCCTTCTAGTACTTAAACAAATCTTGACACCAACTGCTGCTGGCAAAATAAACGAACAGGATTGTTCTCCTTTTTAACCTGATGACTACCAGGCCTCCGCCACTTCATTCCATATCCACACTAAGACACTCAGGTCACTTTATTAATACGATGGATTCAAGGGACAACCCCAAGCTGCCTCTCTCCCAATAAATGAACGTTTATATATCCTATATCCTCTTCTATTTCAAAAGCGCTTAACTGCAAAAGGCTTTTTCTAGAAGAGTCCAAAGGAGTTACTCACCAGAAGTTTCAACACCACCATCTCCTCCCTAGAAGAGAGAGAAACACATTAGATCTCACGCTTCACAATGTATTTTCCCCCTCCAGAGAAGGCACTCAATGCTCCATGTTATGACCAGGGTGGTTGGGCATGCTGCTCTCTAGAAACACCTTCCAAGTGACAAAGCCAATGAAGCACTTTTAGACCAGTAACATGCTCTTAGGGACAGATATGAGACCAGCATGGTGGGTCCTGCATACATATTTCTATAGATTAATATGATGGGTTTGTAAGCACCAACTCTTGCAGGGCAGCTAGTTTAATTTAATTAGCTGTTTATTTACCTAACATCCTTTTTAACACTATTGAAGAAATCATGATGACCTGTAACACGTGGGACACTTGTTATTCCCACTCTGTGAAGGATGCAGGTGAGCAAGAGCACTTTATTACAAACAGCATCCTCCGTGAGGCAGCCCCGACAGTAACCACAACATCAGAACTGCTGAGCAGCAGCCACAGGAAAGTTACACTGTGAGCAACCAGCAATAATTCAGCATCCCCTCCTTTTTACTAAGCAACTCTTTCCAAAGTCAAACATTTATCTGTTAGCAAGGCCACGAGCTTTTTTTCTATCCAGGATATTTACATTTCTGAAACACAGACCAGGGTTTTTTGCTATGTTGCTGATAAAGTTCCCTTTGGTACATAAAGAGCTAAACATTCTTTTCAATACTCTGTTCACAGGCTGCAACTTGACACAAAGATACAGAACGTCTTCCAGCAGCAGCCAAGGATCCTGAATGGAATGAGGTTTCATCAACTTTCATAGATTTAGCTTTGTTAATTACACAGTGAAACTGCAATCATCAGGATATAAATGCAGGGGAACTCACGCAAACGTATTGCGTAAAGTCTCAGACGGGGCTACAGTACATTAGCTCTGGCTTCTGCTGTTTGTAGCTGTAACTACTGCATAAATTGAAAGTATTCCTCATTGGAAGAATCTGCTTGTAAAGCTGAGAACCAGAGTATTTAATACAATTAAGTAGAAAATAGAATTAGAGTAAACTGTTTATTTTTGTTTTCTGTGGTAGTAGCTGTAAATTTAATCTCACTTGTATTTGCTAAATTAGAACAAGACATTTTCTGCAACAAAGAACAATTTCACAGCTCAAAGTGCCTATTAATAACAAAAATGGGTTAATGTGATGAATTATGCCAATTATCAAAATAAAACTTGCTGTTTATAGCCCGTGAGGCAAAAGATATATGCCACAGTATTTGAGATCAACAATTTACCTACCCAGTTCTTTTCAGAAAACCTGAAGCTGGAGAGCTTTAAAAAACAAGGTTTCTTTTTTTTTTTTCCCGCTAGAATTTGTTTATGCGAGCGTGGTCTACGCTAGCTTCTCGTTTTTCTCAGTTCAGAGGAATTATTACTCTTCATCCTGTTTTCCCCATTAAATCTAACCATAGAACGAGCAAAACCCACCTTAACACTACAAGTCAAGTTCCATGTTGCTACCAAATAGTTTACATAAAAAGTGATGGTATTATTAAAGACAGTAACAGAAATAAAACAAGCATTCAAGTTACTGAGTACTTGTTGGAATGTGAAACCAAGTCCTTTCTCAGTCAAGAGATCCACACAGGGTTTGCTGTGCCTAACTGTTGTTTGTAAAATCTGTTAAAACAGACAATTACACACGTAGCTGAAGATAGATTTCACACCACTTCATTGCTGTCTCATCAATAAGAAGATTTAAGAGCTCTAGAAAGTAGTCCTTTTAGAAAAACCCAGCCCTTCATCAACATACTGTGAGACTATCACGTGGAAAAGAACTTTCAGGAAAAGAACGGATTCAAATCCTACAATGCTTCCAAGTGTGTGAACATCGGTGATAAAGCAATCACACACAGAGCCTGAATTGTCCCTTTATCAGGCTCTTCCTAGTTAATGTACTGACCTTGGACTCTACAAAGTCTCCACAGTTTGTATCAGTTGAGTTTCTTCTTTGTGGTCCGGATGATTCACAATCTTCTCTGATTTCACCTGGCTTAGTCCCTAAAAACAGAGATTGATTCTAATCAGGCTGCAAGATAAACTTACTGGGAAAAGCAATCATAAACAGGGATTTTGGGGGGGTTGGCCATTTTGGGGGCTTGTTTGTTTGGGTTTTTTAAAATCAAAGCTTTACCATTCAAAGACGTCCTGATCCTTTAGATACTATCTTCCAAATTACTGTCTTACAACTGTATCTCATGCAGTTGAGGGTGCCGTTTAAACAGATGGAAACTAGGGTTCTTAAGGCCATCCCTACTGGAAGTGCTCTGCTGAAATGGAAGCTTTATCACAGCTGTGGGTACAAGGCGAAGCTAAACTTTCCCTGATTAATCAAGACCAATCAGCGCTACTCTAAATACTAAGACATGAGTTCACCTCACTGTGACTTCATTAATGTGGAGAAACTCCATCCAAAATACTATTCCCTGCTCGCAACATCTATGCCCAAGAGTTGCATAAAAAAACCCTTTGGAAGAAATTCAAACTAAGAAATAAGAAATCCCATGGAAGCAGACATCAGTGCCTGTCTGTACTCGGCACTGGTGAGGCCCCACCTCAAGTACTGTGTCCAGTTTTGGGCACCCTACCACAAAAGAGACGGAAAGGAGGCTGTAGAGAGGTGGGGGTTGGTCTTATCTCCCAAGTCACAGGAGATAGGACAAGGGGAAATGGCCTCAAGTTGCATCAAAGGAGGTTTAGATTGGATTTCTTCACCAAAAGGGTTATCAAGCATTGGAATGGGCTGCCCAGGGACATGGTTGAGGCACCATCCCTGGAGGTGTTCAAAAGATGGGTTGACATGGTCCTCAGGAATATGGTTTAGCGACTTTTATTTCTTATTTATTTTTTTGTCAGAGTTAGGTTGATGGTTGGACGAGATGATCTTTAAGGTCCCTTCCAACCTAGATGACTCTATGATTCTATGATTTATAGCCCTACACTACCAAGTAGGAAGCGAATTCTGTTTTCCACACTGAGCCACCAGCAGCTTCAGGCTAATACAAAATAATGAATTAATGCACATCAGCAGATCTGAAAGCAAAGCACTATGCTCTTACCCGACGACTTAGCCCAGGAAGGTGGGTTTTCTTCAGGAGTACCAAAGATGCTGGATGCCATTTTGTTCCTTCGCACAGGTTGTTCTTTTGGTTCATCAAAACCCAGGGAAAAGTTGGATCCACCACCAGGAGGACGCAGCACTCTGGAGAGAGAGAGTCAGCTTTACAACCTTGCGTGTACCATTGCCATTACTCAGCTGCACTCCAACATATAAAACAAGATTAATAAACTAAGAGATCATTGTTGGCTCTTAAAATGGCCAGTTGTTCAGGCTAAATTCTGTCCAAAGAGAAAGTACGCAAAATAACTGTATTATAACTTTTAAAAAGTGACACAAACCATCATGTCTTTAGTGCATGATTTGAACTACAAAGGCAAGCTGCCTGTCAGCATTTAACCCAGGCAACCTGTCTCCACTACTCTTTAGCGACACTTACAAAAATAAAATGCTCCTTTACTTATGCCCTTGCTTCATTCGGTGTTGTCAAGAGCTGTTGCTGCTGCTACCACTCTTCAGTCTGAGACAATTAAAAAAATAAAAAAATCCAATGCGTGGGCATGTCAAATTCCAGCTTTTTTAAGAGAACCCTGTGAAGGGCTAACATTAATCTTCAAATTGGCAGCACAGGAAAGACTAAAGTTTGGCATGTAAGCCAAAAGTACTGGTTGCATCACTGATGACTCGGGGCTGCAGCCTTTATTTAGATTTATTTAATCGGAAAAACCCTCAAGTCTGCAGTGTGCGTGGATTACACTTAAAAGGTGCAATAAACAGTTTTCAGTCAGGCTATTATTAGGAGAGATACGTGTACAAAGCTCCAGATATATAACCTAAATCTAACAACCTTCTATTAGACAGACACAAAAGAAGCCTGTCTGGTGCTTCAGGAGCTATATCATGGTCTGCTTTCCAACTTGCAGAAATTAACAACAACAATATAAATCTTGAAACGCAAATTTTTTTCACATCTTATTTTCAACATCATGAGATCTTTTCAAAGCTGATGCTTTAGCCAGAGAGGCTAGAGAAAAGGCAGAATAAAAACAGATAAGGCCATATGAGAACTGTCACTGTGTGTTGGTGAACGAATGCTGGTGAACTGAGTACACCAACAGAATTGGGCTTTCAAAAGATCCAGTGCTCTGAAATGCAGAGCAGAACAAACTAGGAAAAGTGCATGTTTCATCTTTTCAAAGAATTTAATAAATTAATGTTTGAACTTCTCAACAGAAAACAGTACGCAGCTTGTTAATGCACCAAACCCAGGAATTCATCACAAAGAACACGTCTGATTTTACATGTCATCACCATCGGTAATAGCATTCAGATCTTTTGAGACTTCGTGCCTATTATGTTCCAGATGCAACACAAAAATGCTTCTCTGGCCTACACAGCCTAAACACCACAATGGAAGGAAAAATTCACAAAGGTGTTTGGCATGGATAACTAGTGTTACTCAACTAGCAAACTACTTTTCCTTACAAAATTTTTCTCCAAAGGTCTAATTACTAATGCTCAGCTGCTAATGGGAGGATCCCAGTAGATTGTATAATATGTTTCAAGAGTCCAAGAACATTTTTATGACTTGCTTTGTCTTCTTTCAGAATTAAGAGATATGGTCTTGAATCACTCCATTATCTTTTTTTTTTTTTTTCTTTTAGGAAACATCCTTATATAGGTTTATTTTTTTAGTTACATCTGTTGCACTTACTAATTTGAAGAACAGACTGTTCAAAGAAGGGCTTGTTCCCACATCTTAGATCACCTTTATTTTACCAGAGCAGTGAAACCAGTACTCTCTTAATGGCACAACAGTTTCCGCTTGACAGCCTTAATTAAATTAACAGAAGAGGCAACCGAAGGAAAAAAAAAGCCATCACAAACTGATAAAGAAGAATAATCTCTCTTGCCGACCTCAGCTAGAGGTTGACAGATTTTATTAGAAGCCTCTCACAGTCTTGAGATGTTGTAACATGCTTCAAAGCTACATTTACCACTTGAAGCCAAGAACTGCTCTTAAAATTGCACCTGACACCCTGCGCTGGGTTACTGAAAATTCACCCACAGCTCTGGCCAGGGAACGCTCTTTTAAAGGGATGAGGCTGGTTTTTGGTTTTGTTTTTTGGGGGGGAGGGGGGTGTGTTTGCTTTGTTTCAAAACGCACCCCAAAAAAAACGAGAAAGCAAAAAGGAAGCATTCGCTTTGTCAACGGCGAAAAAAAAAAAAAGCCACGATGGCTTAAAAAGAAAAGGGACAAAAAGGAAAAAGCCACGATCCTCTCCAAGCCAGCTGTTACTCCTGCAGAAACGTGGATGCCCGCTGAAGTGCCGTGCATCTTTTCCAGCCGTACCTGCCAAGTTTTCTTTGTTTCGAGACAGATTACGGCTTCCCCCCCCCCGACGCCTCCCGCTACTCCCCAGCCCCCGTCCGCCCCCCGGGAGCCGGGCCAAGGCCCCGGAGAGCGGCGGGGGGGGGGGAGAGTTTGGGGGGGAAAGAGGCCCCCTACCCCCCATCCCGGAGCATGCTCCCTGCCAGCCGAGGGTCACCACCACCAGCAGGAGCTCCAGGGCACGGTCACCCCGGGTGGGGGGTGAGGTGGCGACCGAGACAGCGGCGTGCGGGGGCCCGGGAGCCGCGGAGCGCAGACAATGGAGCCCGCCCGGCCCCACCCAGCCCCCGCCGGGCCGAGGGACGGTCCCCGCAACCGCAGGGACGGGGATGGCGGCGGGTTTAGGAACGGGAGAGCAAAGGGGGTGTACGGTGCCATCCCACCTTCCAACCCCCGCCCGTCCGCCACCCGCCCCCGCCATGGGGCTGCGCGGCCGCGCAGGGAGTCGCCTCCCTTCTTTGTTCGGGAGAGGCAGGGACGCACACGCACACCCGGGCGGCCCGGGGTGGGTCTCGTTCAGCTCCCACCCCTGCAGCTCCCGCACAGCACACACACACACATCCCCCCCCCGCCTCAGGCAGCTGCGCCAGGGTACGGCCCCCCCCCGCCCCGCCACCCCCGGCAGCGCGGCTGACCCACCCCCGCTACCCCCGGCTGGGTGCGGCCGCCGCCTCCCACCGACCCGCCCGGGAAACGGCGAAGAGAAACGAGCCCCGACTCGACCGGCGGCAGCACCACCCCCCTTACCCCCCCCCCCCCCCGACCC
>JAOTQQ010000003.1:30030421-30045461 GCA_026546715.1 Gallinago undulata | reverse complement strand
GGCGGCAGCACCACCCCCCTTCCCCCCCCCCCCCCCTTCCCGGAACCGGCCTCGCGTCTCGCCACCCCTCTCAGAGCCGTCCCCACGTGCCCGGCCGGGCCTCTAGGCCCTGAGGCGAGGTTGGGGGGGTGGGGGGAGCCACGGCCCCGCCGCGAACGCCCTCGGCCCCGCCGCCCTCGCGGTCCCAACGGCCCCCAGGAACCCCCGCCGGACCTGGAGCTGTTCCTGCCACTGGGGTCCATGCCCGAAAAGGTGGTGGTGGTTGTCATGGTGGCAGGGAGGAAGGAGATGGACGATGGGGAAAGGGCTCCGTTAAGAGGCCAGCGGGGAGTGACGGTCCCGAGAACGGAGTACCCTCTCCCCTCCCCGCCCTGCTGCTGCCGGTGACAACTGCAGCCGCCGCCCGCCCCGGTCGCCCCTTTTATACTCACCTTAAGGCCCGCCCGTCAGGTGCCTTTTCATTGGATGGTTCAAACCCAATCCCGAGTCCCTATTCGTCCACGCCCTGCCACTCTGTCCTTTGGCCCGCCCCACCGTCTATTCTGAGGCGCCTTGCCTCATCCTTAAAAGCTCATTGGCGAAGCAATACGTCTGCTCCATGGTGATTGGTTGCGCCTGGGCGGCGGCGCCTTTTGTTGGTAATTGGCCGGGAGGCCTGTCGCTCATCTCCGGCGCTCTGTGATTGGCTTAGGCACGTGTGAGGCGAGACAAAAGTCGCGGTGCCGTTTCCCCGGCCTAGGGGCGACCGCACCGTGAGGAAAGTCCCGGTGCTGGGGGGGTAGGGGGAGAAACCCGCCACCCACCGCCCTTCCACCCATACCCACCCCCACCCCGCCGTGCCCCAGCCGCCCCCAAAGCTACCACCGAGGACATCATCTCGGCTACCATTGGGCCACCAACGCCCACTCCGCTTAGCCATCCCCGTCGAGGCCCTCTTTCCCCTGCTGGGAGGTGGCCCAGCCCTCGCCAGCCTTCAAGTTGCCTCAGAGGATGTCACGGCACCATTCCAAAGCACATGGATGGACAATACTGAGGCCATTAAGGTGCAGGAGATGTCTGCGCAATGCCACAGTGGTGTCAAGAGGTTGGAAAAACACACTAAGGGTCCACAGGGACACACTGGGCTGCTGCGGCAGGGCCGGGGCAAAACCCCCTCAACCTCAGGTGAACACACAGTACAATATAACAATTGACAGCATCAGACAATCCTGGAGCAGTGGACTGTACTCCATTCAAATTAGGACTCGCCTAATTTTAATGGAGTAAAGCCCAGCAACATGCTCTTGTGCTGCGTTATCTTCCACCCAGCGCCAGTACAATACTCACACAGCGCAGGATTTAAATTACCAGATGTTGACTGTTGACCTGCCAAACCCACCTTTGAGTTGGGGACTGGGAGCTTCCTGAACTCCCTGCAGATTTCAGACACAAAGCTGCTTCCTTGATCACCCCAACTTTTATTCCAAAATTAACACGTCAGGACCTAACACTGGAAATGTTATTTTAATCAGTACTTGCATAAAGGAGGGAGAAAGGGGGAAAGAAACCCCCTTATCTGTTCTATCCACCACTCCTCCCAGTTTGCTCTAATAACAAATAATCCCCCCCCTAAAAAAAATAAAACAACTTTTCTCCAGAAAATATTTCTTTTTGGGTTGGAAAATGCAAGCGTTGTTGTACATAAAAGTAAAGTAGCACAAACACGAGGTCAGGTGTCTGAATTACCACCAGCCTTAATATTAACTCAGGAAAGAGCTGAACTGCTAGAACTACACAAACAGGACCACGGTATTTTATCTTTTCTAATCTAGGACCTATATTAAAAAAATCTTGTTAAAAAAAATAAAACCCAACCACTATTCAGCTCCCCAGGGAATTCTCTGTCACATCACATCTTTAGATGTAGATTAAAGGGAAATTTTAAGTAACATGACACAGTTGTATTAATTCTTTATCCCTTAGGCTTGGGCATTAAGAAGTCAAATGATACTTACTTGCGTACAGGTAAGCATCTGCTCTCTCGGGAACTTCCAAAAGTGTTTTGTCATCTGATTGCTTTTTCTTCAAACCCACAGGATTTGACTCTTAAATTTGCACCCCTGAGACACATGGAGCCATTTTTAAAAGTAAAGATGAAGAAAAACCTGTTCCTTCTCATAAAGCTACTTTTAAAATTCTAAACCTTCAGTATTTCTAAGGGACCCCACTGATCTCTCAGATGGTCCTGACTGCAGGATAGTCTTTAAATAAATAAAAGCTGCTTTACTGATTATTTACCCATAATAAAATGAAGGGGTTTAGAAAGATTGCTGCAGAGACTGGACTTACCATCCCTCCCAGGATGGTGACATTTGACCAAAACAATTCTCAGCAGCTGTTTGAAAAACTCAGACACCAATCAATTCCACCTGTTGTTGAAATTCATCTAGCAGTGAATGTAAAAAAGAAAAGCATCTGGAAGTTTGAACAAGACTGCAGGAAATGCAAGGGTTAGGCAAGGAGAGATACCATTGCTTTGAGAAAAGCCCCGGCTCGGTCACCCTCCCGTGACCAAGGGTTTCTTCTTCATGCCACCCTCTGCTATTTATGGCAGTCACCAAGTCCTTGCTTTCTTTATTCCAAGCCCATCACACAAAAAGAGGTTTTGACTCCACCTGTCTTCTCATTCCAATTCATTCACAGCTGAAGGTAAAAAGTTAAATAATAATCCTTGTTACAACTGGATTTGCAGCTGTCAAACACTTTCGCATCTGAAGGGATGCACGGTGGAAGTTCAGTGAAAGACTAGTACCCTACACGTTCAACCATTCTTCATCCTACTGAGCAGATGCCATAGTTTGCAAGAGTTGTGAAAGCTGCTTTGGTGTCTCTCATAACAGTCTAAGTTACTGCCTGGGAAGGAAGCTTGAATCGCAATGTCCAGGCTTCTCTCAGAGCTGTAAAGGTGTACTTTGAACAACATAAAAAACAGAGAGGCCAAAATTCATGCTGCTGTTCTTGTCTGGGCATCCGGCATTACTGAGCCTGGCAGTGTAGTCAAAGCAGTGTTCCTCAGTGGAAAAAACAGGCAAGCGTCACTGGAAGGGGAAGTCAGTGTCCTGAGAGTCCTCAAAGAGCTCCCTTCATTCCACTTTTGTCTTGTCCGAGTTTATTAAAAATGCTTCACAGTTTAAGCAAAGTCATCCTTCCAAGAACTCCTGCAGGACATCAAGTGTGCTTTAATGACATCTATGGGCTGGATGATGAAAGATCTAAGCCACCAAAACCAGCACAAATTCATCACAAAGGGTGTCCTTCGCATCCACGTTCACCTGGAGAATATTCCTTTCCTAAGGACCAAGAATCTACGTACTTTTTATTTGAGCTTCTACAACCTTAGTCTTCTCCAGGGCTCTGAAGTCATCCTCGTATCAGGATTAATTGATTGTTAAAACCTACAGCTCCGCACCAACTCACACGTTTCTGTTGCCTTTCCACAGCACCCCACTGACCCTCATTACTTCTGGGATCTCCGCTGACAGCAAGAGCACCACCAGCCCTGCTTAACCCCCCCCCCCCCCAAGCTGAAATTCTTCAGGAGGAGAGGAAAACTCTTCCCCTCAAAGGGGCTCAAACCATTTAATAAAAACCAGCTGGACCCCCCAGCATCTCCATGTTAGAGTAAGACCATCTTACTCCCATGCTAGTAGTGAAAAAAAAAACACAACAGGAAACCTCTGTAATTAAACATCTTGAAGGCCAACCAAAAACTGCAAACAGGGATCAAAATCCAGTCTTTACATCTCCTATTTACTCTCACACTGCTGCTTCCCAGCCAGCAGGGAGAAGCGCTGTACTACCGATTCATTCTGACACTACGTACAAAAAAGCAAGATAAATGAGAGGATTAAATTATTCACTATCAAAACACATTCAGTGTGGCAACCGGTTAACAGCCAGAATGAACGAACCTCAATAATCCAGAGAATGAAACGTCTTAGATTACAGTGGCAATACAATTAAGAATAATTCAAGTTATTTAAACGCCTCTAGATTGTCTTTTATTACTCCACAACAGCCCATCACACCAGCTGATACAAGCATATTGAGAAGTGGCCACAATCTAAAAACCTAATAAAAATACTTCAATTTATTGTTTACTTTCAATTTAATAGATGATGATGATGAAGGAAGCATCTAGTTTTTCATTTTTAGCTTTGAAAAGAAATTGCTATTCTTTAGAAATTCAATTCTTTCCAACTGGCTGAAGCACAGAAAGTAGTATTTCTTCCAGCCAGTCACATTATACCTTTTCATTAATGTTGCAGTAATGGTCACAATGGAACCAACAGACAAAACTGCAGCACTTCCATTACATCACCTGCCTCACGAGCCACGAAGTGAAGGCACTAGAAAGGAATATTCCTACAAGAAAACAATCTGGCTTTAACCGTAACCTTTGGCAGAGGTGCTGTATCTGTTTTGATACTGTAGTTAACCTCGAAGCAGCAGCAATTATCCTCAAACTACTTCAGGGATTATTTTTTTTTTTCTTTTGTGGAGCCCACCTCCCTTTACCAGTCCCAGACTCTCACGTTACCACCCGGGGGATTTCCTTACACTCTTGGCAGTTGAGCATATTCCATTTCCGACCAGCCTTGCCCTCCCAGGACCCCTGCTGAACCAGCATCTCGGGTATTGATCCTCACAAGAGCCCTATTAAACGGGCATTATCCCCACTGTGCTGACAAACTAAGGCACCAATTTTCAGGCGTTAACTAAGGGTCCCACCAAAACCAGCTGGGCTTTCAATCTGTCAGTATTCCCCCTGCACATAAACAAAAAATGCCTTAATTCAGGTGCCTGAAACAAACAATTTTGGTTTTTGTTTTTTTTTTTTTTTAAATATAACCATTCCAGCTCTTTGAGGGATTGAAGAACCAGCATACTCTAAGGGCAAGGTCTTCCCATCCACAAGAACTCACTGGGGCATTGTAGCCCGTTATGACTGACTTCATTCTTTTTCATTTAAAAACCATGAGAGGAATATTAACTAAATTGCATGGCAATCACTTTAGAATACATTATTTGAAAATTGTGGGTAATAATATAATTTGCCCGGGCTCTTGAAAGAACCCAGCTGTTTAATAAACATGAAAAACTTACCTCCCAACTAGCGTGACAAGATCTCTCTGCCCTGTTTCTCTTTATCCTCTGACATTTGGGCTTCGAGTAGTCCATTATGCCATCAGTGTAAACACGAAAACTGTTGCAAATCAAGCCAGGCCAAGCAGCTAAGAGAACTCCAAATATTGATCCAAATTGTTTATGACCCCGTACTTCATACCAGTTCTGAATCACCACCCCCAGCAGAAGTTTTCCAGCAAAACCACTGAGGTCCCAGCAAACAGGAGTCAACAGGTAAATTCTCTTAAGCAGCAGAGAACAGTACCAACAAGCAACAAGTTCTTTCATAAGGAGAGCATTTGCAAGACCATGCAAGAAGAGTCCTAAAAAATTAGGTTTTTTAAAAAGAAACAGTTTAGTATTTCTGCATTGCTGTGTACACAAACATGTATCAGAATGTGCCAGGCCACTTAGTTTGCTAAACTACTGGAAATTAAATGTTTGAAGCTCTTAAGGAACTAAGTCACTTACGATCTTGGAGAAATTCTTGATTTTTATCTAATCAAGGAAACATCTCTCAGGAAAGACCATTTTATCAGTTTTTGATTGCTGTCACCATCTCACACAAACACCATTCAGCACTGTTAGAAGAACTATTTCAGAAATACATGGAGCAAGCTCAGGTAAATAACAGAAAGATGTCAGAAATGGAGAAATGTAGGTGATCAATGCCTCTCTATTTTATTTTTTTTAAGAGCCTGTTGCCAAACACCAGAGGAAATTTCAATTTATGCTGAATTAAGGAGTTTTTCCAAAGCTGTCACAGCAATTCAAAGGTACAAGTCTTCTGTTTTTCATTTTTGTACAGGGTATTTTTGGTAAGCTAATCAAAATTCATATTAAATGGTCTAATTTTATTAAAGAAACATTATAAGAAACCTGCACATAAATTCATGACAGATGACGTACCACTCTACTAATTCAGGAAATTAAGACATTGTTTTTGAAAGCATGCTGTTCAGTACCTGTCACTTGACTTACATCACCTGAGGAAAGCAAAAGCAATAGACAAGATACAACACGGAGTTTTAAGCTTCAAAGACTTAAGTTGGGCTGAAAAAAAGGTGCTTTCAGGGAGACCTCACCCTTTCTTCAGAAACTAAAGCAAGTCCAAACATCTTTTTTTTGGCCAAACAAGATAAAGACAGCTTTCTCCTGGGAAAAGTCTTGGCATGGCATCAAGTTGAAAGAATTTTAGTTATCAGGAGTCTAGCCAGGTTGAGAGCAGAACATCTAAAGCCAAAGAGCAATGTATTCCAGGTCTAAACTATGAAAGGTATTGAAATATATTCACTGCCCCCCTTTTTTTTCTTTTCTGAAGAAGTTTTTTCAAGCCTTTGTGGGTTTGGATATGAAAACATTTGTTCACAAGAGGGAATTCCAACCTTGCACTACACCACAGAAGTCTACAAGATACATACCAGAATAAGAAATAATCTGTTTAGCGGTAAAATTTCCTAGAATTAAAATGACAGCATGCTGGAGACTACATTCTTTAGCTACGCAGTCAAAGGCAACTGCAAAAACAAACACTATTTTTCTTCTATCTCCATTAGATGCAATTAATACAATTGTATCAAATGTGTTAAAATCGTGACAGAAGTCAAATATAGCATCACCCATCAGCTAAATGCAGAGAGCCATCATTTTACCACAAAGTTAAAGAACTTCCAGATGCAACAGGCACTGGCCTACCATGTAATAATCACTTACTGAATTAATTGTTAGCAAAACTACCGCCTAAAAGTGAGCTCTGCTACAAGTTAATGCCTAAAAACATCAACTTACTGAAAACACTACAAAATATTAGGATGTTCTCAGGACATCAGAGAATGCCTTGGGGCTACTGAGTAGACACACAAATAATTCCTCATGAATGTCCATGGATTTCACCACAACCTCTAAAATTCCCCATGAGAAAACTCAAAGAACTTTCCTTGTGGAAAAGACTCACGAAACACACCGTTGCCACTGGCTCCCTTCAGCACTTTCAATCATCTCTGCCTTCCAAGCAGGAACACCCCAATGGTAACGCAGAGCTTGGAATCTACACCACCAGAGCTAAATACACCCAAAAACAGAACTCAATTTTTTATTTTTGCTTTACATTTCCAAGCATCTCCCATTTGATACCATGGTAAACTGCATGGTTAACGAAATTATTTGCTCTTTTTAACTTAATGTTTACATCAAAAAGCATTCAAATACAGAGTCTTGAATAAGCTACTGTAACAACAATAATGATGTTTCTATTAAGGACTGACAAAAAGAGCTCAACCCAAAGGCATTGGTAAATAATCCAGTATTTTGCAGTTTGCCTAGTCAAACATTTTTGGCTTAGCAGAACATACACACACACAAAAAAAATTCAAAAAGAAGAAAAAACTGACTTTCTATTTCCAGTTCAATTCCTGACTGACAGAGGTCTCAAGGAAGCCTTTCATTTTCCAACAGTCGTCTGACTGTAAAAGGGGGATTACGCTTACTTACCACATAGAAAGCTGAGAACTGAGAAGCATAAAGTGCTGCAGAAAAAGAAATACAAGTGCTGAGTACTATTACTCCACAGAAAAATAAAGAAAACTGGTTATTTTAAACAAGAAGTTTATTTAAACAACAAGACGCTTTACTTGAAGGGAAAACTATCTAGGATTTTTTTTTCCTTTTTTTTTTTTTTTTAAGAGTAATTTACCCCTACTTAGACAGAGATTGCTCTACATGTAACAGCTACGTACAAAAAAGTTATAAAATTGTCCTTGGTTTTACAATGATAAAAGAAAAACATTGAAATTATCCAATCAAACAAGGTATGCAAGGTTTTTGTTTTTAAACAGTGAGAGCAAAATAACTTACTGGAATATAAAGATAAAAGTAGAAGGAGCATGCCACTAACGGAGAAAGGGGCATTTTCACAGAACCAGTTTGTTTTCCCACCCCATCTCCATTAAATGTTGATCAAAACATACCATTGGCCATTTAGTTAAAAAAAATATGCATTATGTCTGTGCACATACACCAGTTACTTTATGTACAATAGAAGGAATAGGAAAAAAAAAATCAGAGAGAGAAGAGAGAAAACTATACTGCAGTAGTCAGGATGTGGCTGAACCAAGTCTCATTTTTCTAATTGTGAATGTGTCGCCTGTGGGAGCACAGTTCTGGAGAGGAAAGTAGCAGGTTCTTTTTTTGTGTGTTTTTTTTTTTTTTTTTAGTAAACGCCTCCTGTTTGCTGCTGGAACACATCAATTGTATCTTCATCCTCCATTTCCAACTATAGCAGAAAAGAGAAAAAAGGCTTTCAACTCTTCTCAGACATCTGCTAAAAGCTGGGTTGTTGTTATATTTCCTATCTTCATGTTTACTTTTTAAGCAACTTAATGAGACCAGCCCCACTCCCCTCCATCATCATCACTTTGTACATTTAACCTACCTCACTGTAACTCAAAATGAATGAATTTTAGTAACTTCAGGGTGCACTGTCTGACTTATACGGAAAAAGATTAGCATTCATAATATGTTAATTCTGTTGCATACTTTGCCATTGCATCTTTTCTCCTGTTTACTTCCTCAGTTTACCTTAGAACACTGCCACAATTCCACTTTGCTGCTGTTGTTCAAATGTACAAGTGGCTTCAGCTACAGCACTAAAGAAAGCAGACTATAATTAAGGTCCCTAGCCCAGCCAGGCAGTAAAACCAAGCATCGGCAAGCACAAAAAAAATTAAACACTTTACATTGTCAACGATGTAACAAACAGCTGGTGAGGAACAGCAATACTTCATTAATATAACTCTGTTCTTTCACCATTAACTTTCTCAGTTGGTATTTCCAGGATGTTAATGTTACCTACTGACAAAACCTGTACCAAGACTGAAGGAGTTGCTATAACTAATGTAAGTTATATTTCTAAACAGGCTCAATTTCTGCTCCAGGAAATCAAACTGGTTTATGGCATTTACCGCAGCTATAAATAGACTGATCCTTAGCTTCAGCATAACACGGATGGAGAGAAAAGCACCCTGTTGCCTCAATTATCAGTATTTCAAGTTTAAAAGTTGCATATATTGTAGCCGTAAGAGGTACATTCTTCCGAGCAACTGCTTAGAAAATACAGGTCTAAATAAGCCTTCTAAAAACAAGAGTCCCTTATTTCATAACAAGTGGTTCTGAAAAGGATATAAAACTGTATCACTTGGAAAGGCTGATTAAACACAGCTACATGGAGCAGTTCAGAAAAATACCCAAGAGTCACAACAAACCATTCTGTTCTCAGAATGGCCTCCGTTTTAACCAATTACAGATAGACGACTCAAACTTCACAGTATGCCCTAATTTTATGCTGCTGAAACACAACTTCAAATAATAGAAAATTACTTTTGCATTACAAAGGTAAGTTTGCAAAAGGACCTTTGATAACACCCTGGCAAACTTTTATAAAAAAATAAAGTCATTGCTTCAGGAAAAACTCAATTCTTAACTTACCGATTCTTATCTCAGAGCCTTGACTCAATAAAGTGATAGTTTTACAAGACCCACCATCTGTACACTGTACCTAATTTTCTTATTTTATTACTACAGCGATACATACTCATTATTCAAAATGCTAAAGTCTTATATTCCATTTCCAATAATTCTAAACTAATTATACCAAAATAATGGAAAAAAAAAAAAAAGGCAAGTTCTATCACTAATACATACAATTACCCAAGTATTTTATATGAAACAAGCATCAACTCCTGCAGCAAATTTCAAATAGAGTTCTTTAGTCTTGCTTCTGTTCTTTACCTGTGCAGGTGTGTCTGTTTCATTAATTGGCTGCCCATCGAACCGGAATCTGATTTGCCTCATTGACAACCCCTGGACAAAGAGAAGTAACACAAGGGGAATTAAGTCCACTGTAAAAGTACTCCCTAGCTCTCTCCTGAACTTGTCACTGGAATTCCAGCATGATCATTAGAAGCCACCATTCATTAACACATGATACTTCCCTCATGCACTGACTTTAAGGTATTTCACTTCAAATCCTTGCAATCTGTTTTGTATTAAAAACTGCATTGTGTCCAATAACTAAGAGAACAACAGTGCCCCCATTGACTCTAAGTTAAAATACAGCAATTTCTAGTCTTGCCCTAAACTCCAGGATTTTTACAGTGCTCTTTAACAATAATTAACTTAAAAATTAGATACAACACTTTGGGTAACAAACATCAAACAGTAATGTTCAAAACTCCTTTTTGACCTTCCCTCAAAGCAAAGGTGTTCTAAAATACTTTTTCCAGAAATGCAACCACCATCTATCAGTCTGCAGCAGCAAAGAGTAGCCAATGGTAACTTTTTGATCTTGAATTCCTATTAACAAGAAATCAATGCATCAAAGTTTTTCCATGCACAGCTGGAACTTTAAAAAAAAAAATAAAATACAAATACAGGAATCTTCTACTTCCAGAAAATACTAAATAGTATTTCAAACTAGCATTTCTACCATGGTAGTTTTGCTGACCTCTTCCATCTCCTACTCATTCTCGCTTCAGCCAACAGATTCAGAAAGATAACTAAAGAGCAACAATCCCTTCTACTAATAACATAAGCTTCAAATTCAAAGTCAGTTTTCAAAGGTATTTTATAGCACACTACATTCTGCAAAGGAAGATGAAGTTTGAGGATACAGCCAGAACCAAGAACTTTTGGTCTACTTCTCTCCCAGTTCCATCTACTATCTCTACAGAGTATCTAAAAATTCAAGAAGTTTAGTTGGTTTTGAAGTAAATCCAATTGCTAGCAATGTGCTGCTTTGGCATCTCTGAAGAAACTTTAACTTAGCCACTCAAGACGTAACATAGAAAAGAAAACTTAATGTAGTAATTCTTCTTGAGAAGTTGATTTGCCAGGATAATATTTTAATAAATAAGACTTTACAGTACACAGCAAAATGCCTTCTCTAGTGTGACTAAGATTTTGCAGTGCTCACTCAGTATCATCCTGTTTAAGAAAACCATGTGGCCAAGTGTCATGGCAGCAACACATTTTTGCATAGCAACATTTGGGTTGAGCCATTTTCTCAAGACATTGTGTTTCCTAAAATATCTCCTATTCCAGAAGTGTTTGGGTTTTTTTTCTTGCAGGTTCTTGACAACTTTAAGAGCTGAATAAATGACAGCAGAAAAGATACTGAAAAACTGTTACCTTGATGAGATTAGTATCCACAAAAAAAATAAGTTCCATGCACAATTTTTTCTCCTCTAACAATAATCACAAATAGACTTCACCTTCTAAAGGTATCATTCAAGGTTTAGTTACTTTCATTCTAGGTCTCCTGCATGCAATACATGATCCTCATTCTTTAAAGCTGCTAAATTCTATACTATCCACAGTTCTCCAAATGAAATCTGCAGTCCGCTGCTTAAGGATTTTAAGATCGGGTATGCCTAGTTAGGAACACAAACAAAATCTAGCTTTTAGGGATAAGCAAAACAAATGCTTTTAAATAAAGTTTGAAAAGTAAGCATCTGAGAAACAAAATTTAACAAGTTCACCTCCAGAGAAATACCCTTTGGATACCTTCTAGCTTAAAACCAAATTCAGAAAAACGTCTCCCATTCTAAAGATGTTTTTCTTTCTCTCTAAGCAATTCCTGGCTTTTTTGTTGGTTTGGGTTTTTCTTAAAGCAGATAAAAAATTTAGGTGGAAAGTTTTAGAATCTTACTTTTGTTTGTATCCAAGTAACCGAAGTATGAATGCTACTTCCAAAATCATCTTTCCCAGGACTTTACAAACAATTAACCAATCCTCAACTCCCCAAAAGACAGATATAATGTTTGGAAAATACAATATACAGTCATTTACATGAGTTTGTATGACAGAGGTAGGAAAAAAGGAGCCCACAGCATCAAATATTCACTAATTTATCCCCAGAATCCCCCTACCAGAACATATTCACCTGTTCAGTAGGAGCTGATTTTCCCCCTCTTTATTCGTATCACTATCCTACTGTGGCAAAAGGTAAACCACAGAGGTTTTACCACTCCATGTAAATTAAGGGTTTGGTTTTCTTGGTGGCGAAACACCACCAATATTTTATACTGTATAAATTTTATAGAACACCAATCAGTTTTTTATACTGATTTTATTTTATTCAATAGTATCACTGAATATTTGTATTTTTAAAAAATCTTTCCCTAATTCCAAACACTTTTGTGGAGATGGAAACTCTGAAAGGCAGACATTCATTAAAAGTCATAGATAGCAGAAACAAAATTTCCTGATCAAAAGCTTGAGAATAAAGCATTAAATAGCACTACTGTTATACATATATAGGTGTTTTTAAAACTTGCCTGCATCCTGGTAGGGTGCCTGCAGTTGCCACTATTCTAACAAAAGACATTGTTTTGTCCCTCAGAGGATTAATTTGACAACTAAGCCACAAGAGAAAAACCAAAGCTCATCATTAAGTATACAAGTTCCTTCTCAAGATAGATATTAGTCACCTTTCAACCCTGAAACATTCATTGATATTCTCTCATCTTGATACAGTAATACTAAACTAATAAATCAGAAGTCTATGACCAGACCAACGAGTTACTCAGAGTTATAAAAATACCGCTGATAATCACTCAGCTCTTTACCCTGAGTCCATATTGCAGGTTCCTAACCCACCTTTTCCATACTGGTATATTTGAGCAGCAGAGTAACAGTTGCCTCCCAACAGCCCACGCTCCCAATGCAGACTTCACAAAGATAACAACAGATCTTTATTTTACCCATTTCCTGTCACAACCCTGTCAGTCCACCCTAAATGAGATCCTAAGAACAATATACTTTCCACAACACAATTAGTTTCTGTTAAGTCTTTTATCATTTTGCATGTTTACACAGTTTTAAGACTATAGTGTCTTCATCTATCTCTACAGAGATCACCTCTCCCCCAGACACCGCTTCTCCTGATGATGATATAAGAACCATACCTGTCGTTCACAATAGGCTTTCATTAGTTTACTAAGTGGTGTATGCCTCTTAATCTTAAACTGCACCACAGACCCATCTTGCCCTGCCACCTTCAGATTAATGTGGTCATTGTTTTCAGTCTTCACTCCTTCCTGTTGAGGAAATAAAAGAAAAAGAAAACCAACACTTTTTTTTAAAAAATGCATGAAATGAGAAGTTAACGTTTTACCAAAGTGCAACAGGTCATCAAAAAGTGGGAAATAAGAGACATTGTAGGTGTTTACCAACTTCAGACTCTGGAATTTGTAAATAAAGGGCAGTACTTTTTATTTGAAAATCATTTTAAAAAAAAAGTCACACACACACACAAACCCCAAACCCTACTCCTATTAGCTGTCACTCTTGAGACTGGTTAACATGCAAAGTAGCAGCAAAGACTTACTAGGCCAGTTGTTTTACAATTTAAAAAAAACCAAACAACTCTATAAAGGGCACAATAATATGCACACTACGGTTCCCAATCAAAGGAATAAAAATATTTATGTTATAACTACAATCTCAACCACTAGGAAGCCTCCTTCTTACTTTAACTCAAACTTTTTCATATCAGGTACTTCTAAAGAAAACTTCAAGCCACTTTCAAGGGCTGTATTTGAAAAGGTGACAAACTCTGAACGGCACCAAGCTTTCACCTTCAGAAAAAGTGAAAAAAGAAAAAAGAAAAAAGAAAAAAGAAGCCCCAAACCCTCCTTCATGAGCAGTCCGATCCTCTCCACACGCAGAAACTGCAGAGAACCAACTTTCAACGCCGTGGCTCCCCCTCCGACCCCGAGATATCAGGGGAGAGGGGGAAGGAGAGGACCCAGCGCTCCCCAGCTCCCCGGAGGAGCCCGGCAGCAGCATTTCCATCTTTATTTTCTTTGGAAGAAGCGGCCAGAGGGTGCGGGATGGCCCGGCGGGGACCCAACCCCGCGCAAGGTTTAATACTTTCAAACTCAGTTTAAAAATGCGAAAGAAAAAAAAAAGGGGGGGGGAAGGTGAAGGAGAGGGTAGAGAACGACGGCAGCGCGGCGTTCACTGGTTGTGGGTTTGGGTTTTCGCTGTGTTGCTTTTTTTTTTTTTTTAATTATTATTATTATTTTCAATTCCCGCTGTTGCGAAGCGAAGCCCCACGCGGCTCCGCCGGGTTCGGCCCGCGGGAGCCCCCCCCCGGGCGGCCCCTCCCGCGGCCCCGGGCGCCGGGGCGGGAGGCGGCACAAAGGGGGCAGGGAGCGGGGCGGAAAGGCCCCAGCCGCGCTCCTGCCAGCGCCGGCTGGGAAGGGGCTGGCGAGTGCCCCAGCCCCCAAGGCCCGGTTACCAGCGGGGATGCTGTTCCCCGGCCGCCCGGGGGAGGCCGGATCCGGCCCCGCGAGGAGGAGGAGGAGGAGGAGGAAAAGGGAGGAGGAAGGCAACAGCAGCAACCGCCTTCAGACCTGCCTCTCTCTCCCCGAGGAGGGCGGGAAGGGAGCCCGGATTCGCCCCCCTCGGCCTCCCCCCCTCCCCCCTTTCCCCGCCGCCCTCCCCGGGGATCCTCCGCCCGCCCCGGGAGGCCGCGGCCCCGGTCCCCCTCCCCCGGCGGGGCGGGAAGGCGGCGGCGGCGGCCCTGGGTGCGCAGGAAAATGGCGCGCAAAGCCGGCGCGGCGGAGCCCAGGCCGTTGGCTGGCCGGAGCCGGGGCCGGGCCCGCCGCCGGGGCCTGGCCTCCCGCCGCCGCCTGAGGGGCGAAGTGAGGCGGCGAGGAGGGGGCGGGAGAGCGCCTGCCTCACCTTGGGCTTCTCGTCGGCCATGGCGAGTCAGCGATGTCCGGGCCACTCCGAGCGCCTCACAAAGGGGGGGAAGAACCGACCGAGCGCGGCGGCGGAGAGAGGAGAGAGAGAGGGAGAGAGAGAGGGGAAG
>JAOTQQ010000003.1:29949496-30024950 GCA_026546715.1 Gallinago undulata | reverse complement strand
CGCCCTCCCCCTCCCCACCCCGGGCCCTGCGAGGGTCAGCACACACCGGCCCCGCAGGCAGAGCCGCTCGGATGGGACCTCGGCCCCGCCGGGCAGCACCGACCCTCCCGGGGCAGCCGCTGCGTGACGGGGCTCCAGGCGGCCCCAGGGCCGGGCTCGGAGCAGCCACGGGCGAGAGCGGGGCCCGTCCCGTCCCGCCCCAGCGGGGCCTTTGAAGCCGGCGCCGCTTCCGGGGCGAGCGGCCGGCGCCTGAGGCGAAGCGGCGGAGGCCCGCCGGCTCCCTTCCCCCGGTTTCGAACCGGCGGCTCCGCCGGGGCCGGCAGCGCGGCGGGGGGAGCTCCGGAGCGCGGCGGAGCTGCGGGGGCGCAGCGCAGGCAGCGGCGCGGGCAGCCGCGGCGGGGGCCTCCCCGCGCCCCCGGCGGGCGGGAGGCGTGAGGGGAGCGCGGCCGCCGCCATGGAGGAGGACGCGGAGCCGCCGGTGATGGTGAGGGCCGGGCCGGGGGCGTGCGGGGCGCGGGGCGGTGCGGGAGCCTCTGACGGGCCGCCGTTTCCCTCACAGGTGGTGCCGGGCGCCGACCCGTCGGCCAGACAGCTGTGCTTCGCCTGGGGCCCCGCCGAGGTGCTGGTGTGCGAGACCCTCTTCGGCCGCAGAGGTGGGTCCCCGGTCCCGGGGCGGGCCGGGCGCTGTCCCCCCTCACCCCGGGGCGCTGAGCCGGGTGCGTGTTGCCTTGTAGGCGGCGGGGATGGAGGGCAGAGCTCCTCCCGCGTCTTCGTGGTCCGCAAGGATCAGGACATCTACATCCAGACCTTGAGGAAACTCTTCAACGAGTCGCACGGGATCTTCGTGGGGCTCCAGCGGAGCGAGGAGGAGCTGGCGGGGAAGTCGAGGAAAGCGCAGTGAGTGGATGGGGAGCGGGAGGGTGGAAGGAACCCACCGACCCGCTCCTTCTCCAGCCAGGCAAATGAATCATAGAATGGTTTGCGTTGGAAGGGACCTTAAAGATCATTGAGTTCCATCCCCCCTGCCCTGGGCAGGGACACCTCCCACCAGACCAGGCTGCTCAAAGCCCCATCCAGCCTGGCCTCGAACCCCTCCAGGGATGGGGCAGCCACAAGTTCCTTGGGCAACCAGTTCCAGTGTTTCACCGCCCTCACTGTAAAGAATTTTTTTCTGGTGTCTAACCTAAATCTTCTCTCTTCCAGTTTAAAACCGTTGCCCCTTGTCCTGTCACTGCACTTCCTGGTAAAGAGTCTCTCTCCAGCTCTTCTGTAGGCTCCCTTCAGATATGGATAGGCTGTTATAAGGGTTTTAGGGTAATTTTACCCTAAACAAGGCCCTGATCCTTCCAGTAACCCTACTGACCAGCACCTTTGTGCACATAGCTAGCTGTCATGGCTGGGATGGGGTTGACTGTCTTGCTAGCAGGCCGTGTAGTGCTGTGTTTTGGGTTTGGGATGAGAATAGTGTTGGTAGCACACTGATGGTTTTGGTTGTTGCTGAGCAGTCAAGGACTTTTCTGCCCCTCACACCACCCCGCCAGTGAGCAGGCTGGGGGGTGGGGGGCACAAAAAATTGGGAGGAGACACAGCTGGGACAGCTGACCCTGACTGACCTAAGGGATATTCCATACCATATGACATCATGCCCAGTATATAAAAGTGGAGAAGGAAGAGGGGGACATTTGGAGTTACAGCATTCGTCTTCCCAAGGCACTGTTACGTGTGATGGAGCTCTGCTTTCCTGGTCTGGGGATGGCTGAACACCTGCCTGCCAATGGGAAGCAGTGAATGAGTTCCTTGGTTTTGCTTTGCTTCTAAGCACCCCTTTTGCTCTACCTATTAAACTGTCTTTATCTCAGCCCATTATTTTTTTCTCACTTTTCTCTCTTCCCATTCTCTCCCCTATCCCACCTGGGGGGAGTGAGCGAGGGGCTGTGTGGTCCTAGTGGCTGGCTGGGGTTGAAGCCCAACACCAGCAACTACTGCACACGAGATTCACCCAAGTACTGTGAGCATCCACTGCTGCAGAGAAACTGACAAGGCTTGAGTGGATGATAGGTGTGAGCCTGAAACTCAGTCAGCGCTCTCTAACCAAAGCCTTTTTGTGTTTGGCAGATTGGTTCAAGTGAGTAAAAACTACCGGTCGGTGATAAGAGCCTGTATGGAGGACATGCACCAGGCAGCTAGTAAGTTTGTTTTGTCTCTTACTGCAATAAAAGGAAATGCTATTTATGATTATAAAAGTAGCATTTCAATTGTAAGGTAATACAACTACTGTAAAGTAGCACACATAGATTTCAGTAATTATCAAGACTCCATTTCCATGAGGGAGATGTTCAAATTGGTTTGTAAATCTGGTCTCATATATTTTTTTTTCCAGTGTTTTAACTGATTTTTTGGGGACTTGGAGTGTGTGCAGGTTTAGGGGAAACTGAGTCCGAATTAACGGCTTGCTCCACGCCAAAAGTGGGAGATTTTACTCTTCCTTTCCATCTGTGCCCTGAGGGCCGTACCCAAATTTGCATGGGATTTATTAAAAAAAAAGTTGTGAAGTTTTGTATTAAAGTTAGCTTTGCCACATGTACATTCATTTAGGTCTGTGCTGAGCGATCAGGTATTGTTGTCTTTATTTATGAGCCCTGAAAGGGCTGTGAAAGGTAAATACATTGCTCTTTGACTTTCCTTATTCTTCCCTCAGTCTCAACCCGGGACCCTGCCCTGCAGAGCCAGTACAGCACTCAGGTAACTGCAGTCGTGTCATACAGTCACAGCTGAACACGAATCACCGGCCAGTAAATTCATCAGGGCAGGAAGGCATTCTAGATTTAGCTCTGGCTTAGTATATTGGATGCGTTTCATGACCAAGAATAGATGGGAATAAATAGTTAGATCCTGTATTTATAAAATAATAAAAGGATGCTCAACATCTGGATTCACTGCCATTTCTTAAACATGTGTTATAGGTGTGGTGTTTTCTTGTCATCCTAAAGCCAGCTGGGGGCCAGGGCTGAGCTTCACTGATTGCTATGGACAGCAGATGTCTTTGTGTGGTTAAAAACCCTAACTGGAATAATTGCTAAATCTGAAACATTGCCCTGCTTTTTTTCAGGTTTCTATTCTCTCTGCAGTGGAGCTGATCTGGAACCTGTGTGAGATTCTGTTTGTTGAAGCAGCTGCAGGTGAGCAGTGAACTGTCCTGACATTAAGACTGAAGGGCTTTTTTGGTTGCCTATTTATTAATTTAAAATGTGTGTAGCATCCATTTTGTCATATTTTAATATGTTTTAGAGATACAAGTATCAACAAATACCTGTTCTGCCTCAGTAAACTTTCTTTATATTGATTTATGTCAAGCTACCAGATTTGCCTTCTACTTTTTCCCCTTGTGTAGTTCACTACAATTTAAATCGCCTTTTTAACAGAAAGTTAGTGAAGAAGAGGAATATCAAAAGTTGCTGCCAATTTATTTGACTTTTAAGCATAGACACATCTTTAAGCATCGAATATGTTGATGCCAACTAACATCTACACATTCTCTTGTGCAACTCCTTGAGCTTTAGGATGCCATTTTGGAAGTCAGTTTGTTTACACCAGCATTTTAAGGTAGTAAATCATTTTTTAAGGAAATTGGATTATACAAACAAATATAATGCTTGCAGAGAGTCAGAATTCAGCAGAGAGATTCACAAACTGTAGATTACTTAATCTCAAGAAAAGTTAATCACCTAGTGCCAGATTTCCTCCTCATATTCAGTTAATAACGAGTTAATGGTAAATTAAACAGAAGCATTCTAGGTCTCTTGTCATTGCAAGATCTATGATCTGACTCACCTTTGATTTCTTCAAGTAACTGGTTGGGGTTTTCTGCTGGTCTCTGCTGATGATCTGTGTAGAATTTGCCACAGAGAAATCTGTCAGCTGCCTGGTGCTCCCACCGCCTGGCTACTTAAGGAATTCTGTTCCTTTTTAATTTGAGCGTGGCGTATAAAAATCCAATGGGTAAACCTCATCTAACGGTTGTCAAGCTGTTCAGGTTGGAAGCAAGTAAAATAGCAGTTTGGGAGCAAACAGTTGGGAACTAAATGAATGAAATCTTCTCTGCACACAGCTGGTCCCCTGCTGCTTCGCCTCCTCGACTGGGTTCGACTTCATGTCTGTGATGTGGACAACATGGTCCGTGAAGTTCTGAGCAGTGAAAATCCATCGAAACATGAGCTCTTCTGGAACGTGGTGAGTATAGTCACCTCTAAGATTGTTAAACAAAGAGAATTCACGCCTGTGTGTTTTGCCTTCCTCCTCCCCACTCAACACTAGGCTACCTCTCAGAAACTAATAGCTAGGACACTGCTGCTGTCTGCCTAGATAGGTTGTAAGATGAAGCCATTCTGACGATCATCCGACCCTCATTCCCATCCTGATCCTTTCACTTCCATGATTCATAGAGATCAAAACTTACACTGTGTATTTGAATTAGCAGGGCCCGCAGTTTAAGCATTTTACCTCCATTGAATTTGCCTGAATCACAAGTTTTGATTCCCTTCTGATGCTCCCTCCTGGGTGATTTGGAGCCTTGCCCAGTGCAGCGCTCACAGACCGGTGCCTTTTGCAGGTGGATATCTTTGTGCTGCAAGGCCGGATGGATGAAGCGCGGCACCTGCTCTCCAAGGAAGCCAGCGCCAATCCCACCTCGGTGAACATGTACAGAATCTTGGATGACTTGATGAAGAAGATGCCTATGCCCAGCGTATGTATAAAGTAGATTGTTTTCATGCGCTTCCACTGTGAAAAGGGATCAGAGGGATGGCAGTATTAGTCCAGTCTGTTTCATCTCTGCTGTGGCTCCTGTAACATCACTGCCTGTGGACCATTAAACCGCAGTCTTAATCCTTTACAGTAACAATACTTGTGTTCTTGACTTACTCAAAAGACCAGCCATAGAAACAAAAACCTGTTAGGTGACAAAATTACATAGTCAGATCATTTTTGCAGCGGGATATGTTACCCAGTTGTCTGAAACAGTTCCTGTTGAGAACTGTTTTCTTGTACAGAATATTCTCTTAAGATTTTTCCAGCAGGGTTTCCCCCTGTTGCAGTGATCTCCTTGTGGAGGAAAAACTGCAGCTGCATCACAGTAATCTCTCGTAGGCTCTCCTTTGCCTTAGTTAGGTGGGTGGAATAAGACACTTCAAATGCAACTGCAGGAAAAACTTGATGGCAGCCCCGTGTTTATCTTTTTAGCACGAACGACTCTGAGTTCAGCCCAGTGTGCTGTGATTTGACTTGGTGTTTCCTTTATTTCATGTATCTTCTCTCTGTTCAGCTTGGCAACACCCAGACACTGACTGAGATGGAGCTGAAGTGGCAGCACTGGCATGAAGAATGTCAGCGGTATCTACAGGATGGAACTTTTGCTTCCAATTCCCACATGGAATCCATCTGCAAGGTGTGTTTTTTGCTGGGAAGGAAGGAAATTGGGCAAAATCCATCCTCAGGATGTATTTCAGGAACCCTGTGTAGCCATAAGTAACTTCAAGATGCTGGATGATCTGTTCATTAAATCAAGAGATTCCAGGCCAATCTTCTGTACCATGTTCTTTGTTTTGTAACAGTCTTTGCAAGCCTGGGCAGATTGTGTCCAAGGCCACAAGACTGATTAGGAAACTGGGCTCTGAGAAGGATCTTTGTCCTTAGTTATTTAATTTTGATTAAATTCTCAACTTTGCAAGGTTGAACTCTGAAGGGCTACAATGCAGCTGTGTACATTGCTGAATTTGTAGAAATACTCCTATGTTTTTCTCCCATTAGATCCTGCTGGGAGATGAGGATGCCATACTGGAGAAGAAGGAACTCATGACTACTTGGTACCACTTTCTGGTTACCCGACTGCTGTATTCCCGTCCAACTGTGAAACCAATGGAACTGCGGTTTTATGCACAGGCAGGCAGTAGAATTATTTTTATATTCTTGACCTTTTCTTGCACACAAGTGTTACTGTACTTAAAGTAAGTTAAAGTTTGGGAGGTTTGACATCTTACAGCAGCTGCATACCTCTAAGATGTTTCTGCTGTTAAAGAGGTCTCTTCACCCTAGGTTTCCTGTAGCAGAGTCTCTGGCAAAAATCCCACCTCCCAATAATTTGAGTGGGACAGCAGCAAGGACAGCTCGGGCTAGGTGCCTCAGAAAGGGACACAGAACAAAGAAATTCCTGGGCAATTATATGCTTATGATCTCTGCATCCGCCCCTCACTCCTCAGCGCCTCGCACGTGCCACCTGGTCCAGTGGTGGTTAATGGTCTGAGCTCTTCTTAGTCCTCACTGGATTCTCCCTCTGTCACCAGGTGGCCGTGAACTGTTATCTTGTTTGGTCACAGCCTGGGCTTCTTTATTTCACGGTTTGTACCAGTCTCAGGGCCTTCCTTTGCGTAACTGAGTAGAAGTTCAAAAGAAGTTCATATTATCTAGGTGAAAGTTCCCAGCTTGCGGCCTGAGGTTTCGGCAACTCCAGCTGCTTATGCTGAGTCCTGTATGAGTAATCTGCCAACACGGCCTGACACTTGGTGATTAAGTGATTAATTTTATTTAAACCAAACCACAATATTCCATATTCCTTTACAGTCCTCCCTTTTATTTTCATGTGAGTGTTTCTGCTAATACGCCAAGAACTCTTGAAGTCCTCCAACGCGTGTGACTATTGCCTATAGTCTCTTACACAAAATTACTACAAATTAGAGGTGTAATAGAATCAAAACTGACAGGATCACTGCCAGGTGGAGCCCGTGACTACAGATTGCTATAGCTGTTGGTGGCCACCCAAAAAGAGTTTTCCACCATTGGTGTTCACCATCGTTCTTCACTCTTCCCAAGACATTATGTCTCTCTTCTGTATCATGATGGACAGTAATTACAGTTTTTGTGACCATCGTTTCAAACAGTTTAGCAGTTGACACAGGTGATCGTGCTGTAGCAGTTTCTTCACCAGTGTGAGATTCATTCTGACAGGGGAATTTGTAAGTGGGCTGGGAGACTTATACAGTGAACAAATAATTATTGAAGACCCAGTCTCTTCACTGTCTAACGTTACCAGACCTGTTCCTGCAAATTGTTTCCTGAATTTCCTTATGCTAAAATAAGAAAAAAACCTTTTTTGTTAATGTGTTCAGTCTCTATGACCTATTATTTCCCATAAAATAACCTAAACGAGGCTGCTACATCCAAACAAATGTCTTCCTTTCACCATCTCACAACTCCTGCATTTATCATGTCTTGTAATCTCGTTCCACAGTCTAGTATGGACCTGTTCCTGGGTGGAGAAAGCAGCCCTGAGCCTCTAGACACGATTTTAATGGCAGCCTTTGAATTTGAGATGCATCAAGTGATCAAGGAATGCAGGTTGAGTTTTAAGGTTTTTTGATTCTCTAGTTCTATGCTATTGCTTCTGTGTGCAGTCATTCCCATAGTATTGGGGTAGAGGTGCAGCCCACCTCATCATCCTTTCTAAGAATTTAGCAAGAATACATGAAGCAGGCAGCAATTAAAAGTGTTCCGTTAGGTCTGGGACATTGCAACCAGACGTTTTACTGTAATACAGCTTAGGTATTGGGAAGAAATGCCTGTGGAAAACCTGACGTGTTCCTTGGCAGCGGTAGGCTTAGTTTTCTCTTTCTTTTGCTTGCTAAAATACAGCATTGCCCTGAGCA
Source organism: Gallinago undulata (assembly GCA_026546715.1). Taxonomy (NCBI): domain Eukaryota; kingdom Metazoa; phylum Chordata; class Aves; order Charadriiformes; family Scolopacidae; genus Gallinago; species Gallinago undulata. Next base: position 30,017,253 of record JAOTQQ010000003.1, on the reverse strand, counting down.
ACTGGTGGTTTGTGGCTCATCTGACTGACCTGCTGGATCACTGTAAACTCCTGCAATCTCACAATCTCTAGTAAGTATTTCTTTGCATTGATTATGGAGACACCGGCAGCAGGGCTGGATGAATCCAGCATGTGGGTTTTGGTTGAGAAGGAGCATATACAGAGAATGGAGAATAAAAGTGCTGCAGGTGCCTCTGGATTTACAGGCAGCCCAGGTGCTCTAGAAGCAGCAGCAGTTGCTGACCTGATGAATTTGACCTGCTGTTCAGCAGTGCCTCAGTACAGTGTCAGGATTTTTTTTTTTTAAATATAGAATTATAGAATGGTTTAGGTTGGAAAGGACCTTAAAGACACCTCCCAGACCAGGTTGCTCAAAGCCCCATCCAGCCTGGCCTTGAACCCCTCCAAGGTTTGGGCATCCACAATTTCTCTGGGCAACCTGGACCAAGTGTCTCATCACCTGCAGAGTAAAGAATTTCTTCCTGAGATCTCACCTTAATCTCCCCTCTTCCAGTTTAAAACCATTACCCCTTGTCCTGTCGCTCCACTCCCTGATAAAGAGTTCCTCCCCATCCCTCCTGTAGCCCCCTTCAGGTTACTGGAAGGCCATTACAAGGTCTCCCCAGAGCCTTCTGTTCTCCAGGCTGAAATATGATAAAGGACCCAAATGTTTGTGATTATTGGGAACAGTGAGAAACTCATCTAAAAAGAGTTTCTGTACTTATGTTCTGAATAAATTTTAAGTTTGAGCAATGGAATTTTGCTACCTGAATTCCCTTGAAGTTTCAGCTTCTTAAAGCACTTTCTCTCAGTTACATTAATTAAGTGCTGTAAATATTTGGCAGGTCTCCCCAAGGAGAAGGCTGACCAAGGTGCTTAAGCCTGAGGTACTTAATAGCTTATTACAATAGTCCATGAGAAAACATGCTGCATAAATTACAAGTACTTGTGAAATAAAGGCAGCAGGTTTTTTTCCCAATTATACACAAATAATAATACCTGTTTCTTTTCTCTCTTCCCCACCAGTTTTGGTTCAAATATGCGTGAATTCCTTCTGCTAGAGTATGCCTCAGGACTCTTCTCCCATCACAGGTAACAACTTTTTTTTTCTTACTCTGAGAACAGATTAACATTGAGGCAGCCAAACAAATAACTACATGTTAGTGAAGTAAAAAGGCAAAACGTAGAGAAACTGCTGCTAGAATTTCAGCAAAGGTGTCCCTGAGGGATCGTACAACACCAGTGTGTTCCCTTTGCTGAATGAAAAAGCTGAGTACTAAGTTAATCAGCACTAATTAATCAGTTATTAATGCAGACTCAGATTCTCCTCGTGGCTTTACCATTGTGCTTATTTAAGGTTTATATGATTGGAATTGATGATTTTTTTTTTCCCCTCCCTCAGCCTGTGGCAGCTGGGGGTAGATTACTTTGACCACTGTCCAGAATACGGCAGGGTGTATTTGGAACTTCATATTGAACGGATACCCCTGAACACAGAACAGAAGGCCCTCAAAGTGCTGAGGATCTGTGAGCAGAGACAGATGCACGAACAAGGTGATTGATTCTTAAATAGATCTTGTAGTGATGCAAGCGAAACTACCGAAACGAATTCTTTTTCTCCCCTGTTTTCTCCTAAGTTCGTAGCATCTGTAAAATCATGGCCATGAAAGCTCTGCGGAATAATCGCTTGGGCTCTGCCCTGTCCTGGAGCATCAGAGCTAAGGATGCGGCTTTTGCTACTCTGATATCTGATCGGTGAGTCTGAGACAGCGGCTGCTCCAGCGGGGCAGAGGAAGGGGAGAGGCAGCCGCTCTGCCATGGTCGGGTTGGGATTGTCCTGCTTCTGGACTAGAAAATGGCATGTGCCTGCTTCTGGACTAGAAAACGGCATTTTTGGGTACCCTTATCTGCAGCACCATAGCTGTTTCTCAGTGTTTTTTCATTCGTTCTTTGAGGGAGGGGGAATTATTATATTTCTTTCAACAGAAGGTGAAAGAAAACCATCACAGGAAGCAGCTCTGAAAAAAGCAGCATAGTGAAGGCTGTGACAAAACAGATGAAAGGCTTTTAGAATTGTTTTTGTTCCTGCTGCTTATCAACTTTTTTTTTACACAGCAGAAAAATAGAGCTTTTGTTATGATCTGGGAGTGTTATTTATGCATCCACCAGCCTCAGCTTCCTGTGCTCCTTCCTTCACTTACTCCTTTTAAAGAATAGATCTCAACTACCACAAAATCCAGAAGACTAAATAAAACGTCTGTTAAACGCACGTTACACCTGTTCACTGGCCACTCCCAGGAAAGGTTTTGATGCCTTCTGAAACCCTCATGGGAAGTTGATTAAGATGAAACTTGGTTGTACAGTGAAGTTTTTCTGGGAAGAGATGAGGCGATGCAAAATGAAGGTGGACAGCATTCTCCCCTCTAAGCCTTTATTGTGTTTTCCTTTCTCCATAGCTTCCTCAAGGACTATTGTGAGAGGGGATGCTTCTCTGACCTAGACCTCATTGATAATTTGGGACCCTCCATGCTGCTTAGTGACCGGCTGACATTTCTCGGTAAGAAGCATCTACAGTTTTCATTCTGATCTGTTATTTAGAACACAGTTAACTCCACAGCATTATTTGGATTTGTCTCTTCCTCCATCTGGCTACAGCCTGGTTCAGTGATGAGGGGAAAGCAAGTGACTGAAGGTGATTTGGGATGCAGCCCGCCTGCTACTGGGAGGCTGCGTTTCCAATTGCACTCACAGCAGGCGTCTGGTCTGCGCTGCTTTGAGCAGGACAGCCTTGAATTCTGCCACTCGTAGGTTTCCCCTTTCTTAGTCTGTTTCCAGACTGTGTCACTACACAGAAAGACTCTGAAATATTAACAAACAAAATCTGGAAGACCTTAGGGGGGGAAGAGTAAACCACTGGTTTAAGTTACTTTGACAATGTGATGATTTTACTAACTTCACAAAGTTCTCCACAATCTCACCATCTTTTGTGGGCTCCGTGTGCCAATTTCCAGCTCAAACATGAGATCTCTCCTACCCTTTCACTGCAGCAGTTGTGCCAAATAACAGCGCAGGGCCTCCAGCTGGTTTCCTTCACACACCACGGCTTCCTTCTCCCGGCTGGCACCAGTGCGGGCTGTGGTACCTGCCCATCTGGCTGCAGCTGCTCTGTGGCCTTTGATTAATGGAGCGAGGCAGGAAATTGAGCTAAAACGCACCCCTCTCCGGAGCCGTGGCAGTTGGAAGCCAGTTACTGGGGCCAAAAATCTAATAGGAACTCGGAATAGCTGTGGGCAATTGGACCGACTCCCTTCTGGCTGACACCACCAGCTCTACAGAGAGCGCGATCCTGAATTCGATCTGTTCCTATTTGTCCAAGCTTGCAAAACTAGAACTCTGTTTCCTTCATTTAAACCTTATCCTAAGGGAAGCCTAAAAGCTAACAGTGATTTACCAAACTGGTGATCCCTTTTATCTCTCTATGCACCCAGTGACCCTTGCATCTGCCCAAAAGATTTGTAGTTTAGTTGTGTTTATAAACCCTGTTTGTAAAGAAATTACCTCCCTTTCTGCTTTTTATAAAAAGGACTGAAAATATTTCTGCTTGTCTCTCCTTTGGAGGTTTTAGAAACATCAGGTGTATTTTTGCTGACAGCTTTCCCACATCTCTGTCTCGAGCTCAAGCATTAGTCAGAGGTGAATGGGAATGGGAATTACTACTTCCAGTATTTTGACAGTTCAGTGGATATAAACAAAGCCACAGAATAGAACTCCCTTTCTTCCTCAGCCAGTTCTCATGTGCTGGACATTGACTGAACTTCATTCTTAACCAAAGCAGAACTTTCCACAGTAACAAAGATCTCAGTTTTCATTTAAACAATTAGGAAGACAATGAAGCCTTTCAGGCCTCCTGATACTCTGTGATATCAAAAAGAGCATTCACCCTCTGCATCTCCCCTCCCGCTCCTGGTTTCCGCAGACACCGCTGGTCTCTAAGCCCACCCCGCAGACACCCACCACCAGACCAGTACAAGTTAGCGAACAGGCTGGTTCAAACAGGAAACCTCACCAGGAACAGGATTTTGGTTGCCTTTTTGGCCAGCCTGTGTCTGAACCTCTCTTCATGCATGAGATTCCCATTTCCCCAGACTCTTTGGGGACTCATTTCAGGTGGGGGTGGTTCTATCACAGGCTTCATGGGAGCAAAGGCCCCCCCCTGCCACCAGTAGCCCAGCTCCAACAGGCACTGACACCTTTTCCCCTTCACCAACACCCCTGTGCAGGGAAGTACCGGGAGTTCCACCGGCTGTATGGGGAGAAGCGGTTCTCTGAAGCTGCCAGGCTGCTTCTGATGCTGATGACAGCTCACATCGCTCCTTGCTCCTTCTGGATGACCCTGTTGACAGATGCCCTTCCCCTGCTGGAGCAGAAAGAGGTGAGCAGGCCGGTCACGCCACACAAAGAACCCCCAGCACCCTTTCTTCTTTTCCCAACAAGGTATCTCAAAGCCATGACCCCTTTTGTTGCCCCCAGGTGGGGTCTTGCACTTCTAGTGCAAAAGAACTGTTTGTGGCAGTTCCGGAATCACACAGGTATCCAGGTGTCCTCCTGGTGGGAGCACTCAGGAGGGCATAATCAACTCTGTTACCCACGTTTAGAAAACAGCAGTGGGACAGACATCCGCTGATAATTTAAGCATGAGTTCCTGCATCCAGTTACTGCATCCAGTTCCTGCTGGTACTTGGCTTGAAGACTGTTCTAATGTGCTTCCTTCTCCTAAACCAATTTTCTGCTTTAAGATCCATCAAAACCCCAGCAGTTTAGCAATTACAGACCCACGACTCGATAAAGCCCAGAGCTCCTGCCCTGACCTTGTAGCCAGCCCTGCTTTGCACAGGAGGTGGCACTAGAGACCGCCCAAAGTCACTTCCAGCCTGAATTGTCCTCTGATCCTGATTTAAAGGGTCTGTGGGAGTGTGAAAGCATTCCTTTCCTCTTGGACTGTGTGATGTCCTTGAACTTGATCACTTTCAGTAAATACTTTCATTTCCACAGGTGATATTCTCAGCAGAGCAGACTTACGAGTTGATGCGGTGCCTGGAGGACCTGACAGCACAGAAGTCAGATAAGCAGAAAATCCAGGTAGCTCAAATTTTCAGGGTAACGGGATAATGAATCAGTGGGGCTGCAGGGAGGGTTGGGGAAAGCAAACTCTAAATTTATATTCCATCATGGAGGCAGAGAAGAGGGAGAGGCTGAGTTCCCAAGGCTGGTAGCTATAGTTCTTTTTAAAGGCCATCCCAATGAGGCATCTCGAAGAGGTATTTAAGCACACGCTAAGCCAGTAGAGGAGTAACGGCTGCTCCACAGGGATTGGGCTGTGATGGTTTTCCAAGATAAGTCACTGCAAACAACCCAGGCAATGAGAACCTGAGCCCCTGCCATCTGACAGCTCGAGCTGTGAAACCTTCCAGGCGCAGAACAGGGAGCAGTTGGCTCCACATGCAAACCTCTGCGGCTGCCAGAAAAGGGAAGGCCTGGCACTGCTCTTGTCTTCACCTAAAAAGTAGGAAAGGTAGCTTTGCCTCTTCCCAGGGGTCCCTGTGACAGATAAATGCATCCACACTCTTCCTCGGAATGACCTGCATCCTTTCTGCCCAAAACTCAGAAAAAGCAGCTATCGCCAGCTCATTCCTGCCTGTAGCTGTCTGACCCAAACTCTGCTCCTTTTAGGGTGATGACGTCGAGACTACGAAAGTGGAAATGCTGAGACTTGCTCTTGCACGAAACCTTGCACGAGTCATCGTCAAGGAAGGCACGTTGGAAGGATCATGAAGACAGCAATATGTGATTTTACTCATCCTCCGTGGCTCACTGTACATAAACCTGACTGCTTTTCTAAGAATAAATGCCTTGTTTTGCATATTGCTTGGGGATTAGTTCTCATCTTCCATAAACATAACTTTAAAGAAAAAAAAAGAAACGTAACTTGTAAGAGGGAGCTGCATCATGTTTGTTCTAACTTGCTCTGGCAGCCTCCCCTGGTAAAGTCAAGCTTGTTACCAACGCAGCGTTACCTCAGATTTGTCAGTTGCTTTACCTCTAACACCCAGGACTGAAATTAAACCCACCTTTTAATCCACTGGGGTTTTAGGAAAGAGCGAGGTCTCCATTTTTGCTTAGTTTGGATGGTCTTGCGATGATGGGTTGAGTTTTGGGATCTGCAGAAACGGGAGTGGTCTCCAGGAGCAGTCATTAGTAAGGGCCACCCACAGAGCAAAGTAGGGAAAACAGTTTATTTAACATGCAGCAGAACAAACGCATTTGAGATGTATGTACAGTTACGGCTGCTGGGTATGAAGCAGGAACCTCACCCTACAGACAAGGAACATTCATAGTTTAATTTCCAAAAGCTTTTAGCAATGCGTTGCCACGCAGCAAGACTGCAGCACCTTCCCGTCTGGCCGCACGGCGCGGGCAGCGCGCTGCCGGTAACACCGGGACCAACGCCGTTCCGCCGGGAGCACGCGTGTGCTCCTCTGGCCCCCTCAAATCACAGTGAGAGTCACGTGTAGGCATCTAGAGCAGCGAAACCCTCTTCCTCGGACACCCTGCTGGCACCTACGCACCACCCCTGTGCTGACTGCGTCTGAAGTGCTGGCAGGAACGTGTCTGAGGCAGGAAGGATCACAGAATGGTTTGGGTTGGAAGGGACCTTAAAGATCGAGTTCCACTCCCCTGCCCTGGGCAGGGACACCTCCCACCAGACCAGGTTGCTCAAAGCCCCATCCAGCCTGGCCTTGAATGCTCCTTGACCAATGTTGACCAGCCTGGTGTTGATCCCCTCCTCGTCCTTTATTCTTGATTTAAAACTGCCTTCAGTAAGGATCCAAACCATGTGCCCAGCCCTCTCACCTGCCTTCTATGTCAGGAAGCTGATGGGGATGGCGTCTTCATCAGCTTCAGACCAGGAGTTACAGCAAGTTCCTTGGCCAAGCTTTGATTCCACCTTCAGGGGCTCCTACAACTGCCTGGGCCAACAAGTAGGACCTCAGGCCTCCAAATCTGCCGAGTTTTTCACCTCTAGTGATTTTTACTTTGTAACTCAGTAAGGAAAATTCAGCTATAAATAACTCCAAGCTGCATTTGCAGTGATGGGTTTCACAGCTACCGTTATTTCCAGCAGTACCTCCTCCACTGGAGTTTCCTTCCTACAACGGGCAGGGCTCTCCTCCCACCAATTTTCTCAGTGCTTGAGCCCACTGCTCCCACTCACAGTTTGGTAAGAGCTGCCACTCGACCGCACGGCTAGAAATGCTGAGCCTCGTGCCCAAGGACCCACCCCATCTGTGTTTTGTCAATGGATGTTAAGAAACCCACCCCTGATACCTTAAAACAATCTTTTTCTCAAAGCTGGTTGAGGCGCTGCTCGAGTCTGGAAATCGGGAGGGAGAAGGAAGGGACTGCTGGAATCCAGTTCAAGTGATTTACATCCAATTTCTGGAGGGGTCAGCTCTCCTGCCCCCTGTGAGTGCAGAATGCTGATGTCCAGTAGAACTGCTTTCGCCCTTGTGAAGACCATTGCACTTACCCACTGAGCAGAGGGAACAAATAGAACAGGGCATTAAACCCAGCACATGCATCGTCACAGCCCAGTGGAGCCTTCTTCCCTTTCACTGTCTGCTCGTTTCTATTTAAATATCCTACAGCTTTATTATTTACATCTTGCATGTCGTTGTACTCATCTCAACAAAACACAGTATTCGACTACATAATAATACTGCCCACGTGAGGGGACACGAGAGGCCTCTCTCTCCTTATCCCTGGATTAAACCACTGCACCTGATCAGTGATTGTACAGACATTTCTGCGCTCCGGGTGCTGTCCTCCATCAACACCCACCGCTCCTTTCCACCCCCCTTTACCTCCTCGCTACGCGTTCCCTCTTTTCCCCACACTATGGAATGCGATGAAGGCAGAAAAATAACCAGTGTAACCTTTCACATACAAAACTCAGCCCCCAGCTGCCCAAAATGGACACACCGGGGAGGCCGCCAGCAATATAAAATAAATACAGCAACTAAAGGTACAGAGCGTCGCGCAGCACAGAGCCAGGGGCTGCTCTCCTCGGGAGCGAAGCAGCGGAGGGGAAGGGAGGGAGCAAAGCGCCATTTCAGTGTAAACAAAAAAAAAACAAACCAAAAAAAGCATTCCCTCACGGAGCCAGCGTTATTGCTCAACATGCTCAACGGGTCTGTCTGGCACTGAGGAGGTAAAAGTCCGCGGGAGGGCACGGGTAAGGGCTCTGCGCTGAGGAAGCTCCCGGCGACATCATCACCCCACCAGCCTGCAGGTATCTCTGGACAGCAGCACAGGAAGACGCCAACCAAATCCCCTTCTGCTGACAGGTCTCCCCCTCAAAATACAATAACTTCAAGTTTAATAAAGTGAAAGATAGAACCAGATTCACCCAGAGGTCAAGATAAAAGCAGCCGGCACTGCCTGTCGCTGGCTGTCGCTCAGTTCATGCTTGGCATAAATGTCCCAGGACCCCTTCCATGTGGGGCAAAACATTCTGGACTAAAGCTACAAGCGGAGTGGTCAGGACATGTAAACAAAGCTGAACGTCACCAGTGGATAGCGTGTGCGTCCCTCCCCACCTCACATTCATTCCAGTCCTGCGGGATCCTTCCCTGGTCCTGTCACAGAGTCTCTGGCAGTGTCCTGAGGTCATAGGTTCCCCCACTGCTCTACTGGGGGAAACTGATCCACTTCGCCAACCTCTGTACTGGGCTGGTCTCCCAGCGTGAAGGTCAGTCTGTATCTCAGCCTCACTTTCTCCTGCAGGGAAGACAAAACCCAAGAGCAATGTGAGAACAGCTCCCAAACAAAACACCTCACTGTTACAGCTCTACAGAGCACACAAGCCTTCTGTTGCACGTAGGAGGGGGGGTAGTTCATAGAGTAGTCCATTATTTAGCAAACCCGAGTTATTCACCTTACGGTTTTTATACCACAAAAGCTTTATTGCTTAGCACAGAACAGCAGGAGAAAAGCAGGAATGACCTGTGATAACAGTTTGCACATCCGTGGCCAGCACCCACTGCTCAGCTGCTCTCCAGTGAGCCTGAAGAACGCTGCTGGAATAGTTCCACATGTTCAAAATTAAATTCCTCCTGTCACGGAGAAAGATTAAACAGTTCCTGCTCTTCAAAATTCCTAGTAAAATGGTAATCAGGAGATGGAACTGGTCCTTCAGTGAGGGGATCTCCACATACCTCACAAAGTCTTTCAACAATCCACCAAAACCCTCCAACATTTATCCTTTTGGATCTCAAAGCCTTCCAATGACACTTTAAGGACCCTTTTGCTGTAATTATCAAGAAGTAACATCTAGACTTGTCAAATAATTAGGAACTGCTTCAGCATACAGCTTTAAGCTTTATGGAGCCGGCTACTTCAATGAGTAACAACAGCTACTCGGGTGCTCCCAGCATGATCAGCAGCAAAGAAAGCATTAATCCCATTGTTTCACTGGCCACAGATACATCCCCAGAGAAAAACGGAACAGACATGAACTGACATTTGTCTGTTGGTCCAGTTCTGTCAGGTTACAGCCTCAACACAGCAAAAGTATTTCTACAGCACCAGCTAATCTGACATCAATCTAATTATCACCAAAGCCAAGCACTTCCCATGCATGAGGGAGTCAGACAAACTCCTGATACAGCTCTGATCGCTGCCCTTTAAAGCTGAGCCTTTATCCAACTGTTGCTGGGAGAAATGTACAGGTCCTGCTCATACTTTTCTTGCTGACAGTCTGTTGGAGAAGAAACTATGAACAGGCTCCCTCTAGCCCTGAAACGAAACACCAACATTGTGCACCACCACCTCTGGAGAGCACATTAGGAATAAACAGCTTTATCTGCTCAAACGTTTGGTCCAGCTCCCCTGTAGAATTCAGCTTACATCACACGTGTCTGATGAGGACAGGATAAACTCCACTATCCCTCTCACCTTCGTAGGATTTGCCAGAAGCATGACTTGGGTGATGGCAGCAGGTGGCTGGATGGGATTGAATGGAGACAGCTCTGTGCCAGAGGGTGGTTGTAACTTCACTTTCATGGACTGCAAATGAAAAAGAAAGCAGAACCTCAGGGATTATCTCCTACCGTGGGGACAACAAAAGCCGCACGCACAGGCTGGGGAGACAACAGCACACATCCAAACTGGAGAGATCAATCCACACACGAGGATGAGGAAACAAGAGCCAGCCCAGCTTGTGCAACATGATAGGAACAGGCAGACTGACAAGTCAACCCAGGGTAAAAGCACTGATCAGGTGAACACCTTCCCAAGTGCTCTTGTGCCAGAGGTTTTAATGTGAACACCTTCAGGACGGGAAGCAGATCGCAGCTGAGATTGGGCCAGTTTTCAAAACACAAAGCTGCCCATCCAAAATTATCTAGGTGCAGTAAGACTAGAATGGAACATGTTGACAGATTTAAGATGTCTGTTAGAAATTCTGATTCTAAAGACCTCAAGAATGACTCTGCCCATGTACCAGCCCTGCCATTGTGCTGAGCCACCTTCATGAACAGACACAGCTGGATTGATCTTGGATAGCAAGAAAAACAGAACACTAACTACCTGCAATAGATAGCGTTCTATTTATCCTATTCAGTGTTTTCTGCCTCTGACAACCAGCTCTGTGTTTTGGAAACAGGCAGAGCACAGCCTATAGACAGGCAGAACCAGAGCACAGCCTATAGAAAGGCACAATCAGGCTGTCTCAAGTCCTTAAGTTCATGCCCAGCCTTCCCAAAAGCCCAGTTTCACGTCGCCATGGCTCTGAGCCACACGTTCCTACCTTGGGCACAGCAGCCTGCAGCATGATGTTCTTCACAGGAAGCGGTGCCGTGTTCAGCATGGAGACCACCACCACCAGCACATCTGACCTCCCCGGCGGGCACTCCCTGGCAAAGTGCAAGAGGATCCGGAATCCGTTCTTGTCGTAGGCTGTCACCGGGAGGGCACTGCCTACGGCAGAGACAGAGGGGACAGGAACGCAGGTTTATGCTGCAGAAGACGATCTGTAGCAGCATCAGGCAATCTGGCTGCTTGTCTGGGACAACTCATCCTTCCACTCTACTTCATAAGCTTTGTCAAGAAGCTTTGCTTTAAGAAGTGTTCAGACAGTGATGGAAAACCTGAGATACTTACTAGGTTTAATGGATTCCAAGGGCACATGGACATTGGCCAAAGAAATTTCAGGTGCTTTCACGGGACTGCCTTGCTGCTGGAATGATGCCGGCTGGAAAAGAGGACTTCCTGAGCCAGCAGTGCAGCTGCTTGGGAAAGGAACTGGAGGGGCTCCAGGGGCAGTGGCTGGCAGCCCTGCAGGTGCTATTAACGGGGCAGAGGTGACAGCGGTTGGCAAAGTAACCCCAGGGAACACCGAGGGTGTCACCATGCCTTGGGTGGCAGTCCTGGAACAGAGACAGGAAAAATACAGGAAATTGAGCTGAAAGTGAAGCAGGTGTTTCACCACAAACTCAGAGATAACAGCAGATCATGAGGGCAGCGCAGGGCCCGAGTCAGCCTGGAGTCTCGTTACGGTCTCAGGTAAGGAGGAGAGCTACAAGGGAAGCAGTGGTGGTGGGGTCAGGCATCACTTCTCTAAGTCAAGAAGAAAGCAGTGTCCCACCTTTGCCAAGGTGTACCTCAGCAGCCTGTTCAACTTTACACTGCACATTTGTACCAGGCAACAGAACAGTTGTTGTGCTCTACCCAGTAGTGCCTGCCTTTCCTTCCCAGAGCTGGGACCCTCGTATTAGTTTGTAAACTGAAACCCTTTGAGAGGAAAAATGGTCACACATTTCTACCAAACCAGAGAGCTGAGGGTCTGCCAGCGAACCCGATGCCGCAGCAAGCTCGGCTTTCTCATTGCAAAAAAAGCAAAGTCCAGGACTTTTAGTTACCCTTTGGCTTCTTCAAGGAGTTGCCCCAAGGCATCCATCTTATGTGACATATTGCTCCCCACAGATGAGCTGAAGTACCCAGGAGCAGATGGAATAGTCTTAGGAGGCCCTGCAGGGGCAGCCGGTCCAGCAGAGAATACAAATGGTGCCGTGTTTGGTAGCGGGATGCTGGGAGCAGTCTGAGAGGCTGTGAAAGCAGAAGGCAGCGTCACCGACATTCCACATGTCGTCTGTGGTGTGGGATGGAGAAGAGGGGTCCCTGCAGGGTTGCAAGCAACAGTCACCGTCTTCGGATTAAAGAAATCCAGGTCCAGCTGGTCATTCTGAAAGAGAGGACAAGCGGATGCTCTCACTCACTGCTACCCCCTGTTGCAGAGATGGCACTGTTACAGAGGGAGATAGATTTACCGCAAAACCAGGTGCTGGGTGGCAAGCAGCAAAGTCTGTGGCCTATGTCATGGCTACATCTGATCTGTAATTTAAGCAAAGGAAGTGCTAACATCATGGGGGTCAGATGGGAAACTGAGAAAGCCAGGTTTAGGGATATCTACTCTGTTCAGAAACAGCTATCCCAAATTACAGGGCTAAGCCAAACTTCCCCTCAGGAACTGAGAGGAACTGTCCCTCTGCCTGTATGTGTCATCACATGTTTCTCCAAGGTGACTGAGTGTGTCCTGAGACCTCCCACAACCATTCCCTCCCCTTCCTCAGAGACCCTCCTTAGTACCTCAAACATGCTCCACTGGTTGTTTTCTGATGTCTCCTTTGCTGCTGCAGGGGCTGGGTCATTCAGGCCTGAAAGGAAAAATAACAAATAGGTGACTGGAGGAGAAAGTGAGTCAGATGTCATCCCCTGGCAATTGTTTCAGTACCATCAAACTACTTGATTCAGCTCTGCCGGAGCCCAAGAACCTGATGAAAGACTGAAAAATGCTGCAAGCCTATGATTAGGAAAAGAGACTGACAGCAGCAGTAGGTGACAGCACCCCCTGCATGCAGCTCTTCTAACCCCTCCTGATTTGCAGCGTCCTTGGCTGCTCAGATCTGGGCTCCACAGGCAGGTGTTCTGCAGGGTTCTGTACACAACCCCTCTAAGGGGCCTTGCTCTTTAGCACAGCCGCAAAGTCAGGGGCGAAATATGTACAGATGCAGCCAGCATGTCCAGGCACCTACAGGTATCAGACTGCAATTACACTCAAGTTATTTCACTTGCAGCCTGCCCTGGGAAGATCTGAGTTTTTAATATCGACTCACTGACAAGGTCTTATATTCAGGATGACGCCAGGGAGTGTCCCCTGGACTTCTCTAGAAACCTAAGGCATCTCATGCTCCTTTCAGGCATGCTGTGTGTGCAGCCAGCCCTCAAACTCAAGGAATAAAGCAGTCTTTGTTAGGGATGGACTGAGTAGCCCTTTTCTGGGCCCCTCTGTGTCTTACCTAAGCACAGAAGCTCCTCATCCAGCAGGGAGAGGGAGTTGGTCGTGCTGCTCTGCTGAGTGGCTGCAGCTTCCACTTGGCCAGAGGAACCGCTCCGCAACTGGGCAAAGGTTTGGGGAGGAGGTGGGAGAATGGGGATTTCTGCTGGGGCTACTGTAGGGGCTGGCGTCAGGGTGGTGGGTGGCACTGGAGGTGGTGGAGTGCTGGTGACGTCCAGTCCACCAAGGTCAATGAGGGTGTTGAGGTGACTTGTGGAGTTACTCCCTGCAGCGGACAGGAGAAGAGCACTACTAGGAAAGAAGGTAAAAGGCTCAGAGCAAACCCAAAGTACAGCAGAAATTATCAGAGAGATGGTTTAGATAACACAGATCCTCATTTAATCAGAGATTATGGCTCTTTGTAATGTACTTTCCACCTAACGCTTTGCTGTCCACAAGCTACTTAAATCAACCCAGATACTTTGGAAATTTCTATCTGAAAACCAACATCTGCTCCAACCATTGCTCTTTCCCCAGTGCTTCTTGTAGCATAATTCTTAGTCTTTTCAAAATGCCTTAAGCTCCAGTAAGGCTTTGGGAGATCCTACAGAATTACAATAAACAAAGGCTATCGAAGAGCCAGTGACCTGAGGAAAATTCAGTGTCTGGATCTAGAATTCCCTTCATATTCAGGACAGTCTTGTCTCAATAAGATGCTGTCAGGCAGCATTACACATTCCTCTGCTGCTCTCCATCCAGAACGTGTAAGCGACTCCAAAATGGTACCTCTGCCACACACATGGTCCAGAGCTTTCAATGGTGAAACTGAAGTGTAAAGTGGGCGACTGGCCTAAATTCAAAAATGCAATTGCTGGCAAAACCAGGACCCCTGGCCTGGCTCCCACTCTCTCTGATACTTCAGGGCATGCTCTAGTGGCTGAGATTGTAGGGTTTTTTTTCTCTGTGCGTGTGGTTGAACTCTGATCTCAGAGGTCCTTTCCAACCATGACGATTCTGTGATTCTATTGTCCTTTTGATAAAATTGTCCTCTTCTTACATGTCACCATTAATAAACAGGACAAACGTGAGGAAGAAAATGTATGAGAACTTGCAGCCACACAAACTGTTCAGATGCAGGTTTGATACTAATGTTATCAAAAGTTTTAATAACATAGAACAGGCATTGGAAAATGCAAAGCTGCATCACTGTTGCTCATGTCCAGAATTGTCTATCCACTGCTTAGGAGCTGGCTTGTCCCCCTCTGGTTCACAAGATGTTGGCCACAGGAACCATCAATAGCCTACTTTACCCCAATTAATAGGAAACCCCATTGAAAAGACTTAGAATTGCAGGATTCAGAATTAAACAGTTGGCTTCCCAGGAACTCACCTTCCACTACAGACATCCCGGGGAGATCCACTTCACCATTGATCACTTGCCCCTCTATTATTTTTTTATAGGAGTTTATTACACGGGATAAATTGTCACTGGCCTGCAGAATATCCCCTACATGCAAGAGAGACAAAAACAACGTCCAAGACTTTAGTAACTTTGCTCCCACCAATACTGAGAGTACTCAGTTATGAACTAAATAATCAGCAAGAAAAACCGTAATTATTTGGCCATGAGGTCCATTACTCTCTTTGCCATGCTTCTCTAAGCAACACCCTGACCTTTCTAGCTCCACGTACATTACAATAACAATGAAAAAATGAGTCCAAAGCTTTGTTCCCCACAGCAACTCCCCTTCCCTTCCAAAGCAGCAGCTGTCCCCCATTATCACCCCCAGCCTCCCTAACCACCAACTCCACTGTCAAGTCCTTGCCTGAATTTAAATGATAAGCATAAAGAAGCAAGGATCTTGTCTTTCATCTGCTTGCTCAAAGTGAAGTGCATTCACAGAGAAGAGGCGTCTTTACAGCAGCCGTTCCCTCGCTGAACCCTTGCACAGCCACAGGCCACAAAAGCAATTAAAAAGGAGAAATATAAATTTGTTTACCCAAACTGCTGTCATTATCCTCTGTCTCACTGGCCAGCTTGAATAATGTCCGTCTTTTGGTTTCACACCTTTCATAGAGCTCCTGGGAAGACAGATTAGGACAAAGGGTTTCATCAGCCAGGAGCCACTTTTGGCAATAGCAGTCAGCCCAGAATGACTCCCCAGGCACACAGTGGAAAGCCCAGAATAGAGAAACCAGTCTCCCTGTGCTGGACACACCAGTGTGGCTGGACCAAGATCCCCTGTCTCTGCCTATTACAGAGCTGTGAAGCATTACATTAGCCTGGGAGGCCAAACACCATCTGCACTTTCAACACAACATCTCTCAGTCCTCCCTCACATCAGCACTCAGGGACAGCTCTAGCCCAAAAGAGATGTTCCTTTCTGGTATTACAGTAGTCCCTAAAAGCCCGGGGAAGAGCAGAATTGTGCTTCAACAACTAGGCTTCAACTGTGCTGCAACCTCTACTTGGAGAGTCTGCAACCACACAGAAGAAAGGTGGCAAGAACGAAATGTTTCACAGAAAGAAGCCAGTTTCTTAAGCTTCCTACCGTTGTTTCAGGAATTTGTTGTTAAACACAAGGAGGTTTAACTTTTCAAATTAGATAAGGTGTTGCCTTCAAGCCCCTGTCCAACCATCCCTGGTATCTATTTTGATTTGTACCTTCTTGATGTTCTCCCAATCTATTAACACTAGCTCAAACTCCTTGTAATTCTCTGCAAAACTCAAGTCTGTAAGAAGAAAAGACTGACTACAGGATTTCTGGGAAGAAGGAGCAGCTCAGACCCACCTTCATGAGCTCTCTATCAGCCTCTGATGAGTCCTCTTTGCTGTAATGAACCAACATCTCATTCAGCAGCTTCACGTTGTTATTTACTTCCTCCAGCGTGTGCATGCGTTTTGTCACTTTTTGAATCCGAGCCTCATCCTTCAGGGGGTAAAACACAGACATAAAAAGTGAGTTTCCCTGTAAAGGTCCACAGTATCACAACAGCAGGTGTTATCTGTAAATCATGTCAAGTAATGTCTATTTAAAGTTAAGCTAGAAAAAAACGCCAACAAACTCTCCATTCATGTGAAGTTGTGCTTATTTTATTATCTTTTCATCGCCACTCTGAAGTAATAAAACCTCCTGCATTTCTGAGAAGTCTCATTAAATAGTCTTTAATTTCCGTCCTTTTCAGAAGATTTTTTTTATTTTTATCACTTGGTGCTATCTTACGAAAAAAAAGATGTCTCTGAAGCAAAACATTTACTACTAACAACAAGCACTCTTTGGTAGAAAACGTCCACCCATCTCTGATTTGAGATTCCAACTAAAGGAAAGTCTGCCCTGGGGACAGGAGAAGCTTGAATGGAAACATTGCAGCACCCTATACGTCCTCTTCAGTCTAGAAGCGACCCTTTATTTTGGCCAGAAACAAAGTGAGTCATTTCCTGGCCTCCAGGGTTTCCAATGACTGCCATGGGTGGATGCATCACAGCTCTACAAACAGGCAGGTGTTTCCATGAAGCCTGCTTGCGAGAAGACCCAGTCCAATGACTCAGTCCTCATTGTCCAGGGGTGGTACTGTGATGGTCCCACCAAACCCTGACATGAAATACCATCTTGAGTGATGACAATGTAGTTAATTACAATAAGGGGCATTCAATCCTTGCCCCAGAGACACCAACTGTAGACATTTTTGCGATACCAACATCTCCCAGTTGTGAGTGGAGTCTAAGTCTTAACTAAGGAACGTACTAACATAATGCTCCCAGAGCCTCAAAAACCCAGGTGCTGCCACTCACATCCTAAAGCTCTTCACCATTTCTGAGTCAAATTGCTTGAAACCTGGAAAGCAGACTGCTGACTAGGATCAATCCTACACAAATTTCTTACCTCTTTTACCATGGATTTTATAAGCTTGTTGGCCTCTTGTAAATCATCTGGGTTTTTACTTTTCAGCAGTTTGGCTAGAAGCTGTAAGATGAGAAGATATTCAGGAAACAAATAAAGACCTTTTGGAAAAGGGAAGCAGCAAAATAAATGTAAGTGAACAACTGAGGAGAAGAGAGTCCACTATCAGAAAGCTTACTCTGCTTTCATAGTTACAGTGATTTCAGCTGGAATAATTTATGGTTTATTATTTTATGTGAGTTACTGCCTTCTTGCTTCTACACAGGACATATCTGTGAAATCTCAGAGACTTCTGGCACTAGATAATTTTTCTTAACTTTGGGTTAGGTAGGGGGACAAAGTAATGAGTTCTGTGAAAGTACACACCACCAGCCCAAAAATAAAAGCCGAATTAGTATTGAATATTGAGCTTAGTAAGTAGTAATAGCATTGAGTAATCACTCTTCATTAGTGATTATGATGTAAGTCTTCACTGTACCTTGGATTTCTCCTCATCATCAAACACAGGGTTTTTGGGACGAGGCGGTGGAGAAGGAATCAGGGTTCTGTCTGCAGGAATCACAGGATCAAACATAACGATCCCTGAAAGCAGAAAGGGAACCCACATGAGTTTGCACAGGCAGTCACACCAGGCAGTGCACCTACTTATTCACAGGCTGCTCTCAAAGTGAACACGCAGCCCATGTGTCCATTGATACCAGCACACTGTTCTAATGAACAATACAGGATCAAAACCACTGTGCCTGCTAGCTGGACAAATAAAGAAAGTTTTCTTTGATAAATTCCAAAACCCCAGCAACAGTGTTTCCATGTCCATACTGCTCCTCTAGTAGTTTGGTATAATTAATAATTCTCCACTGTTTGTCTTTCCCCCTTTCACATGGGCTGTTGAACCCTTAAGTGAAGTCTCAGAAAACCCAGCTTTGTGCAAACTCATGGACATGACATTTGTTTGTGGAAATGATCTGAGCAGGAAAGCAGACAGCAATGCAAAACAGGGTGATGAGCAGACTCCCAACCACGGGTGGGGACAGAGCCAAGCTTCTTGCTTATTCCATTCTCAAATCCCTGGATTTGTGCTCTATCTCAGGAGCTTTGCTGGAAGCAATTTTTCTTGTGTTGGAGCTGCGTGCTTCTAAACTGAGCTTTTTTCACTGTGCCTACACAGGAAAGTTTTATCAGTCAAACTAAAGGTACAACTGTAAAGTGATCTAGTTAGAAGAACACAAAAAGCTACATGGAGGCTCTTGTTTCACTTTAAATTAGACGTGTTCAAATCTAATTAATAGCTAGTTCCAGAAAAACTCAAAAGAAAGGCCCTGCAAACCCAAACTAAAGCATTTGCAAGGTGTTTAACTAATCTAGATAAAAAAGCAAATCCAAGCCAGCCCAAGGCACTTCAATATAATGAGAAGCTTTTCAGGGAATTTCTCCCTTGTTCTATCTTCCCTCAGAACTTGCCTTGACCCGATGTACTTAAAAGTTGTATATTTTGTGACATTCCTACTTAAAGCACAGGCTGGAGAGAATGCACAAACGAGCAGCTGACTTCCTACCTTGTCGCTTCAGCATGTAGTAGGCATCCTTGATTTTGGATTCTTCTGGCAATGCCACCGTCCAGCTATACAGCAATTCAATGACTTTGGTCTTCACCTTCTCCGAGACCCGGTCTCCCAGGTACTGAGAGTGAGGAAAAGATGTCAGTTTTCCACGTTCCTCATTTCTTTTTAAGAATAAAGCCCAAAACCAGAGAATGGGCATTCAGTGACAGACACTAAAAGATGTATAATCCAAGTTCCAAGATGATCTAAGATACTAAGATATTAAGAGGAAAAAATTGTTCCTCAAATATATTTGAAATAACAGTAAAGAGAAGCTGTGATTATCTTCAGTAAAAGAAAAAGCAGCTATTCTGTTGGTTTCGTGATTTTGCTATTTAAAAATTACAGCAATACAGATAACCACCCTCCCCTACCCCCCATCTTATGGGAAAGAATCTTGGAATAGTTTGCTGCATCAATCATGCCATTAGATGATTAGAACTCCATGGTGTGTTGCTACGCCCCTTGTTTTCCCCTCTGCATCACACCTCTCCTCCACTGATGCTGGGGTTTTGATTATTTTTTAAAAGAAATACTTTTAAGTATTAGCTTTAGAAGTAAGCTTATACTTTTTTAAGTATACGCTTTAGAAACCCTTGAGTTATATGAAAGATTAGAGCAGCACGGAGACTATATACTGATGGTAAATAAGTACAACTTACTGAGAAAAATAGTAAGCAGAGCATTAAAAAAAAACTCCAAACCTTAGCTAACAAATGTTCTTGAGTATAGGCTAATGAATGCAATGAGCCAGACAGAGCACGGCAAACATTTTGGATGTTGCTTGTAGATTACAATGACCAAACAAAAGGTAAATACAGCCACAAGGCTCACGGACTAACCTTTGGAGACACAACTTTTATTAACTCGTTTAAAAAGCGAAACTTCCCTACTTCATTATGAAATCTTCTCCCGCAATTCTTCATACAAGCTTCCAACACCTGCATTCAAGTAACAAAAATGGGGGCTGAAATGAACACCAAAACTCTTCAGTAACAGCATACCTGCGTTCTGCTTACATGGGAACTGAAGGACCTGTGCCAGTAAGACACGGATTCCTGCTCTGTGAGACAGTCATGAATCTCCCGTTTTTAGGGGTGACACATCAAGACAGGCTGGTCTCCCACCCTCAGCCATGTACACATGGGGCAGAGTTATCTCACCATTAGGTCTCACAACAATGAACACAAATCTTGACTGATGATAACAAGTGAAAGCAGCTAAAACTAAACCAGAGTTATTTCTGACTGCTCTATTGCTAATGAGCAATCTGGACATTTCAACTACGTCACTCTGCTCCCTCTCACTGTCCATTCCCTCCCAGCAATGGGGAAATCAGGACATTCAGCCCCAGAACCAGTTCCACTAACCCCCACTGACACACATCCTGCCCCTTTATACTCTGCACTGATGACATCAAATGGTGTATAGGTGGATATAAGAGGAGGGGTAAGGACTACCTACTGTCAAGGCTTGGACTGCCTCCCATTCCTGTGGCGACTGAATTTTATGAGCCAGGAGTCTCACAGCTATCTGTGGCCTGAAACAAAGCAGGTCCCCGTTACAAACAAAGCAGGTAAACACGTTAAAGTATTTTCAAACTTGCGCAGATTCTGCTGTTCAAACGAGATGTCTTTCACATAATTAAAAGGAAATGCCATTTAGTACTTTTTATCTTTCCATCAGCATACAAAGACTAAAAAGAAATGTTCAGGGCATCTTTGTAGGCCTGGGCGTTTGCACATACGAAAGGAAGTGAGTGCTGGTAGCCTGAGCCAGCAGTTCCAGATTCCTGCTTGGGAGGGGCCAAACAACTCCCAGTACAGTCCCCAGCCCAGGAAATCACTTCATTTCTCTTGCATTAGTTTCCTTTTTCCAGAAGAAAACACTTATTCCTTAGCTTGCAGGAATGCTGTGACCCAGGAGGTTTCCTCAGTTACGGAATCCTTGTGAAGTTAAATCCTTGTGAAGATTTTAAAGACATGAGGCCCCAGCAGACACTAAAGAGTTATAACCCCATTTCACAGACTGAGTTTGGCCAGAGGAGAATCTTGCAGCTGCAGAAGCTGACATTAGAGGCAGATTCAGAATTTCCATTTTCCTGGTGCTCAATCTGTGTATAAGCCACGTTGCCTTTCATAGAAGAGAAACCAGCATCTTATTTCTTTTGTAGCCAGATACTCATTGCAATATCAATATACATATAAAACAAAATATTGAATTTTGATAATAAAATTATATATTTTAAACTATGAATGTTAATAAATTAAGTCTAGAATGGTTTGGGACACCCACCCTTCAAGTTCTTTGTTGATCTGGTCACAGAATCCGATGATGTATTCCCAGTCTTCTTGCCTGTTAGATGGGTTAGTGGCTTTATCTTTGGTAAGGGAAAGAGAACATATTACCAATCAAGTAAAAGAAACAGTATAAAAGATCATGCATTTCCTAGAGAAAAGCATTTGACATCTGTTGCCAACTATAATGAAAGGAGAAAGAAGTTCACACATGGTATGTCTGTTCAGGGAAAAGGGTGTGTCCAAGCTGAGACATCCACCCAGCAAGAATCACTGCTTTCCAAAAAAAAAACCAAAAAAGCCCCCCAAACCAGGTGCCAAATCTCAAGTACTTAGAAACACCATATTTCCATACTCTAAATGAGAGTACAAGATAAAATATTTGAGCTCATACAGTTTCCCTCTGCCTGAAATGTTATCTCTTTCTATTTGGCTGTAACATTCAACTCCTTCAAGGCTAAACCCTCACATTTTCTACATGGGAAGTTATTTTTGTATTCCCTGGGAGTTTGGTAGAAGTAAGAGCTGGAACATCAGATGTTTAATATAAGTCATTTAACATTAACACTTGTTTTTAGAGTGCCAGCTGATTTGTTAGATGCCTTAGCATTTCTCCTGGGAATTATGCACTGAAATTTATTATTACACATTGAGATGTTCTGGGAAGTAATAAACACCACTGCCTGTAACCTGATCAGGAATTCCAATCCAGTACGCTCACATGGGCAGACCGATGCTCTACTGACTGGGCTATTTCAGGCTCCTAAAGGATCCTCCCGTGGGTACCAGCACCTCGCTTATTGTACTGATCAGTGAGGCTATCAGCATCTTTTCTTATTATGAATGCATCTTCTCCATGTATTCCACTTAACTCTGAAGGAGCACTGAATTTTCAGTAAACGGGATTCCCGCTTTAACCTAATTTTCCAGCCAAGATGACTGGACGTGATGATTTTTCTTTCTTGTAAGGGAAGAAACACCACACTGTAGCTATATATCTAAGGGCTGGCATTTAAGAAGCCCTCCTCAAAATTTTAATGCAATGGAAATAGACACAGCAAAGAAAATGTTGCTTAGCCAGATAGTATAGAGCAGGGAAAGGACAGGGTAAAAAAGAGCACATATCCCTGTACTTTAATCACAGAGGGAAGCATAACAAAATATACACATACTACATAAGTGTAATTTTAAATCATGATAAAACATATCTTTTTACCTTTCCATGGGCAGATAAAACTGGCTGTTAAGTATCTACTCTGAAACATCACTTTCACAGTGCATCTTAGTCCTCTTATTATACTGTTCTAGGTGGTTTACTTGTATTTTCCTCCTCATGAAAGAATAGTTGTAAAGCAATTTTGTAAATTGTTCCACGGATTGCACCTGCAGAGGCAAATCTCCGTGCCTGCTGCTGACATTGACAGGACCCTCGATAAGCAAAAGGCTAGGGAGGACTAACCGCAGGATCACATCTTGTTGTACAAACTAAGCCACCAAGCTATTTTTTGAAGTCAGGAGATTCAAGGGAGGCTTAGTTTAAAACGCAGCTGCTGCAGAGCCAAGCAACTGTTCAAAACATGTGGCACTTCAACCTTATTACCACACTCGCAACTGCTGAACACCCTGGAAGCATCATGAAACCACAGACTCACGACAATCTAAAGCCTTTTCATGCAAGTCAAATGGTATTGTGCATGGTTCGGTGCTCCAAAGCACCTCTGCTGCTCTGCAGGTCTAGATGAAAGAAATGCGGTTCTTGGCTGGAGTTAATGGAATTTATGTAATAAATCCAGGAAGAGCACAAACAAGTAAGGACACTCAACTAAATGAACTCTTTGCTGGTTGCACATCCTGAAATTAGGAAAGAGATCTGGTACAAACAGGAAAATGTAACCAACATCTCCGTGTTCCAAGTGTTAATTGTAAAGCTGTTCTGAACATCTCCAAAGATTTCTCGGAATGACACTGGTTTATTTCACACTCTCAGACTGGGTTCAGATTCATCGAAGGTTTTGTACCAAAAGCTCTCACATAAAGATAGTAAAGTCTCAGAAGGAGAGAGATTACTGAAGGGAAATTATGATCCATATGAGGAAACTATTTCTAGCAATCATAAAATCTCCATGTGAAAGGCCAGTTCATAAAAGTTAATAAGCTTGACCAGAAGTCCTGCCCTGGCTCTGGAAATTGATGTGTTCTCATGACAGAATGCACAGCGTGCACAGATACCTGAACTGATTTGGGTACCTATCTCAGTACAGCCACATGAACACAGTACCCCAGGTGAACTAGCTTACCTTGCTTAACCTTTTCAGGACATCCCTACATGAAGCTGCACCACATCTACGAAGGCATAACTTAAATTCCTCTATTTTTATGCAGAACATTTAAAAATGTGGGCAGGGAGCTATTCTGCACTGCCTTATAAATATCCTACAACCCTTATATGAAAGGATTTCTTCCAGGAAGAAGAGTTTGCTGCTCTGGAATATCAAATCCTTGGCTTCTTTGTTGAAACTGCCAACAAAAGCCCATTTGGCAGCGGATATAAAGTTTGCTTTCAGAGACTCTTGTCCACCAGGCCCCATCCTGAAAATCCCATTTCACATTGGCAACCAAGTGAATCTGAACGAGCAACCTGGGAACAAAATTCTCAGCACTACCCCAGTCCTGCCACCACCTCTGCCTTAGCTTTCAGACACTGCTGTGCTCAGGACATATAAACTTGCTTCATGCTTGGCCTAAGCTTCAGAGCCATCCAGCCCCCAGCTGCTCTGCTAAACCCCAAAACACTAATGAGTCAACATTCAGATGCATCATTAGATATGAAACAAAGGTGCTTATTTTCTCCATAGAGAAACAAGGTTGGAAAGCAGAGAACCACAGACCATTAACTGACTAGTAATGAATGCTGGTATTTTCCTGGGTTTACTTCTATACTGAAATGAGACAAAAGTCATCTCAACAAAGGGCTTCCCCAGGTCAGGCTTAGCATATGAATTGGAAATCCTCGGCCCAAGCATGCAGTCTAACAGTGAGATTCTGTTTGTATCCCCGGGAGGAGGAGGAGAACGATGATCCACGACAATACAAGGAAAAAAGAAATTAAGGCAAGCATAATATTTCAGTCATCTGCATCTATTACATGCCTGGACATTGCCTAAGCCTGACATGAGTGTGACACAATAAGCTTCCTTTTCGATGCAGCAGAAAAGGCAGCGCTAAAGTCAAAGGATCCAGCTGCGCTTGGACAACTGACATTATTTTCTAACCTCCTCTCCTATTTCAGCTAAGTGCAGAAGAAGAGCCCACTGGCCGGGAGAGAACAGAAAGGATCACCTTCTCTCATCCCAGCTGCCTGAAATGAGGCAGGAGACATGAAGATGCTAGATCATCACTGGCTGAAGTGCAGATCTTGCTGCAGTATTAGGACGTGAGGATGATGTTACTTCATGGGTCTGTGACTCCACCTGATGACAGAGAGAGGGTAGTGTGGAAGGCCACATACCACCGGTACAGAAAAAAAAACCAAAAAACATTGACAATAAGAAATATTCCATCTTTCTGTGCCTGAGAAGTTGGCTTTGCTGCTGAGCGATTCTGGTCCTTCCCTTCAGTAAGGGCACAGCAGGCACACACCCTCAAGGTTAGCATTAGCCACGGTGCAGCTTTGTGATGGTTACAAGAAAGAAAACCTCAGGAGGTGAGGCTGGTGAAAGCGCCGAGATGCCCCAGCCTTTGCACTCTGCCTGCCTGGTCTGCACGGCTCCTCCGGTAATTTACGTACACCAACTGCTCTCTGCTCCCCTGCTATGGGAGGAGCGATATAATCACACCAGCACAAATCACTGTAGCAGTGACCTGGCATAAATGCATCCTCTTAAATGAGGGAACAACACTCAAGCCTTGAAAAACGTGTACACCTCTGCAGTCAGGCTTGCTGCAATGTTTCTTACAGTGAGTAAGGCCTTTGCAATGCCAGCCTTTAGCATACGTTCTCCGGTGCAAAATATCCTGCTGCTTGGCCAAGGGAGATAACTTCTCTCTTAACTTTAATTAAAAAATAACCCCACAAAACAAACAGCCAGGAAGCTTTCCGGGCTATACAACCTAAAATAACCTTCCTACTAGAGATATTTTCACACACAAACTGAACTTGGTGAGTCAGTCCTCCTCAGAGAAAGATGAAAAGGAAGGGGTGTGGGTGTTTCTTCATGTGTCTCGCTGGCTACAATAAAAGATATTGACAAACTGTGGGAGTTCAGAGGAGGAGCAAAAATGGCAAGAGGACAGAAGGGATTGATCTAAAATGAGAAGAGCTGAAAACATCATTTAGTAACTCCTATAACAGAGGATGATACCATATATGTGTTTGAATCTTAAATAAAAATACCAAAGAAGAACAAGAATTATTTAATCTTGTTTATGGAAGGTAACTCCAAAAGGGTAACATGCTTTATGCTCTAAGGTATGCAGGGTAATGACCATCTTCTGCTGTTGGCTGAATACTCAGGAACTTTACTCCCTGCTGTAATCAAACAAATAACTATAAAAAAAAGAAGAACATCTAGACAACAAGCTAGGGACGTGCAGGATAGCCTCTCAGGGGCAGCAGCAGGAGCCCTGTGCGTGAAATATACGAAAACCAATTACTGTCATGACTGATTCATTCAAGAATCACCTCCTGATCTGCCAGTGCTGGGTTGGGAACTCGCAGCGCAAGGTTCAGTACAGCCAACAGCCCCAAAGCCACCTGATTCACGGACAGACACACGACGAGGGGATGCTCAGTAAAGTGTGGATGAACAAGCCAGGGGTTGATTTGCTTTGTTTTTTCCCCCCTGCCCCTAACATTAGAGATCCTGTGATAAAAAAATACCTTATCCTGACAAAGGATGTTTGAACATTCCAGTCTGTAGGGAATGGACAGCCATACCTCCTACCCTGAGACTGCAGCTAAGTGTAAAGCAGAATTTGTCTGCTTGAAAAGCATGCTTGTATAACACATAAATACAATTTATTTGGGAAATCCTTACAGTTCTGAGCCTCATGAATAGCACTAAGGCTGTACACTTTGCCAGCCACAACCCAGATGAAGAAAGAAGAGACAGCAGGAACAGACACACACCATTATGGTAAAATAAATAAATAAAGCCACAGCCTTGCAGGTGCTCAAGCAACACGAGCTACAAACCTGCCCGTTCCTCACACTTCCCAACGAGCAAACTGATGAGCAGACCCAAAGGGCCGCCGTGCCCTGACCACCACAGCTCCGCACCGGCCACCCGAGCTGAGGGGAGGCCTCAGCCCTTTCCCCCCAACCCCGGAGGGCGCGTCCCCGCGCAGCCGGAGGCCTCTTCTCCCGGGGGACCGTCCTCGGGACGCTCACAGCCCGCCACGGACGGCACCGCCAAGGCCCCGGCCCGCTCGGGAGCCACCGCCTCGCTGAGGGGAGCCGGCGGGAGGAGGGCGGCCGTAAGGCGATGGGGATGAGGAGGCGGGGGATGGTGGTAGGGGGGTGTCAGGCCAGAGGAAGCGGGGCCGGGGAGGCTGAGGGACCCCCGGCTGGGGTAAGCTGAAGGGACGCGGGGCTGAGGGACTGGGGAGGGGGTACCCGGGCTACTCACTCAGCCACGACTCCAGGCTCTCCCCTTCCGCCTCCGCCATGTTGCCGGCCCGCCCCGAGGCCACGCCCCGGCCGCGCGAGCGCCGTGCAGGGAGGGGCGGGGCCTGTCCGAGGACCGCCCCCTCCCACCTCCCTCCCTCCCCTCAGCGGGCGCGGAGGGAAGATGGCGGCGCCCAGCGCGGCGAGGCTGAGCCGGCGGCTGCGGGCCTGGCTGCCCCGGTAAGCGAGACCGGGGGAGCGGGAAGGGTGTACGCTGTACCCGGACACCCAGGGACAAGCCGCCCGCAGGCTGGGACCTGTCGGGGTCAGGCTTGTGGGGAGGCCGGCCCGTGGGGACAGGCAGGGCCTGGCGGGGAGGCCTGGCTCGGCCCGTCCCTCTGGTGTGGGCATTGTCTGACAGTTTTGCAGCCAAACTGTGGGTCTTGCTGTTAATTTGCGCCTCTGGCCCTCCTGCGGGAGAGAAGCAGCGATGGAGAGGAAGGCAGAGACGCCTCTCGAGTTTAGATGTGGTGTGGGGGGATATGGTGTAGGGGAGAACTTTGGGTTTAACGGTTGGACTCGATGATCCCAAAGGTCTTTTCCAACCTGAATGATTCTATGATTCTATGTCCTTCTGAGATGTGTTCACATCTCTCTCCACACCCTCCTCACCACAGATCATGTCCATTTACAGCCACCCCCCTCCTCATGTCTTTGCAGGCTGACGCAGGTGAGATGGAGTCGCTACAACCCCAGTTTCTTAGAGCCAGAAGTGAACAAGGAATTGTATCGAAAACCTCCAGAGGAGCTGACAGAGGAAGAAAAGGAAAAACTGGAGCTTAGGGCGGTTCAACCCATAAAAGCTGCTCCTCCCACTCTCTCCACCTCTGTATTCAGTGACCCTATGATCAGGTCAGAGAAAGCATCATCTCCACCACTGTTACAGCTAGGTCCCATGGAGCCAAAGTGCTTGGGAGCTGTGCTGTCCTGTCCTCAGCCTCCCTTTACTGTGCCACATGTTTCCTTCTGTTACAGCACAATCCCTTTATTCAGGTTAATCTTTTCCCACAAAGCCAGTCCATTGACTGACAGTGATTAGAGGTAATTACAGCAGCTCTAGCAGCAGCCAGACTTAACCATGGGAACAACACGAGGGGGGGGTTATTTCTATGGGTGATAAAATCAGAATTTAAATCAGATTGCATTTGGCTTTGTGTTTACAGTAAATTCACCAATATGATGATGAAGGATGGAAATAAAGTACTGGCCAGAAGCCTCATGGCTCAGGTGAGAACTCAAGTTTTTTCTCACTATTATGTTAATATAAAGTCGAAGGCTGGGAGGTCAAGCCCATTGGAATTAGTACCATAAATCATGTCATCTCTGCATCCTAACGCATTTCCCTCTGCACAGGCAGTACACCATTATGTACCTGATCAGTTGTGCATTTTGTACAAGCCCCACAGACCTGGTGGTTATAGCATAATGGAGAATGTTCTCTTTCCACTCTTCAGTGTTTCTTGGACCTTATGTTGAATCATAGAATCATTTAGGTTGGAAAAGACCCTTAAGATCATCAAGTCCAACTATTAACCTAACACTGCCAAGTCCATCACTTGTTCCAGCTCTTGAAATGGGGACACACCTTGCCCAAATATTCCCCAAGTAACTGCTGATTCCTTGTGACAGAGAAACGCACAGGCTCTGGCTCTTGAGGCCAGGCTTCGGAGGGGAGGATGCTGAGCACACGCAGACCTGTATTCCTGTCTCTGCTTTGTCTTGCCCTTCCCTGGCTCCTGGCCCAGGTCTGTGCTATTCTGCTCCCTCACCCCAAATGCAATGTCTGATAAAAGAGTCTGAAGAGCTAGAAAAGGGTGAAGTGAAACATGAGTTAAGAGAATCCCCAACTGGCCTGTTGCCTATAGGGCTAGAAAAAACAGCTGCTGAAGTGAAAATAGGGTGCTTGTAAAAGTGATGCAGTTTTATGGAGTGGGATAATCCATCTGCTCTTCATGTCTTCTTTCTTGTCTTTGTCCCAAGACTCTAGAGGCCATTAAGAGGAAGCAGCTGCAGAAGTACCACAAAGCTCCAGAAGATGAGAAGGAGACAATTGAATGCAACCCTTATGTTATTTTCCACCAGGCTCTGAAAAACTGCCAGCCCATCATTGGGCTCAGCAGCATTACAAAAGGAGGCAAAACCTACCAGGTGAAAGGGGGAGCCCTGGGAGGAAATCTGGTCAGGAGAGAATTAGGTAGGGAAGCAGATGCAATGATTTTCACCCCTTCAGCTCAAGCTTTTCTCTCCTTGGATAGAGAGCCACTTTGCAATTGGGGTTAAAACAGGACCTAGAAACTCTGTCCAAGGTCAGCCCCCCAGGCTGGGAAGGTGGCAGTCCCCCTGTCAGCAGCGGTCTCTGCTTTGCTGACTAGGTAAGAGGAGTACGCTGCAAGCGTTGTCCAAGGAGACAGAGATCAGTGACAGGCAGCGAAAGAACTGGCAGTCTCAGGACTACAAGTCCCATCCTCTCTGCTCCATCACGTTGCTTGGGTCGAGGTCCCAAAGCCCCAGGGTAGATCAGCACAGCAGGAAAGGTCAAGGAGATACAGTGAGATATTTGAAACACAAGCAGAACCTGGCCCTAAATACGGCTTCTGCAACACGCAAGACCTGATGGAGAAATGAAATGTGGAGGCATTTCCCTGTCATTCCGTGCAGGGGAGTGGTGACCATCTCTCATTTCTGCCAGCCCAAACCAGCCTGGATCCAGTTCCCAGATAGGGTAGAAGTCCTGACAAAGGCCAGTGTCTGCCGGCAGTAGCCAGGGCTGATCAGAATTTCCATTTTGGTAGCAATGGCCAGTTTCTGTGGACAGAGGAGGTGAATTGGCACAGATCAGCTGTTGGGAGCTGGTCTCACTGCAGAGAGCAGCATGGTATAAATCTGCACGTGTCCAGCTGGACCTCTGTGAATGCTAGAGAAGAGCAGGTTCCTGCACCCTCACAGGGCCATAACTTACGGTTTAAACCTTTCCCAGGTCCCGGTCCCTCTGAAGGACAACCGGAAGCGCTTCCTGGCCATGAAGTGGTTAATCACCGAGTGCAGGGAGAACAAGAATCGTCGGACAATGATGCCTGAGAAGCTTTCCCAGGAGCTGATCCAGGCCTTCAACAATGAAGGGCCCATCATCAAGAAGAAGCATGTGCTGCACAAGATGGCAGAGGCCAACAGGGCTTATGCCCACTTCCGTTGGTGGTAGGGACTCTGTGTGCATGGGACAGGATGCCACCATGAGCCCCATGACCTGGAGAGCAGAGCCCCAGGACCACCTGCTTGGGAGAAGCTATAGAGAAGAGGGAAAGGTGGAAGATCCCTTCCAGACAGCTTCTGAACTACGCCAGGGAAAGCCCATCCCATCCCCACAAAAGTTCATTTCCTTTGTGCTTGTTTGGATGGGAGAAGGGGGAATCTGAAAGGGTTGCTGACCTCTGCACGGATGCTCTAGTTATTTCTTAATCATTTTCACGTCAAGACAAGCCTTAGATGTTTTTCTTAGAGCAATGCTTTACAAAATAATCTTCCACTTACCTGTTTCCTGGGGACTTTTATGTCCTTCTGCTCCTGTATTCAGCAATGCTTTTGGCTGCACAGCTAAAAGCAGAGCTGGATTATTATTTTTTCTATACCATAACCAGCCTTAGTGTGATTGGCACAAAAGGCAATAAAAGGCCCTTTTTGATTTCTGGTTCTGGTCATAAGCAACATTGTCTGCACAGGTTTGATGGGAATGCTAACACAAAAAATAAAACCAGTTTTGTGGAGACGGTTTCTCAGTTCCAAACCTTTGTCTCTGTTGCTTGAATCTCACACCGCTCTTTCCACATACCCTGGTTGTGTGAGGCCACGCTGAGCACCCTGCACTGCAAGTATCACAGCCTTAAGGCTACAGTCAGGAGCAACCTTTAAGTTGTTCATAGCCCAGCAGCTGCCTAGAGAGAAAGCAGGTCACACATTAGTGGAAAAATTTTATTAGAAAAAAATCCTTCAATAGACTATTTTGTTTCCTTTTTTTCTTCTCCCATTCTTATAAGAAACATACCATAGTGGAAATTCACTAAATTCTGAAAAAATCCATGACAGTTATTGTATAAAACTTATAAAACCTGTTGGTAGCTACGTGTGCTGAAGGACCTGTCCTGCTGCAGGCTGCCCTGTGGCAGGTATGGGTGGAGTCTGTGTGTGCTGATGCAGCTGCTGTGCTAGGAATCTGGGAAAAACAGCACTTGGTTTAGCTGTTTGTGAGGCCACAGCATTTTCTGTGACTTGTTCCCAAGAACCAGGCACAACCTGAGCTGGGAGAGATTTCCCTTCTACCTCCCGCAGCTCTGCTGGCTCTCGGGTCAACCAAGGTGCCCTCAGCCTACGCTGTGCCTGCCTTAACGCCCACGTAAAACGCTGGTTTGAGCTAGAATCCTTCCTTGCCCTCTGCTGGCAGCAGCCCAATATCAGACCAAATCAGTGGGAGAACTTGCTGGATTAAACGTGCCCTTCCCACCTCTCCCAACCTCCGAAGTCAGGCTAGCACCAGTCACAGCCTGGCAGTTTACTTGCCCAGAGGCTCTAGTCAGTATAAATCCTATTTACAGGAAGTGCTAGAAAAACATTAACGTGAAAAGCAATTCAAACTTGGTATGAAGCTTGCTGGTGAATGAAAGTTCTGGGGACAGGTCTCCACCTCTGCTGCAGAGAGGCTAATCCGTCACCTCGCTGTAATAGTATTTCTGGGCAGCGTCCGTCATCTTCCAGTCAGCAGCCCGGAACTCGATGATCTCCAGCAGCAGGAGCTGGGAGAGGGAGCTGAGCCCCTCCTGCAGGAGGAAACCATCTCGGAGGAGGGAGAAGAGCTCATCCATCCGCTGGGAGTTCATCTTCTCCAGCTGCTCGCCGATGCGATGAAGCTGTAGGACCAAGCAGTCCACCTTCAGATGGAAGAGAAGGAGATGGATAAATACAAAGGAATAGGGAGCTTTGGCACATCTTTGTGGAGGTTGCCATCGGTCACCGATGGGCCAATTCATCCTGTTCCCTCTGGTCTGGATTTCCAGCAAGTGATGGCTCTGCTTCCTCTAAGTCTCTGTGATCCAGGAGGCAGGAGAAGCTGAATGTCTCTCCTGCCAAAAGCACTGGAAAAGCATATCCTGAACTCTCCTGCCAACTCTCCTACCTCTCAGACAAAAGTGCCAGAGAAATGCACCCGTAACAGGTGGAAAATTGTTAATTTTCTGCAGGATGTCCACAAGGCAAGGCTGAAGCCAAAGCCAGAGTAAGGAGATGCCTCCAAGAACAGAGGGAAGTCGCTGGAACACAAGCTAAAACTCTTGAGAAAGTCCATTTTTTTTCAGGAAATGGGGGCACTAACTGGGTCTTTGGAGAAGAGCGGAATGTCAATGGGCTGCAGGGGTGGGAGGATTGTGCTACGATATAAAAAACCCTAACAGGGCCCCAATAGGGAGAGAAATTGCCCCGAGGGAGGACACGCAGCCCCAGGGAGTCACAACCTGCACCTCCATCCTGCTCCCTTCTGGGCTGCAAACCCTCCTGCCCAGTGGGTCTCCTTCCAGCACACGCTGGGGAGGCAGCTTTCCTCTGCACCAGGATGCAGAGACCACATCACCTCCTGGGCTGCGGTTTTTGCTGGTCCCTGGCAGGACATGAGGACAGCAGCCTTCTTCCCTGCACTCACCTCCTCCTCCTTCCGCAGGCTGTCGGGCTGTGCCAGCCGGAACAGGCAGTCGTAAACGGGGTTCACCAGAGCCATCATGGGCATGTTGTTCACCTGGAAGGAGGCAGGAGCCATCGTCAGCCTGGGGCCAGAAAGGGAGGAGTCTGCAGCTATTTTAAATAGTCATTCCCCCACTGCTCTTCAAAGGAGAAGGGAACAGAAGTCCCTTGTGCTGCCAAATGCTGTATTGGTAGGATTTACGTAGGAGACCAGACGTTCGAGTCTCCCGGATCCAGAGAAGCTGAACAAATGATGTAAAAAAAATCTATTTTTTAAATGCAAGCAGGTAGTCATGGGAAATACGCTTACTGCAACAGCATTTTTCCTGCCTGCAGCTCTCCTTGCATCATTCTCACATCTACTCCAAGCAGGCATCCCAGTGCACACTCTGCAGCAAAGGCTTGCAGAGAACCCCCGTCAGTACGTGGGCTAGAAATGACGCCAGCACTCATGGCTTCCTCCGGGACCTCATGGCAACTAAACTAGTTCGATCTGGGGACAACTGGGAGCCAGCAAATCAGGGGATTTCAAACACTGGGTAGAAACTGAGGAAGCTCAGACTCTGTGGCTGTTCCCAAAGACGGCTCTGCCTCTCCAAGCCTGATCACTTGTCCATAGGTAGCACCAGCCCCGGCACCATCCTCGTGCTGGGAACTGGCTCTGGTCCCCCCCAGCCAACCCACGGCCCTGGGGCTCTGTACAGCGCTCATCCAACACCTCTGCCCTGATATCTTTGGACGCCCAGACTCTTCTGCCCGCCCTGGGCAGCAGCTCCTGCTCCAGCTCCTTACCCTTAGGTAGTCGAAAATGTTGCAGATGAAGGTGACGTAGCAGATCCATGCCTGGAGCGAGCGGGCGCGCAGGTCCTCCCTGTCCTTGTACTCCTGCTGCAGCCGGTTCAGCAGGCTCCTCCGGAAAACGCTCTGGCCGACCTGTTTGCTCTCTGCCTACGAGCCCACAAAAGCAGGACGGAGGGATGAGACGGGGGTGTCAGAGGGGTGGGGGAAAGCTGGCGCTTGGGTGGTGCAGGACCATGCTGAGACCCTCCTGCGATAGCAGGAAAGCCCTAACCAACAGCCTGTGCTTGCCAGCTGCTCGTCTGAGTGCTGGCACGGCACGGGGCAAGCGGCAGAAGAGGGAAGCTGGCAGAGGGGGTCAGGGCGCAGGGCTGGGACAAAGCTTAGGGACAACCCGCACAGCCTAAGTGTTTCGTTGCCTGGACACGAGGAGCTCCCACCTGGATGATGGTGTAGCAGATGCGTCCTGCCTCCTTGCTGAACACACAGTCTTTGAGGGACTGGTCCACTATAATATTGGCCACTTTCTCCAGGTCCACGTTGCCGGGGTCTGTGGAGAGGAGAAACACTGTGAGAAGCCAGCACCCTTTGTGCCCTGCTTGCTTCAGGGTACCTGGAAAGCAACCAAGGTCGGCGCAGGGCTTGGTACAACCATGTTATACATTGCAAAACCTCATGCTCACTCCTACATCGAGAGCCACAGGTCCTCTTGCACACCAGCTGCTTTGGAGATACCATCTCCAGTGGTGCACGGTCCTCCCAGGCTGGAGACACAGCCATCGTGATGGGAAAGTGATAGAGGAAAGCAGGTAATGTGGGGAAGCACCAAGTTTGATCTGAATCTGAAATCCCAGCACTGCCTCAAAATTGGGTTAGTGGGAGCCACACGTGCAAACTCACAAAGCATGGGCTTTGAACATGACCAGAGAGCAGGAGACCCTGGGGACCATGAGGATGAGACAGCCCCACAGTGGGAAGGGGCAGAGAGCAGGAACTAGGGACTGGAGAGGGGCAGGAGGCCAAATCTGGGGAGAGATGCTGGGTTACAGCAGGAGAGGAGGGTACCCTGAAATCAGGAAAAACCAGACAGACGAGAACCAGGAGCTGAGTTTGAACAGCTGCACCATTGAACATCAGGGAGAGGGTGAGAGAGGATGAGAAGAGGCAGGGAGCAAAGACCTTCCCAAAGATTCACTTATGAAACAGCTTTTGTACGCATAGTAATTGCTGTTCCTTAAAGGAACCAGCCATCCAAACATCCAGCCTCATCCACCAGCCAAGCTGCGTGTGGCAGAGGAGCTCATAAAAACCCTGCTGACCTTTGAGGGCTGTTTTCAGCAGCTTCTGAGTCTCACTGTCGAACGACTGTATTTTATACTCTTCTTTGCTTGTTTCCCCCATGACTAGTTTCCTTCAGGGGCAGGAGTCCAGGCAACGGATGGGCTAGTGACAGTCCCTGGGGAGAGAGCACACGGAGCTTAGTTAGACAGAGACAACCCTTCACCCAGCCATTTGGAAAATCCCTCCTACTGCTGGAGCACTGCCCCCCTGCCAGCCCCCACCCCAAGGAAATTTCTCTGTTATTAGGGCACCCAACTCTGCCTCTAGATCAGAGCAAAACCTCACTCCCACATCTTAAAAGCCTTGCTTCCTACCAGCCTATGATTGGACTTCATCTTCAGAGCCTTTACGTTTTTCTTATATGAAAAATGCATTTCAGTCTGTTGATCCGCAGGTTCAAAGCAGACACCACATCAAGGCAGCCCCAAAATACACCCATCTCCCCTCAGAAGGCTTCCCTGTGGCCATATCACGGGGAAGCACACGCAGGAGCACCCTGTGGAGCTGCTCGCCTGTGCCTTTGAAACACCAATTCAGCTGGTTCTGCACAAAAGCCTGGGAAGAATCAAACTGGCACCAAAGCATCCAACACACACTCGCCCGAGCGAGACACAGCAACCTCTGCAGCCACATCCCAACACCAGCAGCTCCCATCTCACCCCCCTGCAGTCAGGCAGAGCTCTCTGCAGTGCCAACGGTGCTCCTAAAGAGCCTCTGGACTAATTTTCTTCTGCTTTGTGATACAGCGAAGGCAGCGTGAGGGTACGCGTGGCACAGAGAGGAAGGGCTTCCTTTGACACGCACACATCTGCTGGATGCAAAATGCCAGGCTGGCCAGACCCGCAGCACAAAAGGGAGAAGGCAACCAGCCAAATGAATTTTGCCAGCTTGTTGAAATTCCTGGGCCATTACTCACCCCTCTCTGCAAACAGGTCCCTGCCCGGATTAAAGCCAAAGAGCCCATTGCCCTTTAGAGACACGGGACACGTCCCTCCGGCAGCCCGACCCCTCGGACACACCACTTGCCATGAAGCCGTGGCACATGTAGTAACCCAGAGCAGAAAGTGGACCTCACTGGTGGGTCGAGGCCCATCTCTGCCCTCCCCACAAGCCCAGGGCAGACTTTGCCCCTCCGGGCTGACAACCCTCTCACAACCAAAGCTCTCACCTGCGCAGGATTCCCTGCCCTGGCACCTGCACAGAGGTTTCTTGTCCAGATGGATTCCCAAGCAGTTGGGTGACCTCTGTGCTGTGCCTGGTTGGCAAACACCTTCCCAGCCGACCTCTCCTCCTCCTGCACCGCCTCTCTCCCTCTCCACCTGCACTCACGCCATTCCGCACTGCCAGCAGAGTGGCCCAAGCTTGACAGCAGCCCCGTGTCCCACCAGCAGCATCACCACGCAGAAGGAACCTGGCAAGAGCTCAGAGCTGCCCTCAGCAAAGCAACAAGTGCCCAAGCCCGTCCGGCAGCGTCTCTGCCACCACCGCCCAGCGCCTCTCCAGGAGCATCTGTCCCCACGGGGACGGGGACGGGCACGGCTGCTTTGAACTGCTGTGCCAAATTACCCTGCCCAGAGCAAACCACCACGCACAAGTACAAAACCAGCCAGGCCTCGGCTGCGTTACAGATCCCACTGCCAAGCACCACCTCGCCCGAAGGGTTGGTGGCAGCGGGTGACAGTGGGCACAGCATTATCCTCCCTGAGTGGTCCCCACTATCCGAGCTGTCCCGGGGATTGATGGGGTTGGGGTTCCCGTCCTCGGTCGCTGTGCCAGGGCCCTACCCTGTGGGGCTCACACCCGGTGGGACGGGCTGGCCATGTCCCGGCAGGGAGAAGATCAGCGGGTCGGGTCTCCTCCGCCGCCCCGGAGCACCTGCCCGGGGGGCACCACCAGCCTCCCGGGACCCCCGTCCCATCCCCGCCCAGCCGCCTCCTGCCCGGGGCTCCTCGGCCACCGGAGCCCCGCGGAACCCCCGCCGCCGCCTCGCCCCAGCCCCGCGGGGGAGCCGCTCCGAAAGGTCCCCGGGACGGAGGGAGCGGCGGATCCCGGGGAAAGCAGCACCGGGAGGGGGGGGGGAGGGGGGGAGGCTCTCGGTGACCCCGGGGGAGGGCAGGAGGAGCCGGGCACAGCCACACCGACCTGCCGGCCGTCCCCGCTGCGTCCTCGGGTCGCCGGGGCATCGCCGGAGAGTCCCGGACTCCGTCGCCCCGGCCCCGGTTTCCTCTTAGGTCATTTCCTCGCCCGAGCCGGGGGAGGGACGGGCCGGGACGGGGCGGGAGAACGACGGCAGCGCCACCGCCTGCGAGCGCCGGGACACGGCGGGGGCTGAGCCCCGGGCACGGCCGGCTGCCTCCCCGCCTCCCCCGGGCATCCCCACGCACGACCGGGAGCTCCGGGGAGGGGGGTTGCGGGGAGGGCACGGCCGGCAGCGCCTCTGCTCCCCCCGCCCCGGTTCGCCCCCGTCCCCGCGGGGAGCCCCCACCGAGCACCGGCCGGGCTCTCCCGGGGAAACCCGCAGGGCTGCACCGCTCCCCGGGATAAACCGCGTTTATTCCGCCCTCCCCTCGGGGCCAGGAGGGGCTGCAGCCCAGCGGCGTGAAAAAAAAATCGGTAGGAAATAAATAAAAAAGCCAGGAAAGGGGAGATGCCCTAAACCAACTCACTGCAACCAGAGCCCAGCGAGGAGCAACAGACCTCATGGTTTTTCCTCTAAACACCCAACCATTTGGCAGGTAAAGACCCCTCAGGGGTGGGAGCCTTCACAGCCTTCAGAGGATGGCAGAACAGCCTCAGGAAACACGGAAGGAGCAGTTGGGGGACATTTTCTGCAGTGCTGCCTGGCCTGGCTGATAGAGCCTGAACTGATCCACCATGGGTGGGTGGCTCCAACAGTCCCCCTCGGGGACAGCAGTGGGACACCCCAGGGGCTGGCACAAACCCCCTCAGATGATCCCCCTTGGTGCTGTTCTCAACAGTGGCACCCAAAGTGTCACCCCATACCACAGAGGGGACTGAGGGGCTCTGCCTGGTGGTGATGAGCACCCAGAAACCAGCTATGGGAAGGGAAAACCAGCAACCTGCTGCCCCAAACTCTGGGCTCTAATTATCCTCCCTTTTGTGCAGCAGGAGGGACACGGCCGCCCTGCGGGGTCCAGCTGAGCGTAGGCACTAGGAGGAAAAGAATAAACAAACTGTGGCCAGACATGAGCGTAACAAAATCTTTAATGTGCCTTTCTCAAAGGTAGGCACGCGTTGTGCGCGTCGTGCTCGGGTGCCTTCAGACAACAGCGGCTGCAGAAGATGCACCCAGGTAACACAGCAAAATGCCACCGAGAACGGCAGTTCTACATCACAGGAGAAACTCAAAACGAACATGACCTCTTCCAAGCCCGACTGTGAAACATTCATTTCTTTTCTAAAGTGCTGTCTCACCGCTGGTCACCCACCGCGTCGAGTCACTTGAAGCTGAACTGGTGCGTGCACTTCCCGAGAGGAATTCTGTCCCAGCAAACGGGCAAACAAAGTGGTCACAGATCTCTCCCATCTCCCGCCCCTTCAATTCCAGCGTGTTCAGCATCAAACGGTGTGTTTTGCCAGAGCAGCACCCAGAAATAAGACCTCTCCTCCTAGCGCCTTGCTCTAAACCAGTCTCATTCCCAAAGAGAAAACAGTACTCCTGTCACAGCCCTTTCCCCAGCAGCGACTCCCAGTTAGCAAAGTGCAAACTGGAAATTTAGGAGACAGATGCTGCTGACCAGACCAGAGGTGAGTGATGAAGCACCTGTCAGATGCAACATCTAGTATCATAGAGCTGAGGTTGGCACATCTTTCTCCTTCACTCAATACAAGACCAGGTGCCTTTACGGGCCGGCAACATTCTAACTAAGAGCCCAAAGGGATCACACACAAACCAGGGCACGTGCCAAAGCCCTCCGACCAGGGAGGGCCTCTTCACAGCCTGGGCCAGACTGGCACAACCACCTAAACTCTGACTTCACCATCTGTTGGATGGAGGAAGCTCATTTAATGCAGAGAGGGCGTAAAAAAAGCTATCCCAGAGAGGAGAAGCTGCTCTTACTCTCCATTGCTGCCCTCTCTGTGGAGCAGCCACGTTGGAGGCTCCTAAAGCTGTTTTTGCCTGCATCACCTCAAGCTCCACAGCACATTCAAACATCATCTTAGCAGAGCAGTTTTCTTTTATTTAATCTTTGCCACTGTGGCAACCAAAGCAACTCACCCCTATTTCAGAGACTGCGATTCCCACTGCTGAGTTCCAAACCAGTTTCCTCCTATTTTGTGCAGTTTAAGAGCAGCTCTTTGACATAAAAATGGAAAACAAGAGTCTTGTAATGTTTAGAAAGGATGGATGAGTCCCGATTGCCTACGGAAGCCCAGGTCAGCGCAGAAAATTTTCTACTGTGGCCAGTCCTGTCCCTGCTAACCATGAGAGCATTCCTCTCTACCAGCAGCCAAAAGAGAGTAACAACCCCAACCTCTTTGTGTCTGCTCTGAAATGAGACGTTTCTCTCCCTCCAAGGGATGCCATGAGGCTAAGTTCATTACTGGTTATGATGTCTTTCCAAGAACAGATGAAAAATAAACAAAGGCAAAACATTGTTAAGGAGATTTTGGGGGAATCTCCGAAGAGCCTAAATAACACAGGAAAACGCCAACAGGATTGAGGCACTTCAAGAAACTTTACTCCGCATTCTTTGCATTTTCTCTTCGAAGCAAAACTGCCCATTTTTAGAGTACATGCAGCTACCTCTCCCTCTTGGAGGCTCACACATCAGCCTCCTGCCTGACGCTGCTCAGTGAATTTAATTTTATGTAGCTTTCAAAGTCACCTGCAGTGAAACAGCCACTCTGCACCTCAAGATCTCAGACCACAGCAGACACAAAATTAACTGGCCTGGGCTTGCAAGGAATCTCTCTAGGTATCTCAGCCACCAGTGAAACAGCTGCTCTTTAAAAACAGCCTCTCACAATAGTTTGGGATAAGTGAGCAGCACTGATACGCTCCAGACCGTCAGGAGAAGCTGCGTCAACAGAATGGAATTGGTCACGCTGGAATTTGGCCAAGCCATGTGGGATTAACACCCTGAATATTGCAAAAGGGCCACAAAAAGCTCTGCGTTAAGAGAAGAACCATCAAACCATCCTCTAAATAACTGCCACGCTCTGCTCTATCCACCACTCGCCAGATGAGTAAACGTATCACAGCAGCTCCTCCTTGGAAATCTGCCTTCCACGCACTGGTCCAGCGACACCCTGCTCAGCTTGAAAAAACAGAGAATAAAAGAAGAGGAAGAAAATAATTTTCCTTTTCCCCTGTTGCGTAAATCAGAGGAGTCGTTTGGATTTTTTTTAACCGTTCACAAAACCTTTGAAACTCCAGAAAAAAACACACTTCTCCAACTCTAATTCAACTGTCCTTTTCTTGTCAAACACCAGGCTAAGCCAACCAATTCTGATTTGACGTTCAGCCTTCTCACTTCAGCTGATCTTGTCAAAACATTTTTATCTGTTAGCACCAGTGTAGGACTGAGGTTCAGAAATGTTTTGAGGCCACCACAGAAACACTTGCTAAAAACATTCAAAGGTGGTATTAAAACAACAAAAAAAGACATTTACTAGTTTCCACAGGACTTTTCCTTCATTATTCCAATTTAAGACTAAATATTTCTAAAACTCTACGCAGCATTTGGTTACTCACTGCATTGATGAAAAGAACCCTGAAGTAAGAACTGGGCTTGTGCGTTGAAACCCCTTAGAGAGGGATTCTTAACCTGCAGGTCTACTCATAAAAAGCATGACTGAGGCGATGTAAGAGATGTATGGCAAGACACACAGGAAGAGAAATGGGCACTTAGGATACAATCAAGCTCACGAGAGTTAAAGAAAGAGAAAGTTTGGGTCAGTGTGATTCACTAGAAAGTTCTGTGTTTAAGGTGGCTGAGAATGCGTGGCCAGGGAGTGGGAACCAAGAAGCAGCTGCTGGCAGCAAAGAAAAGGAAAACTGAGGTTCTGTGCTCACTAAAGAGGTTTTAACTGATTTCATAACAGCAGGACAGCTGTGCAACACAGAGAAAAGAATACGGTGCAAACAGCAGGCCATAAGCAAAGAAATAAAGCTGTGCAGATGCAGTGATAGGAGGTGACGTTATGTTGGTTAAGCAGCTCTTAAGCCAGGATCCCTCTGTGTGACCCAGGGCAAGCACAGGAATTCACCCACTTTATCGGGTGCCTTTTCAGAGCACAGCCTCTGGAAGGTAGTTGTCTGCTCGGTTCCTCACTCCACCCACTACATGTGCGCCGATATTAGAGGAAACAGAGAAAAAAAGTGCTCAGTTGAACAACTTTCAGCAAAGCAGTTCAGTGTCTTCAGCAGAACTACAGTCGCCTTCTCCTTCTGCTTGGTCCCAGGAGGTGATTTCCTACAGGCTGGTGGAGCTCTGGGAGCTCTGACGTTTCCCACAGGCTCACGGCAGAGCAAGGCCTTCAGTCTCCCCTCCTCCAGAAGAACACCAGGTAGCCACAGCCATGCCCCTTTCAGCCCTCCTTCCTCGCAGCGCTGTCAGGGCTCTTCAGGGCACACAGGAGACTGCAGAACAGCTCATACCAAAAGAAGATAAGGCCAGTAGAGACAGCAGCCTTCAGCAAGCTGGGCGAAAGGCCCTTAAAGAATCCACCTGGGCCCTCCTCTCGCATGATCTGCCTTACGCAGTCCAGAAGACCCTTATACGTCCGTACCTGGGAGAGAAATAGCAAAAAGGTTACAAGAGAAATCCAGCACAGCTTACCTGGAAAAGAACACAGCAATACCAACAATATCACAGAAACATAACCTAGACGTGCAGCCTGGAAATACCTTTCTGGCTATTATCATAACCAACTGAAAGCTTCAGAGAGTCAGTTTGCAGAATGGGGTAAAGGAAAAGTACGTATTTTGCATCAGCAACGGCTGACACAGGTGATTCTAATCTTATGAAAACCAGCCAATTCCAACACTTCTCACCTGCCCAAAGGCTGCCCGGGCGTGCTCAAAGCCCCCCACTTGCAGTCGTTTTTTGAACAGGTCAAAAGGGTAAGTGAGGGTTTTGCTGATGACTCCAGCGCAGCTGCCACAAACAAGGCTTTTAACGTTGCCTGAGAAGCAGAAAGGGGAGAGGATAGCAGGGAAGGAAAAAAAGAGGATTAGCATGGAGTTCTCATTAAAGATCATGAGAGGTAAGTTAAAATCACTTTTCAGAAGAAGTAAAGCCAAAAAGGCCCCTTAAAGTTACACCACCTCTTCTGCATAGTTTGGCCCACAGAACCTCAATCTGTGTTTCTGTGTCAGGCTCACAATGTCCATTGGAGCCAGAGCATAACAGCTCATTTCACTGATTTACCCTTTTGCTCTACCAAGCGGCACTGCACAAAAACCTCCCAGTCACCAGAGAACCTGCCACTAGTGGATGGACAAGCTTTCATGCCCCTCAAGTAAAAGCCCCATCACTGGAAATCTTGTGCTCCTGATTGCTCCTCCTGACATACTCTGGAGTAAGTCACAAGCTGACACTGCCTGATGATTTCAGAGGCTTGTGAGAAATGAGTTTTGTGATATTAGACTTTTTTCCTGAAAAACATGAGTTCCCATCAGCCTCTCCCACCTAAAAGCAAGTATGCAGACATGATCTTGAAAATTATATCTCCTTTGCTGAAGAAATTCCATTGAGGAACCAAAATACGCTGATGCTGCATACACTGTTTCTCAGGGAGGCACTAGTATATAGAACTGTCAAGGTGACAGGTCCCATCAGGATGAAGTTCTCTTAGAACAGAGCTACAAATCAACATAAAAATATCAAATCAAGAGCTTAGAAGTTTAAAATTAGGTTAAATGGATCCTCCTCTGTACCAGCTGTGCTCAAATCTGCAGGCAGATTTCCTGGGGAAATCCAAGAGTCCCGTCTCCACAGCACTAATAAAACAGAGAAAGATTACACCAGCACTGTCTTCTTCCCACAACATTAATAACGTGATGCAGCTCAAGAGAGAGTACCCTGGCCTGTGACACTTCACTTTCCCACTCATCCACATTTCCAATATGGTTATTCTATAACAGGAGCTGTTTGGAAATTTCACTTTTGCAACATCTGTGCAGGGGTAAGAACAAGAGATGGGAAATGGAGATACTTTTCAGATGTTATATCAAAAAGGGTGATAGGACACACAACTGAGCTCACGTCAGTCTCCAAAACGAGCATTCACCCTCTCTTTCTCTCCAGATCGCACTGTCCCAAGTGCCTACCTCCTTTCTTGCCTTCAGCTGGAATCATCCATTCAGAAAACTGTTGCAGGATGTTGTAGAAGGAGAACTGGAGACCAGCATATGGGAAGATAGCAATGATTGTGGGGGTCAAACCTCTGTAGAAAGTCCGAGGCCCTTCTGTCTGGTACATCGTCACCACGGCATGGTGGAGGTTGTGATAGATCTAGACAATAAAGGAGAGGCTGACTCTCTAGTGAAACAGGCTTAGAAACAGCAAACCAAAAGGTCAGGTTATTTCCCAGTAACGATGGCAGGCATTTCCCACTGCCCAAAATAACAACTGACTGATTTCCAGCACACAGCCACAAACACACTAGTTTTGCGCATCTTCACACAGTATTCTCAGCTAAGCCCTGGTGACTCTTACAAGTAAACTGACCACCTAAAGCTGCCTCTGAGCCACAGCAGACTAACCAAATAGCTCTGTACTGAAAAGCCTGGTGTGACCTAGTATCCCACATCCAGTCTGTACTTCTGAGCGGAAGACATGAGGCACAGAGCTGAGAGGTGTGGCCTGAGACCACTTGCATCACAGACATGATTATTTATTTTTTTCTGAACAGCTCTGCTTGCTCCTACAACAGAATTCATGAGATATATATTGTGATTCTAGTGCAGGCTAAGTCGAAAACCAGAAGTGGCTCTGATACAAACCCATATAAATCTAGGTATTACACACCTAATTAGCATGGAGACGAATTCTTGCACAAATAAGAACACGAAACAGAGGCGAAAGGTGACTGGTTTCAAGTATCACCCCCATCATTATATAAACATGACTCCATGCAAGTGGAAAGTTTCAAACATGCAATGTTTGACAGCCTTGGGAGTGCATCCTATAAATGGACAACAGCCGAGATGAAAATTGAGTTATCCTGTTAAGGACAGTTTCTCCTTTCTGGATCACTTGTCAGGAGTCAAACACAGTCAGGAGCAGTAAAACATAATTAAGAAAGCCATGTCAACAGCACAGAGGATAACTTGGCAACAGTGCAAACATTGCCCAATAACACCACCTGCTCCATTATGCTAACCCACAGACTGTTACGTGCTTTTCAAACCTCCTGTACTCATACACATGAAATATTGCTACTGCTATGGATGATAATTTCAAGCATTAATCCCCAAGCATACCTTAGGCTCACCCTGAGCAGCAAAACGGGTGCGCAGCGTGTCGACAGGATGAACTGCAACAGTGGCCGTGCAAGCAGCCAGTCCTCCGCAGACGAAGTGCACAAAGGAATTGCGGGCATCGTACGACGTGACGTTGTGCACCAGTTTTGTCAAGCTTTCAAACGCCATGAACTTACAGAAACAAACACACACAGGGCAAAGGAGACAATCCTTATCACCGTCAGGCATCTCCCACTCCTCTCTCATTTCACCAAAAGAGCTCCACCCACCTCTTGTAACCCCATTCTCTTTCCGTCCTTGAAAAGTCCTTCCCAACTTGCAAACTTTCGGAGC
Organism: Gallinago undulata; assembly: GCA_026546715.1. Classification (NCBI taxonomy): domain Eukaryota; kingdom Metazoa; phylum Chordata; class Aves; order Charadriiformes; family Scolopacidae; genus Gallinago; species Gallinago undulata. Next base: position 29,972,749 of record JAOTQQ010000003.1, on the reverse strand, counting down.
ATGTGCTCAAAGAATACCTCGTGAAAATCACTGAGCAGCCCAGGGAATGCTTGGATATTCTGACCTCTGACACTCTGCTAAGTCTTGTATTCACATTTGTGAAAAAGCCATTTTAATGGTGTATATATCCTGAAGAGTATTTGCTGTATTACAGATATGCTTCCCCTTATTCTTTCAACCACTGCTCGTAAAACACGTGGTTAATATTTACAAATTAAGCATAACAATCCTGTGTAAAACACCATCATCAGCTTCATTGATTTTTTTTACTAATAAACTGTTAGGGCAACAGCATGAACAAAAGCAAAAAACTGCACAGGCTCGGAACATGAGTATCAAAGCCAAGTGTCAGAAACTGACAAGGCTTGTTTATGACACCAGATACAGACAGAACTCAGTTTGCTCCACCTCTACTAGAGCCTGGCCATTCAGAAAGCTCTGGAATATTAACTTAAGAATTATACATCAGCCTTATACAACTACACGTCTTTGAAACTGGAGCTGGCATGCGTCAGTACATTTTAAACCTGGACCTTTCTGCATCTGCCCATGCAGCCAGCCTGAAGAGAAGCAAAGCAGAGGCCTATGTATGTATGCTGGGCCCAGATGATGTCTGGTCACCTTACCTGAACGGCTCCGTAGCCAACTGAAAGGAGCTGAGCAGGAACATGGCCCTTCCAGAAGGCTCTCAATCCCTCTTCCTGGAAGATGCACTGTGCAGATTGCAAGATGCCATAATACTTAGCCCCTGGGCTTCTGGAGGAGAGCTGCTCGATCTGAAGCTGGAGGAAAATAAAGAAAATATTTTCAATTCCACGTCACATTTCAACAAGGTTCAAGTGTCCAGTTCAGGAATTAACAACCCTGTCAGCCAACCGATGTTAAGAGATGACATTCTGCCTCCCCACAGAACCACATCTAGAACTGACTGGGATGTTATTTATGTAGGGCTCTAAAAGAATAAAAGCACACAGGCAACACAAAGGTAATCAGTAGGGATGATGGTGAAATTCAGTCAGATAGTGGCAATCATTCAGAAAAAGAGGAAGAACAAACTACAAAAAACACAAGATCCCATTCAAACATACAAGTTAAGTTATATAAACAGAAGCAGTGGACACAAGATAGCCCTACTGCCTTGCATAACCTGGATACGATGTAGGTGAGGGCTGACGGGCAGATTTAGTGCTCTTTGGTTTCACAAGTGACCTGTTCACCCAGGACAAGATCAGCTGTGCTCCGAAACAGGCTCTTTCACCCCTGTCCCCAAGCATGCCACGAGGACGGTACCTGAAAGCGGATCTTGATGACATCCAAGGGACTGACAAGGATCCGAGTGACGAAGCCAGATGCCGATCCTGCTGCAGCCGCTTCCGCTGTGGAGACGCACTTGGCCTCGGGGTCATAGCCCACCATGCCTCCTGGTGTCCCCGCAGCCTGGGTAGGGGGGACAGGGGCCCTCCTGTGAGCCCTCCCCAGCCAAGAGGCTCCTTCCCACGCCAAGAGTCTACAGCATCACCCCCCTCACCTCACAGACACCCCCCATCCCGAAGCTCCCCTCACCCCAAAGGCCCACAAGCTCCCCCTCACCCCAAGGGTCACACAGAACCCGCTCACCACAAGCCCTAACGCCTCACAAGCAGCCTCCCCTCTCCCCACGGCCCCCTACGCCCCGCGGCAGGTACCGAAGGAGGAGATACGGCTCCAAACCGCGGGCGGGGCTGCCGGCGGGCCCCTGACCGCGGCTACGGCCACCCCACCCGCCGGCACCTCCGCGCCGCACCGCGCCTGCGCGATGCCGCGGGGGGTGATGGGAAATGTAGTCCGGCAGCGCCGCCCCGGGGAGCGCAGTGCCCGAAATGGCGGGGGCTCAGCCTCGGGAGGCAAGGCCTGCGCGGAGGGCCCGGCGCTTCGGCGGAGCAGGCGGCCGGCACTCAAATAAACCGGGGTTTCGGGTGTTTTTGCAGCTCACCACCAGCATTGCCGATGCACAACTGGAAAACACCTGTGAAGAGAGCGCTTGCCTACAGCTGTTCTCCCACCACGGCCTGGGCCTTGACATTCTGGATAATCACACACAATCACAGTCGCAGCAGATGTTTTTCCATCTATAAGCCACAAGGAAGGGAAGATTTTTCTACGCTTTTCAGTAGATAACAAAAGGTACGAACAGCACACAGTTTTGAGAAACATGTTCTGTTACAGCATTACAAAAAGGCCAAGAGCTCCACATCACCTCAATGTTGACTTGACTGACACAAGAATATCCAGGCCTTTCTGGGCAACCACAAGCTCCTTGACATCATCTACATTTGAGCATAATAACTAAGAGCAACTATTAAAAACTCAACCCAAACCCCTCATGAGCCTTTCCCTATTGTGTATTAAAAATTGACGACAAAATTCACAGGCACTTCCTGGAAGTAACTGAAGGCTGGGGAGGAGCCACCCACACACCCCTCTACTACAGCTGAGCGGTTCCACTTTTTTGGGCAAGAAAACCTGAAAAATTATCTGCACTGCAGGAATGGAGCCAAGCAACAGCTCCTGTGACAGCCCAAGCCACAGCTGCTACGCTTATACAAGTCCATATTCTCTAGCATTCAGCGAGGAACCCCTGAAATGCCCTCTGCATCTCTCTCCTCACGAGGCGTCGATCCGTACCACGGGGGCCCTGGAGCAGTTTGGTAAAAAGTTTAGAAAAAAAGCAAGGGAGGAAATATAGAAAAGTGCTGCTTTCCCACTTGGGCAGCAGACACATGGCCTTCCATCCTGGAAGCAACAGGATCACTCCTTTCCCCCTCCTCGCTATCTGTAATGCCACACGTGCCAAGTGACACCGCTCTCCGGTGACTTTGCTTGAAAGATTAATGAATTCAGCCAGAAATGCTGAGATTGAACTACAATGCTGAAGTCCGAGTACTCCAGGCCACAGCACCCCTTAAGGCTTTTCCCCTCCCACTACAATTTAATATCCTGTGAATTAGGTGGATCAATTATATTTTGGTCAGTTAACTGAAATAACAGACAGATGCTCAAGTGAAGAATTCAATGTATATTTATTATTCACAGTTAATTACTATCTACCAAATGCTGCTGCAGAGTTAAAGGATTAAGTACATAGGCCTTTTTTATTTAAACACTGATTTTTTTTTAATATATATACACACACAAGACATATGTCTGCAAGGCTGCATGATATACACCAATTCCAAAATAAGGAAACAATCAAATGGTCCAGGTGTAGAATGCCATAGATTCCTTTTCCAATCACTTTACAAAGAAGGAAGAAAGTGAGTGACAGCTAGCAAGGAGAGGGGGAGAAAGTAATACTCTACAGGATAGCTCTCTCTTTCATCTGCTGGAAAAATTAAAGTGTAAGGCAGAGTCCATCTCAGGAATAAAACATTTGTAACACGTAGTACAAAAAAAGGCACCCTCCAACCAAAGATTGCCCGTGCTTCCGCAGGGCGGGAGGAGATCTCCGCTGCAGTTTCTGGATTCGTTGGTGGGGTGAAGGGATCCAGCCAAATGGCCACCAAATGGAAAAATAATGCAACTGAAGATTGGCACAGAGAGCGGTGCGGCTTGATTGCTTTCCTTTCTGTCCAATTTAATGTCACACTGCTCTGGTGGAGCAGCAAATGGCCACAAGAAATGCCGTTACGGTGCGGGGTGGGGATTACAGTCATCACACAGCCTGCTGTGAATGGGGAGAGGGGCAGGGGGGGTCTACTCCAACAGTAACACTGACCTGAGGAGGGAGGAGAAACTGGAGAACAGTGATGCCAACCCCACTTTTCAAGAGCAACACGACTGCAAATATTCCCTATCCAGGCCAAAGAGACAGGCTGATTACATGCATCACGTAAAAACATTCACTAATAGCATAAAGTTTTTTCAAGCACTGTTTCTTGAGGTTTCTCTGCATTATAAAGTTTTCCATCAAAGGAATGTACATTTTATAGGACATCTCAGGGCTATTATTTCTCAAATTCCCCCCTTAACCCTCCCACCCCAAAATACTCTCTCTCATTTTCCCTGGTCATAACTTCCCCCTTTTTCTTACTTCTTTTGAGGCTCTCGGATGCAGCTCCCCACCTCTGAGCAGCCTAAGCTGCCACTTGAATGCCTTGATTTTATTTTCCTTGGAATAAGGAAAGTTGAACAGTAAGACAAATCTTAAGATTAAAGCTCCATCTCTGTTTGTAGATTTTTCTCAAATGTCCATTGATAAAACCACCCTCCTTTACACCCTTCCCCGAAAAGTATTTATTTACACATAGGCAGAAAAAAACCCCTCTGAAAAGCTCTGGACTGTCCTTTTAACTTAAAAAATAATAAAAAAGAAAATAAGGGAAAGGCACTATGGAAAAAATTACAGAATGTGCTCAACCGTACACCTTTAAGAAAAAACAAAAAAGCTGTCAGCACAGCATTAACAGACTTCAGTTGTACGTTGGAGTTTCTCAAAGCAGCTCTGTGACTCAAAAGAAATAACAAAACAAAAAGCCACACAACTCTTCTCCCTTCCCCTGCTTGGAAGCTGCTGAGCTTCAGAAGAAAGTGCCAAAGGAGAAGAGACAATAAAAATTAGATTAACACCTCATCTTTCCCAGGCAAGAAGAGCTGAATGTTGAAGGCAAAAGCAGAGACTGATGATTTTTGTTTTTTTTTAAAGGCAGGACTGTGGATTTGGTTCTTCTCTCATGTCCCTTCATGTCAAATGAAGACCGTTTGCAGAGAGAGAAAATACCAGCAGAGTTTCTCCCTTTTCCTTTAACTGCATGGCTAGGACTTTATATGGCATTAAAACTTCATGCACTGATGGACAGAGGAGGACGGGGAAACAAGAAGAGTGAATAAAGGGGGTAACCCAGGAGCAGCTGAGGAAATTTGTTATTTTCTCTTTTTTTTTTTTTCTCTCTTGCTTTTTTTTGTTCTCTTTTTTTGTGTTTTTTGTTTTTTTTTTAAAGATAAGTTTTGGTGTGTAAGTTGAACTCTTTCCCCCCCAGCCCCTGAAGTTCCGTAGAGTGAAGGAGGATCACCTCACGGTGAAAGGTGACTCAGGTTTTACCGCCGTGTGATTTTAGGTCACTGGCTGCAGTTAGGCTCTGTATGTGTGTTTACTGTTTCTCTGGTTTCTTTAAATAATCTCTAATATTTTATCTCTAGATGTTCCGGTTCACTGGGGTCACATAGTTGCGTGGAAACATGCCCGTCTGTCCGTGGCAGGCTCCCTTCCACCAGTTGGGGTCAGAATTGTCAAGGACTTGGATAAAGTCTCCCCGGCGGAAGCCCAGCTCTCCTTCCTCCTGGGGATCAAAATCAAACAGGGCCTGAACGTACGTTGGTTGCTGAAAGGGGAAAGAAAAAGATACACAAAGTGAGAATCATCCACAGCACCCGAGACTCCCTCAGGTAGGAGCTTAACTTACACCAGAGCTTAACAATAAACATTTGGGTCGTTTCATTTCCCTGTAAAGCCAGCTTCCTACATCTGTAACAAGAAGCTAAATCAGGAAAGAATGCTCTATAGAAGAGCTTAGAAAAAGTCAAGTTTCTCTGAAAGAGCCCAAACAAAATAGCAGATGACTCAGATGTTTTACTAGTATTTTCCAGTTTTCATGACCTACCGTAGATCTGTATTTTATTGCAATACAAGGGTCTTGTTGCTTATTCATCCTGTTTTCAACAACTGACAAATTTACTAATCTACCTAACACTGTGATACACAAAGTTCCCCCTAAAAACTGTATGTTGGCATTTTACACATTTTCCTTCAACCTCTCCATTATCAAGAAATTCTGTCGCAGAGCATTTTGCCTGGTAAGCAAAGACTTCCATTCTTACAGAAAAGCTCATGGTTTATTTAAGATGCATTTGCATTCTTAAAATCTCAAGGCTAGGAAGGTATCTTCATGCTTCTCATTTTCAGCCAGTTGTTTTCTCTTCCTCTGTTTATCAGTAACCCGACAGCACAGAGCTAGATGTTAATTCAGACAAACTGTGGCACCTGGAGAACAGTACGAGTTCCACGCTTCTTGTCTTCAAGCTAGAACTAGAACACTTCACGCAGAGGCAAAAGGATTTATCCATAATTGACAAAAGATCCAGTTACATGCAACATAATGTTCTGATTTCCCTGGGAAATGGAACAATACAAAGGCAGATATACACAAACTGCTCTTCTAGCACTTCGCAGTAGATTTTGGTTTCTCTTAACACTATTTAGACCCAAACCAGCAGGCCAGAGATGTTCCATATGCTACTACCTGTAACCACTTCTTTAGGAGCAAGCAGTACCGGAGCTTCACTGGCAACAAAGGGGTACAGTTCTATGGCTAGAACCACTACAAGTAGAACTATCCTTTCTTACCGTGTCTTAAAACGGGGATAAGCCCATTTTTAAATCAGAAAAAAAGAGATTATTTTCTCTGCAAGAGTATCCATAAAAATTAAGAGAAGCCGAATGTTCAAGCAGCACCAGTAACACTTGGCCAGAACTGGAGACTGGGGAGTTGGCAGGTGGGCTTTGCTTATTTCCCAGTACAATTCTGGCTGTGGGATCTAAAGATACACTTCCACAGACAAGTAAAACATCACTCAGCTTCTCTCCATCCCTACTGATTTACTCTAAGATGCAATCCCACCCCAGACAGGGGTTGCAGTAGCCCGAAAAGCGCACTCTACAGAGGACACTTCTCTTACCTGTGGCACCTGTTCAATGTCCCGGAGAAATATTTGCTGGTTCCTGGAGACAGATGTGGATCTGTGATAATCTACCAGCTCGTTCAAAGAATTGAACTTCACCACCCAGAGGAAATACTTGCCAGCCCCATCTCTAAGCACCTTGAAGTGCTGCACGTCATTTCCAAACCTAGGACGAAGGAGTGGAGAGCACAAAAAAAAAATAAATCACATTATTAGTCACTGAGTACTCCTCTTCTGGAATTGTCAGCAAAGAGCTTAGAACAAAAAGGTCCTTCAGGGCATAGCAAAAACTGTAAATAACATCAGTAACAGAGATACCAATTGGCTGATGTAAAAAAAAAAGTCTGAAAACCACTTGTTAATCCAAATACTAAATCCATTTTGAAAAAATTCCTGCAAGCTTCATATGTGCTTTTCTTACAGTAGAATTTTCTTACAATAGAACCACTTTTCAAACCACTCTGAATTTGCAGAAGGTTTGACATCAAGAATTTCCGGTGTCACAACACACTTTCTCCTGGATTACGTGCAGTATTTCAACTTTTTATTTTACACTGTATTGTCACATCACTGGTATCCAGTCTGTGTACTTTTTCTTGTATGTATACAGTCACCTGAATCGCTAAAGACAGTGCTTGGATTATCTTGGACACAGACCCTGGACTTTGCAGGACAAGTGCAAGGTCACGTTAAAAGAGCTACACCACGGTGCCTTCCATTCCATGTTCTCAAACACAAGTTTTCAAAGTCAAACAGCATGAGAGCTTTGGTTCAGCCCTTCAAACACAGCGATTTCACAACTGATCCGAGCCAGTTTACGTTTGTGCTGCTCTTGCCAGGGCCCTGTACTTCTCCCCATCTCAGCACCTCCCTCACACAGCACCACTGGCCGTGTGTGACACTGCAATATGTGAGCACCCGTTCTAGGTAAACTGCTGGGTAAACACTGCCACAGGGAGGGTAGGACTGTCTTTTCTGGCAACCAGTCTGGACTTATGCAAAAAACTGTCTTGCAAAATAAAAGGATCTCTCTGGTCCTTAAAGAAAAAACAAAAAAAAAAACCCCAAACCAAACCCAAAATGCTCAAAAGGTGATGCCCTGTCCAGCAACTTCAATTCTTTGTAACAATTCCTTCTGACAAATCATGGCATTCAGTTGAAGCTACATTTCCAAGAACTTTATTCTGAATAAAAGGAAACTCTGAAGAGGGTCCATTGGGATTTTCCAGACAAATGGCACATCGGTATTTTTCCTTCAGTCTAAACGACTGAACCAGAAGACAACTGCTCACCACTTGGCATGCACAGCTTCTATACGTTGGCTGAAAAAGTATACACTATCTTAGCTACAAAGCTAACATGAAACAACTCATGAATACTGCCTCTTGCTCTCCCTTCCTCACCCTGAGAGCTCCTCACCATTTCAAATTTTGCAGATCACTGTTAAGGAAAAAGACTTTTCTAAATTACAGAACCAGGGAAAAAAGAATCAACTTAGAAATTACCACCAGATGGCAATACTAAGTCACAGGCAGGCAGAGCTACGCTATCATAACTTTCTGTTTCTTAAAGGAATGCAGCTTCTGGAATGACGCTTCCATTCATATCTAGTATTCCAGCTCAAATGATTGTATCCAAGACAGAAATACAAACATCTCAGAAAAAACAGTGGCTTTAATCCAGTTTGTTGGCATGACTCAGTGCTACTGTACAGGAGGACAAAAATTTGGTTACAGACCAAAGATGACCAGAACAAAAACATCCTGCCGAGACAGATCACTGATAGCCACAGAAAATAGAGCAAACTAGGAATTGTGCATGAATAATCAAAAATCGTTAGGGTTCTAAACAAAATCTTGTTTATTTCTGGTAGGAAAGGGGAAGATAACAGAAAATAAAGGAAAAGGCAAAAATGAACTGCTGAGGACAGAATCCCTCCCACCACCCAATCCATGCTAAATTACTTCATATACCCTTCCAAGTTTCTAATACCTCTACTAGGTAGGCAAGAAAGTAGCATGGTATTTGTGGGCCCTGGCTAACTAGCAGGAACTCCTACTGGTTAACAGCCAGTACTTCTAGTAAGGGTATTCAAGGCTGAGAACTGTCCCTCCTCGCTTCACTGGTATAAGACTGACTTTCTTTACCATTGTGGAATGCACTTGTGAGAGATGGAAGAGGCCTCTGTTTTCCCAGACCTCAACAACATGAACTGTTGTCTAAAACTTGTGCCAAGCAGACATGAAAAACATATTTGGAAGCATACTACACAGAGAGAAAAGAGAGAGATAAAAGAGAGAGTAGTAACTTATACTGCAAAAGAGGGATAAAAGAGGACAGAACATGTACACACTGGGCACTTGGTGGCTGTAAGGAGGAGGAATGGATCCACAAACAAACCAACAGATAGTGCCTGAGACTACATGAGCCAGACAACAACATCCCACCAGGTCAGCCCTGTAGGCTTATTACAAACCACAGCATATATATTTGTTCTATTAAAGAGGGAATAAATAAGTATCACTGGAAGAACAGGAACGCTGTAGGGCAACCTGGAAGATTACTCCTGCTCCTCAGCATTGACAATCACCTGTCCTTTATCCACAAGCCCAAACGAGCAGCAGATGGCCTGATTACCCCATACCATTGCTTCTGGGCATTACTTACTTGACTGAGAGGGAGAAGTCCCCAGGAGCGCTCTCACTCTCCCTGATGAGGAAGGCACCATCGTGTCTCTGTTTGCCTAACATCTCTTCAGCCTTTGCTCGGGGAATCTTTCCAAAAAACCACCTGTGGAGTGAGGAAAAGAAAACAATAGGGAAAGTTAAGAATTTCAATCCTTTCATGGGAGAGCCAGATGTAGATATTCACACAGAGACGAAATGATTCTTAACAGTAATAGCCACACTGCACCTCTCTGCCACTCCAATACAGGCTGCTGAACCACACAGCTTTTCACAATGTTTTGTCCTGGTAATGAAGCAATCGTTGACTCGATAAGCAGGTGCTTGCAATAGCCCTATGTCACCCAATTTAGCAAAGCAGAAATGTGGTAAGAGTGAAATCCTCAAATTACAGGATTAATTTTCAGAGGCAGAAAAAAAATCTGCTTGAAATTTAATGCACTGTTCACATTTTTTGCACTCTATTGTATCTGCAGTTTAGCATATGGAACATCACAAGGAGAACCTAACATACACAACTGCTTCGCAGCATAGATCTGCTTTGTGAGACTAAGCCACCTACCCTGGGAACTCGCTGCAACCTCAGACAATGTTAAAATGTCTACTGTGGTCTGCACTGATACCTTAGTAATCAGGCCTCAGAACCCGAAGTCAAACAGATTAAATGCCCTGCTAAAGCAAGAAACTCAAGTCCCTTCATCTATCACTGAGGAATAAAGTCTCACATCTCTACATTCAAAGTTTTAATCGTCCAAACTGTATGATGCCATCAACTCAGAGACAAAGAAACCCTGCGCTAGTGCCTGGTCACTACTGAACTTCCCTTTGATATAGGAGCATTTACTATTAGTATACAAATATAACTAGTGGGGAGTAATTACATTGCCGCCTCTATTAGTTATGTCTCCTAAGGAGAAGCCACCCATGCCTTAGCCATGATTTGTAGAGCAGACTATACAGAAAATTTCAGTTGTTACGGATTAAGCACAACCCCCTCTATTTTAGTGAGTAGAAACATTTTAAAAAACCACGCACAACAGAATTTGCCAAACGCAAGAGAAACACTGGGAGTTCACTCATATGTTTCTCTTCAGAAACATCACAGCTGTAGAAACAAGATCCTATGGACTGACCCATCCTGCACAAATGCAAAGCGCATTTTGTATCAAACCCAATTTCTAGTCTCTCTCGGATCAGGCGGTAAGACATTCTCTCTGCTGAAGCAGTCGTGAGTAGCTTCCTTCAGCTGGTTGTTCTGCAGCCCAGAGTCCAACCTTTCTGACCCCTACCAGAGCACTGTAGGCAGAGACAGGTATCACATACCAGAAAGCTGAGGCGGGTGCCAGGACTGGAGTCAGATCCAGACCAAGTGAGAAAAGTTCCCTCAAGGTCTCTCTGCTTCACTGCAGAGGAGTGCTGAGCTGGCAGCCAATTCAGTTCCAGGAAAGATGCTGATAATACTTATTTCAGTCGCCTATTTTCTTGCTTTCTCCCTCAGTCGGGACCATCTAGCAGCTTTCATGCAAGTGGTCACATGAAACAGCTGCACCATGGAAGCCACATCTGAAATTCTTGACAGTTGCACAGAAGTCACGGCCACAGGGTGACCACCTTCATGACACCATGGGTAGAACCCACCTCAGGCAAACCAGATTGTCAGCACTGACCAACAGCCCCTGGGTCACAGGATTCTCACCCACATTTACATCTGCTTTTCCAGATTAACCCAAGATTAAAGGCAAACAAGGGCTGAGTAGTAGGTCACATGGCGTGGGAAAAGCAAAACCAGCTTGACAACCAAAAAGTATGGCTTTCAGTTCTGAGTAACAGATCACACAGGATAGAACCACTCACCACAGCCTCCCACCATGCAGATGATTGCCCTTAGAGGACAGCACTTCATAACAAGAGCTTCACTCACAAAGTTTACTTTCTACAGTGAAGGCTTTGGTGCAGCAAAAAGGCAGAACCCTCCATGGAACAGTTGTTCTTAAGAGAAGTTGAAGCTGTCATGAAATCACAAAGCCACCAGATCCCCCTCTCTCAGAAGCAACTATCTCTAGAGCTGAAGGAGGACCCACTACTTGACTACTGGACTCTCCAGCTACTGGCAGCCCTCGCTCCTCTGGCTGGTTTTGATATCTGCTCACCATAGGAGGCTACACAAAACCACATCCCTATACTATATCAAGGATGATGAGCCCACAGACTTATTTTCTACTACATGCAACATATTCAATAAAGCAACTCTAGGACATTCCCCTTGTACAAGGAGTATTCACTTCATTTAGCTATGCAGCTCCATTACAAAAAAAAAACATTTTGGCACTGAAAAGGATACATCTTGTTTATAAACTCGGTTTCCATGATCACCTAGACACGTTTTACTTGCTTGCAAGGCTTGTTGTGTACTTTTTATGCCCTGGAACAGAAAGGAAAAGCTTTCTCCCACAACCATCCTATCTCCAGTGATAAAGAACTTCATGGCAGTTGGTAATTCTCCTGGTGGTTTAGCATCTGTACCACTTCTTGGTACCTAAGGTGGTAGCAGAGACAGAAGAGGGACTGTCTACCTGCAGAATGCTCATTGCCTTCAAAAATCAACCAAGAGGAACCATTATGTGAAACTCTTTCAGAATTCAAAGGTAGTATTTTGTTTCCTGGGCTTCTGGCACAATTATCTGATAAGGAAGTCTTGAATTTTGCGTCTGCCAAATGTTAAATAAAGCAAGCTTCATGTTATGATTTTAGATATGTTGCCATAGTCCTTGTTTAGAAAGTGTTTTAATTCTGTTTACTTCTCAAATAATTCTCAATTACTTGCATGTGACTTGGAAATGAAAGCTGCATCTTAAAAAAAACCAACACACCTCACCTCATTTCTGTAAAAAGGAAGGGAAGCCTGAAAGAACTCAACACAACTTCTATAATACTTCCTGAAGCCTCAGAAGTATACCCTATTTTCCCCCTAAACTTTACTGAACCACTAAAAAGTAGAAGTGTATGATTAAAGTTTGATTAAAGGAACTAACACTTCCAAAATAACGATACCAAAATTCTTAAAGTTTTCTGCCAGCTATTTCGAAGGCACTTTAAATAGCAAGACTAAAAATCTTTCACAATTCTTGCATTCCCTTGCAGCTTTACTTCACTACCACTTTAGCCATTCAGGATAAAAGGATTTTGAACTCTAAATATAAGAAAAGATGAACAGCCCCCCAGATGAAAGAAACAAAGAAAGTTATTTTGAAGGACTACTGTCTACTTAAGAACACACTTGTAAAGCCTCAGAAGTGCCATGCACATATGAATCGTTGCTACAAAACGATTGCAAAAAAAATCCAGGAGAATTAGGCCAAATAAACTGACCACAACATTCCCACAGGCTCCCTGCTGAAGGGCTAAGTTTGATAACACTTGTCTCCAAACTAGCTTTGTAATGTAGGTGAACTCACCCGGTCAGCACTGCAAAACCAAATCCAGGCATTACTGCTGATGCTGCACAGCCAGAGGGAGATGCACTGATTGGTACAACACAAAGTTCACATCACGTTCAGACTCATTTCAATTGGCAGTTTGGAATTCTTTTAGCTTTACTTAGCACGAACGCTAAAGCAAGGCTGATTTCCTCCACCTAAGTTACAGTACTGCAAAGTGAGACTTCAGCAGTATCTTCAAGAAAAGCTGATTATGAACACAAACACTAGAGATACACACACCACGAGTCTGATCCAGGCCGTTTCATAAATGGCAAATTCTTTCTCTGCCTCTTTAAAGAGGGAAAGGTAGTTCTGCCACTGACCCGCACTGCTGTGTCTTTGCAGGAAGCCTCCCTGCCCAGAGCTTCCTGCAGCTCTTCTCTGAGTATCATGCCTATGTCTACAACACACATCTTTGCTTTGTTAATTGATGTGGCAATTTAGATTAAGCCTTCAGAACACAGGTGACTCAGCTGGTGACCGAGGTTCCACATCTTGCTTTCGGCTTCATTTGCTCATAGTTACAAAGCAAACTGGAAGCTTTGCAAAATAAAAGCAAGAAAAAACCACTGCATTTAAGACTAGCTGTGGGTCTGGAGGATTTAAGTCTCAGGTCCTAGGACAGGATTTAAAGCCATTTTCAGTTGGTTTCTTTCCAAATCCTCTTGAAAAAGCTCTCGTGCCACCTTCCTCCACACAGTTTGATACTAGTATGAGAAAAGGAGCATTCTCTTCCTCACACTTTGTCAGCTGCCTGCAATTTGCTTTTTGTATGACCTGCTGGACTACTTAGAGAGCTCTGCATTACAGCTAAGCTAACATTACACTATAAAAACTTTTTGCATAATTTCCCAGGGTTGTTAATGCACTGGTTAAGGCTCCCAGCACTGCTGACACATGGAGCTAACCCCATCCAGCTGCCATCAGCAGTTTAAACATCTTCAGAAAAGGTCATATTAACTATGCTTAAAAACACTACCAAATGCACCCACTTGCAGGCTCAGATACTGTTCATTTCCCTTTGACATGAAAAGGCAAAAAACTGACAGTTCTATCTCTCTAAAACAAAATACCATGGATGATCACAGAACAAAGTGATTATCATTATCACAGGAGACATCACCGCAGCATAACTCAATTGCCTGCTGTTCTAAGAAGACGTATGATGATTCAAATCAATGTGAGAGAGAAATTGCAATGTACATTTGTGATCCCCAGCGGACTGGCATGATCAGGGTAAACTTAACACTTTACTGCAGCAGAAGAGGCTTTACACAGTTTCAGAATTTTCTTGTGCATCTTTGCTTCACTTCCCACTTGGCTGCACTAAACCCATATCCATCTTCTCCTTCGTGGGACACAGTCCCTTAAAAACTTCCTTCTGCTGTTTCTAAAGAGCCTTTAGAAAAATAATTCTTGTTTGGATTTAACTGCAGTATCTTCATGGTATAAATACAGTCAACAATTAACAAATCAATCATCAGGTTTTGTGGACAGCTCCTTGTAAAAACCCTGGTTACAGGTTTTGCTGCTCCTTCCTAAACCTTTTCTCCCCTCTGAATCTGTTACTCAGAGGTTCCTGCTTTCATGTTCGGATGTTGAAGGATCCCAAAGGTTGGCAGAACCAGAGTTTGGTAGAAGACAGCAGAAATACATGAAATGCCACAAAAAAAATACCCAGTCATGAAATGCTACTATTTTCAGATGCCAGATTCTTTGTATCTAAGAGGAAATGTTCAAAGCAGTTCCTCAAACACAGTTCCCTGGAGCTGCAAATCAATGCAATAATACCTGTGTGAAACTACACGCTGTTTGAGGTTGGCTGTTTTATGAGGAAGGTGTTGGACCAGATGAATGTTAGAGGTCCCATTTGACCTAAATTGTTCTCTGATTCTATAGTCAGGATGTGACACAGACATACTAAGAGTACAGCTCCAAAGATCTTTAAATTTTTTTTTTTTTGTGATCTCTGAATGTCACAATTTTTACTCATATCTGCTACGCTATGTAAAATAGAGACTCATCACAGGAAAACTGTCAGTTTTTCCTGGGGCAATGGTGGCGATAACTCTCTACTAGAGTGTTTTCTGCTGGTTTAGGGCTGCTACCACCAAGGTCAATCTGTCTGACCCTAGAGCAAAAACACCAGAGCAACCACCAGAACAGCTTCCAAAATATCCTGCTGTACAGCCAGCTGTGAAATGAGTCACGGTGCACAACAACGCAAGTTGCAGCCAGAGATACAACTGCATCCCCATCCTTTACCTACAGTTACACGCTTTGCAAAGTACAGCAAACCTCCCTTCTGTTTGAGAGGGTGCGCAAAGTAAGATCAAGGGCATCTATCGCCAAAGCTCTACTTACGGATGTGGTTTCATTTCTATGTAGTTCTTGGGAATGAAGCCGTCTTTTCCATTGAGTTCTGCCTTGTACCAATTCTGATCGCATTCTTCATTCAAAACCTAGAGGAAAAACAGACAAACACAAGTTTACTACATGTCAAGATTCAGCAAAACCAATGAAGGCATTAGCTTATTCTTCCCATTCTTGTTTAAGACTACTCTTGCAACATGAATCTGCATAAAAATAGTCATCCTGCTCCACTGCATCTCACGAGCATTCAGAACTCTGCTGAACAAAAAGCAGGATGAGTAGTTTAAAATAGCCAAAGGAGTTTAGTGTCAAAACCCCATGCTTTCCTAAGAAAGTCACTGTAAGTCCACGTGTACTTTTAACAACTAGAATGGAATCTGTGCCAAAGATTAAGTTGCCTGGCATCACCAAAAAAATCTGTCTAAAACCTTCAAGACAAGAAATTCTGATTCTTTATCACTTCTGACAATCACTTCTTTCCTGAATTCAGCTGACAAACCTGATGCCTTCAGCATAAACGTGATTTAATCCAGTTTTTCTACATTTTTCTAGTTTGAAACTACCTCTCCTCAAAAAGATTTTATTTGGTTTTAGAAGTAAAAACCACATGGAACCTACCCCTCCCCTTTAAAATTAAGCACCACAACACTTTCTGAGGTTCTTTTTTAACTTTGCAACAATGGCCAACAAAAAGCTGAATCTGAGGGTTTGGGTTTTTTTTTTTTAAAAAAAAAAAAAGAAAGAGATGTACTTAATGTACTTAAAGCCTCAAGTCACAAAAGTATCATATGATTAACATTGCCTGAATGTGGGAAGATGAGGAAATGCAAAGAGAAAGACAACAGAAATGCAGATCCAGAGATCACATATTACACAGATGCGGTTATGGTGAAGATATCTTCCAAAAAACCAAAATCTTCATAAGCAGTTATTGCCATTTCCAACTTTTTTTTTTTCTTTTTTTCTATCTCGTAATGTTTCTTTTGTGGAAGGGTGATGGGAGCAAAGTAAAAATAAATAAAAAAGGAAAAGCAGACAAGAATTTGCAAGTGAAGGCCTTAAAATTCTTACAGCTGATGGGAGTGCTTCAAGAAAATGAAACTCTACAGATCGCTGTTTGCCGCCTTTCAAAAACGTGTGATATCAACACCCTCATCTGCCCCATTGCTGACTGCTACATACACAAGAGACAAACCTCAACGCCTACTTAAACGACACCCAGTAAAGTCAAAAGAATAGAATCCCCATCTCCTCAGTGAATTACAGTGGGCTGCAGTCACCCGCCTGTTCCTCCGCCCCAGCCAGAGGGGTGAGGGCAGGGGGCACAGCCCCAGGGGCCAACTGGAAATACCACATCAGCAGGGCCACATCTACAGAACTTTAGGTGAGCAAAGTTAGGCACATTTACAGCCCAGTTCATGTTATTTTCAGTTAAAGAGACCTTAATAATTAAAAGATCCTAAGAACTTTTATATGGATAAAAATATTCCAAGCCATCTTTTGTGCAGTTACTACTTTGGGCTTGCGTTTATTTATTTATTTATTTACAAGCCCTGTTCTAGCCTGCAGTACAGTTCAGGCATTTTGCAAGGATAATGTGATCACAGGCCACGAGCAGTTCCAGCGTGGCTCTGTGACAGGCTCCGAGGTAAAAGCCTGCAGACGGAGAGCCGGCGCGAACCGGGTGATGGCTGCTGAGCCGCCTTTAAAAGCACATCTCAAACCCCTGTACAAGCTGCGAGACAGCCTTATCTGCACAAACTCATTCAGAATACAAAATACAGGTAAACGACACCACCGGGGAGCTCTGGGGGTACTGAGTAGGGAAAATAGAAATTAAGATCAGATATGTAAAGAAGTCAATTGGATCGAGACAAAGGGCACAGGTTGAAGCCCAGATCTACAGCTCAGCCAGGGAAAGATTTCACACGTAGCTTGAATGACCAGGAAGCTCGGTTGGTTCCTACCTCAGCTGCCATCGCTGGAGCCATTTACAATGCAACACAACACAAACGTGACACATTTTGATGTGATTTCTAATAAGTCAAATCTTATGCAACATTGTGCATTCCTTTATCAAAGATGGCACGGCTCAAATCTTTGATATGATCGTGTACTACAAAATTTCATCAGAGAGCAGTTAAGGGATATAGCAGTCTGTTTTTTCCCAAAGAATTAAAAAAAATGGGTAAACTGTAGCTTCATATGAAGGATATTACCAAATATTTGTGCTTTTGGCAGTAGGTATTAAAAATTATCAGAAATTCCAATGCCCAAATGTAAATTATTCTAATGAGTTTTATCTTGCTCTGAAGATATGCTAATAGATTTAGAGAAGCCAAATCACAGAGGGCTTGGGGTACTCATTAATGCTTGGCCTGAAGCCAAAAGCCGGCGAGCGAGCATTGCTGAGGCACGCAGTAAGCTTCGTGAGCAGGGACAAAAATAAGCTGGATAAAAGGCATAGTAAGGTGAACTGCCTACACGTACACATGTACAACCTGTTCAGGGCACTTCTGCTGGAATAATGAATCCTCCACAGCTTCTCTCCACCACCCCCCCCGCCTTCAGTGGCTTTGTTTGCTCCAAGGACTTTTTCCTGCTTCACACCCAGACTGACGTATCTTCGTAGCCGGTTGTCCTTTCTAGGATCATTTTAACTGGCTGTCACAGCTCCATTCACGCCCTGGCTGACGGCCAGAGTATCCGTGCCCTGGATTATATACCAGAGGGTTGATACACACAGTCACCCTGCAGGCACCCTTCTTTTCCCCTTGCTGGGTCTTCCAGAGGCAACACAACTTGCTATTTTCTTTACACAGCTCCACGTTCACATATCATTTCAAGAGGAGTCACCTCCACAAGACAGATATCTACAAAATAATTTTTCTTTTGAGAGTGTCTCAAACAGACACCGCTGGAGCTGCTCCCAATGTTTAGTCAAGCAAAAATAACTTGTACTGAAGTACCTAAAATTCAGGACAACTTTGCAGTCACATGCACAAGGCTGGGATTCTGGTGGCTGCTGTGAAGTACTGTAGCTATTATTATGACAACTGCAGAACAGTCATGTAAAATTTCAGCTTCCAAAAAACTTATACCACTAACGTCCATTAGTGAAATACAACTAAAAAGTCAGGAACACCCGTAAGAACTCTCTGCACTGGTGTATCTGGCTTACATGTTTACATTTGACATTGCTCTTTTAAATTATAAACCCACTGAAATGAAGTAACTGTTTTAGTGTAATTAAACCATTTTGCTGCAAACCATTTTAAGAAAAGGATCCGGTAAATCCATCTACCCCATGCCTCCAAGTGATTTTCAGATAAGTAGTAAGATTAAAATTTATCACCTGGATACTTAAAAACCAGTGCTATGCCTCTAAGAAAAATAAAGATTCTTAACTGCACCATGGTAAGATTTTCCCGGACTTACAAAGCTATAAAATTTAATCTAAGTACTGCACGTATCACTAGATTTTGCTTTGAAAATTTCCCCAAGTACAAATAAATCCAGATAAATTAAGCAACAAAATGAAACTTGAAGATTCACTGCTCCAAACCGAGACAGCCTTCAGAGTGTACGAAAAACTCTAAACGGCACAAACACTTATTTATCTCAACAACTGTTAAAACCTGCTGCTCTCTGATAGCTCAGAACATAAAGTTTCCCTTTGCAGCCAATCCCCATGTCTGCTATAGATCTAACCAAGCCTATGCCAGAGCGGCTGTTCCTTCCGCACCGGGGCATCTGTGCCTGAGAGGAGGAAAAAGGAAGACTATATATTTTTAGCCACTACATTTGAACCCATACTGCCATGTGATGTCCTCAGCCCGCAGTCAGCCCTGGTTTACACTAACAGTGGCTCAAGTGCTGCCCATCAGTTTCCCAGTTTGCTAATAAAACTCCTATCAACAAAAGCCCATCTGTTCCCATGGAAATGGAGAAGAGGTGCCGCTGAAGAGGGGCACAACAAGGCAGTCACTGAGTTTTAGTTGGAACTGCTCACACAAAACAAGCATTCCTGGCCATTTTCAACCCCAGACCTGGTGAATATTCCTAAGCACAGCTTTTACACCCTTGTGAATTGCTGCACACTGGGTTTTGATCCTCTCAAAACAACTTTCAGGAACTTTCAGGAAGCACTGAACTGGAATATAACAAGCAGATCTGGCATCTCAACTCTCAAGCTGACTCCCATATGCAAACACGAAACTAAACATAAGGCCTCAAACGTACTTATGTGCTTGCAAATTTAGCCAAATTCATCAGAATACTTGCGTAAACAAAACCCAAGAAACTTGTTCAGAGAGGGCTGTGAGTTTTGGCTGAGCCCCCTCTTTTCCCTGAACTGTACGGTTTTGGGATTCTTGCTGTGCTGAGCGAACCAGAAGGTAACAAGTACAACCTGTTACCTGCCAACCTGGCTTTCCTCCTTGACAAAATTTCACTGACACTATCACAAAGAAAACAACGCAGCGTATTAGAAACACTCCCAAAGTCCCAGGAATCCAAAGAAAGTGCTCACGATGCTCAAACTAGGGCAGGAATTAAAATTTAAAAAAAAAAAAAAAAAAGGAAAAAAAGAAAAAAAGAAGTAGTGAGCAAATGATTCAAAGGCAGCAATTCTGCAACTGAATTTTTAAGCCTGGAAATTACCTGTCCCAGGGTGGAACGGTGGTTGGGAGGTGGGTTCTCACCCTCCGCGGAGGTGCTTTACCACAACTTTTCATTTCAGAGAAAAATGGCCCCTTTTCTGCTCCAAGAAGAGAGACATGAACTAGCTACAAACCCAACAAGCTTGAAGGGAAGCTACACCTGAATTCAATAGAGCAAGTTCAACACGGTCCATTCTACAGCATTTTTCTTCCCCATAAACTTACTGCAAATGGCACCACAGAACACTCAAATTTATACCTTCAGGATTTTGCAGAAGACAACCCAAGATATGGCCTGGTAACCTGCAGGTCCCTGCCTCATCCTCGTGTTGCACAAAATCCCCTGAACAAATGAATCCTCCTCACTCTGGCTGCCAAACACAATCAACAAGGTGGCTGCATAATGGAAATGGCATCTTAAAGAAACCTAGGATAACTTGCACGCCAAAACGGCACTGTAATTCATGTCAAGCCACACCAGAGCTTTTCTTTTCTTAGTTTACTCAGCATGACACACAGTACAGTTAAAATCAACTTAAACATTCAATGCAAAAAAATACATCAGACAATTAAGGTGACTAGCTCAAGAACATATAACTGCTAAAATATTTTAGGCTTTTCCTTAAATTCAATTTATCATAAGCACACATACGAAATGCAAAATATCCACATTTTTCAGATGAAAACCTAAAGAACCATGTTTGGACATGCTTTAAGACTGAATACTTGCTCTCTAGACAGATATAAAAGGCTGTAGAAACCCTTAACAACCACTGAGCAAGTGTTATTGGCAACAGTCAGAGAAAGATTGTTCCTTAACTTGCACTCAGCTACCAACAGTGTAATACCTAAATAATGCATGTAGATTATAACAGAATGCAATAACGTTTTATGGATGCAGGTTTTCATTCTCACCCTCACTCACATTCTCAGTAGCACTATAGAAACACTTCTTCTACCATTATCTTTATAAAAGGTACAAAAAGACCATAAATAAATAATTTCAGAAAAGTCTTCCCAGCCCAACTAGGAGGTACAAGGGCCCTTCATCCCCACTCCTCGAGCAGCGCTTTTGTCAGAAGCCGTATCTGAAGTGACAATTGCTGCTTCACCAGGGCGCACACCCTGACTTTTCCCACTTGCTGGGGCAGGCCAAGCAGCTGAGAGTGGGAATCAAGGACAGCAAATTCTGAAGCTGTTCAAATCCAAAGTCTGGGTTACACAGTGCTGCCTTTAGGCATATTTTCTTCTTAAAGAAACTAAGGTATTTGTATTTATCTTGAAGGAACCCAGAAACTAGTCCAAAGTAAAATACAAGACAAAGTTGAGAGACGACAAACCAAAACTGACAATGAAAGTCACAGGACTTTCAAAGCCACTCCAGGATCTAAGCTCCTCTTTCCCAACTGTAAATAATATTGTC
This sequence comes from Gallinago undulata, assembly GCA_026546715.1. Classification (NCBI taxonomy): domain Eukaryota; kingdom Metazoa; phylum Chordata; class Aves; order Charadriiformes; family Scolopacidae; genus Gallinago; species Gallinago undulata. The sequence continues at coordinate 29,951,415 of JAOTQQ010000003.1, read as the reverse complement.
TTCCAAGTCTGTCACACAAATCTACTCCTCACTGGAGGTTTTTTCTATATAAACATTTACAGGTAAATCCAGTATTCTCTGAACTTTCAGAAAGGGTAAATGGGGAGAAGTAGCTGGGTAAGATTACAGGAAATGATGTTGCTTTCAACTTCATGAGATAAAGGGAAGTTGCAATTACAATTCCATGTAATATTTCACCATGCGAAATTTCAGATAGATACAGTGGTCAAGAAATCCACAGTAGCAGTGGCTGCCAAGTACAGTAAAATATGTTGTAACAAAGCAAAGTCCAGAGGAACGTAGGTAGGAATTAGCTTTCATTTCAAAACCATCTCTCTTTTTTTTTTTTTTTTAAATGTAACATAAGAATACTTGGGGCAACTTTAAGTTAGCCGAGGACAGAACTGAACCCAGACTAACTTACCCTGCCCCTCAGGCCTTGCAAGTCTTGTACTACTACCTCCCTTCTGACAAAAACCTTCAATTATGAAGATGTATTTAGTTATTTAAGATAATAGGAGAAAGAGAGAGAGAAGTTAAAAAAAAAAAAGAACAATCTAGACAACAATTCTCTTTCCCTATGGCTCACCTATATTTTGTTTACATGGCACAAAGAGATGGGAGGAAAAAGCCTGCAGTATTTATAGTGTATTGTAGTGACCTCCAAAATGTCTGAGGCAGGATCCTGGAAGGAGTCAACAAAGCTTAAGAAACTTTGCCACAGGTCTCATCTTCAATGACGTTTTCCTCAGCATAGGAAGTTTCCACCAGCACAAACACATGGAAGTAAAATGATAGCAAATTCACCAGTTCTGCCTACGCTGCTTGTGAAGGATAGCAAGATGTCAGCCGCAGCAATTACAGAATTTTCTTCAAATTAGTCCTCCCACTATCACCACTTGTATAAAGGTTAAGCTATAGATACCACAAATTGCGTGTTTTCAAGAAGGTTGATGCAAAATCTCCATTATAGAAAGAATGGTAGCCTGCACTAAAAATCAGTATCAGTGATTTTACAACTCAAACAAAAATAGCTTTACAGAGCTAGAAGTAGCTACAGCCAGTGTTCTAATTAGGCTTCCCTCATCTAAAACATCCGCAAGGGTTTCAGTAACAGCAGATAGTCTCAGAAGTGAGATTCATTTTATATTCAGCAACTTTTATGGTGCTTAAGTGAACACCAATTCTGACGAACCTCATAACGTAAGGATGACCGTTCGACATTTGGACGTTGCAGTGAATGCACTGTCTCATTTCAGTGCTTGATCAAAATGGAGTGCAAAAAAAAGGAAAAAGATTGTTATCGCAGCCCAAGCTCTGCAGCTTGGCTCGCACACACAGAGAGCAGAATGCTACGGGATTCACAAGAGCAGTTGCTTAAAAAGAGGAAGGGGAGTGTTGTTTTTCCCCTAACAGACCAAGGGTTAGTTTACAGTGACTAAAGACCAGGACCAGCCGCCTTTTATAACTAGCTGTAGTGTTCAGGATGTTATCACGGAAACAGAAGACAAAACATCCTTCCTTAATCTCAAACCCAATCCACATCTAATTTGGAAGCACTGAAGAGCACAGCATTTTGTCAGTTTTCCCTTGTGCAGGGTAGATTAGTTTACTCGGGTAAAATTTGCTTGCAAATGAGTGTCCTTCCTCATTGAGCTTTTATTTAAAAAGCAAGCACATTAGACATAAACACTGTTTAATTTAGGTTTAAGCAAGGTCCCAAAAGAACCACCATCAGTAAAGCACACAAACTGAAGAACAGGTCAAGCTCTGAAGCCTGGAGAGCTCCATGCCATCTTCCCCTCTTTTTACCAAGGAAAGTAAACAGCCTTCAATTCTGACTAAAAACCTTCTCTATTTGGGGAAGGTTCAAAATCCAAAACCACACCCCAAAATAACTCAAATGCATGTGTGTACAT
>JAOTQQ010000003.1:29910322-29949396 GCA_026546715.1 Gallinago undulata | reverse complement strand
CATGTGTGTACATAAAGAACAGAGTATACATTGCCTTAAGCATCTAAATAAATTCTTAATTTTGAGAAGAAAATTTTGGAAAGAACTACTTTTACCTAGTGGTCAGAGTAAATTTTCCTGGTTTCTATTCCTGTATCTGCTGCTAATGCAAATGCTGTACATTCCAGGCCCTCTTAAAAGAGGGGCTGTTTCCAGCTTTTCCTTCGAGTTTAGCAGTGTGGACACCAAGTGTAAAATACATATGTTATCATATGCTCTAGACTACTTATCCAAGCAAAACTTTTTAGGCCTTTAATGAAATTGAAAGGCTTTTGTAAGAGCTCTTGGCACAAACTCTTAAGGACGAAGGTTGAAAGTCACTCTATCAGAAAATAATAATAATAAATAATCTATCAAGCATTCCAATGAAAGGCTTTCAGAGTTGCTTTCAGATTAAAAGAGAAACACTGCAGAAATATCAGCAGTGAGCTTGTGGCAGTTTGCAAGTGTATCAAAATAGTACATTTCTCACTTACACAACTTCTCTCATGGTGCAGGCTCTAATGTAAACCATTACCTGATGGTGTGTATCAAACAGAAAAAATGAAAAAGGTAATGAAGAACAAGCAATCATAACATGTGCTTGTCATTCCAGCCATGGTTGCCCTTTTAGTTTTACAATACAAATGAAGCTGGTCACATTCAGTAAGAGTGTAAAATACCCCGGGGAAATACACATGCATGACAGTCCATACATCAACTAGATGCACAGCTTGTGAAATCCATTCGTAATCTGCTTTGCATAACTATTTCACTTGAATACCCTGCAGTTCCTACTTCTATTTGCATGTGTCCTATTTTGTCCTAATATCTCTTACTAAAGTGCAGTGCCAAAGAATGTATTTCTCCCAATCTCTGAGGAAGCAGGTACACCCATTTCACAGACTGGGACAAATCCTTTGTGATTATACAGCAGAGCCAGGACCAGAAGGCAGAGTTTGTCACTGGTTGTCCCACATGATGCCTTTAAGCACACCACAGCCGTCAACATGACTAAAACGTTCAGCAGAGGACAAGAAAGGCTTGCATTTCATTGAAGAACACTGTATTGCCACAGTAACAACGAGCCCTTAATCATCTCATGCTCAGTACCCTAACCCTCTACAAACATGAAGTCCCCAGAACCCCTCTATCGAGAACGAAATATAAGAAATGATGAAATTAAGACCGTCATGTTTTCTATTCCAAATGGAGGATGTGTACCATTATTTCTTCTCTACCTCAATGCCCAAGACACCACCAACTCCAACATTCCACTCCTGCACTTTCATTCCTAATTACCACTTTTCCTAGCACACAAACTCAAACAATTTACCTCCCTCTTTTAAGCAGATAAGAACAGTTATTTGTGGAGTGACACTGAACAACTGCTCTGTGTGAGAGGTCCTCTCCTACGCCCATTCTAATGTTTACACACAATAAAGTTGCTACAATGTACATAAGTAATAGCAGGTTAAAGTCTAAAAGGATGTATTTAGGAAGACAAACTGTTTATGAAGAGCTGTGTATACAAACCTTCAAAGGTGACTGCAGCCACTGAAGCTGAATATGGCTCAGTTCACCTGGCATCCTGCAAAAATACCACCCCATGCAAAGCACCTCTGCTCCAGTGCTGGAAAAGCTGGGCAGGAGGAACGATGACTACTAGTGGAACAACCTAGACTTACTTATCCTAAATTTCTTATCAAAGACTGAGTAAGTAAGTGGACTTCCAACTACAGTGTTTCACAGCCAATGCCTAAATGTACCGAGTTGAAGAATTACTTTGCATGTTGTATAGGTATTACAGCCCTGTCTATACATCTCATCAGTTTTGCTTAAGAGTGGGACATCACCTCGATTTCAATCAGTTTTCCACTGTGATGTTTGGGGTATTTTCAGAGGAACTGATACCTAGCTAGTTATTCCTCATCCTTTATTAGTGCAGCTGATTATTTCTGCCTACGTGTATGACAGAACGTTAATCCTTGTAGAATATCTTCCTGTTTTTATAACACATTTCTTCAAGCTATCAAGATAGTTTTAAATTGTATCTTCAGCATGCATAAACCCAACTCACCTAATCACCCAGTTCATTAATGCAATATTATCATACCTAAGATTATATTGTGGGAAGACACTCAAGTGCAAGAGTGAACCACTGCTACCTAAGCTTGACTGTGGTTTTCTAAATATCTTTACAATCTCTCCTATAGTAAGTAGGTTTCAGTTCAATAAGGTCTCCCTGGCTGCTTATAAACCAGGCCGCCAATGTCAGTGGACCTCTAGGCTTGATAGCCCAGGATGCACCGACACATTTAAGCGATTAACAATATGTCTTAAGACATTATGAAAACTACCATCTTGATGTTCTTTGAAAACCTGGAAAAGGTTAAAGAAAAAAAAAAGCACATGCCTTGCACTGGCAACCAGAGTATTTGGTGAGAAGCAAGACAGACACCAATGTTAACTGCCAGCTACAGAGCAAGCCACAAGGAATAAATGTTAAGGTTGCCCAAAACCACTACCAAAAACCAACTGCATTTCAGTGGGAAATACAATTAGAAACACTATCTGCTACATTTTAAAACACATTAAGAAAAGATACAACCCGTAAAAGCCTAAGAGAAAAAATTCAAAAGTGTTGAAAACACAGAACTTCATTTTTTGCTTTTAAAGGAAGTAAATCAGCTCAATCTGCAGCTGCTCTATATGGTTTTTCCACTGAAAAAGCTATTGCAACCACACGAGCAAAAAGTTCAATGTGCTTCCAAAGATCAAGACAAGAGGTAGATTCCTGTTGACTGTTAACAACATTTGGGGGGGGGGGGAAAGGCTTTTAGTGCAATTGGTATATATTTACAAGATAGATAATTCTCAATTATATTTTTCTTTAAATGCATGGTTTTGTTTAAACTGTTTTATGACAGTATTTATTATGCATTCATTTTACAGTGTGGACAAGTTAACAGAGCAATAAAACCCTTATGTTTCCTTCATCTGTTTTTAGCATTTAAATGCTTTAGGATTCTACTGGCATAGCTTCTTGCATCTAATATTGATTGCTGAACATTTTATAGTAATGTAGTTTTTACAGAATGTGAAACAGTCTCTCTCAGCTATTTGCCAGAAAGATATCAGGAATAATATCTGACAACTAATTATCTATAGAACAAAGTTCCCTAGGTCAATTATACCTGATATGCCATATTAAATATATACGTATTTGGAAAGCTATTCAACACTTTAATTATTCTTAACTTTTGTACATTTCAAGTCTCTTACTGATGGTCCTCAAAAACCACAGTTGTTAAGTTACGCCTTGAAAGGTGGAATATACTTATTCAACTGAACACAGAGCTAGAAGCCAAATCCAGATGACTTAAACCTGCGTCCAGGATTGAGGATGTTTGCAGTCATCTGTCAAAGCAGTCAGAAATTAAACTGTTAGTACAGATACTGCACACATCTTGACCTCAGAATTAACATCTTACCAGTTATTTCATAGCCAGCATTAATTCACACCCAGCTACAAACTCGGAGGCCTGACCATCAGTTTGCAGTGGGTAGATGTTTGGCAGCGGTGCTGGTTGAGTTGGTTTCTGCAGTCACTGCTGTGTGGCTGCACCCTCCCACGTGCCCCCTGAGCTGTGCTTACAGGCAACTTGTGCAGGTCTACAGATTGGGGAACTGATCTGCAAAACAGTCTAGGGAGGCGGTGTGTTTTTCACCTGTCTCAGTTGACTGGTTGGCTACACAGATACTTCTATGAGCAAGCACAGGGTACAACTCTGGGACTGAAGGAAGCGACTGAGAAGACGGGAAGGAAAGGAATAGGGCAGGACTGCTTGAGCAGGCACTGCCATGAGGGAAACACCCTTCGTTCCAGTTTCAAAAAACACAAAAAAGTCCTATCCTACAATTCTTGTACAACAAACAACCCCAAAACTTACGTAATAATTATTATCTCCGCTTAAAGTTTTATCTAGGCAAAGTTATACAGAGCAGACTACGGCAGGAGGTGGACAAGAGTTCAAGGAGGTGCGTGTGGGTGGCCCTGCAAAGGGGCAGCAAAAACCCCAAGAATCAACTGACTGAGTGGGAGGAGGGGAAATGGGGAAGTGGGAGTGAGGGACTCCACTGAGGTTTAGAGGTATTTGTGTCTTCTGATGATAGACTCAACTGGGGTATTACAACAGCTTTTTCTCAAGCTTTATACAAATTGAAGCCGAAACCTTTATGGGTAAGATGGAAAAAAAAGTTACCTGCATGTCAGGCAGCCAGGTAAAGCTAATCCTCATCCTGATCCTGGCAAGAGACACCTGAAAATTTTTGTAGCACGGAAAGAAAAAACGCAGACTTTATGCATGAAAGAGCTATCAAGTTCAGGGACGCTTAACAAGAAAGACTGGTGGGCTGATCAAGTCTTTTTTTTCTGCTCTATACTTTCACCAATGACTGCTGTCTGTCCTTCTGACAAGTTTAATTCTTTACATGTTACATCACTGACATGCATAGCAAAAATCATCCCTTCCATCGAACAATGCAAAACTGCACACATGGGGAAGAGCAGGGCTTTATGACTAGATGTTAAAAAAAACCCAAAACATGTTAATACCAGTGCGTAAAACTCAAACCTATTAGATATAGGATGTCAAGCAAGTGTTAAGTGCAATATCCTTTCTGCAGCAACTGAACAATCAATATTTACTAATTTCTTACACATCTAAACCACATGTACTCTTCAGCCAGTCCCTAGAGCATACTCTGCAATTTGCATTTGAAAGTACAGAAGAAGGAAAAGCCCACGTTCCACTACCTTGAGACAGCTGCCCCAAATGTCATCGCTATTCAGTTCAGACCCCAGCTGCAAAGGCTGATGACTTTGGCTGATGAAGCTGAAGTCTGCCATTTCCTGTTAGCGCCAGAAAGGTTTTACAGCCTTAGTGATCTAAGAATAGTATTATCATCATGTATTTGAACTACAATTTCCCCAACTTGAAAACGCATCTGTCACTCCCCACTCATGCATTTCAATCCCTACCCTACTGAAAGTGAAGTAAATGGCGTTGAAATCTCACATAGAGATGAAAAACGAAAATTACTTTTAAAAGGTCCGCATAGGATTTTATGAGCAATTGCTGCAAAGTGACATCAGTTCTCTGGCCAGGATCTGAGAATCCCTCTGCAAACAGTGTCAGTCCATGCAAAGAAGCCCGTATTTCCTACTGCTGTTCAGAAGGGCAAGAGCAGTTGCATTTGTGCTTTTTGTAAAGCATAATTGTCGTTGGCTATAAAACTTACCAGGCATATTGATGGAGAATCAAATGATATAAATGCTTGTGGGACCAAAGATACAGATCTTATTAAGTAGACTTCACACGCTGGCAGAGCGGAAAAGACTAACTAGTGATAATTAGACCAGAAAATAGAACTTAGAAGTACCGCTGAAAGCCCTTCTACTTTTCTATGATGTTAAGAAAAAAATCGGTCTCCAATCTCAAGGATATATGAATCTTTCAGATGAAGGCTTACTGCAGTTGCCTTAAACCAACAGATAACACAAATTAATGACTTGCCTCAAGAATGCAGAGCTTCTACAAATCTGCTAGAATTTTATGCAGGAGTCTTATGGTTCTTGCTTACAGAGTCAGCCCTTTACTCAGACTGACTGCAATTTAACTCCTGCTTTGTCAAGAATGAAGTACAGAGGGGAAAAAAAGAAAAGTTTTGCATTTGCTACAGCAAGGGTTCAGTGAGCTTATTTGAATTATTCTCCTCTTACAACAGAGAAGATGAGTCACGTCAAGCGTCAAAGTCACTGAATCCTCAACATCCTTATTTTTCCTTCCACCCTTTACAGCTCCTCACAGAAGTTATTACTGGGGGAGTGTCACAGCAGCAGCCCTTACATCACCATCTATCCCCCCTTCCTCCTCCTCTACCTCAAATGGAACAGGCTCGCTATCACTAAGCCAGCTCATGCAATTCTTTATTCTTTGCAATTTCCTACCTCTCATTTGAAAAACAAATACTTCACTGTTATCTAAAAATATATTAAAACATTGCCAGCAACTCAGCACTCAAAGCAAAACAACCATCACCACCCAGTGTGAATGCACAATAGAAGCAGCATTTTGGGAAGGCAAATTTTTAAGGAGTTTGAGAACAGCAAGAAAAATAAAGGGCTGCTCTATAATCACCAAGAGAATGCTGTTCTGCCATCATGAGACTCAGCCAAATGTATAGCCCAAGGGCAGGAATGGAAGACTGCAGTTTGACAGCAGCAAAAGTGTTCAGCAGCAATACCAGCTTAGGGTACGTTGATCCAATTCCATGCCAAAGCCATTCTGCCCCTTTGCAGCCAGCACAACTACTTCAAAACCAAATCAAAGACAACCTTAGCTAAAAAAACAAAACCAACAAAAATAAACCAGGAAACTAAACCCCTCTCCACTGCTGGCTCTCTTCTCTGACCAGTTCACAGTGCAACTCTACAAACGTCCGCACTACCACAAGAGAGACACACAGAACAGAATATCCCGTTTGTGAAGATGCGTCCCCAAGGCAATGATTCCACAAGTGAAGTTTGTGACAGAGCTATGTTAAGCTTCTCACAGTACTTTCTTCCCTCCAGCCATTCATTCTCACCTCTGCACTCTCCATCCCCACCCTGTGCTGGCCCAAGTTTTTGAGAAGTTAGCCAAGACCAAAAAGGTTGAAGAAAAAAACCCCATAATTTGCAAGGGCTCCACTTTTCCCCAACTTGCTTCACTTACATGAAAACTTTTATCAACAGAGCACAGGAATTAGCAACTAGAGGAAAAGCTCAAGTGGTCCCTGTACTACAGAACAATGAAGCCTAATTAAGAGTTATACACTGAATGTACTCTAAGCAGTTGGGGCAGCAACTTCAGTGATATTCCTCCACTTCATGCTTCTCTCTAAGCAAAACCAGGTGTAACAATATATACCATTCTACAAAAAGGTCCAATTTAGATGACCTATAAAAATGACAGAAACAGAGAAGGAGAAGGAACTTGCTTCCTTCTATCCCAACTTTGTTTCATGTACTAATACAATTTTTCCCTCTCCTTTCTAAACCTCTTCCCTGTCCTCCAAATGCAACTTCAGGATGGGAACTAGCAAATACTCTTGATGATCAAAGATGACCACTGGAACAGTCACAGCAATAGTCAAATGCTTTAAAAAGAGGTCCTGCAGTATCTAATCTGGAAGAATCCATCAGTGTAGTACAATAAAATCTCAAATATCCTATTAATCTGTTTGAACAGGAATTACAACATAATACAAATCTCTTCACGACAGAGAACCATACTTGCTTTTCAACTCCCACAATTAGCAGCTGTCATTTTCCTTTCGTTTTATTTAAAGGCTGAAGAAGCAGAAACACTTAATTCATAATTGGTGCCTGAAAGCATGGAGAACAGAGCTTCTTCCACAAGTTTAAGACAAAGACCTCTTGTAATCTTTGAGTCCACCTGACAATGTTTGCATTAGTGTTCTCAGTAAAACATATTAGTGCAGAAAAGAGTCCCTTCCTTCATCACAGACAAGAAAGTTAACCCTTTGCAATCAATTAAAGTTGATCATGCAGGAACAATAGCAAAATTGGGCTGTAGATACTGAAAAACTAGGGACTTCGGTGCTCCAATTCAGTTATCCCTTCTTTTAAAATACACAGCTACGTATTTTCCTACATCTTGCATTAACTTCTGTGTACTCGTAATGAGATCAGGAGACGTTCCACTTAGTTTTATATTTTCGAGTGTCAAACACTGGTACAAAACTCTGAAAAATACCATTTCTTTTCAGAAAAAGCTAGGAAAAAAAAATAATTCTGATCTGTTATGTACTAAGGATCTTCAGAAGGTGCTCTTACTTTAGATTCCCCAAAGTATAAAACTGAAAATAGAATAGAATTCTTAATAACCATTACTTATTTGTTGTCTCACACAGAGGGTGAATTTTATACTTTGAAACTCAAATGAGTTCGTTTATTTATCCTTTTAGATAGCCTCTCTACACCAAAAAAAAACCCCAACCCTAAACCCAAACCCAAAGTGTATTACTCTAATTAAGAAGGTCTTTAAGAGTTTGATTATTATTATTATTATAGGAAAGTCTTTAAGAACTTGTTTATATCATCGTGAAATAATCATTTAGTCTGAAGTTTGCAGATCACACCTCAACTACCTTTTTCACTAAATGTTTTGGTAACTGTTGAAGAAAGGGTTAAAACCAGGACATTTGCAAATGTAGAGACTAAGTGTAATGAGATCAGAATAATAAGATTACCATAATCTGCCTCACACACATAGCTAGGATCAACCCTAATCTCTTCATTTTGAGACAGATGGAAAAAGCATGAAATCAGAGATAACAGGAGGCCAATTTCCTAGAATAGGCAGCTTTTCAAGGTTCACCATAGCTGTAAGTCAATATTTTGTGAGATTTGTACTTATTTAACCAATTCTAATATAACACATTGGAAGGGAGAATCAGGCATCTGCAAATCCATACTACATAAAAAAATAAGAAAAAGTAATAAATCAATGTCATTTTAATATGTCGCAGAATATTAAAGACTAACTTAGGGACTAATTTACTGAGACTCTAGCCAATACCATTCCCAGACGCTGTAATTGGAAACAAGCAAGTAAAAAAACCAACCATTTGAAAAACGAAGATCTGAAAACTGCACATGACTAGAGACTACTTATTGATTTTTACTATAACGTGGGTAAACACAGTTAAGATGGCAATTTGCATCTGGGACCAGCTGGACACAAAGCAGTCACAGGAAGGGACAGTTTTAGTCTTGGTTTAAAGACAGCATATTAAAGAGATGCAGCATGGAATGACTCTTCTGTTCTGCAGGATGTGAATATCAACAGGGAGAGAGGGGAAGCATGAAATAACCTCAGATATACAAGATAGCTGAGAGTGATTATGGTGGCCACTATCCACCTACCTCAGTGGAACCTGGCCAAGAATCAGCAATAGGGAAACTTAAAGAAAAAAAACCAACACCACATAACAAAACGAAACATGCTATAGTTTAGCACTAAATAGGATCTGGAAGATGCCTTGAGATAAATAACACTGTTAAGGGAAACAGAGGTAAGCAAGAAATCATCTGAGGAATTAAAAACAGACTGGCAGCTCTAAGATAAATGGAAAATTATTTTTCAAAAGCAGCTAAAGCTCCTCACTTTTTCCAGGAAAAAAAAAGCCCTACCCTGTAGGTCAGCAAAAGCCTCAGGCAAATTTAAGCCTGCAACATGAGACCTTTGAGGTTGGATGTGAAGTTTAGCAATATTTAAGCTAGTTATGCAAAGACATGAGAAAGGCAAAAACAAAACAAAACAAAAAGCAGCACCACAAGATCCAATCTCTTACCAAGCAGATTCACCTGTCAGTTCAGACTAATTACTCTCCTAACTCTTAGAGCACATTAGCAGTTTGCATGCATCTGCTCTTAGCCAGTCATTTTACAGCAGGTCTTAATTCAGCCCACAAAAAGCCTGTTCACACTCTCACAGCCCTCATGATTTTGTAACATTGCATAGACACAGCCACAATAATTTGGTTGGTATCCACACAAAACTCTTGCTGTCGCCTCAACCCTGTTTGTACATATTCATAACTTGGGTGTCTCACCTCTTATCTGTGCATTTAAAATGTTATAAACTTCACTCTCCTTTGTGGGGATGACATGCAGATCTGCAAAAAGCGCTTATAACCCATTTCATTTTGGGATGGTTCACTGAGGAAAGCCAGAAGAGGAGACCCAAGCACATCAGTTCCGCAGGGCTGGTCAGAGAATCCCATCCACATAAGAAGAACACCAAAACCAACAACAGTGTTAACTTCAGCCTCCTTGCCGGGATGATTTTTTGCTCCTAATCAGAATCTTAATTCAACTAAATGTAAACAAACTCCTGCGTAAAACAAAACACCTTCATAACTAGATTATAAATTGAGTTTTAATTCAGTGTTGACTAAAATAAAGAGAAATTAATGAAGCTTATCTTTCCCTGTACAAATCGAGGCAATTTCAGTGCATACAACTAACACCATTTTGGCTCAGCACGACACAGGAACTCAGTTTTCCACAGTGTAAAAACCACCACACAGGGCACCTAAAATACTAATTTACCACCACGGAAATGCAACTATTTTCATTAGAAAAGAAAGAGACTTGTCAACTTCTGAGTGACAGCTTTAATCTAGCATATTTTTGATTGATACAGTTCATTTAATCTGTTTTTACTGACTTATGTTTAGCAACATCTTCACTTGGAGAGGAAACGTACAGGTACTTGGTCTGGCTGATCTTCAGAGAGTGAGAATATTTAAGAGAGACGGGAACTCTTCTTGTTTTCCAGTAACTGCAAAGCTGCTCAGACTTCCTCTCTGGTGGGACACGCACACACAAGAGGAAGACACTTGCAAAGGGTTTCTGATCAGAACACTGAATATTGTCTGACTCATTCCTGTCCCATTTGCATAATGCAAAACACACGGAGAGATCTTGCAAATCTATATGAGAGCGTGTTTGTATCAAACTAAGCAAACTGAAGGCAATTTGCGCAATCGGCTCTAGAACATTATACTCAAAAACATTTCACAGAATGTCTGCAATCTCATAAAACAGAGCCAAACAAGATGAAATGAGGTTCAGTTTTACTGTACAACATTACATTAGCACCAGTGATTTTCCTGCCCACGTAACACTGAATGAGGTAGAAGGAGAGGATAATAAAGAGGCACTTTAACGGAAAAAGATTTTTAGGGGACTTGCTTTCAAGGGCCGGAGATGGCACATTGCCATTATCTTGCACCCCTGTTTCCATGTATGGGTGCAGCTCCCAGCAGGTCATCAGTCACACTTTAAAAAAACCCCAACCCAAAACACAACCAACACAACAACAAAAAAATAACCCAACAACCCAACCACTAAACAACCAAGATGATGCTGGTGTTGCACTAATAACCTGAAGTTCAAAGGCAGTTCAAACAGTCCATTCTTACAGACCGCTCAAGCCACCACTGGAGGTTGTTCTGAGAAACAACAGAGCTTCCACCCGGCAACTTTGGTCATTTCCACCAGGTCAGGCTCTGCTAAGAGAAAAAGACTTCAAAGAACAGATGTACTGAAAGACCCTTTTTAACCAAAGACATCAGGTACACACTGAATTCAAATTTCTGGGCGTGCAGGAAGCAAACGTAAGTTTCAATAAAACAGGCCACATTAGATTAAAAAAAACCCCGAAACCAAAACAACAACAACAAAAAATAAAGCAAAAGAAAACAAAGCCAGAAGAAATGCATTTCAGTGGATTTTGCAGCTAAATAACCTTTGTGAAAATATATTCAATGACAGCTCTGCTTCACAGGTTGTTTTGAGAAATGTTTCTAACATTTTTAAAAGCCAGTAAAAATAAACTGCACCAACTGGTTATTCCCAGTTATCTTTCTAAACCTACAAAGTGCCCAAAACAACTTATTTCACATATAGACCATTCATTTCTTTCCCAAGTTTGCTTAGCTCTTCGATCACGAGGGATGCAACTTGTACATCAATATTCTTATCGTTGTATCCTCAGTCATTTTATTAGAAAGACTTGGACAATGCACTTCTCCACAATCAATCCCAGCTTTTACACAGCTACCAAAAATGCCGGCCCTTTCTGCACAAAGCTTCTTCAGTGCTTTCATGGCCACTCCTGCCTTTAACTTCAATAGGGCAAACGCACCGAATTCTATAAAAACACAGAGCAGGGTTGGTGTACTAACGTTTCATGTTGATCTTTAATTCATGGTAACTTTAAGAAGAAACATATGATTGCTTTCAATCTGCTATGAAATAATGAACTATTATATCCCAGAAATCTTTTAATGACATTTAAGTTTAGCCGATTTCTGGGTCACAACAGGCCTTTAAGTGTTGGTTCACTCTAACACTAATCCATTTTTCTTCCTTTTCCAAACTCATCATTAGATCATGGTTCAATTTCTGGAGAGCAAAGAGCACCCGGACTGTAACACCCACAATTCTGTACTCACAAACTTGGAATAACAAAGTTCAGAATTACAATGGCCTCAACTTAACCATAAAAAGCCCAACAATTTCTGGTAAAACAGGAAAGATGAGCTTTTCAAAAAGAAAAGAAAGCCACACACCCCACCAGAGCCTGTAAAAATACACACTCCTTGGTAGACTAAAAAAAAACCCCATGCCTTGATAACTGGGGAGTTGGAGAGAAAGACATTTGAACCACAAACAAGGAATTAGATGTTGAAGAATAAGGATCATTCCTTTAAAACAAGGAAAGCTATCAGATCTAAATGGTCTACATCTAGCCCCCAAAAAGAAGTACACATGGAATGCCAGACACCATTATGAGTAGCAAAAAGCAGAAAGATACCAATAACCTTCTCTTTTGATAAAGGAGGAGGAAAGATGACCACCACACAGTAAGGACTAACACACGTCAGAGAGCTGCCCAATGGTCTGTAACACAGACTTTGTTCCAGTGTCAAAACAGTGCTCCTACTCTGGCTTAAACTGGGAAAGTGCAAGACCTAGAAACTCCAAAGTAAGTTTAACTCACATTCTACCTCAGGAAAAAATGCAAAACCACAGTTGTGGGGGCTTACTGAAAGTAAACTTCTGAAACACACGCTGTAGCAGAGGAGAGGAGCATAAAAAAAAAAAAAAAGCCCAACATCTGCACGTCAAAGTGATGCTTTAAAAAAATTCCCCTTATATTCTGAAGTTCCTCTTTCAGTTCAGGGCTAATAAAATAGCATTCGTTCATGTTCAATTCTCTCCATAAAAGGAAAATAAATATTTAAATGGTATTTGTTCAGACTAAGTGAGAGTAGGAAAACTCTGTATATTTAAGAAAGCAAGCCTACAATAGTCATTGTACCTCACAGTCACATGGATTGAGAAAAGAAACACTTGTCCAAAGTCACTCAGGGTGAGGAAGAAAAACAGTATTCTAATAAAGGAATCACTTTTTAATTTAAAAAGGTGCATACAATATCTCAGAGGAACAGAGGAATATAAAATTGATAAATAAGTACTGATATATGTTGTGGGTTTTTTTTAATGTAACATACTATTAGACACACCAGTGATCTTTACAAGAGAAGTCTACTGCTGCTTTCTTGGCTTATGGGCAAGAAAGAAAATCAAAGGGTGTCCTTACATGAATAATGCAGAAATGCAGATACTAAATGCCAAAAGCAGTAACTTACTCCAGAATCCTAAAGTCAAGACAGCTGAGGCACCAAATTCTTTATGGAAAAGATCAGAGATAACTAAAACCATCTCCTAATTAGTGTCTCAAATTAGAAGAACTGTTCCAGGTCAAGAACAAATTAAAACAAGAATAGAACTCGTTATTGCTCCATTGCAATAACCTGGAAGGGATATCATAATGCAGGTCACTGACACCCTAGGGTATATTATTTGACCACAGACTAATTTTAAGCTCCCAAGTATATTATAGTAGCACAATATCTCCATTGTAAGTCTCAGTAAAAGCTAAGACACTGAAACTCTCCCTTACTGGGAGATTCCAATCAGGAGATCAATGCCTTGACCACAAAAAACTCTCCCCCAAGGCCCTGAACAGGGATCAATCATTCCTACACAATAAAATGGGATTTTTAAACCACGCGTTAGTGTGGATGCATTCAAAAACCTTCCCAAAAGTGGAGTTCTGGGAAGACCTCAATATGCGGAAGCCATCTTCCTAATGTACTCACAAACTAGGATTGGGCCTTATCTAAAGATATTAAAAACATATCTTGCATCATGACAGATGCCAGTTGGTCCCAGCTGGTTTGCAGCAATATTGCTAGTATGCAGCCATAAAACCTCCCTGGAAATACAGCTATCCAATTAAGTTGACTTTCAAGCAGCTGCTTGGAAGCTGGGTTCTTCTGGCAAAGCTATAAAAGCAAAAACCAGTCTTCACCTCAGACCTCCATTTAAATAGTGGCAAGAGAGAACAAAAACATAACTCCACGCAGAAGGCAGATGAATCACTAATTGAGATAAACTAGAATAGCTGCAAGGCCAAGACTCAGGCTTTTCTAGGTTTTATGTGGGTTGCATCATTTAAAAAAAAAAAAAATATCTCGTGTTTTCAGCTACTCATCTCCACAAACGTACTCATTAATAACCCCCCCTCAGTGACTTAATACAAGGTTAACACAGAAACCAGTGTCAGTGTCCACAGTGGAGGGAGGCTGTGCCAGAGGGATCTGAGGAGAGGCTGCACCTTCAGCAGCTTTACAAAACACTGGGGGGCCAAGTGGCAAAATTTGATGAGTTATACAGATAGCTTTTAATACTAAAAGACCAAGTGATACATGTCAGATTAAATACAATACACAAAATAACATGCACGAGTTAAAAAAGAAGCAAAACCCCCAAAGAACCATAACTATACGAAGCTATGGGTTTTAAACAAACTTTACTCCTCAGCAAATATCTTGGAATTATGGAGGTAGCAATCTGAAAAAGAATTAGAAACACTACCTAACATTCTGTTAAGAAAGAATCAAAACAAGTATCTTGACACTGTAAATCTCTTCTGTGTCAACCCCCTCAGTACTCTGAGCACTGACACCCAACTCATCTCAAACAATACTAAAATGAACTAAAGTTGAGAAAGGAAAATAGATAAATTGAAATATGGAATGGCTTTTGTACTACAGGAGATCAGACTGCCCAACTTTCATCTCAGAAAGAAAGCAACAAAGACAAAAGGACATTTGCAGATCTATTCTTCCCATGAGAAGTATGGCGAGAGATGTTTTCCTGCTATCTTGTGCAAGGGGAGGGGGGCAGAAGAGGGGAAAAAAAGTCAATAAAATTCCCAGGTAGCACATTTCAAACCAACAAAGGTAGTAACTTCTTTCCACACAGTACATTTTTATGGTATGGGAATTTAATGCTATAATGTACAGATGGATTCAAAACAGGTTTAGAAAGATGCGTAGAAGTTGTGGCCACCAGCGGCTGCTAAAACACCATAGTCCAGATGCAGCCTCCAGCTGAGAAAGGCACTAAAGCTCGACTACAGGAAGCCAAGGCATTGAACAAGGAGGAAGTGCTAAATGTCTCATCCAACACAGCCAGCACTCAAGGGTTCCATCTAGTCCAGTCTCTAATGGCAAATAATAGTACAGATATTCAGAGAATAACAGAGGAGGGAGCCAGACTCTTTTCAGTGGTTGTCAGTGAGAGGACGAGGGGCAATGGGCAGAAGTTGGAACACAGGAGATTCCACTCAAATATGAGAAAAAACTTCTTCACAGTGAGGGTGCCAGAGCCCTGGAACAGGCTGTCCAGGGAGGTTGTAGAGTCCCCTTCTCTGGAGATTTTCAAGACCCACCTGGATGCCGTCCTGAGTGACATGCTCTAACATGCTCTAGGCAACCCTGCTTCAGCAGAGGAGTTGGACTATGGTTCCTTCCAACTCTAAAAATTCAGTGAAATTCTGTGAAGATTATATGTGTAAAGAGTTTTCTATTATAAAGGTATAATAAACAGTACTATCTGTGGCAACAAAGAGTGAGTAGGAGAAAGCTGACTAACACAGGTAGCTGGCAACATGGTACAAGGGCTGTGTAAAAGGTCAGCTCGAATTAGTCTGTGATAACACTGAAAAATCTTGCCAAACCCAAGCATGCTCTTGCAGCGTTCCTTCTTCCCTGCATTAGGACACAAGAGCCTACTCTACTCATCTGGATGATACCCCCTCCCCACGCAATTAGTAAAGGAGGCATTTTGGGGACCCTGACCGAGGGGAAACAGGTGGTTTTTCAAGAGTTTGATTAGGCATGGCTTAATCATTTTGGACTGCAATCCTGAACGAAACCAGCTAAATCCAGTTAGATTCAAAGCTAACTGAGGAAAGGGTATAACCATATTTGCTTTGTGAGGACATCAAACTAGGGAGCCCAAAAGGATGTAGAACTAAACCCTTGAGGAGTAGCTCAGACACTTGCACAGAACAGTAATCCACAGCTCACATCAGTCACCACAGGTAGATTTCAGTAGCTGGCCAGACTGCAGAGTGGCTGTTTTATCAACATAATGCCTTATGTTTAATAACTTTAGGTTTTTTGAAAGTTAAAAAATAATTTTTATTCTCAGCAAATAAGCTTTAAGGGAAACTTCCTACTCATAATGCAAACAGCATCAACAGTGTCTCTAATCTTCCACAGCATCATGCACATATTTGCAATCCAAACAGAGACAGGTGGAATGAAACATGAGCTTTTCAAGGAAAATAAAGCTCAAGAAAGTTTACAGAAACATTGGAAGCCTCTTTTTACCTCAGCTCTTTCTTTTTATATTAGATAAATAAACTGAGTGAAGGTAACAGCTTTCAAGATTTCCAGACACAACAAGCTGCAAAGGAAGAGGTGGCAGCCAGGAAAGCCTGGTCAACTATAATAATTTTGGTTATCTCTATTTATTGTGACCCTGTAAAGAGAGCTGTTAGTTTCAATCTGGGTCTTCCTACATAGAGTCATAATAGTCTTCATCTATTCATTGTCTGGCAGAGAGCAAATTACACTCTTAATCTAAAAGGCAATTTTCAGGAAAAAAAAAACCAAGGAACGTATCAGTTCCTGCAATGGAGTTAAGAAGCATCAAAACAGCTTGATGCTGGAAAAAAGTTTAAGCATCCCGGTACAAACGGTCAAAAAGAACAAATCCACAGGTTTGCTTTCAACAAACTATAGCTTCATTAGAGGTAGGGCAGAGGTGTTGGTGCAAAATATATTTTAAGAAACAGGGACAGAAGTGAAGTCAAGGAGGAAGCAGAAGCAGCTTCTGCTTCTTCCATTCCAGCAGTCAGAAGAGAGCCTGAATTGCCAGTCCATGCTTTATCACTTCCAGGGCTAAGGCTACGTCTTGACAAAGTATTTTTCAAGGGTATGCAAAACATTCAGAAACAGAAAATTTAGCTGTGGAATATACACACAACAGGTTTTCCTGATACTGCCTCAACAAAGCACGTTTGTTGAGCTGACGTTCCTCTCACCAGAATTCAAGTACTGTTGGAAGGTATGGTTGGGAAAAACATTTTAAATGCCAAATTTCACCTTTAAAAGTTTTCATTGTACTTGTCTCCATTACAGCTGCCACTTCCTCCTCCTCATTTTCCTCCTTGCATTTGTTTCTTCCCTTCCTCTGCAACTGTAGGACACCCTCTGAGCACTTGTTTGCCTTCCCCCCCACTTCCCCCACAGAATTTGGCAGTTTTCCCTGATTAGTTACACCCCCAGTAGCAGAAAAGATTAGAGCTCAAGACCTGAACTACACAAGAGCTCAGGGACATGCCTCTTAAGTGAAAGCAGCAGATTTTCCAGAGGAACTAGCACAAACTGCACACTTCTGCAGCTTAAAAGCCTTCCTAGTATTCTGAAATAAATTCACTTAAACCAGAAACCTAAGTGTAGCTCCTTCCAAGGAGACCATAATCTACTGTTAACAGTAGAAAGTGAAAGCCAGGTCAAATGGTTAAAAACATCACTTTCATATTTATGCTAAAGAAGTCTAGGTAACAAAAGAATACTCAGAATTTGACTGCACGTAAGGATTTATAATGGAAAAACCTACTCAAGCTCAGCAAGAGTTGCATGGTTTAAAATTTTGTGCCAATTTCTCACAAACCAGAGGGCTGAGTAGTTTAGACCACAAATCTCCTGCACTAGCAGAGCTGCTATGATTAGTGGAACCTGCTGGCTCATACATAACTCATGAAGAATTCCCCCCTTTCCTCCCAAGGGAAACAATTTTGCATAAGAGCAGCACCTTTTTTTTTCCCCTCCACATGTAAACCTGTAGAGTTTTGGTACAAGTTACAGCAAGAAATAGGTTGGCTCGATGCAGAAAACATGAATTCCAGAGACAAATTATTTAAATAAGAGGTTTTAGAGACTAACAGTATAATTACAGTTCAACTGAACTGAAAAATAAAAATAAAAATATGCTTTCTGCTCTCTGCATGAAGTCCAGCTGCAGTGGAGCCAAGATGCAGCTCAGGACAAAGTGCGCATGATGACACAAATGCCTGCAAAGCAGCTAAATCCAGCAGGTACAAACAGAATAAATCTACTGTTAAGTATTCTCTTGCTGTATTTTATTTATAAAGGTCAGTAACGTTTGAACTGAATCACAATTGTAAATTAATTACTCTACAGAGGCTCACAACCTATTTCCGAGACAAAAATAGCTGTCCTAACTTTTGCCTTATTCCAGTCACCATCCTGACCTGCCCCACGGGACCAAAAAACCAACTGATTTGATGAATCTTCAATAACAGGACTGTCTGTCTGTTTTCAGAACCTCAAACAACTCAAAAGACCCAAGATCAAGTACAGAAACTCAAGTGAGCAATCATTCCTTAAGGTAAAAAAACCCACCTCTTAGACTCTTCAAGATATTTAAGACATTTTTTAAATGAGCTTTTGTTTAGTACCAAAGGAAAAGCACTATTCTTCTAGTAAAGACAGAAATATAGGCTGAAGAAAATTATGAACACAACCATTAAAAATGCTGATTTCAGCTGCATTTAGTAACTAATCAGGAAGTACTGTAGAGTAGCATCTGGGTTTCAGGAATATAATAAATATCCTAAAAATAATTATCATGAGCAGTTTTGGAGACTGTCAGTTCACTTTTTGCTCTATTAGAGCTGAGCTGTACAACCCCATGTGTTGAGCACATGTCGCCGTGAAAAAACACATTCTAAAGTTTGTTAAACCAATTCTCACTTGAGTTGTCAGATGGTGGCACCAATCATGCATAGAAGACATGGGAACAAGTTCAGGCTCCACCGCAGACAGTCTGCTTCACAACCGTTTTTCTATTCCATGTGAACACCTACTCTCATGAGGTGTCACCAAGATGACTTCAAAGTTGAAGGCATGTGCCACTCATCAGCAGTGCTTTAAATACTCAGCAACAGGGCATGAGCCTAGAACAAAGCGCAGCTTGAAGCTTGACAGATTGAGATCAACAATGCTGCTGTTCCACCGAAAAAGATGGATATTCGACAGAAAGGAACAACTTTATACAACAGTCCCCACACTCTAAATAATGACAAAAAATCCCAAACAATCACAGAAAGTATTCTCCCATCCTATCTTCTCTCCCAATGCCCAAAGCATCTAAGCCCCACATTTTTATTTCCTTGTGTATACTTTAGTCACCGATGTTTGCCCAACTTGGGAGATAACGTTAACTGCCACTGCAGGGCCAGCAAAGGAAATGAAAGAGCAAGAGCTGCTGTGGGATAAAGCTGCAGATAAGAATTCGTGTATCAAACTACTGCTTTATCAGTTTGCTGATCTGCGCAGAAATGCAGAACGCATACAAGTAATTTTGAATGCATTTTGAATTTTCAGAGAAAACTGGAAACGATAAAGATCAAAGGCAGCTTTCCTAAGAAAATGCTAAATAAAGCAAGTAAAAAATTAAAAGAGACCTAGTGCCTCTTTCCACCAGTGCCCCAGTGACACGGATTATTGCACAAAAGCTCCATTGCTAAGTCCATAGCATTAGGCATCAGAGGAAGAGCAAATGCATTTACTCAGTCACCTTTCCACCTAAACATTACATTCACAAGTCACAGCTTCATCTCTGGCTAGCACCTCTTTCACCAGCACTGAAAGAAGGAAAACAGGCTTATTCTTTGCTGTGCATCTTGATAATTAAGACCTCCAGAGTAGCTAGCTCCGACATTAATGCATGATCTAAACACGGGCTAAGTATTCATCCACAGTCCCATGTATGTTTTGTAAATCATGCTGAATCCCATAACGTAGCTATCATTATTCCAGCTACCTGAAAGTTAACTTGGCTATAGCTACAGAAGATAGAGTCCCATCTCCTGACAGAGATGCAGATATCCCCATCACCCTCACTCTGCAGAGGGGGACGACAGACTCCTCTCAGTTCTGCTTATTTCTTTAGCAACACTCTGCTGTCAAGTTTAGCATGGAAATTTGGCATCATCAGTAAAATAGCCTTAAATGAATACAACAGTTCAGTCTCACAGCAACTGTGAAAATGCCCTGAAGTTATCTTTTGTAGTTCTTCCAGTTTAGATTTATATTGTAAAACTCATCACATTTGGCTATTATATTCCCTTTTTACTCCATGTGAAATTATAAGATGTTTGGCTCCGGTGTTGTTTGGGAACTAATGCTTAGTTTTCTTTCATTTTCGAAGAAATAGAATTAGATTTGCCCAGCACTTTTTTTCCTGAGGTTTAGGCTTTAGTTATTGATTTCTGGTATAGAGCCACTGGCAACTTTAAAGCACAAGGGATTTTATCAAGGGGTCATAGAGTTCATTGCTTCTGCCAGGCTAAGCTGTACATAGACAGACTGGATTCCTTATCTTCTCTCGCTTAGTTGTATCCTTATTGATTATAATGAAAAATCAGAAAAGCCTGAATTTCACTACAAATAGGATCCCTCCTCCCGCGATCAACAGAGCTCTTCACAGAAACTGGAAAACTATGAATACTACACTTATGAGCGTATCATTCCTTTATACAAGTCATAATCCCTCTTTTCTTCCTGCAACTGTGATCAAGCTCTACTATTTTCATTGGAAAAAAAACCCACCCTAAATTACAGTTAGTCCATTAATACCTGGCACGTCCCTCAGAATAACAAATTTTATTAATCTGAAATTCTCAGACATTCCCTTGACAGATAGTTATCACAAGAGACATGTCACTGAACCAAAGAGGTTCAACACGGTTTTTTGTTGCCAGTAAATAAGAACAAAAGCACATCACGTTGGTTGCAGTTTGACACATGTTGAACAAAGCAGATAAATAATTTAGCAAGACAAAATTTGATTTGCTGGTATGTCTGTGCTAACACCTTTCAGAAGTCTGTCACACCAGTCCTATCTAAAGCTGGACCTTGCAGAGAAGCTGTAACAACAGCACTTTCATTAAACTGCCAAAAGGGAGCTGGAGCTTCAACTAAGCATCATTTTCCCTGGTTATAACAGAATGTGATACATGTTAAGTCAATATAACAAAATTAGCTGAGCTGACCACTGGCTTTCAACAGTGGTCTGTTTGACATTCAAAACTCCAGTAGGCTCCAGGTAGCACATAGCTCACAAGAGCTATTTTTTCTCTGCTTTCAGTGACAAGTTTAAATAATCAGCACAAATAGCTACTAAACAAAAACAAAGATGCCGTTTTTAAGAAGGAATGTGTTTACTCCTTGCTTCCAAACACCGCTTTACACCTTCAGTCTGGAATACTCCACATTTATGCTCCAGCACAGAGACACCCTCAGCAACGTGATCTTGTCCTAAGCAGGTTCAAGCTCTTTTACAAATACAGAACAGCAACAGTTTCTTTTTTTGGGCACACACACCTTGTGGAGGTCACGTAGTTCCTTCCCCCCAATGCCTAAAGAAGTTAGCTAATAAAACACATCAGGTTACCTTCATACATAAGAGGAACAATATTTGAGAAGCTCATGCTAAAAACATAGGCATTGAACAGCTTGGTAGACCAGAAGAACACCACCTCTTACAGCAGCATCTTTTTGTAACACAGATCTCCAACTGCCAGGATGCCAAATCAGCTACATTTAAGATACTTGTACTTGTCTTTATGAGCATCTGTAATTTTCTGACAGTTTTGTCATCTAGGACTGCAATATTGATCACAAATATCATCTTCATTCAAGCCTGCAAGCCAAGGAACATGACTTAAGTGCACCTTTAGAAATCAACCATCACATAAAACAGAGCTGATGCTCACAGCTGAGTTGCAGAATAACGTAGGCTGGAAGGGCCTCTGGGGGTCACCCACCGCACCCTCCTGCTCAAAACAGGTCTAATTAGACCAGAGTGCTCAGGGAATTGTCTGGGTATCTCCGAGGATAGGGATTCCACAACTTCTCTGGGCAACCTGTTCTAATATTTGACCTATTTCACTATAAAGTGCACAGTGCTTGCAATTTGCCCAAATCATTAATTCAGAAAACTGTTTTTCACTTTTTAAAATCACCAAGACCACACTTAGTCCATCCCCTTACAAAAAATGAGGAAAGATGAACGAGGTGTGTAAGGAAAGGAGAGGAGAGATGAGACTGAAGACAATTTCACCCAAACCAGAGGAAAACTCTTCAGCAAGCCATGAATTCCTGTTCTCTAGCATGGACACCATGACTTAACAGCCAATGCAGGTGAGGTCAAAGACAAGGGACAAGGAACAAAAGGGAGACTGTGCTCCCCCTGGCTTACCACACTTCTCCTTTATTCAAAACTGTGCCACTGGATCCAGCCACAGAAAAATGGTTTTCACGCAGGAACTGAAAATGCCACCTCAGCATCAATTGTTTGCAAACACTCAATCCTCTTAAAGGCTGACAGAAACAAAATAAGTCCGGTGGTAAACAATCACATGAACAGAACCTGCAGTGACTGTCAAGTACATGATCAGAACAGAAAGAAAAAATAATCTAGACTTTGCTGAACAAAGCTGTCACATTATCGAAATCCTACAAGGAATTTCCTTCTTTTAGCGCATAGGGCAGCTGGTTTGACTGTCACACAAAAGTGAAAATCCCAAAATTAAAGATGATGAAGGCCTCTATTTAAAACACCACTTGAATAATTTTACTCATAAAAACAATCTGTAAGTCCCCCCGAACTAATTACACTGAAAACTATTGGGAGGAATCTACTCAGCTGTTCAGAAGGTCGCTTTCCAGCTATGCCCCAACCCTATGACAGAAGGAGAAAGAGGAAACAGAGCAGCGATCTGTAGTTTTTTTAAAAAACCCACAATTCTAACATTCAAGATATCTATGAATATGTTTAGTCCTTATGTATTAACCATGCAGAAACAGTTATCACAGCACCATGGTATTAACTATACACTTCAGATTAGGTGTGGGAGGAATAGAGAAAAGAAATGATGATGAGATGAGAGAAAGAACAATGATTTTTCTTCCTTTCTTCCCCCTCCTCCCCCCCTCGCCACCTCCCCAAACCACCAGCAAGTTATTAGCACACTTCAGGTCTGGGTACTTGCCAGTTAGCACAAAGGCCAACAAAACCAGAAGCTGTTAGAAATACAATAGATTTTGGGGATGTAAAACCTGAATAACAAATATATAGAGGGACTGAAAATACAGCGAGCAAAAGCGGAAAAGAATGAGAAAGCATCATGACAACCGTCAATTGTTCAAAGACAAAAACAGTAAATCAAAATTTCAAGTTGGAATCCCTCAGTGTCCTTTTTAAAAATTTTTTTATATAACAAGAGAGGCTACCCTCACACACCCAATAAGATGCCAGTCACCAACAAGCTTTTGTGAAACAAACACCAGTGCATGAAAAGAATGGTGATCTTGAGAGCTACAGCACGGTACTGTAATCAGAAGACACGGAAGGAAGCAGCCACCTTTCCTTTCTCTGGAAACGGCTCATCAAGTAGTATTTAGCATATTTTAAAAGTTTAAAGCAAACTGTCAGTTTGCATCTCCTGCATAGCAATACCACACACTGCTATAGGACCACCAGACACGAGGGTAAGGTGATGCAGTGTGCTGCCAGAGTCACAAAAATCATAGAAGCAGCTTTTACCATACAGTGCCCACAAAAGAAAAGGCCAAGCACTTTTCCTCTTCACTCAGCTGTTTTACAATTGCAAGCCAAAGGTCAACTATCTTCACTCGCTTTTGGAAACCAGCCACAAGATTACTAACAACCAGCTTAATGGCTACAGTTCAAATGCTATTCAATCAAGCCCCAAATACGTGGGTATGCAGCAGTAAGGGCACCATGACATCACAGGCAAGCCATCTGCTGAAGTCAGAGGGAGTCACACAGGGCGCATCTTTGCCTTCTCTCCACACAAAGAGAAACATGAACTTTTAAAGGCATGAGAATTAAAGCGTTAAAGATTTTGTTCTTTCCTTAGTGGGGCCAACGCATAACATTTCTCTGTGAAAACAATCTTTTGCCTTTACTGTATATGCCATCAAATTAATTTGACTTTCCAGAGGTGCATAAGACAGGTGTCTAACAGCCAGACTTAAAGAAGGCTTCACTACACGTCCAGTTATATGTGCACCTCAGCAAGGGATATCTAAAGAGCAAAGCCATTCAACACACTACAGGCTTATTTCTCTTCTCAATTCATTTGAGAGAAGTAAGACTGACCTGATTAATATGACAGATCACACGAGGCCCATGAATGGGATACCCTGAGATATCTCAGTCATGAGCAACGTACTAATAAAACAGATCCGGCATGTCTGACGGAAATTAATTTCTACAACCTGAAACACATTTGAAATGAACCAGACTTTCAAAATGACAACTCGCGACAAGTTTGTCAGTCTGAGTGAACTGTGACAATTCTAATTGCTGTTGGCTTGTTTGTCTGAAATTTGCCAGATTTAGATACTGAACCTTACCATGCCACACAGAACTCAACTATGTGCTGAAGAAGGATTCCTGAAACTCCTTTAGTTTCCACTATCTTTAGGGATAATCTTGAGCAATATACTATTTCCACAACTCACTTTACTAATCTATGAAACAAGTAGGTAAAATCTGTAAGTATTTTCAGAATATGAGCTGGAAAGAAGAACTGTTCATCAACACTTTGAGGAAGTGTTCAGCCTAGGTTTTGCTTAGAGTAGGAAAATCCCTCTCTGTATTCTAGGAAAAATATGATTAATGTAGTGTAACAACACATATCAGCATGTGACAAAATTTGTATCTATGGGATGACATCAAACGGCTAAGACTCAAGAAGAACATAACAGCAACTGTGCCAGTGTGCACAGTTGTAAGAGTTTTAGCACAGACCAAACTTTCAGAAGTCTGAAAAAAAGTTATTTTTCCTTTAATTATTAGAGAAGAAAACATTTTAAACGAATGCAAATTTCACAAGACATTTTTTCATGTACTTCAGCAAACTCCTATACCAAACTGGATAAAAATATAAACCATATTTCATTATCCTTAATTTTTCCTTCCTGTTTAGCATTTTGTACAAGCTTACTTCAGCTGTGCTCTACTTCAAATACACTATAAAAGCTGAGTGCAGCCAGTAGTAATTCAAAATAGAAAATGCAGCTCAGGTTAAGTAAAATAAATGAAAGATTAACACAGAAGACTTCTAAAATTCTGACAGTCTCAAGTGTTTAAAAACAGTAAAAGGGAATATTTTGATAATTTACACAAACACTGGGATTGAGGTATACGGGTCTAACAGGCATTTTTAGGCCAATTATGAGCCAGGGATGTGCACGATACATACATGATTTTACAAGTTAGCAATCTCTTGTATCAAAGCAGGATACATTTTTGCAACCTTTATCTGCTGATGGCCACACAGTATTGCTACACTTTTAGCAAAGCCACAGTTATGTTACTAAAGTATTAGCTATAAAAGATGCATATTAAATTTACAGCTAGAGGTTGCTTCTTCCAACTTTCTTTAAAAAAGTAAAATCAAAGCCCTTCCCTGGCAAAAATTCTGAGCAGAGGAGCAATCCCACTGAGGTCTGCAGGACTTGATTTGTCAGCATGCACAAAGTTACAGCCTTGAATCCGCAGGACAGGCACCTCTCAAAACAGTTTCTACTTAGAGCCTTTTAGAAAGAAGAAGCTTAAAAGATATAATATAATATAATACTAAATACATCACTCTGGAAGGTAAAGCCCATCTTATACATTTATGGAGAAATACTGATTCTGAATGAAACTCCATTAAAAGATTCCGCAGTATGCTTTGTATTATTTGGAAGCAACAGATCTCAGAGCTGTGCTTCAACTGAGGCCAAATCACTACGGGTTTTATATTTTACTGCCCCGCAAAATAAAGTGTTGACCTTATTCTGTGTGTCCAGGTTTTTTTAAAAAAAGTTTTAGAAATTCAAGTATTTTTCAAATTCCTTTAATATAGCCAAGATGAAGCCTAAAAAACCTTTGATATATTGAAAGAACTATAGACCAAAATTCCTCTAATGCACTCCGACATCCACTCACATCTGCACAGACCCATTAAATATTCAGCCACAAGCTTATCACTTGAGTTCATCAAGACTGAAGATAAAATTCAGCACCAATATTTGACAGCCTGATGCTAAAAGATTATCTACTGAGAAATAATCTAATCACAGTTCTTTGATATTGGAATCCTTGGCAGGAGGCAAAGGAAAGGAATACAAAATTGATCTTGATTAGTTTAAGGGGTTTCCTCTCGTAGAAGGGAATTCAGTGTAGAGGTTACCCTGTACTTCTGCTTATTTGCTACCATGTTTATGACTAAGTTTTCAAATATTCCAGTCTCAGAAGAGAGAAATTAGAGACTTTGGGATGCACGCTCAACATAGAAACGAAACAGCCTCTCCTGTTCTTAAAGAGGTCAGACGGGGATCGAGGAAATCTTGAGGTACCCCGTTAAAAGGAGATGGCGTTCGCTGGGGACACAGGAGAGGGTCAGGTCTGACGGACAGGAAGAGACTCAGGGCAGAAACCGAAAAGCCGCGGGGGAAAGAGGGAACCCCCGAGCCCTCACCCTCCACTTACCTTAAGGATATCCCCCCGTTTGAAGCTCAGCTCGTCATCCGCGGTGGCTTTGAAGTCGTACTTGGCGATGGCTTCCATGCTGGGGCTGCCGCGCACGGCGCTGGGAAGGAAGCGCTCCCCCGAAGCCTCCGCTCCTCCCGCGGCCCGGCTCCCTCCGAGACGCCGGCCCCGTCTCTCACATACAGGGAGGCCGGGGGACGATCCGCCCTAGGGGAGGGGGAGGAGGAGGAGGAGGAAGAGACGGGCCATTAGGGGAAGTGGCAGGGATCGATGGCCGGGGCCGCGCCCAGGGCCGCTCCCTCCGCCCGGCGCGGCGCGGCCGCCGCTTCCTCCCGCCGCCGCTCGCCCAGGCCCGGCTCGCCCGAGTGACACGTCCCGCGGCCAATGGCCGCCACGACAGCCCCGGGAGGCGGCACCGCGGCCGGCACCGACCCGCCGGGAGGAGCCGCCAGCCCCTCGGCCCGGGAGGGGGGGGGCGGGAGGGAACCGGGCGGGCACGGCCCGCCGCCGCCTCAGCGCCCCGGGAGGGCCCGTCCTCCCCTCTCCCGCCCGGCAGCGGGACCGCCTCTCCCGGGAAGGCACCGGCTCCTCGCACCGGTGGGGATGGAACCGGGGGGACGGTCCTCCCGGGACACAGAACCCCGGGACCCCCCCGCCAGCTCCAGCCACGGTGGAGGCGGGTGGCTGTGAAAGGGCCAGGCACCCTCTCCCCTCTGGGAAAGGCCATGCTGGAGATGCAGCTCACACCAATAATTTGGAGGGTTTTTTTTTTTTCCATTCATACAGCTCTTGTCAATTTAAAACCAGTAAGTTAGACAAAACAGAGAATGCTTCTACTGGTCCTCTATAACAGGACTTTCTTGGAATTCAAATGCCTACCCAAGAGTGTCCTAAAATAATATTACATAGAGAAAAGAGTTTGGGCTCACTCTAGCCCATAAAAGCACCTGTCCTGAAATTCCAGCATCTTCAGCAGCAGAACATGTTAAAAAAACCTAATAAATCTTAATAAGCACAGCATGAAAATCAGCAAATTTGAGTTCAGCATCTCTTACGAGCCCAGAGAAAAAATGACATCAAAGCTGGCAAGATGCATATAGACACTCTGAAAACATTTAAAAGGCTTCTATCTTGATCTCAGGTTAGAATAGAAAGGATTTAATCCAACTCCAGCTACGTTTGACAGCAGAGAAGGTTAAGAGATCAGAAAAAAAGTCAAATAAGATAATCTGTAAGTTAAAAACCATCATGAATACCCCTGTGAAGAACTAGCAGAGAGATGGTACTTGTCAACGACAGTTCAAGACAGAAGAAAATCTGACAAACACCAGTGAACCCACACACCTACTAATTCGGTCTCTGTGGTTATGGCCCAGAAAGAGCCCTGCTATATGCAAAGGCAGCAGATGGCAATAGTATTTTCTCATTTCGGAGAAAAACCTGCCTCACATAAACGCAATTAACATGCTTACATTCCATGAGCCCCATGTTTGCCCAGCCTTCAGCTCCCCAGAAAAGAATAATGAAGCTGGAGGCAACCACCAGAACTGAGATTTCTATCACAGGACACTGGCAGAATGAGAAGAGGTATTTACAGGATTTTACCTTCATCAAAAAAAAAAAAAAAAAAGACCAGCTTAGTGAAGTCCCCACATGGATGGGGCTCGGGGTTTTCTGGGGTACTCCTACACAGCGCTACTGAAACGTCAGTAAGACTGACAAAGCTGTCAACAGCCACCACGATCGCAACTGAACAATCTGCCTGTGCCACTGCAGCTACTGGAAATGAACATGCTGGATCCAAGCTTCGACCAACACAAAGAATTAAAACCAAGAAGTCTATCACCTTAGTAACATTTTCATGGTTCTAAAATACTTCATTTTAGTTTTAATGCTGATGATAAAGCACCTGTCTTTCTGATGTCAGTCTTCCACCCCACACGAGGGTACTCATACAAAGAGCAACAATAACTCTCCTTGGCTGGGAACATTTTCCTCTTGCCAGCATCTATTGTGTTTGGTTCAGCATCTCCTCATATTCTAACCTGGCTTCTGGGTTTTTTAACTGGTATTTATAATTTTCTGCTATGATAGCAATATTAAGGAGCAACATGAATGACTGCATATGAAGCAATGGAAAATGCAAACAGTTGTTCAACCGTACTGTCTACATGTCCTGTACGTCATCCGTTTCTATTCCTTCTTACAAGATAAATATTGCTGGCAGCAAGGCTTCGGTGTTTCAAACATCACAATGCTGTATTTGAAGATGCGCACCATTATACGGGCATGCAAACACCTTCAGCTGAGGGAACACTGCTTGAAAACCCTAACTTCCAAACTTAAGAATGTAACAGCAAATTGCACAACTTAATACATTATAGGCTCAAGACACATTTAAAAAAAAACACTGCCAATTGGTTAATGTTCCTTTCTTTGGGGTGCAAAAGTATTGCTACCTACTAATGCACTAGCGTCTAACAATTATTATTTTTTTTTAACTGAAGGAGTTCATACACAACCTTAGAGAAACTGATGCAGTGCTTCGAAGAACTTATACTGGCATTTCCCTAAGCCTAGCAATAGTACAACATTGGGAAATTTTCTAGCACAATTCAAGATGAAAGAGATTCATCCCGCAATTTTCTTTAAACGTGCATTCATAGTACTACCACCATCCTAATATATTGTCAGCACAAAAAGGAGTGATGTTTCCAAGTAACAGCTGCAGTGTAGAACAAAACTTTAACCATCATGACTTTAGGCATGAAAGTTACATGTAAATTAGGGAAAAGCTTTAAAAATACTACATTAAGACACACAACAGATGTCAGAAAAGGTAAACTTAGAACATCAACTCCCTTAAAGTCACTTTAAGGACTTTAAAGGAATAAAGTATTTGCTGTTCACTAACATTATTAAATAAATTCTGATAGACATTCAGCCACATAATTTTTAAAATACAAACAAACCCACTGCACAACAAGGGAAAAATAAGCTTACCGGGGAAGTAGCTTGTACTAGGTCTCTGCCCCCTGGGAGCACAGCTCTAGGGATTTGCTTTAGGCAGATGGCAGCGAAACAGGACACGTTGCAAATATTACAGTGTACTCCTGCTCCACAGACTTCAAACGGAGTAAGATAGGTATGAATGAATAACAGTCAAGATGTGAATACAATGGATACACATCACAAGAATTATCAGATGATCTTTTAAAGAGAAATTACTAAGATTTCTCAGAATAGAAGTATGTTTTTTATCTCTTGCCTTACTGCGATGTGGGGAAAGATACTTCTCTTCCTCTTAAAAAATCCAGGAGGGTGAAGAGGAAGAGAAGGCAGCAGATGCAGCTAACAGTAAATTCTTATTAGCAATACAGTGCTGCAGCTCAGGATGGAATATAAGTAATTATAAATACAAACCTCCCTGTTGTAGCCAACGGGAAACAATTCTCATGTTCTTTTCAACACGTATTTCAAAAAACACACAGGCAAAAGCAGGCTTTTTATACTGCTCTTACAAACAGCATTTTTTTAGCAAGCGAGAGCTTTTTTCATTGTTCTCTTTCCACTGGTTTACTGTTCTTCAGGAAAGTGATATGGGCAGGAACAGAAGAACAGACAGTTTAAAAAAACCAAAGCGAGGTAAGAAAGAAGATACATTCAGTGGAAGATTTTGCAAAGAATCAGATCCTAAGCTTCATCAGCTGTTACAGGACAAAACATTACCAAGGGTGGTGGAAAGAAAAACGTGTAGATACATCATCTAGAAGACATGCAGAAATGTTAAGTGTCAGGCTTTAAACAAAAGAATAGAAAGAAAAAATTGAATGGGCAGAGCACTAATTCAAATTAGCCAAATAAGGAAGTATAACATAATAAACAAATGAGGTAAAATATAAATTAAATTGTCAACTTATAAATGCTAGAACATTCAGGGTCATAAATGATACTCATGATCTGCTAGCTTAATAAGTATGAACTTCCTCAAGCACGTCATCAGAGGACAAGTCAAGATATCACTTACAAAACTCCACTACAGCTCAAAGCACAGCTAATATTTATCAGATCAAGCAATAGAAAGCTTCACCTCTGCCAATATTTATTTATTGCCACCTTTTTTTTTTTCTTATTTTAAACTGGGCAAAGCAGCTTCAAATGTTACAAGCTTGCCTGGTATTATGAAATATTTAAAAGACTACATGACTTAATTATCATAAGAGATCATAATAATTGAAAGATTTTTTTTGGCACAAATTCTCAATATCCAAAGCTTGCCCAGAAATGGATTACAAACAACATTGTGTTTGAAGAGGATTAACAATCTGTGATCCTTCAAATTTTGGCCCTTGACCACAGGCATTTAATAATTTTAAAACAAGGAACGAACTTCCCTGAACACTATACTTATCTTTGAATCATTCTCCCAGTTATTAACCGTGCTACAGAATATTTTTCTCTTTAGGTTATAAAAGAGATGTCTGAGTCAGATGTTGTGGGAG
The DNA here is from genome assembly GCA_026546715.1 of Gallinago undulata. Lineage (NCBI taxonomy): Eukaryota > Metazoa > Chordata > Aves > Charadriiformes > Scolopacidae > Gallinago > Gallinago undulata. Next base: position 29,918,217 of record JAOTQQ010000003.1, on the reverse strand, counting down.
TTAACAAGACTGCATCCTTGTCGTCTACAGATTATTTGAAACTAAATTGGCAAGTTAAACCTTATCCCACAAAACCAACACCGAATCTTAAACAGGAAGTTCGGAAGAGAAAGAAGAGGCTAAGAGGAAAAAAAGTCTCTCTCTCTCTCTTATCATAGCAACTCACATTTGAAACATGACCCGAAAGGTCTTCGGAGAAGGAGAGGTATGGATGTTAACCTGCCTACAGGGTATCCACAACCTTTTAACCCCGGGAAGCGGCCTGAAGTCACGGAACTCTTCCGGGGAAATATTACAAACAAGTCCCAAGAACCACCAGCAGCCAGCCCTCCGCAGACGCACGGCAAAGAGCAAAGCGGCCCGAGAGTAAAACCCGCCCGGGGGACCCAAGCCCGGAGAGCGACCCCCCGACAGGGCATCCCGCCCAGCGGATACCGCCTCGACAGCTCGGGAACTCGCTCCGACCCCCGACAGCTCCGCGAAGCCCGCACACCCCGGAGCCCGCCGGGGCGCGGGCCCACAGCCCCGGGGCGCAGGGGCAGCGCTGAGGCGTCTCCCGCGGAGCGCAGCGGGGAGAGGCGGAACACCCCCGGGGCCCAGGCCGAGGCAGCGGTGGCCGCCCGCCGCCGTGTCCCTTCCCCACCCCGCCTCAGCAAGGCCCGCAGTGGGCAGGGGAGCAGGGCCCCGCCGGGAAGGGCCTTCCCCTCACCTCACCGGAGCTGGTGGCGGGGGGGTGTCGGCGGCCCGCCGCCCCCACTCCATACACACCCCCTTACTCACCGCGCAGAGCTGGGGGCCGCCGCCCCGCCCGAGGGTCCTCGCCGCCTGCCCAGCCCGCCGCGGCCCGGCCCGGCCGCCCCTCCAGCGCCGCCTCGGCTGCCGCTACGGCCCCGTCCCGCGGCGCCCCCCCCGCCCGCCGCGCCGCCAGCACCGCCGCCTGCTGCTCCGCCGCCGCCGTTCCCGCAGCAACTCTCGCGAGAGCGGCCCTGTCAGCCGCCCCTCCGCGATGGCGTCCCGCCCCGCCCGCCGGGGGAACTGCGCATGCGCCCTGCGGGCGGGAGGCGGGCGCTCCCCGCGCATGCGCAGCGGGGGGGTCTGTGTAGAAGCGAGCGGCAGCGGCGGTACCGAGCATTGCTCCGGTAGTGGCCGTGCTCTGCCGGGGCTAGGCTGATGCCCCGGGGGAGGAGGCCTGAGCACAGGCTGCTGGAGGCGAAACCACTCGGGGTCTGGGCGGAGGATTTGCTGGTAGAGCCATTACTCAGCACAGGGCATCCCTCCCGAGCGCTGCTGAAGGCACCCACGCCGTTGGGAAAACGCAGCGTGATCACAGATGGCAATTAAAACACGCAGAGAGGGCAGAATTCAGGTTGCACAGGCGACTAATTCCAGGGTTTGACCCTCCTAACATTCTTCTAGCTTGAAAGGACTAATTAAAACAGAGTGAAGCAGTTGCTTAGGTAAACATCAGGGCTGAGATTCCTCGATAAAGGCGCTGAGTAGGAAGAGCTTTCCTCTGGCTCTGGAGAAGGAAGCCCGTTTCTGAACTAGAGGCTTGAAGGATGAGCCAACCACTGAGGGTACTTTTGGATATTTTTTCCCCAAGATAGGTTGCTCCCCACTTCCACACCCCTAAAAAAAAAAAAAAAAAAAAAAGATGCAGAGCCCAGGAGCAGGGGGGGTCTAAGCACAACGCGTACCCCAGGACTGAGACCTACGCTGCGGGGTTCACATCTGGGCTCAGGTAAATTTAGGATTATTTTGGACCAAGACTACATCTAATAGATAATTAGTTTTATGACAGAGATATGTATTTTCAGCCTCCAATTAAAACCCACTTTTTTTCCCCTACACAATAAAATTCCCTGGTTGATCTCCCCAGCTGTACTCCAGGGGGGACGGGGGAGTGTCACGGTTTCATTCATGCCAAGATCAGCAAATCATCAGAATATACACTGCCGCCTCAGACAGCTTGGCTTACAAACCCTGCAAACATTGCCTGCTGACATTCTCATTCTGAATGCTTAGGCAGCTTGACAAAGATTCCTGAGAGGTTATTTTTGGATGAAATTTGTGGTTTAAACCCTTAGAGAGATCATTTTCTCCAGATTTGGGTGTTGGGGGAAGGTGTGAATTCTCCCAATACTTCATTCAAAAAATGGAAAGGGTGGAGAAAAAGCTACAAGAGTTGAGGATGTTAACAAATGTCTCAGGCATTCTGAGGATGCAGAAGTAATTCATCTGGGATGACAAAGATTGATGAAATAGGAGCTAAATTCCAAAATCCCTAAAGTCCCAAGTACTTGTTCCTGGAACAGGCTCACAGAATCTCTGGTTTCATACATGACCTCAAAATGAGGATTTAGAAGTTCTTAGTAAGCCTTCTATAAGTTAAATAACATCTTCTCAGAGAAGTTATAGCAGCCACTTTTAGCTGGACTTGAAAAGCCTGATATGGCAAACAGCTGTCATTGAATGATGGCTACTTTAAGAGGCTGCAGCTGCCCGACTTTAAAAGGGCAGTCCTAGAAAAATCAAACAAGCAACAAATTTTAGAAATAGTAGAGATCAAAGCATTAAGGCAAGATATTCCTGATAAAGGAGTTGCTGAGCTATACTTGCTTGCAAACCAATTAACGTAGAACTTTCCCCCAGCTTGCAAATAAGTTAATGCTTTATAAAAATATACAACTTACTGTGCAAACACGGAGCAGCTTCACTACAGCAATAGCTGGAATCCTGGTGTAGCTGTAAGCAAGGGTGAAAAAGGCAACACAGACATTGTTTTGCTGGAGGATCAATTTCAAATGTTTTTTGTCCTCTAGGAATAGCTTGAATTTTCTATGGACAGTTTGTGGTGATAAAATATAATCTAAGATTAGCTCTGAGTATTTTAAGTACTAAGAGTTAGAAAAAGATATCTTGGTGTCTGACATTTCTTTTCGATACTTTTTTAAACAGCCCAGTCTGGGGAAATAAATATGGGGTGTCTTTTTTTTCCCTATAAGTAGATCAGAGGAATATTTGTTAAAAGCTGTATTTCTCCATAAGCAGCCACTCAAGGTTTAAAGCTGCTGCTTGAAATATTCATATTAATATGGTGTTACTGACTACAGACAATAGGTTACTGATGACATGAAGTTTAACACTAGTAACAGCAGGTTTGTTAGTGCAAATGCTACTGAAAACAAACCCCAGTGAGAATACATGCTTTATCCTGGCACACTCTTTAAAATATGCTCCATTAATGTCTGTGTCCTTCCAATGGAATTTAACTACTGTGGAAAGTTTTACATTATTAGGACTCTGATCTTCCACTGTATGTCATCTTTTTCTAGTGTTGTCACAGCAAATGGATGAACTTGGTGTTATGTTGTCTTAACATACTGCTGCTCCAGACGAGCAACTCCAGCATCTATTAAGAGATACAATGTGCCCGTCCCTAATTTTTGTCACCATCTTAGTGTAATTGTATGAAGTAAATGTACTTGTGGGGCTGATGCACGCAGCTAAATGCTAACCAGGAAGATATTCTAGACTGTTTCTTTTCATTCAGAGGAATAAAGAAGTGACCTCTCACTCCCACTTGCTGAGAGCATCAACACATGCAACTTCAAAGGTGGTTTTGAAAACTAAGCGTCAGAGCTTAAATTGGAGCCCAGGGGCCTCTGCCTCAAACAAAAGAGCAACTGGGAACTATTGGGAGAGCTATTGAACTTAGAGAGGGCTCATAGTCAGAAAATATTTGCTCTAGCTTTGATTCATATCTGTCCTCTCTATTGGCAAACACAAGTTAAAAGCTTGTGAACTGACACAGCAATGAAAGAATGAGCTAGTATGGTCTCTATGTTGTGCGTGAGTTGTGAGCCAATTTAACTACAGCAGAATCTTTCTGGTGATAGTGCAAGACACAGGAAGAGCCCAGAAAATGATTCTCTCTCTCAGGTGGAACAGAGGTCGCAACAAGAAAAATCCCAACTAGAGTAGAGAACAAAGTGGTCCTTAATTGGTAGTTCCTTAATCCATAGATGTTAAATTGATGCAAAGTTGTATAATGCCAAATTCTTTAAGACTTCTAATCAATCAAGAGGAAAAAATATAACATCCGAGTACTTTAGATACTGTCAATACCAAAGATAAAACAGAGTGGGTATAATTCATGAGCAGGAACTACTCGGTAATTGCTGGAATCTGACATCACATCTCAGCTCTAACCAAAGGAACCTCTGGCCTTGAGTAAGTCCCTGCTTCATCAGCACTAGTGTTTCACAGCAGCGACAAACTTCTGAAATGTAAAGAAATAGTTTACAACAATGTGGCTTCACCCTACATTCCATGTGCTTCAGCCTCTCTGCTGAGCCACAGGCAGAGGAAGCCCCCCTGCTAGAGCTCTCCAAGATGTCTTACTTCATCCTTCCTCTAGTCTTCACATTTGTGCCTAAGCCCTTTCTCCTCAGACATGAGGATCTGCGATCATCATGAACTACAGTACACAATTGTCAACTTAAGGAACTTTGTTTCTGTTGCAATGATTTTTTTTAATGGCATCTGGCACAATAATTGTAATAAAATACATTGCTAATATGCACTTTTCTTCCTCTGACACGCTTCCCGATTTCAAAGAATTGCCCTGATTTTTATTTTATTTTTTTTTTTTAGAGCAAAACCTTGACTGGCTCAACACATCTGAAGATGCTCAAAATTTCACACTGCGATTCTGCATTATATCGCTGCGGTTCAGAGCATAACACTATATGTGGTATCAAAGTTGTACGAATCAAGAGAGAAAGCTCTCTCCCTTAGACAACAATTCAGGCAATCCACTGTGGGGAATGTAGAACAGACGTAGATAACTCAAGACAGCCCTGATCAATTTTCTCACAAGCTGAAAATTTAATGCCGTAAGACTGTTCTGACAGCTGAAGGGGAACTGACCTGCTACGTACCTCTGTCTGAGATGAGCAGGAATAAAGTGGGTGCGGCAAATAGGGGAATGCCCGGAATGTAGGCACAGCAAGGAGGGAATGCTGGGAATGGGGCTGTTGATATTTGTTGCATGAATATTACCTTCTTGCCTTTTCACACATCAACCCATGTTGGCCTCAGTGTAATAATCAAGACAGTGACATTTGCCATAAGAACCCAAAACTATTTACTAGATGCTTCAGTCTGTCTTGGAGCAGAAGTTGCTTTGCCAAATGTGCCTGATGCATCCCAAGAGTTGGGTTGACCTACTCTAGGAAGATGCTAAATACTTCAAGAAAACCTATCATCCAGCTGCTAGTCTTAAAGTCAGGCCACACGCAACAGACCTGCAGATCCTACTTACAGGCAGAAAAGGCAATGAATCCACTTCATTGATAATTAAGTATTAAAATGGTCACCAAACAAGCTTGGCTCATTGATGGGCCACAAAACTTAACTGGTATTACTAGAGTTTCTCTAAAACCTTAATTCAAGATCTAGGTTTCCAGTTAGATACAGGATTTTCCCACATGCCTGTATCTGGGATAAGATTGCGTGACGGTACTAATTAGAGAATCAGAATTAGTAATAAACCCCTGTCCAAGTTTGTTTTCTGCTTCTATTCTTTTGAGAGCAGGATAGTGATTGGACTGGACAACTACTTTGCTGTACATTGACTATTTAGATTCATTTTAAATCATATTTGCAGCTGTGTTAGTGATAAAGGCTATAATATCAATGGTATATAATATGGTATATATATCAATGGTATAGACATATATACAATATAAATATCCATATTCTGCAAATGGGGAAACAGAGGCCCAGAGGCCTTGCTCAATGCCATACTAGAAACTAATGCCATAACGTCCAACAGCATTAGGAACAGTTCTTGACTTCTGAGCCCTGCTGTAACCATCAGCCAGCTCTCCCTGTTCAGAAACCCTCCTAACACTCTGCTCCAGCTTTCTCACATAGGTATTGAAATGTTATCACAACTGTCTGGTTCTGTGAATCTGTCCAAGAGCAGTAAAGTGATGGTGCTTGTGACCCAGACAGAACAGCTGATCTGCCAAAACAGCTTCATAATTTCTACTCATTACAGATCTCAAGAGCACTTGTAAAACAGCTTAATCACCACGTGAGACAAACAGGGAGTCTTCTGACTTTTATAGACCAGGAAACAAGAAAAGTTAGTTTAGCTTAAAAACTAACAGGAAAATAAAAAGTGTTACAAAAACCCACCCATGAGTGTTACAGTAAAGCTGAGTGAACTAGGAAAATGTAATAAAAGCAGATTCTCTTCCATACGACATGTTTCTATGGTCACAAAGAGAAGGACGGACAAAATGGTTATAAAAAGGACTATGTAGAAAATAACAGCTCTACCTGGGAATGGTAATAGCCATTGCTGACACTAAGAAATTAAAAAATAAAATGAGTTGGCCGAGGTCACCCAGAGCTGCTTAAGCTCTGAAAGAAATCTGTAAAAGGGAACCAGATACAACTATAGCGTGCCATCTCCCTTTCTCTAGTACAAAAGGGCTTCTGCTTTCTTCCTACTCCCAATTCAGTCGTCTGTCATTTTCAGGACAGCTTGGAATTGTCAGTTCAATTACGTTTCAGTTCAGAGGAAAACAAAGCAGATGCTGTTTATTACTAAAAGGTAGAATCTCTCTCTTTCGAGGAATATATCTTCTCCCTTATTTTTTTTATTTAGTAAACAATACACAGGAGCTAGGAGGTAATATCATTCAGCTAAAACGAAATACTGTCTTCCCTTCAGCTTTGGTAGAGGTGTTGGTCACCTCAACTACTGCTTTTAATTTTTAAGCGTCAGATAGCTTTTGTATCAATCTTCCCCTTTTAATTCCTCATATCACTACACACATTAGAAATAGCTTCAATTCCTAGAATCTGCCATGCAATGTGCCAAGAGGTGGGGGAATCAGAGCAACTGCCTTTTCTAAACAATACAAAATTTTCTTATCAATTTAATTTTTAAATTATTTTGCACAACTGTTCAGAAATGCTACTCAAATATTCAAATGCAACTTCAACATCTTGCCACAGAGCTTAACTAAAAAAAAGGCAAAGGAAGATTTTTATTTTTTATTTTTTGCTTACAATACCTGCTTTAAAGTGGACCTACTCAAATTTTCATGTCTGCTCTACCCGCAGCAGCACACTGAGGACTGACTGAAAGGCACATGCAGTGAGGTCAAATAGTTCCCTTGGATCTGTCGGGCACTGCAAGCTGTTCAGAGGCAGAAGCTTACTGCAAACTGAGCCCCATCTCTGCCCATATGTTGTGGTCCCAAGAGGAGACATTATATCCCTGCGCTGAAGACACAGTAAGCATGAAATTAAGCATTTTCAGACTATGCACATAGGTTTTCAGTATCTGTTTCATTTCTGTAAACTCACTTCCTACCAAAATGATATAGGAGGCCTTTACACAGTGAAATAATTCCAAGAAGTACAAGGATGCGGAAAAAAAGCACCCAAGGAATAGTTTTAATAGCTATTCTGAAATAAGTATGGGAAGTGATCTTAATTTGCAGGCAAAATTGACTAATCTGAACTTTCCATATCAGAACATCCCATTAACTATAAACATCCACAAGTAACATTATCTTGTCTACCTTTAGACCATTCATTCACAATTCTAATATTAAAAAAAAATAAAATAGAGAAGATGATGACTTAAGACAGAACATTTTCTTTTAGAACAGGTCTTCACACTGAAATTCTCAGATCCAAAAATCATAGAAGTTTAGTGCCTCTTGAGTACTTCACAGCATTTGCCTTTGGAGTTTCCCTTTGTTATACAGTACTAGAATACAGGGAAATACAGGAAATACAGGGAAAAGTGCTCTCTAGATACCTGTACTATTTCTGAATCTATAGCAACATTGTCCAATTCAAGGGTG
>JAOTQQ010000003.1:29830771-29910222 GCA_026546715.1 Gallinago undulata | reverse complement strand
GGAAATACAGGGAAAAGTGCTCTCTAGATACCTGTACTATTTCTGAATCTATAGCAACATTGTCCAATTCAAGGGTGTTTCTGCTCTTGCAGCCATCCTTGTAATAATGCATTTTGATAATGTTTTCCATTTGATCTCAACATGTACTACAAGCACTGGTCCCTAAATCACTCTGAGGTGAAGTTAGATCAGATTTATCAAGGAGGAAATAAAGGCACAAAGAGGTTAAAGGTCTGGTCCATCAGCCCCTATAAGTGCACATCTCATTGACAGAAATTCTATACACAGCATACTTGTGAGTGAAAACAGGTTTTGTTAGTGGCTCATTCAAGACCCACAGGGAATCAGTGTCAGAAGCAAAATAATCCAGACTCCGGATCTCTGTTCAAGATGTATCTTTACTCTGACCTTTTATTTAAAACCTTCTACTAATTAAGTAGATTTTATTGGGGGTGGAACAATCTAAAGAGGAACTAATGACATGCTCATGCAGCACAAAGCACAACTCATGATCTTATGTTATTACAATTCCAGTAACACATTTATCCTCTTCCCCTTCCTTGTACTGTCTCTAAATTACATGATAAAGTTCCCCAGACCTGCCAGTTTATTTCCTTCTAAGACACTAAAACCACTTCCAGTCCTATTTAAGTGTACCAGAGCCGTGGGGTTTCTTTTTGTTAACTGATTCTAGGGAATTGTTCTGGGTAACAAGCTCAGGAAAGCCAGTAGTTTTGTGCCCTTCCTTCTCACTAAAATTTAGATTGCATTTAAGAACTGAAATGACACTCGTAGAACTCCTGCACTCTATATGCATCCAGACCTTGTGAAAGTACACTGTCTCAAAGGAGCATTGAGTACACTCCCAAACCACTACATTCTCGTCCAAAACTGCATCTGCAGAGAAAAAGCAGTGCAGAGCTTAAGTTCTTTGTAAAATTTATTGCTGTAAAATTGCAAACAACTGCACCAGGCTTTGGCATCTGCAGTTTAACACACTAATGAACATCAGTTTTGTAAAGAAAAATCTCAGATGGGAACTGTTGCATCATAACCTGGGATAACTGCAATGAATTGTGGGAACAGAACTAGAACTAAGGGGCATGCAGCTTTTCAATCTAGCCAGTCCACTATGAATTCAGAAGATAAATCCCAAATCTCTGTACACAGAGACACAGAAGTGGTCCATCTCTGCCTCAAAGCTCTGATTTCCTTCTAGATTTTGCAGTGTCTTAGATTTCCTGTTAGATTACCGGCTTGGTGCATTTGTGTGCTCCTTCCCACCACAGCTTCCTGCACATCTGGCACCCAGCGTGTGAATTCACCTCACGGCGAGGCTTCCAGGCAGTTGGTTACTCTACGGCAAAAGTGGCTTTTCAGAGGGAGATCTGCAGGTGTCACCCTCCCCTTGCAGAGGCACAGCCCTGGCAAAGGGATACCCCTTCTCCCTCATCCTGGCTTAGCTGGGGCACCCACCACGGCCTGCCTTTGCCAAGGGGACGGAGCCTTAGGCCGCAGGCCGCTTTTGGGCTCCCTCCACGCCACTCCCTCCTCCCCCGCCCCCCCCCAGCATGCCCTTCGCCCCTGAGTTACTTCACTGCCCCTCAGCACCGTTCCTCCGCCGGCATCTCGGCAGCCGCGGGGCCAGAGGGATCACCTCTCCGTCGGCTGTCCCCCGCTTCAGGGCCGCCACCGGTGCCGAGCCGCCCCTCAGGCTTCCCTCAGGGCTAGCCCCGACCTGCCGCCAGGGCGGATACTCGGCTTCGCGCGCCACCTCGGCCGAGCCAATCACCGCGCGGCGTACGGGTGGCCGCGCGGGATCTCACCAATCAGAGGCCGGCTTCTTGAGGCAGCCCCGAAGTGCCACCGGGGGGCCCCGGCCCCGTGGCCTCCCGCTTTGCCAGTGACCCTGATGGCGGCCCCGGCGGCGCGGGGGGAGGAGGCCCGGCGGGCGAGCGGCTCCTCCGCCGAGATTGCCCGGCGCGGCTGGTGAGTAACGGGCCGGGCGGCGGCGGGGCGCGGCTGGGCTCCGTCCCGTCAGGAAGGAAGGAGGGCCGGGAGGGCCCGCCGCTCCCTCAACGGGGTCCCCACCTCCGCCGGGGGCTGCCCGCCATGACGGGGGGAGGCCCGAGGCAGAGGTCCCGCCGCACCATTCCCCTCAGACACCCTCCCTTGGCACCTAGCCGGAGCGTTACCTAGAGGCTGATGAGGGAGAGGAAATGAGGCAAAAACAACCCCAAAAAAGGCGCTCCCACACGTGTTGGCGGTTCAGCGCCCCCGGTGGGGCTTCCCCGCAAGCCGGGGACAGGCTCCGCGGAGCATTCCCCGGCGGTACCGGCCTCGGCGGGCCCCGCAGCCCCCAGCGAGGCGGGGAAGGGGCCAGGCCGAGCCCAGGGTGCTCCAGCAGCTGTGGGTGTAGCTGCCGCCTTGTGCAATGCGTAAGAGTTATAGGAATGATCCCAAAATCTGACTGAAATGCCCCAACAAGTTCACCCTGATCCTTTTCGAGCTAGATAGCAGCCTCAACTCTGCCAGTTGCTTCATCCTGCTCTTACCTCGTCGTAGTCTTTTGATCAGCAGAAGTTCCCAGCACGCTTCATTTTGCCTCCTGTCCACTTGTTTTATTTCCAAAAGCGGTGATCCATGCAGTCCTTGGATTACGTGACCCTTGTTTGTCTGTTGTTTGGGAGCTTCTTCCTATTGGGGTAGCACAGGCTGTTATTGATAAGAGGCCCAACAGTCCCAGTTAAAAATCCCATTACATAAAAGCACAAGATGTTTGTCTTCGATGACACTATCTACCCAAAAGATAGCTAGAGAGAAAGGGAAAACCCACAGACAGGAGCGGATAGTGTTTTAGTTATGCATTTAAGACTCATAGTTTTCACAGAAGGACAATTCACAGAAGAGTTTCTTTAAGCTGTCCTTACCAGTCTTATAAGTTACCAAGATAGCAGAAGATGAGCCTAAGCACCCACCCATCTTCCCAAGGCAGCTACCAGGTAGTACATATTTTCACATTTTTTGAGAAAAGGAAGCTCCTATAATATGCTTATCTGAAGTCCTATTAGCCATTGTAGGACAAGACTCCTAATTTACCAGACAGCTCATACACAATGCGATACAATGCCATAGTAGCACACAATCTCTATGAAACACTTTAGGTTCCTTAGAAATGCAAGTTTCTATATGAACAAACTGTGACTTAACAGCTGCTGTACTGCATTAAACTAGGGGGCTTGCTCAAATATAGCAAAATTTGAATAACCTAGCAAACAAACCAGATCTACTTTCTAAGAAGCCTGGTTAATACAGGCATGCATATAAATAGCTACACTATGCTGGTTTTATGCAAGGTACTGTTTGTTCTTTAGAATAGTGCTTTATATTTCTTTGTTGTCTTTTACTCAAGCACACCAAAACACTTTACATAATATTGATCCTAACTGTGACCTTGCAAATAAAAACATTACCAACATTTTTTTTATCTGATGAGAAGATTAAGATATTAGTGCTTTTAGCTCAGGTCACAAAACAGATCAATATTGCTACTGCAAGTAGAACCAAGAAAACAAACCTCCTTCTATGATTCCTCTAATCTTCATGTTACAGCTCTAACTGTTTAAGTCTCTGTATCTTTGAGGTCACCCTTGTTTCTGTGTCAAGTCCTACCCAAACCAACTGCTAGAAACCACAACAAGAACTCCAAAGACAGCCTAGGGGGAAGGGCTGCCTTGTGAGGGTTTATATATCCCTTGTGGCTGGGTGGGACCCACCAGGAGCAGGACTGGGGCCACGGGGGATTGGCCAAAAGGCAAGTCCTTTGTCGGGGTTGGTCAAAAGGAGAGTCCTGTTAGAGTTTGGGCAGCATTGTCCTGCCCCCAGGCCTGCAAGGAGCACAGTTTGATTTGGGTTGGTTGGGTTTTTGGTATGTCATAACGTATGGGACCATTTGTACACTAAATAGGATACTTTTGATCTCTGTTCAGAATCCTCTTGAGTGAATGGTGGAGAGAAGTTCTTAAGGAGCTGCAGAGAGGTCCTCTATTTTCCTTTCATAATAGAGTGAGTCAGCTCACTGTCCTATTTCTAGACATAGTTCACCATACAAATGTTCACCATAAAACCTTAATGGAGCTTGTTGTGAGAATAGCAAAATACACAATCTACGGAACTGATCAGTGTCTCTTCTACATAAGGGCTGGGCTTTGCTTTGAATGAATGTATGAACTTGATCTTGGTAAAAGCCTTCAGGTGCTGGGCCTGCTTTGGGGAACTCCCAGAAAACACCTTCCCATCAGCATGACATTTGTTAAATATCTCCCAATGGCAAACACTGGTGTAAGAGTGTTTTTGCCTAGATTCACTATAAATATACAGGTAACACCCTTATTTATAAACTGGAATTAAGAGAAAAAGCTGCACTTTTATCTGTGAGTCAATGTACACCAGCAAAAATTGATTTTCCAGAAGGTCCTATAAATATACTGTGGGCTTTTTATTTTATTTTGGGTGCTGCCTTTTTGTGGTTTTCTAGCATTTCAGGATTTTATTTTTTTTTTAATGAGGTAGTTATACAATCCTGGTTACCATCATAACCAATATCATGATGATGAATGACAGCTGTCACTTTTTTTGCAGTGAATTCTTCCATGCATTTGCTGTGAAATGTTTTAGTTGTCATTCAAGGCATTGTGCCACAAAGCAGATGATGTCCCATTGCTTTGCAGAAGCTGGAGGGGCCCTTACAGCTTTCAGAATTGTGCCTTTTGTTGCATTTTTCACTTTGATACAGATTGAATACATGCTGTCTTTCTGTGGCACACTTAGAATACCTGAAGCAGAAAAGATAAAGCAATCCTTTAATTCCCAAACGCTCTTTTTTCTTTTTTAAGAAAAATGAACACGGCAAAGATCTTTCAGGTTCATTATACCTTAATTTGAAACAGTATTTGCCCCAGTGAAAATAGTAAGGTAGACTAAACTAGTTTGATCATTCTTTTGATCATATCTGTCAATTACTTCTCAACTCGCTAGAACAAAATTAAAACAAAAATAAATGTGTTCTTTTAATTGTGTAACATCTTGTTTTACCTTAATTTTGCAAGTAAACTGATGGTGTGACTCTTCCAAGTGTGCCAAAGCTATTTCCTACTCTCCTTCTCCTGCCTTGTTGCTCAGCTTTTGTTTTAAGCCACACTTTTCTTTGAAACAAGTCTAATGTGCAAGACCTGGACTGAAGAAAGAAGGAAGGAGACAGATACTTTTTTTATTGGAAAACTCTCAGCAAGTAAGGCATAGACAAAAATTAATTTCACCCCCAAAAGGCACACTTGTCAGTTGGAAGACAAACTTTAAGTTCAAGTTTGATCCTGTTCCTGATTCAAGGTAGATGTCTCTAATTTTTGCCATTTGGCAAGGGAAGCACAAATGAGATATTTGACCACTGCTGAGTTGATAACACAGCACATACACAACATTAGCTCAGAAAATCTCACTTACTTTACAGATACTAATAAATTTACCTCACGGTTTCTCTCTGAGGCAGATATGCATATCTCTATTCTAATTTAGGGTTATTGAGGCAGAGAATGTTTAGCTGGCCCAAATTTTGACAAGTTTTTTCACAAGCAGCTACTGGAGCCAAGAAGTGTGGCTGCCAGCTCCCTTACTGTAATTATTCTGTGCTCACAGTGGGTCTCAAAGCAATTGACTGTATCACTTGATGCACCTTTGGAAGCCCATATATTAGCAAATGTGCCCATGTTGCAAATTATCAGGCAAACATCAGCTACTCATGAGTAGGAAGACCGTATGGTTCTGCTGATATCAAAACAATCAGCTCTAATCTAAGCCATTTTCTCCAAGGCTTTTTTGGTTATTATCTGTTCCCCCGTGTTTCTATTCTCAGTGACAGATCAGGCTTCTGTTCTTCAGGAATTCAGTTTTGGCAGTGAGAAATGTTCAGACTCCCATCATTTTTCATAGAGTAATCTATGTTGGGAGTTTTCACTAAATAACATGAAAGCATCAGTGATTGAGCACTTGAGGGAAAACAGTATCATTAGGTTGATTTATTTTTCTCCCTAAAGACTTGCAGCTTCAGAAACACATTTTTCTTTCCAAGTGTCTATAGATTGTATAGTTACCTGATCTTGCTGGTTTGCTAGTTGTTTTTTAGGTTCTATACATAATGTATCATGCTGTATTAGTTATTAAATTTCAACACTGATGCTTCATACTGATGTTGTGAGGTTTGGTAACTTGTCATGCTTTGAAATCCTTGGATTTCAAGGGAGGATCTGAAAGCACAGTGTTTACTACCTGTATAAATACACTGACTGCATAAGAGTAAAGCTAGTTAAACAAAGTTTGAATGGACCCTTGTAAGTCTCTGCTTCTGCTGTTCAGAAGGATGTTTCAAACACTTGTTGATACTCAGATCAAGCTACAAGGCTCACTCTTCGCTCCAGACACTTCCAAGCAGAAATGAGTTTGGGGTGATGGGAATGTATTTTTCAGATTTGAAAAGGTCTGAGTATCAGATACACATGGGAACCTGAGCACTGAACTCATCCATTCTTATAAAAGAATTATATTCTACCGTGCATTGCAGACCTCTCCACATAGCTGTGGGCTACTACTGGCTGAGTTGGGCGTACTGGATTTTCAGAGTTAGTTTGCTGTTAATGCTATGCACGTGGGATTGAGATGCTTTATTTGCAGACCCTTTGTTGGGTTTCACTCTGACTGTCAATTTGGAAGTATTTCTCAGGCTGAACACAGCATGATGACACTTGAGCACCACAGAGTTTCATGGACTGCTCTTGGCATCAGAATCCTGAGGAGGATGGAGTGGGAAAGTGAAAGGGGTAAACTGGCTGCCCTTGGATCCACTGGTGTCTGATTAGAGCCACCACAATTTCAGGCATCTCTGACTGACTGCGGGAACACTTGATGCCCACTAACATGTTCCAGCAAAGCAGTCCCACTTCATTTTGATCCTGCTGTCTAGCAGAGTTTAACATGTCGACAGCATGAGTGACTAATTGCCTGGGCAAACAGAAGAGAGATAAGAACAAGGAGGACAGGAAGGCAGATGCTCTGGTGTGGAAGAAATAGTAGTGCACAAACGGCTCGGATGGGTCCAGAGTGTTGAGTCTCTGTTGTTGGTGCCCTCCAGCCAGAGCCGCCCACCGCTGCTAATGATACGGGCTCCGTGGGATTAGCACAAACAGTCCAGGATGTTTTTTCTTGCTCTGCTTTTGTGACTTTGGCTTTCTGGTTACCCAGTTGTGTCACGGGTAATTGTGCTTTTGAAGTCCAGATTCAGAGAGAAATTCAGGCACTTAATTTTTATTTGAACGAGTGAGAGCCCGGTGCATAACTCCTTCAGTACATCTACTAATAAATCTTCTTCAGAGGGGAGTAAGAAGAATAATAATGGATTTATTTCTTAGTTCTTTTATGGTTAGTGACCATTTTTGCATTAAAATAATTTCCTCTTGCCTTCCCTTATATTGATGTCACTCAAGTTAAAGGCACAATACTGAGGCTCCAAGCTGCTGTGTGCAGGCATACACAAGTACGTTTTCCACCTTCCCACTCCCAGCCCTCTCTGTCAGCTGCGCTCCAGTAACTTTGTCTGATCCTCTCAATTGCAATTGCTAATTGGCCTGGCAGGGATATGAAGTGACTGAAAATAGCTTCATTCCCTTGGTGTGTGCACATTGAAAAGGGTCATAGAACAGAAAAGTAGGGCAGAGTCCAGACTCATGGCTCACGCCAGCCAACCAGCAGCCAAAAAATGCACCTGCAGATGGCTGGTTGCTGTACAACAAGCAGTTCTTTGGTAACCAGCAGTCTGCTGAATGCTTGATGCTTCCCAGAATGCAGGTGCAGGACTCACATGCATGAGGGGAAATACCAACATCTAACTCTTCAGCGTGGGAGAGCAGTGGCTTTCTGGGTAAGCTCTGGATGCCTTTTGTTTTCCTTGAAATGGTGTAGCATTATGGAGAGCAGTGCTGTAGATGGCTGCCACAAGGATGGGATCTCCAGAATTATTCTTCTTCCAGGGCAGTAAATCCCAGCTGGCAAAAGCCGGTCCTGTTGTATCTAGGAAATGTGTGGGTGGTCTGGATGGATCTGCAGATCCAGCTGCTTCCTTGTTTGTTTGGATCTAAGAGAAGTATATGTCCGAGCCCTGAGTTTGTGTGTGATACTAAAAAATAGTACCAGGAGTTACTAACCAACAAAAAAGCTTTCCCAAGACCAATTATAGCATAATCTTATAATATAATATCTCATTATGTTTATATAAGAATCCTGCAGAGCAATGTACACCGATCCTTTGTTTTGACCAGAAAAAAACATTTTGCCTATGTGGAAGGAAAACAAATTTGTGTCATGGGCAATCAAGGGGGAAGATGGGTGGATGGAGAAGGATGTGAGTTCCAGAGCTGCTTCCTACCTCAATTCTGTCCCAGTATTGCTAAAAAAAAAAAAAAAAAGAGGCCTAAGTTCCTAAAGTCCCTGGAATTGTTTTTATGACTTCTGGCCTACTTAATGGTGGTCAGATACATGCTCAGCCCAGCAGCATGGCCTTGTCAAAGGCTGGATGTGTTGTTCAGCAAATGGAAGAATCATTACTGCAGGCTCCATTAGAGATTAGCTGGACAAAGCTTCTGGTAGATAAGAATAGCAAGACAAATAGCCATGGGTGACAGCATACTCCAACACCTGGTGGAATCCAGTGCTTTGTCAGCTTTTTTTGGAGGCTTGCCCAAAAGTCTGTCAAGGCTGCAATAATACTCTTACTCTGAGCTGCAGGGAACTTAATTTATATACTGTTGCCAGTTTTGGGGGGAACTTTAAGCTAATGGCATCAGTTCTGAGTAAGGGGAGAGCTGGTATACTGTTACACGCAATTTCGGTTCCCCAATTCTCCTTCTTTTTAAGACCAATCCTGTAATTTGAATTTCATTAATTTTGTCACTTTCTTGTCCTAAAGGGAGTGATATGGGGAGATTGACTGCTCCCCCTTCTGTTTCCACAGATGGTGATAAGTGGAGCCAAGCTCATCTCTACCTAGGAGACATTCTCCCCTCAGGAGAGACCAATCCTCTTTTGCTGGACATGCGTGCGGAACCGCACAGCCATGGACCTCAAGGAAAAGTGTCAGGTAAGTTTCATGATAAGGGTCATGCCCAACTTACATGTTGAGTCCTTTTAATTGTCTTTCATTATTTCGGGACAAGACTCACCATTTGGCGTTATTACGTGATGGTATAATCCATGGTTATTATCAAAATTGAGAGTTGTGTCACCTTCACAATCCTAGGGTTGTACTTGTGTCAGTTGTAAGTCCTTTTCAGGCTGGAACTGCAAAGTTGGTGGAACAATGTAGGTGAAGTATGTGCTGTCACATATGCTTTGTCTTAAGCTTTAGGGACACTTACCTTGGCTTTATTTGAGAGGCTGAATTCACTGAGAAGATTTTTTAAATAAACTAAAGTGATAAAATCATCTGAGTCCAGTTTTACTGATGATAAATGCACATATTTTTTGGGTAATCACATGTCTTTCTAGGGAGTGCTGCAGGATAGTATTTCTAGATCTGGTTTAGAAAGCGCCAGATAAATCTAGATGTTTTATGGAGGGGCAATCTGTCTCTTGTTGTTTTGCCATGCTTTGAGCTTCAAAGTTAAAAGAAGAGAGAGAGAAATCTTCATGAATAGCTGCTCTAGAAGCTAAGAAGACATGTCTGCTGTGACTGACAGGAGACTGTAAACTTGGCACTTGTTACTGCTTTCCAAAAGTAAAATGATTTTGATGACATCAGTGAGTAGCCTGCTGGTCACTTAGGTTTCAGCAGCCACCGGAGTATTAAATGTACTTCTCACTCAAAAAAGTGAACTGGTCCTAATTCTGGATCTCAATCAGAAATGGGACAGGTAGTTTGAGACCAGCGGAGAACATTGTTATGTGCCAAGATCTCAGCTGACGCTGGTAAGAGAAAACTCTTGGCTTTCCTTTTCAGTGTCCCTCTCCCCACCACACTAGGCTTTGTCTGCTGGTTACTCTGTGCGCATCCCTTTCTCGCTGCTCTGTTTACTTCCAGCATCAAGAAGGGCTTTTGTTCATTAGTGCAAAGTACCCGTTAGATAATCACCTTAGACTCAGACCGGCTCTGAAGAATTACTACAGCTGTGTGAGTGAACTGAAAGGTACTCAGTTTTTCACATCAGCTCTGCGCTTGCCTACTAGACTTCTTATTTGCTGGGTTTTTGGTTCTCTTGTGCACTAGACCAGGAGGCCCTGGGTTTACTCATGCCTGGACCTCTTGCTGCTAGTGTGCTCTGAGGACGTGTTTGAACTATGTTGTTTTATATCAAATTGTCGTATTACTATGGAGGTAACATTCCAACAAGGATAATAATCTATTTATTTTCTTGTTAATGACATCATGGGCTAATCTGGTATTGATCATTTGAAGAGATGATGCAGTTACCGCTGTGTTCTGTGTAGGCTGTGAGAGCCCAACGCTGGCATTGCTGCAGCCGCAGCAGAGCACAGCGGGGACGCTTTGCACTGTAGGCTGCTATCTTTGGTTCATCTCTCTCGCTCATATGACGTTCTTCATTGTACAACGCAGGAAGAGCATATCAAATTGCTGGACAGGCAACAGAGGGATGGTATTGTAATAGACCGTTAAAAGGCCTATTAGGAGAGCGTCCTGCATAAGAGATGATGGGGAGTGATGGTGTTCTGAAGTCCTAGTCTCCTCTCCTGATGTACTGAAGTTTTTTGTCCCTCCTTTCTGAATGGGAATTTAAAATGAAGACAAAAAATCACCACACTCTTTAAAAGAAAACCCAACATTGATACATACAGCTGCATTTTACAACTTACTTCGTTTGGATTCTGAGGAAAGACCATGGCTTTATTCATGATATCAGTATATTATTTGGTATTAAGGAGTTTGCTCCTTTTTTTTTTTTTTTTTTTTTAAATACTGCAGATCCTTAGTTCATCCCCTTTAAGGTGGAATCCATCTTCCTTTCCAAAGTGGAGAACTTGGATGTACATATGCTGATAAGGGAACAAGTTAACCTACTGTATAACCTCAGTAGTAAATTTGATGGGCTACGTTTTTTTAAAATGCTAAAAATAAAATAAGCCCAAGTGCAAACATCAGTCTCAAATCTAGTTGAAAGCAATCTCTTTGCTCCAATATATGTGTGTGATAAAGAGTTAGCGCTCCTGGAACAGAAGATGTGCTCTGAGCATTGCTGCAGCACAGACATCTGTCACTCAGAAGGGTGAGAGACTTGTCCTCTGGCTCCAGTCAGCTAATACAGTTCCGTTGTCAGAAATAGCTGAGGATCAGAGTTTGTCAGGTGTAATGTAGGCTGCCTCCCAATTTTTGCCAGAAGCCAGACACTCCAGAGAAAGGCCGAGAGCATTTCAGGAGCAGTGCCAAAACCTTCTTAAATTAAATGTGCTGCTAGCTTGTTCTTTCCCCTCTTCTCCTGACTTTTTAATTTTCTGTGTATTTCTGAAGTGAATTTAATACTTGTGAGAGGTGCCAGAATCTGCTCTAAGGCCCACTCAGCATATACCAAGACAGACAGCGGCACTGATTGCTGCAGGACGGTGTGAGCATCATGAGTTCGAGTTATTTAGTTGTAGGCTGTATTTGCAGCAACACAACTATTAAAAATCATTGACATCATCTATACCACAGTTACCAATAACAACTGAGTGTATTATCCCAGTGTGATTGCTGCAGCCTGGAGACAGCACCGTGCCCCCTGGCCAGAGCCCAGAAGTGTGTTCCAGCAGCCTGCGATGTTCTCCACATTGCTCCAGCCGCTGCCTTCTTCCAGGATGCATCACAAGAGCTGCAGTCCTACCTTTGGGCTAAAATGTAGCCCGAGTCCTTTGCCTCTTCTCATCTTGCCAGTAACAGTATCTTTGGTTTTTATTCCCTGCTGTTCTCTAAAACTGCAGCTCTTCTTCCAAGGGCTTTTTCACAAACCGATCCCTTTTCCACAGACGGCTCTCATCCATGCTGCAGTTTTTGTATGGGTCTCAGTCCCTTTCCTCTGCCTTTGTACTCAGCCTTTTATTTTAACCCAGAGTTTTATCTTCAGTTCTCAAGTTTACAGCTTCTGCTTTTTCAAAGATAGCACATTCTGTTATTTAAAGCACAAATGCATGTCCAGATGCAATTTATGATACCAGCTGACATCAGAAGGAAGCTACATAGTACAAATTACTGCCTTACACAAAACACTTTGGAGCAAGGTCTCTCCACAGTGGGGTAAACAAAAGGAGGCAATTTGAGCCATTTCCAGTTGTGTTCATGACCAAAGCTGGAGTTTCAGAGCTGGAAGAAAGTTGTGTTGGGACCTCTTAACTGCATGAAGCACAAGGGTTATTTCTGGTGTTGCACTGTCACCAGCAAGTTGTTTCATTCACATTCATTCCAGTCTCCCAAAGGTGCAGAGCCAAACAGCTCAGAGTGCACTGAGACACACATATGTTGTTGTTGTTGATCCTTTCTTTTTTCTCCTTCCTTTTTTTTTTTTTTCCTTTGTGTTGAAGTGAGTCGGTAAGTAGTTTCTTAGCAGGAAAAGAGGAAGGAAGGAAAAATTGTGCCATTAGGACATTTTGTTCTTCTCTGCAGTTTAAAATTGTTGTCTAGGTAACAAAATGCCCTGCAGAAGGATGAAGGATGTCTTGCTTCTTTCTCCCCCCTTTCTCCTGAAGTGACATAAAATGCAGTGTCTGCTTCCCTTCAGCTTTAAGAGCTTTGTGAGATTACATATTGATGTGTAAGTCAGTGCTGGCACAGAGGTGATAACTAGTTCTTTCGGGAGTTGTCTTAGATCTGGTCTCTGTTGGGTTTACTGTAAATACGGAGACCTCCTAATCTCTACACTTCTGGCTTTAAACAGAGGATATGTGTTGTGCCTATTTAAACATCTGAATCTCCGGGAAGGAAAGAAGTGAAGAGCTGGGCCAGGGATGGTAGGAGAATCCTGACATGGGTACGTGGTCTTCAAAGCTACGTGATAAGCTGAGACTAGAAGCCTTTCCCATGCCTGTCTGTTCCATTCTGTACCAGCCGGCTGTAATCCTTGGCAAGCAATTGACGTGGTGCTTGGCTGGGCCAGTTCTTCACCCCTTTCTATGTGGAATGAATGTAATTGGTTTAGTGATTGCTCTGCAGAACTGGGAAGCCCCAGACAGAATTAGGACAGCACTGAAGTAGTAGCTATATAAAAACCCACTTATAAAGGTGCTTCCCTCCAACAATGAGAAGGAAGCATTCCTGTAAAAGATGAGAGAGAAGGCTCATTTCTCCTTCCCCTCCAAAGGCCTTTTTATCTCATTACCTGTTGTTCTGCCCAGCCCTTCCTTGTCTACATTAATCCTTTCCCTTCTCTGTACCACTGCCCAGGTTTCAATAAATGGGGAGCCCCAGAGATGGTGTGTGGTGATGTTCGTGTGCACCTGTTGGTTTAGATTGTGAGGCTCAGAATGTATGAATATTTTATGCCAAGAGGGGCTTTTGCTGCTTTCTTTATCAGTGAAAGAAGAGGGAGGGAACACTTCAGACTGGACCTGTAACCATTACAACTTGTTTAAACAGTGAATGCTTATATTTTTTAATTGAGCTTGAATCCAAAGCTGTGGAGTCATCTGGAAGACTCTCCTAGGTTTATGTAGGGGAGTTAGTATTCCTAGGTCTCTCTGTCTCATCTAGTCTTTCTTCTTGCCTGCTCAGGTGTTCCTTCCCCTGTAGTATATTTTATAGCACTTTGTCCTTTCTAATTTGCCATCTGCTTTTCCACAGACCCCTGTTTGTCAGCATCAACCCTTACTGTGCCTGTGTATGCATCTCTACAGGCAGGGAACCCAGAGATTCTGGCTGCATCGGCTCCATCTGATGAATGGACCATTCTTACAGACATCTGGTGCTATCCTGGGCAAACTTTCTTCTCTCTGCATTTTTTTTTCCTCCTTTCTATCCCTCATCCCCCACCCCCATCCACCGCCTCCTTGCTGGATATGCAGCGTGACTGGAAACAGGCTGAATTAATCATCAGACTGGTGCTTCACTCTGCTGCTTCTGTCTCATTCTCTGCAGCGCTGGGCTCTGCACAGTCTTGCTCTCTCTCTCCCTCTCTGCTCTCTCATTTTTGGAGAGCAGCAGCAGTGCAAGTTGCTGGGGAAGTGGCGCAGGAATTTAGCTCAGATGCTCTTCAAGCAGGCCGATCTCTGGATCCCCCACCAAGGCAAATGCCGCAAAGTAAGTTTCTCTCCTTTAACATTTAAATTCAAAATGGCTTTTTCTCTCCCCCCAACCTGCATCCTGCCTGATGTGATGGTGCATGAAGAGCTTCGAGGTTTTGGGGAAACAGGTTATGGCAGGACATGAAACAGTGAATGATGATTTTAGCTGGAAAATGGCTTGGTGTTGGAGGGGATGGGGAAAGCTTAAACTGCAGATTTAACCCTAGAACCAACAGGAGAGACCAAACATGATTTTAGCTGCTGACTCCTCTTTGCTGTCCCTCTGCCTCAAGACTTAAATTTGTCTGTTTTTTCTATGAGCTATGATCTGTAGCTGTTGAACCTCCTTATCCCTTTGAAACATCTCGCAGTGCACCTGCTAGGCTGTACCGTAGTTTTAGTCAGCAAAGACTTCCAATAAAGAAGTGGGGATGGGAAGGAAACTAGTGGGGAGTTCTGTGGATTTCTGAGCATTGCTGGCCTCTGGGAAGGGATTAGCATCCTCTGGAGTAAGCTCTGCATTGCTATAAAGCAGTATGCTCTGTGTTGAAGCCAGAATAAATACAGGTCCCTGACTGCTCTCTGAACTTTGAGGAATACTGTAACTGGATAAATTACAGTTATGAAAGCTCAAATAATTACATAGTACAGGTGAGCTGCAAAGCACTGCATAAACACTGCTTCATCTTGCCAGCAGGCTGCTGGAGCAGGTAACTATGGTTGGGGATTTGCTGCTGCAAACAGGACTGAAGAGACAGACGAGGGAAGGTACAGTGCAAAACCGAGCTTTTACCTGGGGAGCGATCACATCTTTCTCTGCCGTGGAACTGCTGCTGGCAGAGGGAGAAGCAAAGCACTGGGCTTTGCATTACTCACATGGAAAGGCTGATTGTGCTATTGGCATCTTACTCTGTGCTTTATGGCGGGCATAAAATGTGAATGTCATTGTCTGGATTAAAATGGGCTCTGTTCACACTAACATGCAGTGGTGATTCAGATGGCTGATTAGTGGTGCTTTGGCCAGGTCTCTCAGAGATCTGTGCTCCTGCAGCTGTGTCTCTTTGAAGTGGAAGTCTGCAGGCCCTGTTAGTGATGAGCTGCAGGGAGCCTCAAAACCAGCGACCACACTGGAGCCCCCAGAGACACCCAATTCCAAGCTGCAGGGGCTCTTTTGTCCAGGGGCAGGGGGAGGCCTGGGCTGCCTTTCATACCGTCGCTGCAGATGGAGGAAGGAGATAGTTGTTGACTATTGCTCTGTCCATTAACTTGGGCACTGCTGTGCTGAAGACTTTGCTTGTTTCATTTGAATTGAGACCACCATCAGCTAAGCTGTGGCTGCCAAACTTGTGTCAGGTGGCATTTAAACCAAGTTTAACAGCTGTGTTCGTTGTGCCTTCTGGTACCTTTCCCAGCCAGTCCAGTTTTAAAAGCAGTGCTCCCCACAGAGCCATGATCTGCTTGATGGAGCTGCCTGAATCACGCAGGTATCAACATAACTTAATTTTTTTCTGTGCTTTTCAGTTGTGTTCAGGTAGGTTGGTGAATATTATAATTTTCACAATGCCTACAGTTGGTAGGGAATTGGTAGTCCCATTATAGAGATGAGAAACTAAGGCACAGAGGAGCATCCAGTTTTCACACTGCCATCCAAAAATCTGTGGCAAAGAACAGAATCCAGCTGTCCTGATGGCTTGTCCGGAGTCTTAATGAAAAGATCATCATGTGGAGTAGGAATGTGTCAGGGTGGAGGCTTCACGTAGCCTGGGTTACTAGAGAAGCACTCCTGCTAGGAGTAAGGGATCAGACCTCATTTGAAAAGTAACCAGGTGAGCACTAAGAAAGACAAAAAGCATAATCAGGACCAAGAATGTATGTAGTAAAAAGGAGACTTTTGCCCAGAATGGCCTATACATTGGCTTTGCTGCCTATATCTGTATCATTCTGTAGCATGGATGTGCCATTTCAGGCAGTCTGAGTGCTCAGCAGCTGTGGTTGGGCAGAGCTGTAGCACACCGATGTATGATTTCCTTTAGAACAAGAATAAAATCCCTCTCTAGCACTAGCCTGCTGTAAGAAATGTTGTCCTAAGAAATTGCATACTGTTCTGTGTATTATGTCTGCCAGCCTCTCTGGTGAGACCCAAAAAACTGTGCTGTCTGTCACAATGTGCCTTACCCTAAGCAAGAATCTGACTTACAGTACTAAATGCAAATATATTTGGTGGAGTTACTCCTTCTCATGTGTTTTTGAAACTGTGAATAATGTTCACATTTCAGGAGGTGTAATCCTTGAAGGAGATTAATAGCCTGCAAAATGTCATTGTTAAATTAAAACCTGCCTTCTTTTCTGCTAGGGAATGCAAAATAGCTCTCAGAAAGAGGAAGAACATTCTGTTGCCCAGTTTCCCACCTCCAGCTGTTCAAATCTGAAAAGCAATAGAGTAGAATTGTTAAAAAAAGGGGTCTAGTGTGTGCAGTCTGGAAAGAGGGAAGCAATCTGACAGCTGCCTTGTAGGGGTGTTCCAGACCACTCTGAATTGGAGGGGTGGAACTGCAGTCTGTGAAAATTGAAGCTTCTAGCAAATCTTATGTTTTCTATTCCCTTATTTGTTTAAACAATCTTTGTAAAGGCAGATAGATTCAAGTGTGTGGCAGTCTTGGAGAGAAGCCCTTATTCTGCAAGAGACTGAATCCACAGAGGATGGAGGATGATTCAACCCACTTTGTTCTGTAAAGCAAAGAATATATTTGTGCTTGAGTATTATTTGAAAAAATATTTGGCATATGTGATACAACACCACATATTATACCAACATTTACTGGTACAACAAATAAATATGCTACTATCGATGGGTAATGGCTGTACAAAAATGTCAGACGAGTTAATTATACTAATATTTTGTGTCCATTTCTTACCTGTATACATTCTGACCTCTGCTTGTTTGTTCCTCTTGAAAGAAGGAGCAAGACTTCTGTCTTTCGTTGGGTAGCGTGTGAGAATAGCTGATAAACTTTTAAGATCTTCTTGAAAGGTTCTATGTTTAAAACAACAGGATGGGAATTTTAGGAGGAGTGATCAGGAGCCAGTGGTGATTTTGTGTGAGGGTGAAGGTGGGCTGCGGGAGTAGGTGCTGATGCTCAGGAGGCAACTTCATATTGTGGGAGGAAAAATTAGAAGATAACCACTCTTTTCCTACCTATTAGTGTGACAATGCTACTGCAAGGCAAAGGAAACCTTATTGCTGTGAGCCAGGCAAGGCTAGAGATTTAAACGAGCTCTTGGATCGTTGGGTATTTGCCAACTCTGTCAAATTATGGAGGCCTAGTTGAGAGAAGGAGGCAAAGGATAGTCTACTGATTCTGTGGCTCCATATCTCCTAGCTCTGAGCTGCTGCTTGTTTCCTTCCTGAAGAGCCAAACCAGCTCCTAAAACCAGGCATTTGATCCAGCTCAAGTTCCCTTTCCCTGATGTTTGCAGGCAAGCTAAGCAGTAGTTTAACATTTAGGATATTTACTGGAAGTGGAAAATAGAGGAGCCTATTCACGCATCTTTTCATCTTCCCATCCAGTCTGCACCTCGGCGCATGCATTCCCTCTAGAAAATGAAATCACCTGTACAAAAAAATCTCCTGCACTGTTTGCTTTTGCCTTAACAGCCTTCCTGTAGGTTACAACACCGAAATAGACACATTATCGTCCACAAGGCAGAAGGTTGGAGTCCTGTGTTTACCTGGCTTTAGTCTTGGTCTTTGGCCTGAGGCTGTGATAGTTGGGGTCAGCTCCAGAGGAGCCCTAAGTGCACTCAGAGGTTCCTCTGCTCTCCAGCCTCTCGGGGCAAAGGAGAAAGCAACTGCTCATTTTCTCCCCAGGACGTTTTCCCTTTAGGTATGGGCAAAAGGAAAGTATAGCCTTTTAAAATGCCTCCTGATACCCATCAGGTGTTTACTTTCAATGTAACCTGGAATTTACTGACTGTTTTTTTCTCTTTTTTTTTTTTTTTTTTTGTTCGTCAGAGGAAACCCTATGCTAAGGCAGCTGGTGAGAAGATGTCTTGCTGGTTTTGTTTTGACCTCAAAATTAGAGGATTACTCTTTGAATGCAACTTTCCAAAGCAAAGATGTGAATGTTGAGGTTTTTATTAATGAACTGACACCTCCTGTGAGTGACTTCTTCACCCTGGGGTGCTCACCTCCTGTTTTGTGGCAGGAAGAGCAATTGCAGCTGATGAAAGGCTGGAAAGATCCCTCTGGGACAGTTTAATAGTGCTTAGGTTTGCCATATACAAAGGTTTACTTCAGGGCATTTGAAAGATGCCTCATTAGGAGTTGATGACTTAGCAGGGCAGCTCCTGTTGCGAAAACCTGGAGCTGCCCCTTGCCAGGAGCTCACGGTGGCTCTTCTCGCCTCTCCCTTTCATTCCCTGGTTCCACGCGCGTTCCCGTGATGCTCCCCAGCAGCAGGTTATCCGAGTCACCCCAGGCAGCCTCTCACATTATTACAGTGTTTGTTTACCAGGCTGGTTCTGTCTGCTTTGCCAAATACTCTATGTTTTAAGAGTGAGGATAGGTGATCTCTGCCCTTCCTGCCGTTCTTCTGCCCCAGCCCTGCCACGCTCTGCACTTGTCCTCTCTCACCTGCTACAGCCACCTTCCCTTGTGGCTGCCCTTACCTTGACTGATACTACTGCAAAACAGTAACTCCTGTGTAAAGACTGGAGCAGGTTTACAAGTATTTCAGGAACCTTTCTGGTTACCTCTGGATTTGCTCTCTCTTTCTGCTCGCTGCCTGCTGTGATGTAGCGGTTTCTCTCTCCAGGCAGTGTGTGACTGCACTAGATGTTGGCATTAACTGCAGTTTTCTTCTCATTCCTTCTGCAGCTCTTGATGTATCCGTTGGGACCAGCCTAACCTGGAACCTGTCTAAGCGGAATTTGCTGTTCTGTTAAAGTCCCTCTTATTTATTTTTCTGTTTTCCCAGTGTTGGAGAGGATGAGTGTTTTTGTGGGTGCTTTGCTGTGCCCCAAACAGCCAGCGGTCAGCGGAGAGAGGCACCTTACTGTCCCTTGCTCTGTGTTGCTCTCAGGCACTCCTGTTTGCAGCGCTCCCGCGATGCAGCAGCGTGTCCCTTGCCAGCTCCGTTGCCTGCCATCTTCTCCTCTGGGAGTCTTTGAGAGACTCCTATGTTTAGTCCTGTGCTGATGTTACCTGGGCTGCTTCCAAGAACAACACAGAACTGCTTCCTCTATTCCTAAATCTGACATGGAGAATGAAAACTACAGCAGGATTATTTTTAGTTCTGTAAAAGTGCAGCTAAAGCAGCATTGCTGCACTCTGCCTGTGCAGAATTTGCTGTTTCAAACTGTCCCTGATAGGTGGGGAGTGTGTGTGTGGTAGATGGTGGTTTAAAGAGCATCTATCGGCTATTCCTTGACACTTACGTTGGAGTTTTGGATTGGGCTGTCAATGCAAATGAGTCTGAAGTCCTAGATTAAGTTTCCAGTAAATGTTGATCTCGAAACTTCTCAGTTCAGGAAGAGGAAGAAAAGCACAGATTGCAGCTGAGCTGCCCGTGCAGAGCTGGGTAGGTGCACGCTGCTCCTGAAGAGCAGAGCTGTGGCAGATTGAGACCACAGAGGACTTGGCAGGGCTGGAGGAGCTGGTGACTGCAAGAGCAGAAAAAGCTGCAGCTCCTGCCTGAGCTGTATCTGCTGGGGATATCACCATGTATCTGTCACCCTGCTTGGGGACCAGAGGGGGAAACTTCCTGCCTGCTGTGTGTTCAGTAGTTCTGTACTCTGTAAAAAGCATGATACACCTGAACATATCTAATGGGCAGGATAGCCCATGTGCTGTACCCCCTCAAGGTGTTTGTATTAAAACATGAAATGCAAATGAGAACTTTTATTGACCAGTTCCCCATGTCTGCTGTAGCCCTCTCATGGACACCAGCCTGCTTTTCCATGTTGATTCCCTTTCAGTGATCTGGTACCCACAGTATCTCTCGGCAGTCTCTGTGATTTGAAAGAAAGTGCTGGTATTCTGGCCCCAGAAATGCAGGTCTTCACCCCACTTTCTTCTTACCAGCACCTTATGGTGCTCTTTTCCAGATGGCACGCTCCTGGGTTGCATCCTTTCAGGCTGATGCCTCTTTGCTGGCCAGTGAGGGAACAGTGCTCTGGGCTCTCTGTGCTTCCTTCAAGTCCAAATGTCTCCCTCGTATATTCATTCAGGTTGGCACTTAAAACTCCAGTGCTTTGTTTTGTAAAGGGAGGAGTTGATGCTGGAGTCATCTCTCTGCCTGAACTGATCCATGGCCTGGCACTTCAATCTAAGGACTTCTGTGCCAAAGTTGCCACAGAGGCAGGATTCATAACCAAAAATTCATAATGAGCGGTTGTAGAAATATGACCACTCTTGTTTGCAATTGCAGATATTCTACTACTTAGTTGTTATTACTGTTAGCAAAATCCATCCTGTATCATAAAATTCTACCATAACTGTGTTCTGCTGTCTCCACAAGCTGATACCAGTTCAAACCTGCGTAACCTCAGACCTGAACAGCCTGCCTTTGTATTGTCCCCAGCCTCTGCTGATTACAATCTTGTTTTGCAGAAATGACTTAGTATTGTGCTTTGATAAAGTATTTATCCAGCACAGTCAGGACCGGTTTGTTTACCTGATATTATCTAAGTGCTCTAATTCCAGCTAGCAGTCTAAAGTTCACAGGAGGGAAGATGATTTCAGGAAAATGGAGAATCAGACTGGTGATGATGAGTGCAAGGCATTCACGGTAGGGTGCTCAGTCAGATGCCAGAAAAAAAGCCTAAAAAGAAAATAGAAAAGCACTAAACAGTTTGTTTTTCTGGCACCTTAGGATGAGATGACCTCAAGTTTGGGCCTTACCACAAAGAAAGCCCTCACGATCCTGAGAGACCAGTTGTCAGCACTGCTGGAGGGGCATCAGAAAGAACGGAAAAAAGTGACTTCATGGAAGGTGAGGCACCAAAAAGCACAAGGTTGGGCATTCAGTCTCCCCTTCTCAAAGTAAAGCTGAAGAGAAGTTGGCTTCATTCCCTCCCAGACTGCTGCTGCAGAGCATCTGGGTGTAGAACTGCTAAAGTCCTTGGGAACAAGGCAAGGAATCCACCTAAGAGTGTATTTCTCTCAGTACTCCTCTACAGGATGTTTGAGCTCTACAGGAGCTTAGCTTCACCTGTGAAGGATCTAAGGGCTTTAAGAGCGACTAATGGCAGTGTGCCTCTGGATCTTTATCAGGTGGAGAGAAAAAGCTGTGAAACGCAGTAGTCTCCCCTTGTCCACCATGTTTGTCCAGCGTGTGTGTTGAATACAAAGTGCTAGTGTTTATGCACAGTACTTAGAAGTGTTCCTTGCTTGGTTAGTGACAATGGGGCAGCCTGGCACAGAACCCTTTCCGTTCTTCCAAGCAAGATTAAAGCAGAGAGTGTTCACCCAGATTTTCCAGCTGAGCAACTCTTAGTGCTGTAGCATTGGCATAACTAATCTGGGATGCTCTGTATCGTATTCAGGGGTTTTACAAAGTTGTGTTCACCCTGGACTGTCATCTGCTGCCTTCACCCTTTCTTGCTCTGCTTTTCCAAATGTCTGGCTCTGTATTTCACCGATGCTGAATGTCTGCTGCTCTCCTTTTGTAGGAGGTGTGGAGGAGCAGTTTTCTGTACCATGGTAACCGTTGCTCCTGTTTCCACTGGCCGGGTGCATCCCTGATGCTTCTGGCAGTGCTGTTGCTGCTGTGCTGCTATGGAAGCCAACCGCAAGGGAGGTAAGCAAAGCACCCTATGCTGGTGAACTGAAGCAAGGTGGTAGTTCTATATCACCTCAACACTGCCTGTAGCTGACATTACAGTGTTGTCCCTCGTTCTGTCTAGACTTCTAGACCTCAGCATCCTCACGCTGGTAATTCTGTCCCTATCAGTAAAAAACTTCAGCCAACTTCTAATATTCTAATATTCTAATTCTACTTCTAATAGACCCGTAGAGCATCTCATGGAGAGACTGAGATTTTTTTTCTGCAGCATTCCTACATCTTGAAAAATCCTAAGGCATTATCATAGATAGGAAGGATTTTGAAACTGGAGAAGTTAGTGGCTCATAAGAGAAGTTACTGTGCGTGCCTTGACCGTATTTTTAAATTTAGACAGATCCTTTCAGACTTCTGGTGCATTATTCTAAAGAAGCGTGATCATAGCTCCCTTGCTTTTCCTTTTTAGCCATAAGTCTGTGGGATGTAGGAATAACAACCGAGCAGGTGTGCATTTATCTCTGTGGGCGGCTGGCAGTGTTCTGCTCATTTACTCAAACCTCATCTGCTTTCTGCTTTCTTCTGTTTTGCTGTGCAAAGCCAAGGTGCTGAGATAGTTAACGCGCTGGCACTCTTCCTCCTCCTCCTCTTGGATCTCATCATGATTGGGCGTCAAGAGAGGCTGAAGTGCAGAGAGGTGGAAAGGAGACTTCAGACAATCATTGATAAGATAAACGGTGAGGCCATATTCATCTGTCTCTCATTTGCATTTATGTTTTCCTCCCATTGGATTGTTCTCAAAACGTGATCACATACATTACTAATTGAGCTTATTAGCCTTCCCCTGTTGCATGGAAACAGGCTGTGAGAATTGGGTCCTATTCATGCCTGTCCTGTAGAATAGTTATTTTGAGCTGTCATGTGGCCATGTGCTTCCAGTCTGTGTGTTATCAGGTAGGCGTCTGTTATGTCTGCACTTTGGAGTAATTCAAATCCTCAGTATCTTACAAAAATATCTGCCTTGTAGCAGATGATGAGAGAAGAATATGTGGGGTTGTACCACAACATGGAACAGAAGGAAATAAATTGCTGTGCATGAGCATCGTCTCAACGGGGGCTTTTGAACCTGAGGAGGCAGTTCATTTCAGTGCAGCAGTTTTAAGGACAGCCTTTAGCTTTTCCATTGTTCAAGTATGTATTTAAGGTTATAAAATGACTATATTTAGTTTTTAATACTGAGTGGAGAGAGAAGGGAAAAGCCAACAAGGAGAAAAAGAGAGATGATAAAAGATCATGGGAATGGACTGAGCCAGAGGACCTTAGCCTCTACAGGATGTAAATCGATGTATGATTCGCCCCTCTAGAATTGTTATCACTTAATTCTTTCACACTTTGGGCTTTCAGAGACACTTGGCAAAGAGGTGAAATGGCCAGACTCCATGTATCCTGACCTTCACATGCCTTATGCCCCATCCTGGTCCCTTCATTGGGCCTACAGGGATGGTCATCTCGTCAACCTGCCCGTGAGCCTGTTAGTAGAAGGAGACGTCATTGCTTTGAGGCCAGGCCAGGAGTCATTTGCTTCTCTGAGAGGGATAAAGGTAACTTGCTTGTCTTATTTCCCTGGCCCGTAACAATGTATTTCCCAGGACTTTCTTGCTAATACTCTAATTCCCATGTACAAATTATTGGAGTGTTTAATTTCTTCTGACCTTGAAAACAGTTTGAAATTCCAGTTAAGTCAAGGACAGTGCTTTGTTAGACAGGCTGCATCTGCACGAACTTCCAAACACATGGACAAGAGACATTAATGTGATACCAAAGCACCATATTTTCATCTCTTCCAGGTCAAGGGGGAACTGTAACGTGCTGCTAAATATAAGTGGCATGAATCTGTCCAGGAGGATGATCTGACATACAAACCCCCTACTTTATCCTGGTTTTTATGTGGAGAAATAAAATCTGTCTGCTTTGACCTTCTCCTTGCTACTGATTTATTATAAAAGAAGATAATATAAAATCCCTGGGGTAGCAGTAAATTAACAAATCAATTACAAGATCTATGCAAAGATTTTGCTGCTTGAAGAAGATTGGAAAAAGTTTAAAGCTTGAAATTTACCATTGTTCGGTTTTATCGTAACTTTCACTGCAAATGCCAACTTTCATGAAATAACCAGATGTGCTTCAACACAAGCATTTCATCTTAGCTAGTTTAGCTAATGAACTTTTGAGAGCTGAGAGAAGGAACTGTGGGAGGGATCCCGCTGGACTAAACCTCCGGTCCCTTGGAGCAGGATTCCACCATGCCTCGACTCTGCAATCTTTGGACTCTCTCACTTTTTTTCTAGGACGATGAGCACATAGTTCTGGAGCCAGGAGATCTGTTTCCACCTTTCTCACCTCCTCCTTCCCCAAGGGGAGAAGTGAAGAAGGGACCTCAGAACCCTCAGCTGTATCGTCTCTTCCGTGTCTTGAAGACCCCAATAATCGATAATGTCAGGTGGGTTCAATACAGTGCACAGCACCTAAACAGCTTGTCTGTGTCTTTGTTGCTGCCTTGTGTTGGCAAAGAATGAGACTTAGTAGTCCAGGATGGAAATTTTCAAATATGCTGTGCTGTGTGTCCTCTGTTACCTGGGAATGCTGCAAGTCTCTTACTGTCTGGCAGGTTAGGCTAATATATAAAACCACATATATGCTAAGTATTACCGTTCAGATTATTACTTTCCAACTACATTTGAACAATGCTGGGAGATCACAGATTTAATGCATTTGATGTAACCAGCAATATGACACCCTTTGGTCAGCTGAAGATATGGCTATCTGAATGTCCTGTTGAAGTTTCAGTACACACTGGGGTGATGGAGCCTTCCTGTTTAGCGGGTGAGGAGACCTGGGGAGTTTGCTCAACAGCGCTGTAAATTTCCCTTGGCAAGTGCAATACTGTTATTGTAGAACTTTGATTCTCTTTTGAACGTCATTCCCTGTAGCATAGGGTGAAGACAGTGTTCTAATCAGGTCTACTAAGAGGTTTCTATCTGAGGCAAGTGCAGGGTTAGGGTTTTGGTTGCTGAAATCTCAAGCTGTTTTCCATTTTTTTAGGTGGTGTCTGGAAATGGCTTTGTCACGTCCTGTGACAGCCCTGGATAATGAGAGGTTCACTGTACAGTCAGTGATGCTGAAATATGCTGTCCCTATTGTACTGGTAGGTCTCATTTCAAGCCTTTGTTGTTGAATAGAGCCATGTTTTGTCAATAAAGGTGAAGAATTTGCAGCCATCAACAGGAAATTGTGGCCAGGCCCCAACTCCTGCAGCTGACTCTGTGTGTACCTTGGGTAGTTCAGAGAAGTAAAGATGCTGAGCCATCTAGCAGTTGAGAGTGGAGGGAGGAACTGTAGCAGCAGACCAAGCATATCTTCCAGACTTTCCCAGGGCTGGGAAAGTTACAAGGCAGCGAAAACTCCTTCCCTACCAGTTCTATTAGTTGGCTGACAGTGTCGTTTCTATTTGAATTGCAGGCTGGCTTCCTGATCACTAATGCTGTGCGCTTCATTTTCAAAGCTCCTGGAATTGCTTCTTGGCAGTACACTCTTCTTCAGCTACAGGTAAAGGAGAGCTTTGAGCTCCAGTACACCTTCTCCCCAGAGCACCTCTGGGACCAATTCCCTCCCTCAGCAGCTTGCTTCATCCCATGGCAGCATCCTATGCATGTCCTTGGATATGCTGGATCCAGGAGCTCTCAGTGGAGCAGGACAACGGCTCTGCCCTGGCCATTCCTCCTAGACTGACCTTTATGTTGTTTGCTCTCTCTCACTTGCCATCTATAAGGTATCCTTTGCCTTTAAACTTGTAAGAGTTTATGCCAAATTCAGCAGGAAAAAACAGCTGTGAGTTAGTGTGATTTATTCATGACCTCCTTCATTACAAACCCCTAGGGGTGTATGTGTCTCCCCTCCTGTGCTTCTCCCCATGTCACACTGCTTCCAGTGCAAGCAAGTCTCCTTCCTGCCACTGCCTTTTAGCCATCCTCTCACTGTGGTGGAAAAGATGTCATGTAAAAGGTCTGACTTTTTGTTATCTCTGTGCTTGCTGGTAATTACAATTTTTTTTCAGGTGAACGGTGTCCTACCCATCCTTCCATTGCTCTTTCCTGTCCTATGGATCCTTGCTACAGCCTTTGGAGAAGCCAGAGTCTTGGCCCAGATGAGCAAGGCCTCACCCACCTCATTGGTAGGTATCTCTCCACATCAAACCATTGCAGAAAAAAGGGCAGGAGATGAGAAGCGCTCTGTGAAGTGAGCACAATGAATTCAGCAGATGTGTCCATGTAGCTGTAAAACCTATGCTGTCTCCCTGGAGCACTGTGACTTCTTCTTGAACAGATGTTTTAATTTTTTCAACCTAGGTACAGATATCCCAAGGTGATAGGAAGCTCCAGTGATAAACCTCTTCAAAGCATGTGCTTTCTGTCAGCTAAATATAATCTATCAGAGGGCTTAACATGGAGATAAATGCCCTGTAGTGACTATAACTAGGGAATGTTTAGCCGCTGAGAAGGAATGGGATATGTGAGACCCTCTGCAATCCCCTGTTTTAATGTTTGGGCTGAACAGCCCTTTGCTGCAGCTGTGGGGCTTTGCTTGCAGGCATGGCCTTTGCAGCAGATCAGGGAGTAAGAGGAATTTCTGGTGGTTGTGCTGGTTTGAGCAACAGAGTTTGGCAGTCTGATGGGCGTGTGATCCTGAACTGGATGCGCTGATGGGTTTTCTCTTGCTCTCTCCTGGTGGCAGTGTTGGTGAGATGCACTGTGCTATGCTTGTCTCCTGTGCTGACTTCTGTTACGCCTGTATTCGGATACAGTTTCTCTCCTTCTTGTCCTTTCTTGGCCTCTGTGGCCCAGGGTCTGCGGTTTCTATTCTTTTTCCTATAGGTTGTACATGACTAAGCTGACTGTGTTGTCCTGGGAGGGAGGACACATGTTACCTCCCTCAGTGGTGTGTCCACCTTTACCATGTCTTTTCAGTGTTTTCTCCACCTTTCTCGCCCATTCTCAGCATCACTCGATTTCTGTCTTTGGAACCTTCCTCTTTCCCTTTACACCTTGCTATTTGCTGGGAAAAGCCAGAGCTCCTTGGCTTCCCTGCTTCATCATTCTCAACATACCCATTTGCCCTGTCACTCATACTTGCACCTTCCTTGTGTTCTTTCCTGTCTTCTCTTTTTTCTTGTCCAGGCAACTCACTCTGTCCAGCCAGCTCTTTCTGTGACATCCCAAACATGACCCTCCATCCTTGCTGCTGCAGAACAACTGTTGTGATGTGCCTTGGTCATTCTCCCCCTTGACCAGGGCAGTCTTCTCTTGGCCTCTCTATTTCACTCCTTCCCTCTCTCTACTCTGTTCAGAATGTAGCAGGTAAGACCCCCTTCCTCCCCAAGCACTTGGCCTGTGTGACACTCTTCTCCACCTTCTGTCCCTTCCCATCATGTTCCAGCTGTTTGATTCCCAGTTTTTCCAGGCTATAGGTGACCCCTGTGACTGGTTAATTAGACTCCTGCAGGACACAAACCAATGCCCCTTCAGATGAGCTCCTGCCTCAAGTTGGATTACAACAGCGTTCCTTTTAGAAAGGAATTTGATGTTGGTTTGAAAACATTTGTGCTGCCTTTGATAGGTTGTTTCAGTAATTATTTACCTTCACTGCTAAAAATGGGCAATCTACATTAGTGGGAATTTTTGTAGTATCTGGTTTCCAGCCCTTGGAACATTTGCATCTTTTGTCTCCTATATTTAAGAGCACGTCAATCAAATTTCTGGTCTGTTGTAGCTACTCACCTTTTACCGTCTCTTTGGTTAAGTAAACAGTTTAAGCACCTTGAGTCACTATAAGCATATTTTCCAACTCTCTAATCTTTCTTTTGGCTTTCCTCTTAGCTTTCTCCAGTGCGTCAGGATCACTGTAGAATTATGAACCTCCAAAACCTACAAAACATTCCAGTAACAGTTATGCTTGTGCTAAATTTCAGAGTAAATTGGACTCTCTACTCTATGTTCCCTTGTTAGTGCAACAAAGGATCGTATTAGATCTTTAAGCCACTGCTTTAAATGGCCAGGCTTTGTTCAGCCGATAATCTCCAGCTACTGCTTTCTAAGACAGAGTCCTCATCCTGTAAGTCCAGCCTTCATTTTTGCTCCTAGGCATTTTTGTACCTGTTGGTATCCATGTTTTTCCTTATTAACCAAGCAATCCATGTTGTTCTGTAACAGTGGTCTGTTCTCTTTATTGCTAGACCCTGCCCCAAGCTTTATGTAGTTTACAGTCTATCAGTAATGGTTTTTTAGTTTTCTTTGAGGCTATTAACAAAATACCCAGAATTTGCCCCTACTTGAGCTAGTAGCACATCCTATTGCAAATAATCTGCCAGTTTCTGTTCCATTTGGAGATAGTATGTTTCTAAGATATTTAGTATGGGCCCTATTTTCTCTGGTATTAATCTAGCTTTTTTAGGAAACCAGTAAAGCATTTTGTATCAAGTCAAAGTACCAAGTGGTCTATGTCAAAAGCATTACTTTTATCAGTCCAATTTGTAACTTTGTCAAAAAAGATATCACAATAGTTTGATGAGATTTATTACTTACATTCTTGTGGTGTTTGGCGCTGGTTGTATTATTCCACTTCTTTTCTTTTAATTGAGTCTCGTGTTAGCTGCTCTGTTATTCTGTCTGAAATCAAAGTCTGTCTGGGATCCTGTGGTAACTTGGTTTGTTCTCCTCACCCTTGTCAGGCATTGGCACCACATGAGCTTTCTTCCATTGCACCGAGACTTAATCCATGCTTGGAGCCTTGTGCAAAATCAGCAGTAACAGTCAGAAAGTTGTCCAGACCTGCTAAATTAAACATATTTACTTTCAGTCGCTAGTGTTAGAATGGAAAATATTTCATAGTTATCATATGGTATGATTATCTCAGTGAATAAGGAGTTGCAATATTTATTTAAGAAACCTGCAATTTCATTTGCAATTTCACTGTCTTCAACAAGCAGTGGACTGGTTTTAATTACCTACTAGTATACCTTTTCTTATTTTTATGTTAATTTTTACTTCTATTTTCACTTCCACTCAAAACTGGACTATTTTGTTTTTACAACTCTTACTGTTTAAAATTTTAATAAAATATTGCTAAACAGTTCCTAATTGCCCTTCATAGTTCTCAGTTTAAATTATTTCTGACACTTTTCTTGGCATTTTTCAGTTTTGTTAAACTGATCCTTTTTAAAGTGCCAGAGAGATGCATTATTATTTGGGGTGTCATTTTATTTACATACAAATGTAATTGCCATGTTCACTTATGCTTATGAATGTACTTAAATTTAAACTGTTTTTCAATATCACATCTACTGTGGAATCCTTTGTGCTGGATGCACAAATCTTAAGGTAGTAAATGTCTTGGTATAATTCCAAGAACCCCATGGTAGTGCCCTGCTATAATTCTTTTAATTTCCTATCCAGGTCCCATTTATACCACCTCATTCCTCTGTGTCCATTGTGTTTCAGGCACCTGGTTTTACAACCTTCTCTTCCAGCTCCTTTCTTTTAACTGACCCATAGAGCTTAAAAACAGATCAGTCAATCCTGGCTCTTTCTGTCTAAAAATAACCATCCAGAAAGAGCCTACACTGGGTCTAATTGCTATTATTTTCTCTGTAGACATCTAGGTAATGACTCTGTTCTTCTGTGATGAACAGCACCAAGCACTTTGACTGTGCTTCACGAGCAGATAAAGACATAGTCCATTAAAGACTTAATTGCTTTGATGAATTATTGGTCTGCCTTGACGTAGCAATTCCCACAGAGCAGGACTCCTGCTTTCTTCTCTCTGAAGGCGCAGTATTTAGGGAAGGATGTTCCTCATGACACATTTCTGAGCACGATTATAGTAACTGGTCTCTTCTCTTGCTGCAGCTTGCTAAGTTTTCAGAGGACACTCTCAGCAGCTACACAGAGATGGTATCTTCTCAGGTACTATTATTATAAATTGTTTTCTTCCATCTTCACTGCAGAACTTCATGATATTCTTTCCCTTCCTCTCTGATCTCCTGCTTGTTCCTAGACCCTTTGTACTTGTGTCAGTTGTCCATTGTCACTCCTTTGCTGCTTTAATTTGCTGTGCATGCAGGTTGCATGTCTTTCCCCTACACCTTCCCATGTAAACGCTGCTCTGCTGACCAGAGATTGAGGTGACTTTGATACTGAGTCCAGTTGTGCTTTTCTGAATATTGCTAATGGATTGAAATCAACTTTTTCTGTCCTGAAGAAAGTACCTCTTTCTAGTCCTTCTGTTCCAGGAGAAAAAATAAAGTTTTTAAGGTGCATGTCAGAAACAAGGGAAGTATTTTACTTGTACCAGAAAAATCTCCTTCCAGCCAAAACTAAAGAACAAAGGGGATGGTGGTCAGCACCAAGACCAAATGTGAAGAGGGGACCATGAAATGTTCAGGCTTTTTAAAAGTTTGATCCTGTTTCATAGGCTCCTTAACAAGCTTAAGCACATTAGTAGTGCTTCCAAAACTGGGGCAAATAAACATTCAGAAGACCTTTTTTTCTGGGGGAAGAACTGCATCTGCCCACTCTATAAATTGCATCATCCAGATTAAACAGGAGGGTAGAAGAAAGACACTTTTCTGTCTAATCTGGCATTAAGATTCCCCTTTCTTAAGGAGACAGATGGACTCCAGGAGTGATTAAAAGTCCCTATATATTATAAGAATCAATTCATATCTCCTTGGTCCCAGCCACACAGAGGAACGCACATGGATGCACTCATACACACTTCCTTTGCTGAATATTTTGTTGTCTTGCTGTGGCAGTTTATTGTTTAGCTGAGATGGTTTCCAGGTGTTAAATAGGAGTGATTTGAGCTGACCTTCCTCATTGAAAAGATCTGCTTCTTTCCTTTTGTACCTATGTAACATTTTGAGAAACTGGTTTAAATAAGAGCCTTTTTTCTTCCTGGTGACAGCTTATGATTGTTTTGCATTTGAGCTTATGGCTGTACTAACCCTGAGGATCCAAGGAACTTGATCTAAGGAGATTTGGGGGAAGTGCTCTGCAGTGACAGCATTCTAGAACAGCAGCTAAATAGCAGGAAAACAACACTGAAAAATCCTGATTTTGCTGGAGTGCAGAGAGAGAAACAAGGACTGATTGCTGCCATCCAGACTCCCTCTGGAACATTTTTGTGCAGAAGATGAAGGGTGCCTACTTGACATTTTAATTTTGCAAAATATCCCCTTCTTTAGTTTATTACCATGTTGATTACAATTCATTTGTAATGATGGAGTCAGGGCACCTTGGCTTTATTTCCAACATTTTCACTGCCTCAGTAGTAACATTGGGCAGGTCATCTCACCACAGTGACTCCATTTACTCCATTTACCTGATTTGCAGCATGGTGATCATAAGCTAAAGGCCCCAAACTCTGTAATCCAAGGGGATGAGAGTTACTTCAGGAAAAAGTACTAAGAGGTAACAACTGATTCACCCCAAATGAAATCACTTTCTGAAGTGATCACTCCATCTTGTGGTTTTGGATCAACAAAGGTAATTTCAGCAAATTCTCAATTCAACAATCAGAGTGATTGTTAGCATCCTCTGGAAGGGGGAAGAAATGCCTTTCCCTTGAGAACATCAGCACTGTATCAGTTAACAGGTTCCCACAGAGACTGATGTTTATCTTACAGTGTATCACTGTGTTGAACCTGAAGGCAGGTAATGTCATACTCCCTTTTTTCCTTCTCTCCCCTCATCTTTCACTGAATGAGTCTTTAATTGGCTGATGTCCTCTGCTTCCCTCGGCAGGAAATGATACGCTGTATCTGGAGCCACTTCCTCTGTGTTTTAAAAGGCAAATCCCCAACTCTGAGCTTCACTTCCAGCTTGCTCCATAGTCTGGGATCTGTCACTGTGAGTATTGCTGGGTTGTCAGAAGGAGGAGCCCTGCGTGGATGCTGCATTTGCATCGTTCACATCATCCTTCCCCAGTCAGTTCACTGTGCTGGAATTAGAAAACCCTTCAGGCCTCTGTCTTTGTAGAAGAGTTTATAACTGTCTTGTCTTGTCCAAGCAGCACATTACAGGCTAAAGCAGTGGTTAGAGATACTGTGTCATCTAACAGAGTGTCTGTATTTTCCAGCTCTGGTTCTGGTCCCATAACCCTCTTGACTCCTGTTCAAGAACCAGCTGGTTTGGGTCCTGATGAGGTACTAGCTGGTGAAATAGGTTGAGTAGTTGCTTCCTTCCCGTGATCTTCATGCCTAGTTTTACGATATCTTGAGGTAAAATTAGTGTTAAACAACTCATTAATCCTGCTAGAGCAAGGAATTCTTGGAGGGTTATTAGGTGTAGTTTCTTGAGACAGAAGGTTGGCAAAGGAGAGACTCTGCAATATTTACAACTATGTATGAACACTGAGATATGTTTTCAGTGACACTTTGCTTTCTTTGGGTGTTGTGGGATATTCTAGGTGCTCTGCTGTGTAGACAAGCAGGGGATTCTTTCCTGGCCAAACCCCAGCCCAGAGACTGTTCTGTTCTTCAGTGGGAAGGTGGAACCACCTCATGATAGCCATGAAGATCTGACTGATGAGCTCTCTACACGGTCCTTCTGCCATCCTGAGATGGAAGATGAGGTGAGCGATACATAATTCATAATGTAGAGTGTTGGCTCTATTCATAGTTGACATGCACATCGTGAGGTTATAGAGGGGGCCTTTTGCTTCTAGAGAAGTCCTGTGCCATAATTCTTCGCTTAGAAGATAAAGAGGCAGTGAGGATGAGATTCTTTTCTACAGGTGTCCTAAAGGAGCTGGTGAATCAGTAGCAGTTCATGTTCAACCACTGAATCACCACTGTTCATTTTCTTGGTCT
The DNA here is from genome assembly GCA_026546715.1 of Gallinago undulata. Taxonomy (NCBI): domain Eukaryota; kingdom Metazoa; phylum Chordata; class Aves; order Charadriiformes; family Scolopacidae; genus Gallinago; species Gallinago undulata. The sequence goes on along the minus strand of JAOTQQ010000003.1, from coordinate 29,877,213 downwards.
CTTGCAGCCCCATGAAAGAGATGCTTTGCTCTCTGGCCCCCTGGCAGACACAATCCACATGACCAATGAGCAAGAGAGGAACAACTGGGCTAGTGACCCTCTGAAGGCTCCCGAAGCCCACGCCCACCGAAAGCCAAACAGCAGAAGCAAGCACCCCTCCGGGTCCAATGTGAGTTTTAGCAAGGATACGGAGGGTGGAGAGGAGGAACATACTCAGGTAAGACATACTGAAGGGGCACACAAGTAGTCTTTTGTAGAACTGTAAGACAGACTTAAACCTATAAAATTTCCCCTTTGGGAATTTCCTGTGGGATACTAGGCTTAAGCTTTATCATTGTAACCAATTAGAATTTTCCTGTCCATTGGACCAGGTTGTTGGTGACAGTGAGGTGTTGGCTTGTGAGGCTGAAGACTTTGTGTGTGACTACCACCTTGAGATGCTTAGCCTGTCCCAAGACCAGCAGAACCCCTCCTGCATCCAGTTTGATGACTCCAACTGGCACATGCACTTGAATTCCCTCAAGCCTCTGGGTCTGAATGTGCTGCTCAACCTCTGCAATGCCAGTGTGACAGAGCGCCTGTGCCGCTTCTCTGACCACCTCTGCAACATTGCCCTCCAAGAAACACATAATGCTGTGCTGCCTGTCCACGTGCCCTGGGGCCTCTGTGAGCTTGCCAGACTAATAGGTAAGGAGAAATTAGATGAGCAGGCACAGAGAAATCAGAACTGTCAATAGACACTTAATCCTTAGAGAGCACAAGAAAAATATTTCCCCAGCCGTGGTTGCTGGGAAGGTGGAATTACAGAGCTGACTCGGTTGTTGCTCGATTGCCAAAAGAGTCTATTAAAGAGATTGTTTTTGGCAAGTTCTGACATTGTAGACGCTATCAAAGGAACAAATGTCATCAAGGATATTTCCAGCCAGCCCCGGCTAGGCTTGGTATTCTTCTGGCTCAAATCTGCCAATCTCATCAGGAGACAAAAAATACCTGCTAATGGACAGAAAGCTGCTCTGTCTTTACAGTAATCCTTTACCAGGAGTTTGGGTATAAATGACATGAGGTACCTGAGTTTGTTTTATAGATGGGAAAACTGAGGCATAGGGAAGATGAGAGGTTGGATATAACACTAGGATTAAAATCTGGAAGCTCCTGAACTCACTTCTGGCCCTGTCCTTCAATGTCACAGTTCCTCTCTTCAGTGAACCAGAAGCATGAAAGCTGTAATTACTAATAACATCTAGTCCTTCTGAATGTTTTTCATCATAGATCTTGAGCCATCTTGGGGGTAGATGGTCAGTGAGCACAGCTCACCTACCTATTGCCGGGGAGATGTCAGAACGAGTGCAGGCAAAGTGGGTAGCACAGAAGCAGAAGACCTTTATTTTGCTTCAGTTAGGGCCTAATTTTTCTCCTTATGTTCATGTTTCAGGTTTCACACCAGGTGCTAAAGATCTTTTCAAGCAGGAGAACTATTTGGCCTTGTACCGCTTGCCAAGTGATGAGATGGTTAAGGAAACAATCCTGGGGAAGCTTTCATCGATCACCAAGAGGAGACCACCCCTGAGCCACATGATTAACCTTTTCGTGAAGGACACCACTACCAGTAAGGCTGCTCCTTTCTTTGCACATCCACTTGCTACAGGAGGATCTTTTCTGCAGAGAGCCTAGAAAATGTCAGACTGGAATAGTTTGGAGTCCCTGTGGGGGCCTTGCTCTCCCTATGGCCAGAATGGATACGCTCAACAAACCTCAGTGATCAGTGCTATGGCATATTGAGGGGGTGGATTCTTCCCCATTCTGGCTCACTCCAGGATCATAAGTAATTTTTTAAAATTATCTTAGATAGCACACCTATCTAGTAAACCTGTTTTCTGGGACCAAATGGCAGTGCAGAGCAAGGTGGGGGGGTTTTACTAGATTTTGGATAGACTTCACTAAGGTAGTGAAACTGATACTGGACAGCGTTAAATATTACTCAGTGTTTTAACTACTGATGCTCATCCTATCTATATTGCATACTAGTAAGAAATCACAGAAATGCCATGCAAACTCATGGTGACCATGAGTATAACACCTGAAGCCACGCTGACTTCTTCACTCCTACTCCTTCCTGTTCTAATAGGAATGGGCTAGGCTGGAAAGGACACACAGTTAAGGCACCATGAGGTCTTAAAGCATCTCAGCAAGATTTAACAGCTTGCCCATCAGAGCTTTTAGTCTCTCCGTAATACCTTAAATTGATTGAACTTGGCTCTCTGGAGTTGACGTATGTTCAATATTGAATCTGAAATATGATTATTATTCTGGCTAGAGGTTTACTGGGTAAACCGTATTCTCTTACCCAGTTCTTCTTAAATTTCTATCTTAATCTGCCAAGGAGCTTTTTTGATTTTCCTGATTGCTGCTATCTTGCCTTTGTGAGCAAGAATTTTTCTGATGCTGAGATTCTTACTGTAGGGGAAAACCTTCAATGTTGCCTCATTTAAACTCCTTATCCTCGTTTTTAAACGGTTTAGTTTAGAGGCTGGAGCTCAGACGAATACATGTATGACCTGGATTATGCTGTCTAGAGTAAATTCTAAGAGGAATTTTGCCAGCAGGGTTAGTTAACCATTGGAACGCTTCTCACATGGTAGTCTTGTCCCTTGAAATTTTCTGAAGTGTATACAACCAGAAATAATGGATTATGCAGATAATATTGGATGAAATCAAATGGCTCTGTTTATGCAGAAGAGTCATACCAGATGATAATAACTAACCTCTCTTGATACCTTATTTGTGAATAAATCTTTGAGTCCACCCACTCCCATGATGTGCTGAAGTCAAAAGGAGATAGCTAATAAATTCCACAGCTGTAACAAAAATAGGAGGTAACTTATCTGTATGTTCCCTTGCTTTTCCATTGAAATATGTGTTTTGCCATCTGGCAGTGTTCATCCCAAATCCATAGTAACCACATGGAAATGAGGGGCTCAATGGAGTCTTCAGTGGAGTAAAATGGCTTGATACCATCTCTGTCTTCCTTTGCTGGAGCTGCACTCTTCCATTTCTCTTCCTCTGTCTCACTGCCTCAGCTGTAGCAGCTTGGCTCTTACTAACGAGTCCCAGCAGTCGGGAATGGCTGGTCATGGCCTATTCATTAATTTTCTCCTTTGTGCCAGAGAAATCCTGGCCTTCAAGTTCATGATTTAGGAAGGGAAGAGGCTGAGCTCACTTTGCTGGCAATGACAGCTGAATGAACTCCTTCCAGTTTCTAGTGCGTGCTGTCACTGTCATTTACCCCCTAGAAGGATTGTTGTGTGGATGCTGATGGTATGAATGGGAAATGGGTTGCAATTGCTGTCAGGTGTGAACCTAGGAGTGTGTGTGTGTGTGTCTGGTGATCTGCAAACTCTTGTTGCGTGCCCAGGGCATATGTTTTACATGAATCAATAAACAATTCCTGTTCCCTCTTTCCTAGCAGGGACTATCTGACCGTAAGCAGCAAGGTGGGAAGGATTGGGTGTTTATACAATAAAATGAACCAGAGCTCTGCACAAGTACTCCTTTGTGTCCCTGAAACAGGCTCCTTCTTTCACACACAGCTCCTATTGGTCTGGGAGGTTTGTTATGCTGATAAACTTGGCGTGTGATGACTATTTATAGCACAAAGCAGAGAGCTGCTATGTTTTGGAAAATCCTCCAGTGTTCCTGAAGGTCCCTGCCTGGTTTGTGCGAGTGAATATTCTTGGCTCTTGATTTCACCAGCTAGTGTGAGCGTTTGCAGTCGGCAACAATGCCTGCAAGAAGCCTTTGGGCTCATTTTTCTTGGCAGTGATGTTTTTTTCATTAGATCAGCTTTGAAGCTGTTGGGGGTAAAGTCACGGAGCAGCTGGAGGAGGGAACCTAGACAGAGAAGTCTACGTGCCTGCAATGTTAATGCCTCAGCGCAAATGAAAGGGCGCAGGAAGGGTGGAGGGGGAGGCAGCCCTGCATCCTTTAGCTTGTGTCCTGTGCCTGGGACCTGCATCAGACAAGTGACATCACACACCTTTGGGAAACATTTTTTAACACTCCTGTCTACAATGGGGAATGAAAGATTTTAAGTCTGTAGTAAAGAGTAAAATAGCGGGGAGGGGAGAAAACAGAACAAGCTGTGTGTCCATTGATTTTTGATTCTTCCCTGATCACAACATGAGTTACTTTTTTAGAGTCTGTTATGTTGAACTTTTGACCCATCCTGATTTAACACATTTTCAGCACCCTTTGTGAAACAGGCTGCTATCTAATGGGTCACACTGTTAAATTATCTTCTGCTACTTGAATGGAAGGTATTCAAGAATAACTCTTACCCTTTAGATCCATGTCAGGCCTAAAATTGAATGCACTTTCCAGCGTAGGCAGACTTTGATCCCCGTAGGCTCATCACTGGTGCTTGCAGTCTCATGAGAAGAGGCACACAGGAATAGCTTTTCTTCTGCTCTGTTGGATACAGAAACACCATTTTAGGAGCAGGATTGTTACACAGGGTAAGGGGAGAATAGGAAGGGACTACATGGCTCACAGACAAAGAGCAGCTGAATACATATCATCTAGTCTTGAATAATTTCTTGATGGGGGCTGAATACTTTCAACAAAGGAAAGGGAATATCTGGAGTGCATCAAGGCAGTTTGCGGGAACATGGGCTTTTAACCAATAAGGGAGTAGTTGGTATGATCCCCCTTTCCTGGGAACCTGCGTCTGTGATCCTGACTTCTTGTTCTCCTGCACTTCAGGCACTGAGCAGATGTTTTCTCATGGGACAGCTGACATCATCCTGGAGGCCTGCACAGACTTTTGGGACGGTACCGATATCTACCCCCTCTCTGGCTCTGACAGGTGGGCAGCTTTGTCATTTGGTGCATTCAGAAGCTGCAGATAAATTGCAGAGGGAACCTGGTCACTCATTAAAATTCCCTTTACTGATACTTGTTAAGCTAGTTCAAGTAGGTTATTAACAAGAGCCATCTCTGCTTATAATGAATTGTTATAATGATAGCAATGTAACAGATTAGACAGCAACAAGCGGTCTATTGAAATGCAAGACGAAGTCACTCCTTACTGTAGCTGTTAATGTATTAGCCTCTTCTAAGTGCACTCTGACTACTATTGTAGTAGGACCATGAATTACCATCAGGTCATGTGCTGGTGGCAGAGGATTTTTATGTTGTTCAAGACAAATGCCTTGTCTGACCTGAAATGCAAAGTGATCAATTCTACCTGCTGTTGACAGCTTCAAACCAGTCCACCCCACCGCAGCACTGCATTACCATTCCTGCTGCAAGATCTGACAGCGCCTGTTGCATTTTCATCTCTGGGCTAAATTTCTGTTCCTGCTCAAAGAGCAGACCAGTAATGCTTAGTTTCATCGAATAGCAGCACATTGTTCTTCTAAGTCTGCTTAGCCTCAGGTGTAAGAAAACTCCCACTGGTTCTTTTTGGAATATTTATCATCTTAGAAGCCAAAGAAAAATCCCATGTATAGTCTAATTTGTTACCTTTGTGTGTTCAACATAGGGAAGGAGCTTTACACTATTCCAGTGGCTGAATATTGACTAAATGGAGACTTCACATACAGCTCCCAGGACTCAGATTCTGAGAGGGGATAGAAGAAAAGTCTGTTACTGTCATTATCTCTGCCACAGACACTATTGTCAGTCGTCAGTTCCTTTCTCAATGTTTATCTCCCTACAGATAAATCCTCTCTGATGAATTAAGCTTCTGCTGTCATGCAGTGAACTTCCTTGGAGTCATCTGGCAGCCATATAGAGCATATTATATTAATAAGTGTATTCAAAGAGTACTATGTTCATACTCCTAAGTCTGATGAGCAAACAGAAACATTCACCACTGCCCCTGTTGGAATATATTTTTGTTGCCCTGTAGCAACTGCAGCTTAGAGAATGCAGAAAGAATAAGGAAAGGCTTTTTCAGAGACTCTGACCATCCCTCATGGAATACATTTTTCTAAATACCTAACTGGTGATTTACACATTGAACTTCAGTGTATGTTGTCAGAAATGAGGCACGTTTCTCCTAACTTTGCCTGGTTTTTGTCTGCTCCATGTAGGAAGAAGGTGTTAGATTTCTACCAGCGAGCCTGCCTCTCAGGATACTGTTCTGCCTTTGCGTACAAGCCAATGCATTGTGCCTTGTCCTCCCAGCTCAATGGCAAGTGTATAGAACTGGTGCAGGTCCCTGGGCAGAGTGCTATCTTCACATGCTGTGACCTCCCTGGGACGACCCCCATCAAACAGAGCAGTCGGAGGAATAGCTGGAGCTCAGATGGTATGTATCTTCTCTGCTGTCTGTAAGAAGGTCTACTGCTGGGTCAAGTGCCTGCTTTCTGATCATCTTAGAGCTGTAAGAACATTGTTCTTCAGAGTAGCAGATGGAAATTGAGAACTAAGGGTTTCTGAAGTAGATGCATTTCCAGAGGAAGTAATGATGTAGCAGCTGGTAGGTATGTTTCTCATTAAGTTGCTGAAGCTTGGAGAGAAATTCTTCTACTTGTGGGAAGTCTATTTCTTAAAGCAGACAACTGAGAGTCAAGGCTTCTGGGTATTTCAATGTTTGTTTTGCGATTTGTCTAATTTTATGGAAATTACTTAAGTTGGGTGTGGTAGCATGTGACTATTCTCCTTTGATCGATTTTGTTGCTTTTTTGAAGTAACTGATTCCCACTAGAAGAATTGTACGTCTCCAGAACAGCAATGGAAACTAAGAAATAAGCACATGCCATTACGTAGCAAGCACATACCATTACATAGCTCCAGGAAGCTCTTTTGGAAAACTACTCTTAATCTCTTTCTGCCTTGGTCTTCCATGCTGTAAAATATCAATAATGGAGTTTCCAAGAGCTGGGAGACAGCTGTGACTGAGTGTTTTCAAAACACTTCTCAGTCCCACCTGTGGCAAACTTTGCAACTGTGTGAAGTGTTTTATTCTGTTCCTTGTGCTGCATCCAGCTCCCATTCACTCCAGGCTGATCTGGTGATGGTGAAGAAACCCTGTCAAAGAGCCTTTCCAGGCTCTTTGGGAGTGTCTGCAATGTCCTTGGAGGGAACATGATCCAGTTCCTTTGCATCAGCCTGTCATACTCTGATGCCACTCTGCCTCAACTAGACTCTCCATGTTGTTTAAGCACAGTATGATGTGTTTAAAATGCACATGAGAACGTTGCGTGGCATACATCCTTTACCCTTCTGCCCCGGTTCCTTGTGACTGATCCCTGTCTTCTGTTTTGTCTTTTTCCTTTCCATGCTCGCTGTTTCACACTTGTATTCTTGATCGCATACGTGGGGATGTCCTGAAACCGCTTCTGTGATTGGGTATGCTGGGACAAATGGATGTCTCTTCACCTTTCTTCCTGGATATGTGTGTGTATATCTGCATGTTTCTGTGTGCGTGGGTGCTGTGTCCTTGGGTGCTATCTTGGTGGCCTCTCCCACCACGTGTATTTTGTCTGATGCACATGTGGCCCCTCATGTCTAAATGTGATTGCGTGTTATTTGCATGCCTGAAGAAGGGATTGGGGAAGTGATGGAGAAGGAAGACTGTATCCAGGCTCTGAGTGGACAGATCTTCATGGGAATGGTCTCATCTCAGTATCAGGCCCGTCTTGACATTGTCCGCCTCATTGATGGATTGGTCAATGCCTGCATTCGCTTTGTCTACTTCTCCCTGGAAGATGAGCTCAAAAGCAAGGTAAGCTGTCTTTGCTGAACCCCCTGAACTTGCATGTCCCCTGGTTGTCTGACCGGAGAGTTTAGCTCCAGTGCAATCTAAGGTTAATCTGATTCAGCCAGCTCATGGGTCCAGAAGGTACCTACACTCCAATATGGCATTGGTCTGCAATGCTCTGGCCTGGACAGCTATACTAAACTCTTTTGTCTGCTCACCCGCAGGTGTTTGCTGAGAAGATGGGTCTTGAGACTGGCTGGAACTGCCACATATCTTTAACGCCTAATGGTGATGTGCCTGGCTCAGAGATCCCTCCCTCTAGCCCCAGCCATGCTGGCTCCCTGCACGATGACCTACATCAGGGTGAGAGAACTGCACCTAAGCCACTTTGAATGCCACGCGTTTCCTGGATGGTTCTTTTAAACCCCTTCATAGGTTCCTGTTTCCTCAGCAGATACCTGATCCTTCAGAGCTTTGAGCACAAAACTGGATGGGCCTGAGGTGTGTGTGTGTGTGTGAGCGAGAGAGCTTTATGTTTATAGCCTTTCAGTCAGTACGGCAATTTTTGGAAACAAACATCCTTCTGTGAACCAGCTGCCATGATTTTACAATTGCTCATTAGTGCTGGGACCCTGCTCAAGCCATTGAGGGTCTTTTGCCTGTGCAAGACTTTACTCTTTTTTCTTTCTTCAAGTGGGATCTCTTTGCTTTTTTCTTTCCCTAGAAGAAGAAAGTGAACAGAACAGATGAACTATTGTGTCTCAAAAGAGCACATATCTACCTCTGAGCAGATTAGTCATCTAAAAATACTGCATTTTAGATGACTGAGTGAGATCTAAGTGTTGCTAACCTAGAAAATCAGGCCTCACATTTCCTGGCTTCTGCAGCGCCACATGAATATGCCATGTGGGTGGCAGAGGCAGGTTTGTGCTTATTGTTTTTGCTGCTTCTTTCTGCTCCAGTTTCTCGAGATGATGTAGAGGGGCTTCTGCTGATGGAAGAGGAAGGGCATTCGGATCTCATTAGCTTTCAGCCAACAGACAGTGACATCCCCAGCTTCCTGGAGGACTGTAACAGGGTAAGGCTGCCTCTCTCCACACAACTTGTGCTGTTGCCGTGGTCAGCAGTATCACTTCATTAGCAGAGGAAATTCCTCTTCAAAGCAGATTGACTGGTTTGCATTGGGAATCCTGATTTCCCCTATCCTTTTCCCACATAGTATTTAGAGCCTGGGAAGTCTGGGATTCTCTCAGTTCGCTATTTCTGAACAGGTCTTTTCTTTGGAGTTTAGGATAGCCCTGAGCGCCGCATTTCAGTCCATCTGGGTCCCTTTCCCATGTGCTGGGCAGGGAGTGGGAACATCTCCACAGTCCGTCCAGACAGAAGAAACTATCTCTCCTCCAGCTGTGAGCCATAGCTGGTGCTGCCCAGTAGTCAGAGTGTGGGACAAGCTCTTCCTGCCTCTCAAAGAACACAAATATGCTCAGCAGAGGTTACAGGAATATCAAGAGATAGATGCAGATTGAAAAAATGAAAATAAAAATCTATAAGGCCTTGTTTTAGAAAGCAGGAACCCTTCCCTTGCTGTGTGGTGATATGGCTGCAATTGAAATAGATCCAGTTGCAATAGAGACAGCACAAAGTCTCTGACTAGATTCTCCACACAGGTAAAAAGTCCTTAGAATCCTTGAGCAGAGGTTTATCACGCTGATCTTACAAACCTTGAGGGCAAGAACAGACAGCATTATGTGTCAGTGTAGAACTTTAGCAGAAGACTTTTAACAGTGGCTTGGGAAAGCCAGCTTCTGTCTGCAGGGACATCAGTTTGTATCTGATCTTGAAGTTGCATAATTCAGGGAATCATAATTCTCAGTTCCACAGTTCCCTCTGAAATGCCTTTCAGGGGAGCACACGCATTTCCCTGCTTAGTCTCGTCTTTCTCTTCTTCAGGCCAAACTCCCACGGGGGATCCACCAGGTGAGACCTCACCTGCAGAACATAGACAACGTGCCTTTGCTGGTCCCCCTCTTCACAGACTGCACCCCGGAGAGTAAGTGACACAGAGCCTGGGTCTGTCCTGCTGCTGCCCACAAACGCCTTCCCCCTCCATTTTCTCTGGCTTATCTGGGTGTGGGCAGGGGTGAAGGGACAGGGACACAGCACAGAAATCCAGAAGGGCATCTTGATATTAATGACCCTCTGTTGCTACCTGTGGGAAGCCAGGTGTTAACTCCTCTTTAATGCAGCTGTTCCCTAGCTACAGAATTGGGCTAAGAACCACTCCTTCCAATTTGCATTTGTAAGAGACACAAAAGCAAACATCCAAAATGTTACTGCCTTTTATTAAATAAGCATTATCAGTGCACTAGAAGACTTTGATCTCCGCTCACAACCCTCACTACCTTATATAACTCAGAAATCACTTCCCAGAAGAATTTTCCTCTGGCAGTTGCTGTTAACACCTTCTGCTGCTTTGCAGCGTTTTTGATTGCGGAGACTGGAAAGAACAAAATTCCTTTATCTCTCCAAGAGATACTGTTTTATCTAAGAAAGGGGCTGAGAGCTCAGCTGGCTAATACCTGTCCAGTCTACAGTGAAAGCACGAAGTATCATTATGATTTGGCATTTTAGGTACCTCTGGACACAGTTTACAGAGTATCAGCGAGACCCAGTTACAGCCCAGTCTGTCTGAACTGTAGATTTCCTCTCTTTTTGCAGAAGTGGCAGTTCCCCACTTCATCTAACCCCTAGCTGTGCTGCAGATCTGGGTGCACCAGTCATTTAGATAATTTGTTTACACAGGGATCTGCAGAGGGTGGGTTTGTAGTTCTATTTTTTTGCCTGGAGCATTCTGGAAAATTCATATACACTCAGAGCACTATGCACAGAGCTACAGAAGAAAAATGGGATCAAACAGCAGCTGTGATTTAGAGGCCCTGTGAGGGTGTTGATAAAAAGATTGATGAAGGCTAGAGGTAGTGGTGGGAGCACATGAACAGGAGCTGGCTCTGAGTATGGCTACGCGTGGCACTGCTTTTGGAGCAGTTTGTTACATTCCCTTTGTTCCTTTAGACTTGGAACAGTCCTGCTGTGCTGCCGAGCAGAATTCAAAACTGTGTATTTATTTTAGGTTTGAATTATTTAGGCTTGTTTAATTTCTGCTGTTTTCTAACAAGACCATTTGATGCTGAAGCCGTCTGTATTGTGCACCCAGGCTGTACCTACAGCTCTGCTCTGAAAGAGATGTGCTAGAGATGCAAATCTCTGGGTCACAGTTCTGTGAATCACAGCTTGGTTCCTGCAGGAGGCAGGTATACAGGGCACTTGGACCGCAATTAATTAGCTATCTAATTGTGTACTTTGACTTTCAATCTCACTATACATGGTTGATGAGTATCAGTTGAGGTAATTTTAAAAGATCTGATTGTTTGTTACCCAGACTTGAAAGGGCGTGTGAAACACTGCATCTTTCTGTGCATAATGAGATAACACACTGTGTTTCTCCTTCTGTCCCTTTGCAGCCATGTGTGAGATGATTAAGATCATGCAGGAGTACGGGGAGGTGACTTGCTGCCTGGGAAGCTCTGCCAACCTGCGGAACAGCTGCCTCTTCCTGCAAAGCGATATCAGGTGGGGCAGGATCCAGCCTCCTCCAGCTGCCTTTGCCTAGCCATGGGTCACACCAGACCTGTGGTTGTGCAGGGGGGTGCTCACAATTGCTCTGTCTGTTATTAGCCATGTTTGTCTCTGTAAGGGCAATTTGGGTGGCATTGGATGGGATGAATACCTAGATCCCTTGTCACAGAGATATTTATCTCTGTCTTTGAAAGGTAGATGTTACTCTTGTTTGCTGAACAGATGCATTGCAGATGCTTTTCATTGGGCGAGAGTGGAAATGCCCCTCTAGATCAGCCAATTTGTTGACCTTGGGCCACAAAACCAAATATGTTCATTATTTCTCTGGGAATAACTGAAAGTCTAGGGAAATTGATCCTAAATTCATGTTGCAGCTCAGGACTTCTCTACCAGCGAGGCAGATGTAGGTTTCATGGCACAGCATGACTTTACAAGCTGGACTGCAGTGAAACAGTAGTTTCTCCTCTGGGATGAGGACTTTCACTAATGCTCCTGTGTTGTCCTTGCAGTATAGCCCTGGACCCTCTCTACCCATCTCGCTGCTCCTGGGAGACTTTTGGTTATGCCACCAGCACCACCATGACTCACGCCTCTGATGAGCTCACCCCACTGCAGCTCTCAGGGCAGCTCAACAGCCTACCCTGCTCCATGTCCTTCCGCCAAGAAGAGAGTACCAGCATCATCAGGCTTATAGAGCAGGTAAGCCAGGCCTGTCTCCCCTCCATACACAGCCCTCCATCTGCAGCTCTTGAAGAGCAAAACCAGGAGCTCAAGTGAGCATTCTAGTTGAGTTGCCTGCAGTAGCTGCCAGCATTAGCCTTTCCCGTGTCTCCTATCCTTTGTTCAGGAAGCACAATAGATACTCCCCTGGCCTGGCCCTACCAGTCCAAGATGTAGGGGATGGTTTGGAAATGGTGCCTTGTGGCAACGCAACATGAATATTGTTCAACTGGATAAAGTAGGAACCTGCAGACATCCCTAGCCAGACAACAGTGCAGTGCTAGGGAGAAGTGTTATCCCAGAAAAGCCAGGACATTCAAACAAACTTACTCCTTGGCTAAATTCTGCCTTTCCTTCACAACCTCTACCTCTAGGCAGGAGACTTTCCCCTTTTGCTTACAATGTGTCCAGATCCTCTCCCCTCCCACTTCCCCTGCAGGCCACATGTTCTGCCCCTGCCTGCCAATAATTGCTCTTGGCTGATAACTGCTCCCATCACAGCGAGGGCTCTGAGGGCTTGTGCTTCCTTCCAGGCCAGGCATGCAACGTATGGGATCCGCAAGTGTTTCCTCTTCCTGCTGCAGTGCCAGCTGACCTTGGTTGTCATTCAGGTGAGTCCTGGTCTGGCTAGGGACAGCATTTAGCTCAGGGGACAGGAGTGCTAGCACGGATGTGGGTGGCTGCAGTGGGGAAGCCTTGTGCAAGAGCAAGGTGGCCTTCAGTCAGATTTACACAACACGTTTGGGGAAGTTACCAATAGAAACTCTGATCTCAGACTGTGTTTTTCCATTCTCCCTGACCCTCCTACAGAAGTTTCTTTTAAACCCCTTTTTCCCTTTGAGAATTAAATCCCTTTTTCCTTTGAGAAGAGCATCCCCTGCAGGACCTGCCCCAGCAGCTTGGAGGGACTGTGCAGCAGCAGCCTAGTTGCCAGCTCATCCCAGTGTTTTGGGGGAGGACAGGGGCATCTTGGGTAACAAGACTGTCCTAGCATTGCTTACACTCTTCACTCTGGATTGTTCCCATCCAGTTCCTCTCCTGCCTGGTGCAGCTGCCCCCCATCCTCAGTACCACAGACATTGTGTGGCTCTCCTGTTTCTGCTACCCACTGCTCAGGTGAGTCTCTCAGGCAGGGTGGAACTTCCTGCCTCACACACACAGACCAGCCCCCCAGCCTCACTGTGTCCATGTTACAGGAAAGCTGACATCACCCACAGCATGCTAAGAAGGCTGCAAGTATTATTCCAAGCACCTGCTTTGACAAGGTAGAACACAGGTAGAAGCATGGGTGGGCTTTTCCCCCATCAGATATTTGAAGGTCACCTCTCTCCCTGTCTGCACGTGCCAGAAATTACACCTTTTACAGCACATACTAAGGCAGCAGCCAGATAAGTGCCAATGCTCCAAGCAGTCTGAGGTTATTTGGGTTCAAGTGTTAGACACAGATAAAAGAACAATAGTTCTAGTACCTGATCTTGTTACTGAGGGACTCACTTACCTTTCTACAGCATCTCGCTCCTGGGCAAGCCTCCCCACAGCTCCATCATGACCATGGCAACAGGAAAAAACTTGACTTCCATTCCTAAGAAGGTAGGTGGCCCATCAGATTAAAATTGTTCACGCATTTTTCTCTTCTACTTTGTCCCAGTGTTGATGCATAGCTGAGGCCCTGGGTCTTCCCAGCTCCCTTACTGTATTGATCCATGGCACAAGCCATGGTATCCAAAAGCCTGGTGTGAACAAGAAGGGAATCCCTTAGTGCTGGCATGCCCACAGGGCAGATCCACAGTGCAACATCTGTACTACAGCTTGTCTTTTGCAGCCACTGATTCCCTGATGGTTCATGCAGGGAAGGTTGGGCCACTGACATGCTCATGTCATCCCCTTGCCTCTCCCTTTATTCACAGACCCAGCACTACTTCCTCTTCTGCTTCCTGCTGAAATTCAGCCTGACCATCTGCTCCTGCCTCATCTGCTTCGGGTTCACACTGCATGAGTCCTGCAAAGAGGTGAATGCTACCAGCCTCAACCTCACTGCCTGCTCCTCCATCATGCTGCACAGGTGAGGAATGGAGCCTGGAACACACCCCCCTCACCTCACAGGGCCTATTGCTCTTGTGCCTCCCAGGTAGAACTGATTCCCCTCCAACAAGCTTCAGGATCTTGCATGACCCAGCTGTAATGGCTGTACAGATGGCTGGGTGCTCTCCCTGTAGCCTTGACAACTGTGTCTTTGCTCACTGTTGCCTCCTGGTACTAAGACAGCCTGACTCCAAGCTCACACTTAGTTCTGTCAGCTGTCAGAGGAGGACATGGCCCTGGTGAGAACAGGTCAGACAATAAGTCGCCACTATTAACTTCTTGCCTGTGTCCTCTCCCTTACTAGCAATGCTGATGGTGCTCCTGACTGGTTTGGGACATTTTCCAATGCTCTTCTTGTAGCCCAGAAACTCACAGCTGGCCTGATTGTTTTACACACAGGTAAGTCCCTGTTCCCAGACCCCACCATTTCCCAGTCTAGGGGGAAAACGTGCATCTTTTGCCTCTTTCTTTGCCCACTATGCCAGAACATAGACTCCCTGGTAGAAGCAGACACTACAGTGGCCTCTTAGTGCAGGCATAAAGCCCCTTGTCTTACTAAACATTGCCATAACAGATAAAAGACATCACCTTCAGAGCTGATTCTCCTTCCTACCAGCCTATTGAAGTGCTGATTCCTTCCCAGCCTCACCAGAAGAGCAGTATCTCTCCTTACCTTCTTGCAAATCAGCTAGCAGCATCCTGCAGCTCTCCAGAAATATTCCTGCCTCAAAAGTCCTTATATGCCTGCTGCCATTTTATGAAGCACCCCAATTCCTCCCCACAAACAGCACCAGTGCAGCTGTGATTACCCTAGCTCTGGAAGCTTTTTTAAGCCTTCTGGAGGGGTGGGGAGCCAGCCCCTGGCTGACTCTCACCACCTGCACATGGTTTCCTGGCAGAGTAGGTCCAGCTGCTCTCTGACAACCTTAAAGGGTCTCTGTTCCCTTTCCACTCTGTGGTGCTGTGCCTTGGTGCCAGGCAGACCATTGTGTGTTGAGATGTGCAGAGTGTCCAGGCCAACAGAAACACTTCCTGATTTGAGAGGCAGCCCTGCTTTGGAGAAACTTAGTGTGCATTACTGTTTTGTGTCCCTCAGACCACCGGGGCCAGGCAGGGTGCTCTGACTGGCAGGTGGGAAATGCTCTTCTGAAGAGCCCAAGCAAAAGCTGTGCAAATGTCCTGTCCTGTGCAGACAGCACTGGGTCTCTTGATAAATATCTTCCTCTGGGCTGGAGCGTTCCACTGGTGCAGGCCTGCGGTGACTTGGAGATGAGGCCACCACCCCCACAGCTCCCTAGTTCTGGTCCTTTGCCTCATCTGCTTTTGTGTGTCAGGCTGTGAACCAGCCTTGGCATCCCCTCAGTGAGTGACCCACCCTGTGCAGGGCTACTGCTGCGCTCCCCCCTGTCCTGCTTGTCTGGGGACTTGGAATTGCTGTGGAGAGTCTGGTCTGAAAGGACCTTGAATGAAAAGCTGGTTTCAGAAAGATAAAGCCCGTATCCCTTTGGAGTAATAGCTGTTGGTGTGTATTGTAAAGTGTTGTATCTGTGCATGACACTAAATAACCCCCTCGTCTGTCTGTCCCCATAGTGTTCATATCCATCACCCACGTCCATCGCACCAAGCCGTTGTGGAAGAAGAGCCCCCTCTCCAACCGGTGGTGGACACTCACTGTGGCTGTTGTGTGAGTATCCCCAGGCCCTGATGAGCACTTCAGAGTGCTGGAGGAAGGAGGGCTCTGGACTTGCTCCAGCACCAGTTTGCCAGTGCTCAGGAAAAGGATAGTCCAGGGCAATTGTTCTCCACTGCAGAACTGGTGAAGGGTCTCCGTTGTGAACTCAGGAGTGTTAGATTTGGGCGTGGACCCTGATCTGCAGATCCTGGGAAGCTTGTTAGCTCTGATGAGATTTTCTGTGTCTCTTTGTGATCTTAGATTGCTGGGGCAAGTGGCACAGACTGTGCTGGACCTGAAACTCTGGGAAAACCTCAATTCTTCATTGACCTTTAACCACGTTTCCATCTCCCCGGTCTCATGGCTCCTGGGTTTTCTTTCCTTGGTCCTTGTGGTTATCATCAATGAGATCGTCAAGCTGCATGAAATCAGGTATGGGGGTAGCAGAGAAGATGGGGAGAAAGGGCTGAAGCCTCACTCCAGCCTGGCCTTGAGCTGCAGAAAAATGATGCACAGGGAACAGGGTGGGGAATGAAAAGGAAAAGATGATTCCATTGTGTAAATCACCTGGCTGTTATGTGCAAGCTCGTGTTCCACCTCTCAGGGAGGAAGCACAGGGGAGGAAAGAGGGTCAGGGAAGGGCAATGGCAGTGATTGGGAGCAGGAAGGGAGACAAAAATTTCCTTATCTCAAACCAATGAGAGGGAGACAGCCAAGGTCTATGAAATACCAGTATGGAATGGGAGAGGGCTGTTCTCTCCATCTCGTCCCATGAGGACAGAGAGGCATTGAATCACAGCAGAGGAAATACGTCTTCACACAGTGCCTGGACTGTGGGACTCATTTGCACGGGAAGCGGCTGAAGCCAAGAATTTGTAGCAGGCAAAGTGACTGGCTGTTCTTAGCACAGGGAGCAGCCGGAGCTGGGAATTAACGCTAATGAGCGTTCAGGAAAGGTGAGGAAAAGCAGTGGGGATTACAGGGAACCCTGATGGAGACAGAGACGCTGTCTCTGTTCCTGGGAAGGATTTCTGGACCTTTCTCTGCTGTGTCTGGTGACCCTGGAGATAGGACTTGACTGTACAGGGTAGAACTGAGACCATGGGTTGCTCTCTGGATTCGATTCCCCTCCCAGGGCACCACAAAGCCCAGCCCAGGGGCTTCTTTGCTTCCTGGGGCTCTGCAGCTCAGGAAGTGCAGTGGGGCAGCTGTGCTTGCCTTTTGCCTCTTCACATGCTGACTCTCTTCTTTCTTCTGCCTTCTCCAGGGTCCGGGTCCGTTACCAAAAGAGGCAGAAGTTGCAGTTTGAAACAAAGCTGGGGATGAATTCGCCGTTTTAAACCCTCCCAGCTCGAGTTCCCTGGAGCCAGGGCCACACAGCCATATCCTGCACTGGGAGGGTGGCTGCACCAAAGGCTCGGGGAGTTTTCCCTCACACATGCAAACCAGACAGCCTCCTTGCAAAACTACATTGGCATCTTCCAGGGGTCCCTAGGCAGGGCACTACTGTCAGGATCCCCCAGCAGGTATGGAGCCCCTCCCTGGCCTGCTAGGGGACTCTCAAGGGAGTCTGCAAGCTCTGGTGGCTGTTCAGGCTGCTCTTCCTTTATTTATTTATTACTAGAGGTTTTTGTTAGTATCATGATGATGCTGAAATGAAGTGACTCCTTCACTCTGTGTGAGCAGGTGGGTTTCCTGGGCCTGGCAGGAGATTCTGGGGCAGCAGGGGGGACATAGGGCCGCTAAAGCAAGAGATTGCTATTGAAACCCATTTTGTTTTTCCATCTCTGCGTGCTCTCCTGGCTGATGTGTGTGTGCCTGCCTGTGTGTGCCCTCACCCACCTCCCTGTGTCCTGGCAGGGGGGAGAAGGAGCCATCTCTCCTGCAGCTCGGGATGCCAGGAGGCACTGGAGCTCGCATTCCCAAGGGGACATCCCTGGCAGGGTGCTGGGCAGGCCCCCGTGACGGCCAGGCTGTGCCAGGCCTGCCCTCTAGCGTTGTTGCCGTGGCCATATGCTGGCTGCTGAGTGCTTCAAGAGAAGGGGGATGAGCTTTTAAGAAAAGCTGTCCGCATTTGACCCTGGGGATCTGGTGCAGGGGAGGCAGGAGGGCAGCTCTGCCTGCAGGGAGTCAGCACGGCTTAGCTTCCTCCTGCCCTCTTGAACCACCTCTTAGCTGCTTTAGAAACCCTCAGAGAGGTTTAGAACTGTTCTCATTTTTGTGATTCGAATTGCCATTCTGCTTCAGTAAAATGCCTGATTCAGAGGGCCGTAGCTAGAGATAAAACCTGAGACCTGCCTAACCAGCAGGAAGGGGACATCTTTCCGGGCAAGATATCTGCTCTTGCGGTTGTGACTAACACGGAGCTGGTGGATGGTTCCTTTCCCAGGGCTGGGATCGTGCTGCATCTGGTACTTGCTTTCCAAAGCACAGGGAAACCCCCTCACCATGTCTTTCTGTGGCAGTGTTTGGAAGTCTCTCCCCTCCACGCTGCTGCCCTCACATCTCTTCCCTGATTTTCTGGAAGTCTTTTCTTCATTTGACTTCATTGACTGGGGAAACCTTCCTCTGAGGGCTACTGCAAACTGTGATTTGCCCCAATGTGTCACACCTGCTCTTGAGCTCTGAACAGACCCTGGCTGTACTGGGAACGCTGGTGCCCTTGTGGGCTGACAGTCGAGGGCTACAGAGAAGCACACAGGCTTGGCTACCAGAATATTTGCAGCTCAGGGAGATGCTGACTCCCTTCCTAGTCCTAAAAATGGGCTAAAGCTGGTAAATCCTTGCCCTGTTTTTGCTCCCAATATTAACACTACAATGTACAGCTGTTATGTCCCCTTTGGTACCCGAGACTAACAAACTGCTGCTGGTCCTTCTCTGGCAGGTAGGGAGCAAGCTGGGAACCCCGAGCTCTGTCCTGCTGCTCCACCGTGTCTTCCTTCCATTTCAGCGTAACCAGAGAGCACGCACACTTCTGCGTGTCTCTAAGCAATACCCTTCTCCCTGCTGTGGGTCTGGCAGGAGAGAAAAGTGGGGGGACAGCAAGCCTGTGAGCGCTGGGGACAGGTGGAGGATGCTGGAGGGGGGGCAGCTGGGGGTGTTCAAAGGCCTGGACCCTACAGCTGGAGAGCGGTTGTTTGGATTCCAAGCTGCTGGCAGGGTTGCATGGGACAGGGAAGCAGGAGCTCGCTGGGGAGATGCAGCAGCACCAGCCTGTCCTTGCACAGGGGCTCTGCCCCCCGTTGCTGGCTGGGCTGGACTGGGCTGGACTCTGCCTCCACTCCTCCCGGGCCCCCAGAGCTGCCTGACTCAGGCAGGACAAGCTGCATCATCCTTCCCAGTCTCGCTTAAATTACTAAAGGTGAGCTCCAGATCTCTTACCTCCTGGCACCTGAGAAATCAGCTTTTCTTTCTGCTGCCAGGGGCATGTTGGGGACAGTCTCCCCTGGGGCTGAGCCAGGCCGGAGGCAGAGGCAGCACCACACTGCTCCCTGCTATCCCCTATTCCCCCGAGACCTGAGCTCTCGCTCTGTGCCACTCAACTCTTGTAGGTGATAAAAGGCAGCAGATACCGGGGCTTCCTGCTGGCCACACCTTCCTCTCGAGGAAGCACCTCCAAGATTTTCTCCTCTGGGTGATCACAAATGTTTATTTTCCTGCACCCTCCTTCCCCTGGCTAGACTTGGAGGGAACCGAGGCGTATGAATGCAGCCTTCTGGATGGTCTCGCCAATGTCACCCTTCCCTCGGCCACTGAGTTACCCGAGGGTCAGGGTGCACAGCTTCAGAAAGAAATTTCCTACATCGAGATGTTTTTAAATGGTGTATATTTTATATTAAATTTTTTGGGATGTATGTAAAAATATTTGATTTGTATTAAAACTTGTAAATTGTATAAAAAAAAAAAAGAAACCAACCCAGACCCACACGCATCCAGTGTATGAACGGCAATAAATTGTCTTGGATAACACACCCGGTGAGAGTGGGAGGGAGTTTGCACCTGGCAAAGCGAGGAGGTAAAAATGTGTCTGGCTGCTCGTGTCACAGTGTCTGAGCTACCTGGCTGACCTGTTGTAGGGACACAGCCTGGATGCTCCTGGGACCTGGTCCTGGCACTGTTTCCCACTTTCCTCTCAGCTTTGGGCAAATCTGTCCAGCTCCAAGTGCCTCTTCCTTTAGAACAACGGTCTGATTACCTCGCAGTGTCCTGGATCCCAGGCACAGCCCACGTGGCTGTTCCCCGGCACCGGTGGTGGCTGGTGGCACCCTTGGGATGGAAGGTTGGGGCTGAGCTGGAAGAGGCCCTGTGAGCACTGGAGAAGAGCAGCCTGCAGAGACGAGAAGGTCTGGGTTTCTTGTTCTCAGCAAAGCAGGACCTGGTGTCACTGTGGCCACACTCTGGTCGCCAAAAAGGATGGAGGAGTGCTGGGCATGGCAGGCACGGGTACCCATGGCTTCAGAGGTGCCCAGAGCTGGGCACTGGAAGGTCCCCAGCGTTCTCACCACGTTACTGCCATGGTGGGAGGACTCAAAGTGAACATTAACCTCGCTGGAGGCGACAGCAGGACTCTTACCAGGGGAGATTATCTGAGGAAACCCAGATCCTCAGCACTCTGGGGCAGGATAAAGCTGATCCTCGATGAACTTCAAACAGAGCAGGAGACGAGCTCATGCCATTTGACACAAAGGAGACAACCAGGCAAAACTATCAAAAGGGTCAAATATGCCCCACTGTTTAATAGAATTTAGTCTTAATGGATGTTAGTGGAAAACAAAACACATGATTAACACAAACAGAGCAGATGGTTTAAAATCTGTTGTCAGTCTGGTGATTACCCGGGCTATTTTTTCCCCTCACTGTCTTGCTGCACGGAGCAGGTGCAGCCGGGGTCAGTTAGTCCCAGTTGCAGTGTACATAACTTACATGCCATACAGTAGCTTCAAAATAGAGATCTAGAGCTTAAAAAATAGGCATTCTTCTGCAAAATCAAATGTTTAATTCCCTTATTGACAACGAGAGCAGCGTGGTGCTGCCCTCAGGTGGCTCAGACAGCGACAGCTCCACCCCAGTGTCCTCTTATCCCTGACCCTAGAGTACAAGGCTTGCAGTTCTGGTTAGTAAATATATATAATAAATCACATTTAAAATATATACATTGGCCTTTAAAAAAAAAAAAGAAACAAAACCAGAAACATTTACAGTTTATCAACATCAGAAAAATATAACTGGGCTTCTCCCAGGTTGACTCATGAGAATAAAAATCAGTTTTAAAAGGTTTCTGCAAACCTTTTGATAAAGTGCCACTGGTTGTAGCTATTTAAAAACAATTGGGTCCACGACGTAGCACTTGCCTGTCAGACACAGTCATTTAAATACACTCAATGTGATGTATAAAATCAGAGCAACCAACTGGCCAGGAGAGAAGTTGCCTCAAACTGACCTCAAGTCCCAGCCAACAATATCTCTTTTTTTTTTTCTTTTCTTTTTTTTTTTTTTTTTTATCCAGGGCTTTTTTGCCTTCGCTTTCCAGCTCAGAAGCCAGGCAGGCACCTCCTGCCCGCCCCAGGCACAACTCCTGAGCGGAGAGATCCCGGGAACGTCCAGGTGGGCTCTGCTCGTGGGGGCTGCTCCCCTTCCCATCCTCGGGGACCAGGGGCTGCCCACAGTCCCGTTCAGCCGCAAACTCCCAAAAGGATTGGGAAGCAATGGCCTTTTCAGCCACCTCCTCTCCCTTCCCAGCTTGTTTTCTGCATTGGTGATTTTTAAAAAAAAGGGGGGATACGTGGAATTTTTAAATTTTTTTTCCCTTTTGTTTGGAATTTTTGTAGCAAATGGCACTTCAGCACAATCTTAGGTTCCCTTCTGGTGCTCTGATGCTTTCATGTGCTTGGCATGCCGAGCGCAAGCCAAGTTCGGGGCTCTTGGACATATTTAGACATGCACTCCTAACCAGATCCCGCTCGAGAAATCTGTCTTCCAGCTCTGCAGCCCGTTCCGACCGCTCGGGTGCGAGGAGCTACGGCTGCCGTTCCCCCGCTGCGGCCGCGGGGCTGTGACCGCAGCCAGCCCGCAACGCCCAGGAGCCGCTGCCGAGCCCCAGCGCAGCCGGAGCACGCGGGGTCACCGCTCCCGCTGGGATTTCGGGCTGCGAGGGAGCCTCTCCCGGCGTCCCAAACGCTGCTACTGTCTGTTTAACCACGCTCACAGCCCAGTTTGTGCCAGCAGCTCCCTGCAGGGAGGGGGAGTGGGAAAAGGGACCGTTTTCTCCCCCCAAAAAGGGATAGGGGAGGAAGAAAAACATTTTTAAAAAGCACTAACTGCGCTGCTACTTCACCCTGGAAGCACCGGGGGGGCGGTTTGCCGAGGCACGGTGTCGGCAGAGGGCAGCCTCCCGTTCAGCAGTACGATCCAGCCAGGCTGGCACAGGCCTTCGGCGCTGCCATCACCATCCTCCTCGCTCTGGGGAAGGGGCTGGGAGCCCTCCGTGTCCGGCAGGGCGGTGGTGGAGCATCCCCCGCTTCCCAGGCTGTGCCAGCCCCGTCCCGAGGGGTCCGCGCGTCCCACCGGAGGGATTTCGATCCGCTCGGATTACACGCTGCCGGACGCTGACGCGTTTGGAAAAGCGACAAATGAAGCAGAAAGGTTCCTTCTCGCTCCGCGAGCTGCCAAATTGCGACAAGCCCCGTCTTCTTTTAGCTGCTGTCAGGCCTTGCCGGGGCCGGGATCTGCTCAGTAAATAGCCGGCTCGGTGGCGGCTGCCCGGGGAGGTCTCTCCTTTGACACATTGTTGGCAGGGGATAAATAATAAGAGGCAGGACTCGGCAATGCAGCGGGGAAAGAGAAAGGTCCCTTGTGGAGGCTCCTCGGCTCTGTGCGAGGCAGCGAGGGCTTCTCCCTGGCCTCCAGGACCGCACGTGCGGCCCCTCTGGGCTCTCCTCCTGCTGCCAGTCCGGTGGGAAACGCCTGACCCCTTCGGAAACCGGCCGGTGGCCGCGCTGGCACGTGTGACACGGAGCCAGGGGCGAGCAAGGAGGGGCAGCCGCGTTCCCAGCCGCAGCGTGAAGTGCTGGAGAGACCCGGGGGCACTGCTCGGTGCCGGATCCGCTCTCCCCACCACCACCACCATCACCAGGGGCACCGGCGGAGGCAGCCGGAGGCAGGGAGGGGAAGGAAGGGAGCAAGGCTCAGTCCAGCATCGCGTCCAGCTGGTCGGCCAGGTCGTCGAACATGTTGCTGATGTCTTCCAGGATGTTCTTGGCTGAGTGCACGGCCCCTGGGTGGCTGGGGAAGAAAGGGAGAGAGTCAGAACACCACCCAAAGGCCTCAGGTGCCCGATGGGGTAGGGTTGGCCAGGCTGGACTTGACCATCTCGGTGGCAGCCAGAGCTCAGCACGCGGCTGGGCTTGAAGATGTGTGACCTGGTGTAGCATAAGCGCGTGCCCGAGCACAGCCCTCCACCTGTCCTTGCGGGGGGCTTCCCCGTTCCACCTTGAGGGGCCCAACCCCAGTGTCTCCCTCACCCCCAGTGCTGTCTCACCTCTCCGCCTCCTCCACCGTGATCTTCTTCTCGGCTGCCTGCAGCGTAGCAGCCAGGCTGGAGTTTGTCTTCTCCAGCCGCTGCTGGGCCATGGTGGCTCCCGGGGCGGCTGCCAAAGGCTTTGCTGACACCTTGCTGCCCACCTCCAGTGTCAGCGAGCCGGGACCGGCCAGGGACCCGATCACATCTGGCACGGCCTCAGTGACCGCCCAGGGAGCCACGGTGTGACGAGAAGGCTGCAGGACCTGCTGGTAGATGGTCTTGGGCCCAGAGAAGACCAACTTGGTGGATGCCACGGAGGTGTGCTTGGCAGGGACATCTGCAAAGGAAGGGGATTCATGGTATATGGTGGCACATGTCCTCCTCACCTTCTGTACCAACCCAGGAGAGAGCCTCAGGCCCCACCACTGCCTCAAAGACAGCCCCATAAACCCACGTACCTGGAGCGGGTGTCCTCACCACGGCAGTTCCCAGCAGCTCAGTGGGGCTGGGAGCTTTGGTGGGGCTTGGTGCCTTCTTGATGCCCTTCTCCAGTGACAAGATGCTTTTCTCTATCTCAGCAATCCTGAACTCCACGCTGTCGTCGTCAAAGGCATCCCCGGCCACCCCAGCCCGTGGTGCCGGTGCCGGCCCTGCGATGCTCACTGCCTGGGACTGGGCGTACTGGGGCGTGGGGCTGGGCCCCCCCTCGGCCTGCCCTGCCATGCTGAACGCCTTCAGCACCGTCTGCAGCGGCTCCCGCTCCCTAAAGCGGGGCCGGCGTTTCACCGTGTCCGACTCGGTGAGGTTGAACTCCAGCACCGGCGGCTCCTTGGTGGCAGCGGGTGCTGCTGGCTCTTTCCCAGTGGAGCAGGGGGGCTCCGCCGGCTGGGAACTGGGCTCTGTGTCCGGGGCGGCCGCATCGGCCTTGGGGTGCCCGGTGGGCTTTGGCCGCTGTTTGATGGTCAAGTTGCCTTCTTCTGCAAAGGGGATGCACTCGCTGGAGCTATTCTGGGAGGATGAGGAGGAGACCCCCGGCTTGGCCTCCTCCTCCGTGTCTGAGCAGGCGTCCTCCCGCCCGCCCTGCGCATCCACCTCTGTCATGGGAGCGCTGGGCTCGCTGAATGTCCGTCTCCGTGGCTTGCTGCTCTCAAAGGGGTCCCTGCCGCCATCGGACAGTGTGGTGCTGCCGGCGTCACCGCCATTGTAGGACTCATTGTCCTCATCTGCCCTGGAGAGATGGTCCTGAGCCACGTGCAGTGGTTTTGGGGCCAGGAGGGGCTTGGGCGGACTCACCCCTGGTGTCCCCTCCAGCGCAGCCGCCAGGCTCTTCACTGTCTTGCCGTGGCCGGCGTCACTGGGGCTGGCACCCCCATCGGTCACGTCCTGGGGTGCCGCGGGCTGCCGCTCGGGGTCGGGGGGCTGCTCGCCATCTGCCTCAGCAGTGAGGGCGCTGGAGACGGAGCTGAGGCGCTTGGGAGGCGGCGGCGGAGGGCCCTTGCGCTTGGCCCGGATGGCGAAGGACTGGCTGCGGGTCACCTTGGCATCCGCCTGCAGACAGGCCCGTGGCATCTGGCTGCGGCCCGGCCGCCGCGTCAGGGTGGCGTAGGAGCCCAGGGTGCTGGTGGGCGCCCCTTCCTCCTCCTCGTGCTCCCCGTCCGACAGCGCGTAGCGGTTCAGGCTGTGCGAGCGCTTCTTGTACTTGAAGCCTTCGCCCCCGTTGTGCTGCTCCCCGGCCTGCCAGGCGCCGGGGGCCACCCCAGCCGTGGGCGGCATGGCGGGGGGCTCTGCGGGGCCGCACTGGCTGTGCAGGTAGGAGAAGGCTTTTTGGGCCGACGACTGCAGGCTGCTCTTCTGCCCGGAGGAGCTGGAGGGGTATGGGTGTGCCAGGGTCTTGGGCTGCTCCGCTCCCAGGAGGGAAGGGACCGTCGGGGATTTCAAGGAGACGTGTGGGTACATGAAGACATATGGGGCCGTCCCTTTGCTGGGGGTCTGTGGAGGAGTACAGGGGGTGACCGCCGGTGTCCCAGCACCTTTCTGAGCCACCGGCCGGGTGTACTGATCCGTGCCTTCAGGCAGGTTCCTCTCCTTGAGAGGGCTGCCCCCGCCGCCGCCGCCACCGTTGGCATAGCCGTTCAGCCCCTCGGGGGAGACGAGCTTCCCGTAGGGCTCGGGACTGGGCCGTCCCGGGAGGCTGGCCGGGCTCTCCTTGCTGCGGGGTGGCGTGCAGGACTGCCCGCTGCTGCTGCTGCTGCTCTCCCCGCTGCCCAGGCTCTCCTGCGAGGGGCTGGAGAGGTGCCGGGACAGCACGTTGTCCTGCGAGTGCCCCGAGCCCCGGGATCGCACCCCGATGCTCTCCTGGCTCCGTGACATTCCCTGGCTGCTCTTGATGCCCAGCGTCTCGTGGCAGCTGTTGGACATGGCCGTCTGGAGCTCGTAGCTGAGCTCACTGTCCTGGAAGGTCGTCATTTTGGGGGTGTGCGGGGACTGGCACTCCCCGTTCTCCAGCGACTCGATGGTGACAATGTCCAGGGCACCGGGGACTTTGCGTCTTGCCAGAGTCGCTTCTGCTTGGTTGAGGCTTTTGCGGAGATCTCTGAGCTTCTTGACGGCCAACATGATCTTCTTCTGGTGGCCTGCAGGAAGGTTACAACAGGAAAGGGGCGTTAGGCTGGCTCTGGCCCCAAGGCCTTTGTTTCCTGGCCAAGAAGAGTCACGGTCACGTCACCAGCCAGGGGAAAGGCCTTCAGGTTATCCAAACCCTGCCTAAGGGAGGAGACAAACTACGGCCGGCATCCACCTGGCTCAGCCCGGCTCCAGCTGGCCAAGGGGAGTCCTTAGGGACAGCCACGAACTGCCCTTTCCAGGTTCTCTGGACACGCCTGCACCTCCCACCCTGAGGGAGAACGGGGTGTGGGGACCAGGGTGGGAAACTTGGCTGCCCTGTGCCACCGCAGCACGGCGACAGGGACTCACCCAGCTTGTTGATGCCAATCTCTTGCAGATCCTCCCACGTCAGGTCTGTCACGATGGTGATGGAGTCGTAGCCGTTGTTGACCAGCTTTTTGTGGTACTGTGGCAACCCGATGGCACTGAGCCAGTCCATCAGGTCAGCCTGTGAAGGGCACGGAGATGCTGCCGTGAGCATCGAGGCACGGGCAGCACCTTCACCCATCCCCTCCTTGCCCATGGCCAGGAGACTGCATTTTCGGGGTCTCTCTAACTGCATGAACACAGGCTGTTGCAGCACGTATTTAATTACTGCTCCTGTCCTGTCCCGGGGTTAAGAGAGCTCTGAGAAAACACATGGGGAAAAGAAGGTGCCAGACCGAAGGCTGGGTGTGAGGGACTCACCGGGATGTAGTTGGGCAGCCACTCGGCGATGCTGAGCTGCCCGATCTCGGTGGAGATCTTCTTCCTGTGGCCCGGCTTGGTCACACCGATGGCTGTCAGATCCTAACGCAAGCAGAGTGGGGCTGTGGTCAGCAGTGGCGTGGGGAGCAGGGGGCAGCAGGTACCCACTGCCAGCAGCTCGGGGGGGGGTGCTGCCCGGCACGGGGAAAGACCTGCCTTACCTCCGGGGTCATGCGGCTGATGGTGGGGACGTCGTAGCCAGCGTTGAGGAAGTTGGCGGTGTACGACTCCAGCTGGAACTCACTCAGCCAGTTGTAAATGGCTTCTGCGTCCTGGGGAGAGGACAGTGGCTGCAGGGGCTGGAAAGACCTGGCTGCTCCAGGCAAGACAACGGGATCTCCTTGGGCAAGACCCACCTGTCCCCACTGTCTCAAGACCTCAAGACCCAGTCCCCTATGTCCCCCATGCACTGAGAACTGGGCTGAGAGCCCCCTATGTGGCCCTCTCACCCAGCACACCAGATCCCCACTTGGCCTAGTTACCTTGCCCTCAAGGAGCTGCTCAGGCCGCAAGAACTGGTGGGAGAAGACCCTGTCTCCAGGGGGACAGCCGCCTGGGGTCTGGTGGCTCTGTGGCCCTGGCAGAGAGGAGAGAGAACTGTCATGGGGGCACCT
The DNA here is from genome assembly GCA_026546715.1 of Gallinago undulata. NCBI lineage: Eukaryota > Metazoa > Chordata > Aves > Charadriiformes > Scolopacidae > Gallinago > Gallinago undulata. The sequence goes on along the minus strand of JAOTQQ010000003.1, from coordinate 29,849,854 downwards.
GAGCAGTGAGCAGCCCCCAGCGCCCGGGGAGACAGCTCTCCCCAAGGCCCCATGGCGTTGGGACATCCCTCACCTGCGGGGGAGGTCAACTGCCCATTGCGTGGCTCTGATCCCAAAAGGTGTTGCTGGATGTCATCGCCGGCGGAGGGCAGTGGCTGGGGGAGAGAAGTGAATTGGAGGAGGAACCCCCCTCAGGGACAAGCCCTGTTGTACCCCCAGGAGTAGAGGTGGGGTCCCCATGCTGGACTGCTGGGCTCAGCTTCACCCAGTGAAGGTCTGGCCCCTAGCAAGAGATCTGAGCAGGATCTGGCCCAGGGCCCTTTTTCTCCTCTCTGATGACAGAGGACAAGCACAGCCTCCAGCTCCACTCAGTAAGGCCAGCTGTGCTATGGGGGGGGCAACTGGGACCCCCCAGGAGCATCTCTCTGCTGAGTCCTGGCAGCAGAGAGGGGTTTGGTGGAGGATGCTCAGCTCCTACAGCCCCCTCGTTCACTAGGGAAGGTGCTGGGTCTCCGTCTCCAGCCTGATCCAGGCCTTGGGGAGCAGCTCGGGGGGAGCAGGGGCTGGTGCCTACCCTGGCGTTCTCGATGAGGATGCTGGTGCTCTGCCCGTTGGTGCCCTCGGTGCTCTGGCCGCTGCCGGCACTGCGGATGCTGCCGATGCTGCCCTCGCTGCCCACGCTGTTCCTGTCTCCTGCTGCTTGGGGCAGGCGGGGACGCCGTCAGCAGCGCCCCGGCACTGGGGCTGACACAGGGCACAGGGGTTCCCCGGCAGGGACCCGTGTGCCAACACAGTGATGCCAGTAAAAAACAGCCTCCCACAAGATCCCTTCGGCTACAGATGTTACATCGGTCCCTCCCGCCCCCTGGCACACACAGAACAGACAGGGTGACCTGGGCTGGAAAGGGACGCATGAAGGGGACACGGCCCGGACGAGGACATGGAGAAGGAAGGGGCTGCTCTATGGGCTCCCCTGAACTCCCTTTCCCTCTTGTCTGGCTGTTTCCCCTCCCCTGGTCGGGAGGTGGAAGGAGAGTCTCCCCCTGTGTCCCGCTGCGTGGGCAGGGCTGGGGACAGGGGAAGGTCCCCAGCCCCTCTCCCTCCCCAGCTGCCCCCCTGACCTGAGCTGTCAGGGCCTGGGGCCGTCCGGGTTAGGGTGACGCTCGGGGCTGCCTGGTGAGGACACTCGTCGGGGAGGTGCTGCAGCCCGCCAGGGGGGACCGGGAGGGCCCCGGGGGGACCCTGGCGCTGGTGCGCGGGCGCCACGCGGGGGACAATCATGCCTGCATTCAAAGACAAAACACGGGTGGTCAGAGCTCGTGCGGGAGGCAGGGCTGGGGGGGGGGTATCTGAGCCTCAGCCCCCAAATCACCACCCCACCAATGGCACAACCCCCTGTGTCCACCCTGAGTTCTTCTCTTCCCCCCTAGCTAGCCAGGGCTGTGGGGACCTGTCCTACAGGAGACGCTGGGAAGGCTGGGATGGTTTCACATGGGGGGATTGTCCCCAGCATGTCTGTCATGGACACTGACCTGTTCGCTTACTGATGACTTCAGCGATGGAGGGGGGGAAGTATCCGACCCGATCCGTGCCTTTTTGAGCGTCGTGGATGTGCCCCTTCCATCGCCCATCTGTGTGCTGCTCCAGGACCTGACGTGGGATGAGAGGGATGGGGTTGGTACCTGGGACCGTGGTGGGGAAGGGGGGTGGGCAGCGGGGAGCAGCCTCACCGTGATGACGTCTCCTGCCCGGACATTGAGAGCAGTCGGGTCATGGAGGTTCCAAAAATCCTTCAAAGCTCGCACCTTCAGGATTCCTGATGCCTCTGAAGACAAGGGATGGAGGGAAGAAAGAAGGTGCCAGAGCGCAGAGGGAAAGAGAGCAGTTCAGGGAAGGTGAAGAGAGAAAACAAGAACAAGGAGGGGGGAGAAGAGAACATTAACACTGCAGGAAGGACTCAATCGCTGGACATTGCCTGCATGGAGGATGAGGGCGTGCCTGATGGGACTGGGATGATTTAGGCCATTTAGGAGGAACTTTGGGAGCCTCAGGGAGGTCCCATGGGGAAGAAGCCCCTCTCAGGCAGCTCCCAGCCCTCCACAGGCCCCACCTCACCTCTCAGGAGCTGCTTGATGTCCTTGCTGGCGTGCGAGGTGGTGAACTGGTTCACGATGTCCAGCGCTGTCTGGTTGTAGGTGTTCCTGATGTTCACGTCGACGCCACCCTGCCCGGGAAGGGGACATGGTCAGGGCCAAACTGCCACCGGACCCGCAGGGGACAGAGGGACTGAGGGGAAGGGGGTGATGATGGCTGACCATCAGGGGCTTGTCCCCTCCTCTGCAGCCCTGTCCCCACCGCACTCACCTCCAGCAACAACCGCACCACCTCCGTTTTGCCATAGAGCGCGGCCTCGTGCAGGGCCGTGCCCGTCTTCGTCTGCTTGTTGATCTCGATCCCAGCTTTCAGCAGCTGCCTGGTAGGAAGGAGAGAGAGGCATGAACGTCGGGAACAGGTGACAGGCTGCTTTGTGATGGGAAGGGGACAACCCCCTGCACCGCTGAGACTTTGGGAACAAGGGAGGTGGGTCTGGGAGGAAGCGGGACTGAATCCCTGATGGTTTTTTTTTTCAGGATGGGGCAGTGTCCTGGGCTGGCAGGGGGGTTACCTGATGATCTCCTTGTGCCCGTTCTTGGCTGCCAGGTGCAGCGGGGTGGTGTAGTTGGGGTCAGTGGAGTCCTTGGACTGTCCCTCCAGGAGGGCGACACACAGATGGCTGTTGAGCAGCAGCTGGGCCACCTGCACGGGGCACAGGGGTGAGCAGGGGGTGCGGGTACCCCAGCCTCGGGGCTGGCTCTCTGTTCCTCATCCTATCACTGCCCACCCCTTCCACCCCAGCCCCAGGGCTTGGCCGGAGCCGGACGGTGCTTGGCAGGGCCACACTGTCGTGAGGGGCCATAAAAGGTCACAACAGCCAAAAATAGTCTTCCCATAATCAGGCTTTTCAGACCAAGCCCTAAAAAACTCCAAGTCTCTCCAAGCCCAGAGTGACTCTCAGCATCTCAGGGCAGCCCAGAGGCACAGAGGAGTTATTTTTACTGCCCTGTTTATAGCTGCAGACATTATAGATACTCCAAAAATAAAAATATCCCCCTGGTCCCCCCCTCTGGGGGGCACAGGACAGTCTGGCTGGCCGCACTCCAGCCCAGCCCTGTGGTGCGATACTGGCTGGGCTGGGGTCTCACAGGGCACAGTGTCCCCATCCCCATGAACCATGCCGGGGACCTCAAGCACCCGAGCAGGGCTGGGCACTCAGGGCTTGTGGGATTAGCCAGCCCAGCCTATCTGTGCTTAAATGGGAGCAAAGCTGGGGTGGGTGAGGGGAGGCTCCAGGGAACTGGGAGTGAGGGCTCCTGGTTTCTCTACCGGCCCTGCCATGAGGTGAGGAGGAAACCCTGCAGCTCCCAGGTTCGGGATCCAGCCTTGCCTGGCACTGGGAGGAGGCAGATGCTGCCTGATGGGCTCTGAGGCTCAGGTGGAGGGAGAATGGTCACAGCCAGACCCAGTGCTTTGCTCCCAGAGGAACCAGCCAGCTCCAGAGGTGCCCCTGGAGAAACCCCTGGTGCAGGGCAGAGCCCTGAGGACTCACCTTCAGCCGCCCAAACTCGCAGGCCAGGTCCAGGGGGGTTTTCTTCGCCTTATTGATGAGGCAGGGATTGGACTGGTGCTGGAGCAGCATCTCCGACTGTGTGGGAGCAACATGGTATAGGGGCTCAGCATCATCCCGTCTCCCCGCCTCCCTCCTGCCCAGCACGATGGGGTCTGTCCCCCACCCATCCCCAGAGAGACCCATGGTTGGTGCGCGGGTGTCTCTGGGCTCTCACTTACCACCTCGTAGTGGCCGTACTGCGCCGAGAGGTGCAGCGGGATCTGCCCGTCCAGGGAGGCCATGTTGACGGAGGCGGCGGCACGCAGCAGCACCCGCACCGGCTCCACGCGTCCCTGCCAGGCTGCGTAGTGCAAGGGGCGCATCCCTGGGGGGGGAACGGGGCTCAGCAGGGCTGGGTGCCACCCCCCCCACCCCAGCCTCACTGGGAGGGCTGAGCCAGCTGCCGGAGGCATGGGGCCATGCTCGGGGCGGGGGTCACCCCTTACCGTTGCTGTCCTTGATGTCAACAGTGGCCTGTGCCTCCAGCAGCAGCGAGATGAGGTCCAGGCTGCCGCCCAGGGCTGCGTGGTGCAGTGCTGAGAACCTGCGAGAGAAAGCAGGGCTCATCACAGCTCCGGTCCCTGCCTCCCTGTCCCTACAGCCCCTGCCTGCACGGGGACACGGGCCGAGAGCCAGGACAGTCACCGTTTCTTCATGGCTGCATCCCTCCTGATACCCCGCTCCCGGTGCCTCAGTTTCCCCACAGCAAAGCAGAGGTAAATCCCTCCGTGCTGTCCGTGCCCCAGTGAGGAATGCAGGGACCCTGTGCACCCCCCGAGACCCCGGCGAGAGGGGTCCCTCACCCCCCTGCCCCGCATGGGGACAAGGGATGGAGAGAGATGCCATCTCCCCTCTCCACGGTGCAGCCAAGCAGCCCGAAGCCGCGCTGCTCACAGCATCCTGCAAACACACCGGCCCTGCGGCTACTCCTGGCCCCCCCGCCAGCCACCCCCTCCCCGGGCCAGCAGGGATGCCGGGAGCCCACGGCACAGCGTGGGAGGCCGCCGGTAATGAAAGAGCCCTGTGTCTCGGGGCTGTGAAAGGGGCCTGTCTGCCCAGTGCTCCCCCCGTGCTGTCACGTGAAGGGCCATGGCCAAGGAAGGGGACCCTGCACCACTGAGGATTAGCCCATGTACCGCTCCAAGGGGTGGGGGGGGGCTCCAAACAGCGCCAGCCCGGGGCTCCAATGGGCTCAGCAGTGTCCCAGCCCTGTGCTGGGGATGCAACCCAGCCACCACGGCTCTCCTCCCAACCCATGGCCCCACGACACCCCCTGATCCCTGCACAGGGTCACATAGAAGGGACCTCCTGTGTGCAGCCCCACATAGGAGGGATGCCAACCCCAGCAGAGAGGGCTGCTCCCTCCTTTGCTGCAGCCTCCATGTCCCTGAGCTCACGCCAAACCCTCTGCCTCGAAGCAGGAATGCGGGAGGTACAAAATCCCCCTCGAGCCAACCCCGTGGGATCCCTGTGGGGGATCTGCCCTGGGGGCACCTGCACAAACCCACGCTTGCCCACCCCATCATCTCCAAGCCATGAGCAAGGCCATGCCTCACCGAGGTCACTGCCAGCAGCACGGCTCTCCCAAAGGGTGCACGTTGCCATCTCCGTGTGCAGGTCTCACCTCCCCACCATCCCCTTCCTGCACCCCAGTGAAACCCAAAACGCCACCCGCACTGTTAAAACCCCAAATACCGGGCGTTAATACCCCCATCACGTGGCCCTCTGAGGGTTTACCCTCCTTCCCAACAGCAGCTCTCCTGGAACTGCCTGAGCACAAGCCCTGTGCCTTATCAGAATCAGATCATTGCTTCTATTATTACATTTTTTTTCTATTAAGCTCCATCTGCACAGTATTATTTTAAGACAGAGCCATCCTGCACATTTTCAACCCCCCACTGGCCTGTTAGGACTCATCACGGACACCTCCTCCTACAGAGTCCTCAAAAAGAAAACATGTAGAAATTAGGTACAACAACAGTACATAAAACAATGCTAATAACTCGCAGGTCAGAGTTAATTCAATAAGAATAACATGCTTATTTATTTTATGGGTCTTTGCGGTTTCTTCAGCTCTCAGTACCCAGCTTATTAAGTGCTTGAATTTTGGAAGTGATGAGCTACACAAATATGATGTGGTCACTTGGCAACCTCATCTTTTCTTTCTCTAACCCCCCTCAAACGAAGAGATTTTGCTCTTGGGGAATTACACACGGACACAAGCATGTGCAGGCAACGGGGCCAGCCGGGTGCTCCCCCATGCTTTGACCAGCACAGAGGACACGGGGCACTGGCTGGACAGACACACTGCACCCCCTTTTCACCCCCAGCCCCTCGGAGGGGGATGCAGAAGAGTTTTATGAGGGATTTTGCAGGATGGATTGAGCACAGCCTTCAGGTTGGATCCGGGCAGGTGCTGGGTCTGTCTCTGCAGGGCTCGCCCTGGCTTTGGGATGCTGCTGCATTCTCCTGGGCTCAGGGGCTTCCCTCGAAAGCTTTATGGTACCCAGAGCTGCGGAGCCGACTGGTTACTGGGGAGAGCGAGCCCACCCACACCGGCAGCAGCCAGCACCCTGCCCGGGGAGCACTCACCCGTCCGCATCCTGGTAGTTGACGTTCAGGCGCTTGGCAGATCCCAGGAGCTCTGGGGAGAGAAGAGGCGAAGGTCAGGGCAGGAGGCAGAGCCCGCGCCGCCCCGCACGAACCCTGTCCCCGCAGCTGCACCGACCTCCCAGCGCGCAGAACAGCGCCTGGCCCATCCCGGTGGCCTCTCCTCTCCTCTCCTTCCACATTCACCTCCACGAACCCTCAACGAGCTGGCCCAGCTCGAGCTCAGACCCTTTCCTCCCTCTCTTCCTGCTGCTCCATCTCTACGTGCCCCCGGGATGGGTGAGATCCCGCAGCTCCTGGTGCCCCAGCTCGCTGGGATGGCGCTTCCCTCCCCTTTATAGGCAGCAACACCCCAAAACTGCTGAGCAGGGCAGTTTTGCCCCCCACTCCCTCCCTGTGCCTGCTGCTGCCACCAAAGCCTGGCCCACTGACCACATGGTTGGCATTTTTACGGCCGGGGCAGAGGCTGAAGCCTCCAGCCGTCAATGAGAGGATTGTCCCACCTCGGATATCCCCGTCCCCTCGTCTGTCCCTCCTTCTCCTTCAGGGACCACTGAGCGGCGGAGGATGCTCACCCCACCCTGGGCACAGCCTCACGCGCACCCCCGGCTCCCCGCTCCTTCCCGCAATTAATTCGAATGAATTCCTTCCTCCCACACAGAGAGGACGTTTTATTCTTCACGGAGGGGTTGAGAGCGGATTAACATCTCTGGAATTCATCCACTAAGTCAAAAGGGAAAGAAAGGGGAAGGTATGCGGGGGGCAAGAAATGCCGCCGCTCCTCCTCCTCCTCTGCCCTTCCAGGCAGCCCCATCGCCGAGCCGGGGAGGATTAAATGCTTTGAAAGGTTTCTGTGCTGTTTCCTATGGAAAATCAAAGTCCGAGAGCTGGGCTCCAAGCCCGGGGTGAAACAGCTGCTCAGACCCCACCAAAATGCGGTGGGATCCGGGGGAAGGAGCCCTCTCCCTCGTAGCCGGGCAGATCTCTGGGGCTGCAGCTCCTTCTCCCCCTCTCTTCTTCTTCCTCCTCCATTCCCTTCCCTTTCCCTCCTCTCCCAAGCTCTCTGCCCACCTCGCATGGCGGGTCCCATACAAAGCCACCCTCTGCTGCACGGCCCCTCTGCCGGAGAGGAGAGCTGAAGAGGGGGCCGGCTCATTCACCACCCAAACGGATAATTAAAGGAAACCAAGGAACGGGGTGTTCATTACTGCAATTTACAGTGTTTTGTAAACAGCCTAATTAATGCAAAATGGGCTTGGAGTGGCTGCTGGTGAAGGACTCGTGACTCCTCGCCACAGCTCAGGGGATCAGGACAAGATCACCCTAATTACCTCTTCCAGGGGCTGCTCCTGCTCAGAGCGGTGTCGAGCAGCTCCGCCAACCCGAAAGCCCTTCCTGAAGGAACCAGCTCCCAAAACCATTGCTCGGCAGTTCCCATTTTTTCCCTCGCGACCCCCATATTGCCCCAAAACCCAGGATCTCGGATCTCCATCAAGGACAAGCTGCTTCTCTTGATCCCACCAGCCAGGAAAAAAAAAAAATAAAATTTCACTCCTAAACTGGCCACTTCTGATCTGAGTGACGGAGTGACCGTAACCTCTGAGCCCCGCGGTGCCTCTTTCACGGAGCAAGGACTGCACTTGGGGTGTAGAGCAGAGCCAGGAACGGGGTCACCTGTGGTGGGCAAAGGCCTCATCCTGCCCCTCTGAAAGCCTTGTGATGGATCCTGGAAGCGGGGAGCAGGAAGGGCTGGGCAGTGTTTGCTGCTGGGGGACTTCCAAAGGACACTATCGAGATAAAATTAAAAATAAACAAAGGGTTCCACTAAGCTGTAGGCAATGCCCATGAAGCCACCACCTCTTGCTCCCCAAGCCTTTTTAATTGGGGTTTATAAATAGGAATTTTTAAAGAATGCTCTCTTCAGTGGGAACTGAAAGCCAACGTGGGTTTGCTCCCATCAGCTGCAGCTGAAAACTGCCAAGGGGTTTGCTGCTGCTGAGAAAGGGTAGGGAGGAAGAAGAGGAGGTGGAAAAAGAGGAAGAGAAGGGGTTCTTACCCACGGCAGGGGGAGCAGAGTGGAGCTGGGTGGGTGATGCCGGGAAGAGAAGGGCTGGATGGAGATGCCCACTGAGCACTAGCACATCCAAAGAAGCAGAATCATCCCACAGCCTTGGAGGCTGGTTCTGGAGTTGAGCAATGCCCACTATTTGAAGAGGGAGAGCTCACCCCAAAATCCCATCCCCGACCCCTCCTACAAAGGGGACCAGGCTGTCCAGTGAGGTCCAGTGGGTGTCCCTGCCCACTCCCCAGCCCCAAGAGGCAGCCGTCAGTATCCGTACGGCAAAACGCTTGTGCCTTTGCTCCTCTCCTTGAGCAACATTCCTAAAATTAGTTCCCTGCTCTGGCAGCCCAGCAAGGTCAGGACGCGGGGCAGGACCACATGGACGCGGCGCGGGTGGCTAGGAAAGCAGGAGGTCCCAAAAAAGCAGAGCCGGGAGCAGCATCGCCTTTGGGGCTCTTCCCAACCATGAAAGCAGTAACTCTTACATCCACCCGAGGCAGGAAGGGAAAGAGCTCATCCCCGCTTTGCAGCCGGGTAAATGGCTGCCTGGGGAGCTGGCGGGTTTGCAGCCGGGCGGGAAGGTAAAGCGTGGGTAGGGAAGGGGCCAGACACCCTGGCACCATGGGCACCACGGCGTGAGCAAAGAGAAGGGTGGAGGGATGGAGGGGAAAACGGAGCAGAGCTGGACAGGCAGGACCCTCTCCCCAGCGCTGTCCCACTGCACACCTCTGCACCGTACGGCACGCGGGGCTGGCAAAGCAACCCCAAAGGCAGCCAGCCCTGGGGTGGGGTGAAGTGTTGGGGCAGCACAAGAGCTGCCAAGGGGGTGCCACCAGCCCCCACCGTGCTCCTGGGGACGCAGTGACAGAAGCTCACACTGGACGCTGACGCTTCCCTGCATCCCTCCTCCTCTTTCCATCCATGTGTCCCCTGTTTCTCTCCCTGTATTTCAGCCACTCCAATCCCTGTTGGTGCCCTGCCAGCTCCAGGCTCCCCAGCCTTTCCCACCCAGATGTTTCGGGGCTCAGCAAGGGCCAGGTCATTCCCAGCCCCACAGCCCTCCCAAAACAACTGGTTTGGAGGCACAGCTCCAGCCGGGGGACCACAGATCTGGGTTGGGAAAGAGCTGAGGGATCGTGGCCAACCCAGCCACGGCACTGGGATGGGGTGGCTGGACTCTCCCCGGCTACATCACCACCTCCTTTGGCTTTGCACCGGGGCGGGAGCACCCGCCGACCCGATCTGCACCCCCACATCCCAGGAAGATGAACCCACGGACCCAGCACTGAAATGCAAAAAGCCCTGAAGGGGATATTTCCAGGGGAAAACCCAGATTGGCTCAGGCTGAGGGTTAACTCCGGCTGTGGGTTCCCCCTGCTCGGCCCCCGCTCCCCAACACGACCCCTCCGGGGGGGTGGGGGGGGGATGCCGCCGGGGCCCCCGCTCTGCTCTGCTTCCCCGCTCCGGCGTGTTTGCCGGCGCCTGCCCGGGCAGGACGAGGCTCGGGAGCGCGGGGCCGGGGCTGAGCGAAGCCTCCAGGGATCCAGCGAGCTTCTGTGCGGCGTCTGGCTGCCAAGCGGGAAGCACCTCCGGAGCGTTCCGGCAAATTGCTTACAAATGTAGAGCCCAGCCTTGCCTGCTCCTCTGGCCGGGGCAAAGGCAGCGTGGCCACCCCCTCGCCAGAGAGCCCAGACCCTCGCCCACGGCACCCTCTGGATCCAGCCACGGCCGGGGGGAGAGCTCTCAGCCCTCGGCTTTTCAGACCCTTGCTGGTGGTGGTGGTGGGGGGGCCGGGCACAGCCCCACACAGCGTGTTTCCAACCAGCTCCCCCGAGCAAGCTGATCGTGCTGCATCCCCGTGCCTCAGTTTCCCCACGGGGATGGGATGCACAGTCCCCAGGCCGGACTGAGCTCCCCCGTGGGGTGCAGGGGGCTGCCAGGGAGCAGCCAGCCAGGGGGGGTGCCTCACCTGCACCGCTGGCAAACACATGCTTACGCCGACAGGGTGCTCGCCCAGCTGTGCCAGCTGTGTGGAGCCAGGCGTGCCCTTGCCCAGCCGGGCCAGCACCCCCTGTGCCACCATGCCGGGCACCCTGTGTCACCCTGTGCCCTTCACCAGAGACATCATCTGCCCTCAGGACGCCCTTGGGCTTCTCTTGGAGGGCTGGGAGGTGGACATCACCCCTCCAGAGCGCTGAACTGCTCACCATTCACTGGGAACGAGTGACACATGCTCGTCTGGGTTTGGCTGGGGAAGGAAATGCCCAAATAACCCGTGTCCCCCCCTCAAACTGCCCCTTGGAGAGTCCTGCCCTGGCTCAAACAGACAGCGAGGCTCCAGAAAACAGTGCTTTTGCTGTGACCCCCCCAGTTTTGTCCACCCAGCCTTTGTCTCTGGGCGGGACAGACAGATCTATAACTGGAGACCCACCTACTTGCCAGAGACACCTTATAAAAATAGACTTTTCTGCTCGTCCTGTGTCACAGACCCTTGCAGCTTCCCCTTGCCCTGGGAAATCCCATCCCCATGCTGTGAGCCTCCCCGCACAGCGGGTCTGAGCATCCCTGTACCATGAGCACTCCTCGATGTCCAGCCATGAGCATGCCTGCACCACCAGCCACCAGTCCCCTGGTGGCCATGAGCATCCCCACCCACAGGGATGCTCTCTCTGGGCACTGCAGGACCACCATCCTGCTGCCCTGAGCGATGTGAGAAGGATGGTGTTGCTCTGGACCAAATCCATGCACACACCCTCTCGGGAAAATAAAATACACCTGGGGACTATTTCAGCCAGTAAAGCAGCTGGAGGAGCTGATCAGCTGCAATCTTGCAGAGCACCAGCTGTCTCCAATGGTGCTGGCAGCCTCCTGAAGGCGGAGGTGGCAGGAGGTGGCAGCTTCACCCGACCTGCCCTGCTCAGCCTTGACCTACACCGGTGGCCTGGGGTGGCCTTGCCTCAGCACGCAGTGGGTTCATGGTGGGACTCAGGAGAAACTCAGTGTCTTGCCCAAAATCAAGACAAGAAGAGATGATGTCCATCCCTCTTCTGCAGGAATCGCCCTTCTCCGTCACCTCTGTGTCCACAGGCACGTCCGCTGTGGCCACCCACAGCCAGCTCCTCCTGGCACAGCCTCCCGGCAAACCGGCTGCTTCAGGTGCAGTTTCCCAATAATAGGTCTGGAAGAGATTTGCCTGCTTCGATAGGGGAAGGAGCTCGGCCACAGAGACCTTAAGAAACTCAACCAAAGTTGCCCAGCAAGCTTGGGACGGAGGTTGGGCGAGAACCAAGGGCTCCTGACCCCAGCTGCCTGCTGCAGTCACCAGCCTGCACCCCAAACGCTGAGCCCAGCGCTGTGCCTGGCTCCTTGGGCAAGCAGGGACCCTCCTATTTCCCCCGTGGTTATGGGGCAGTGAATTTGGCTGCTGGGGTGCAGCTGCCTGGGATACCCAGCTGAGCACCCATCCCTGCATCCCAGTGCCATGGGTGTCCGAATGTCACGGGTGCTTTCCTGCCCGCAAACAGCCCATGCTGGGGTTTGAGGCACCCCTGAGAACGGGCTCCCCACCAACGCCGACAAACAGGTCCTCCACCAAGCCAGGCACCGAGGGTGGGTCCAACTGGGGCAAAGCCACTGGGTTAACTGGCAGGGACGGGGAGGCTGTAATTGGGGCAGCAGATTCCCATCGACACAGGGCAAACAGCAGCGACGGGAGAGAAGGGAACCCCTTATCTTTTCCTACACCAGCGTCTGGCAACTCCTTGAGAATAATTGGTGTCTTCATCCCTCAAGAAACCCATCAAACCCAAGTGCAAGACACACCAGACCTGGCCAGAGCCCTGCCTGCTCTGACACTGCACAGGCTGTATGATGGCACACAAGTCCTGCTCCTGGTTTTGGCACCCTGGGTCCAGCTGGAATAAACCTGGGGGGGTCCTCACAGCATCCTGAGGGATGGACCTCCCTGTACTGTGAGCATCCCCAGGCCAAAACACAGTTGCCTTGTCTCAAACCTCAACAATCTCCACCATTTACCCCTGGCTTGAGCTCCAAATCTTTGGCTTACAGCCACACAGAGCCCAAGGTATCCCTGCCACCAAGCTGCTTCTGCTCATAGCACGTTTGAGCCTCCTCGTCTGTGCTTTCTCCTTCTCTAAGCCCTCTTGTCCTGCTATGTGTTCAGACGTGATGGTGAGTAATGGTAAAAGTGGGTGATGGCAAAGTTTGGAAGTTTAAGAGGCCCAAAGCACCTCCTTTCTTCCCTTGGCTGGGCTGGGGACCCATGACAGGTGAAGGGAGCAGGTTTTGGGGACACATGGCAGCAGGACCATGGAGTCGTAGGAGCCTCTTTCCTTCTTTGGGCAAGGCTGGGAGCCTTTATCCCAAGGAAAACCCAACAATTGAGTTTTTTAAAAAGGTTGGCATCTCTGCACAGCGCATTCATCCATCGCTCACCCCCAGCTGAGCTGCCCCAGGACCCCCATCGGACCCCCAATTTCCCCCCACGGCTTCCCCCCCCCCAAGCAAAGCAGGAAAAAACAGGCAGCTTGTTCAAAGCAAAGGCTCCCAGAACAATGAAAGGAAAAGCGGAGTCGGAAACCTCGTCCCCATCCGCGCAGCTGGGAAGAAGGTGCAGCTCTCGCCTCTCGCTCCCGAGGCTTGGCGAGACAGGGATGGAGGGGGCAAACGCCAAGTGGGGGAAACAGCATCACAGGAGTCCCCTGTGGCTGGATTCACCCCTTGCAAAAGCCAAACACGTGCTCCTGCTCTGAGTTTCAGGCCCCCAAAAGGATCTGAGATGCACGGTAGGATGAACAGCGCTCACCACCTTTCCCTGCAATAATTTGGGGGGTCACACTGGCCAGCACAATGCACCCCAGCCTGGTTCCCCCAGTAAGGGGGAGAGGTAACACCCCCTCTCCATAGCCCCAAAATCGCATCCCCCAGCCCCGGACAGGATGGAAACAGCTGTGAAACGCTTTGGGTAGGGGAAGCCGGGCGGCTCCTTCAGAGATACAAGGGCTCCTTTCCCAGCTGGCTGGGGAAACGCGTTACCGGGAGGTGAAGTCACCATCCCTGCTGGGACCTGGCTATTCCACTCTCCAGGATATGAACTCAGAGGAGCTGTATTTGCCCAGGGAAGAGGTGGAGCCTTTTCCATTTCCCCCATCCTTCCGAAAGGACAGGACGCCCCCTGAGCGGGAAGAGATGGGGCGATAGCGCTGGGGGCCGGCGGCCAAGGGCGAGCTCTGCCTGTGCCTGAGGTGCATCCCTGGGCACGCCGTGGGGCCAAAAGCCACCCGTGGGCTGCAGGACATGGGGACCAGCAGAGCATCTGGTCCAGCATTAACACCACACCTTGGCTCCTGTTCAGCTGGTTCCACGCTGGTTCCAACTGGCTCCCCTGGGAGCCAGGGAAGGGGCTACGTGGCTCCAGTGCCCCCCAGGTACCCAGGCAAAGGTGGGGAGGGGGCACCTACAGACACCCTTGGCGCTCTCCTTAACGCGATACCAAGCGAAGAGTGAGTGAATATAATCCGTGGAGGATGCTCAGCAGATCGACGAGGGCAGAAATAACACAAAAGGGACTTAAAGGGAGATTAGGAGAACAAACCCAGGCAGATTCAACCTGGGAAAATCGCAGACTGCGGCATCTGGGGAAAAATAATCCGACCGGCAGACGGTCAATGGGAGGAAGAAAGAGGGGAAGCAGGATGCGGGGGCACGGAGGGAGCCACCAGTGAGGAAAACAACCTTGTGTGTGTGTGGGGGGGATTCCCAGGGTACCATCTTCCATCGCACGCCCGGAGCTGAGAACGCAATACGGGCTCACAGGGGACATGAGAGGCTCGGGGGGACACGAGAGGTGAGCGGCAGGAGCTGGCAGCCAAAAGGCTTGCCTTGCCCGGGAAGATTAGGGCAGGTCAGTAAGTCTGGATTTGCTGAGCAACAGTTAATTAGGGAGGGCGGGCAGCGACGCAGCAACCCACCTACACCTGGAGGGTTTTGACGCTCGAGAGGAGCACGTAGCTATTTATTTCATGGTTCTAACAGCCCCAGATAAAAATTAGAGCACTCAAGAGCGGCCGGCAAATCCCTGTGAGCTCAAAGGAGCGACCCAGCCTCGGATCCAGCTGTAGCTTGGATGGTTGCAGCAAATCACGCAGCTCCTGGGGGCAGTGGGGCAAGGCTGAGGTTAGGGGACGGGGCTGCCATGGCCCTACAGCACTGCCAGCCTGGTACCCACACGTGGCAGCTGGCTCCTGGGAGCCACTTTGGCCAGTGGAGTCATTGCTCGGAGCACACAGCGATGTGGTGGCTGGAAATCCTGTGACATCCTCCCACTCTGGCCCCAGAGAAGCTTCCGTGTGCCCGGAGCAGGGACTGTCAGGGCGGACGGAGCAGCTGTCCCCACCCTGGATGCTCTAATCTAGGCAAGGCACACACAGGATGGGAGGGGAGGCACCGGGAGGTGAAGCTGTTTGCTCGAGGTCACGCCAAAGGTCGATGGTTCAAGTGCTGTCACTCCTTCCCGAGGCCCCAGCAGCCGGGAACTGAATTTTCCCCACAGCCCCCCTTCCCCCCACCCCCCGTCACCATCCCACGGGCAATCAACTGTCGGCAGCCGTCGACTAACCTCGGGCTGGGAGCTGGAGTCACACGCAGTTAAAAATACCTTGCGGATGCCTTTCCTCAACTCTGACCTTTCCTCAACTGCTGCCAGCCCCGCTCAGGGATGTGCTGGCGGGGTCCCCTGGGACACACACAGTCCCGTCTGCACGGGGACAGGGGCAGACCCCGCCTGGGGACTGGCTTTTCCTCCCTATGAACCGAGGAGTCCCGCTCCTGCCTCCACCCTCCATTGCCAAACCCAAACGAGAGGCTCTTTGCTTCCTACAGCCGCCTTCAGCAAACGCTGCGTGGCCTATTCGGCTCCATCCGAACCACAGACCGGAGCCGAGCAGATCGAGCAAACTGTTTCCTTCCCTTCTGGACAGAACTGAACCGTGGCCTCCAACTCCCCTGGTCCCAAGGGATGCTGGATGGATGGGTGGGTGACGGCTCCTGCGGATGCCACGGCGCCGCAGCCATTCCTGGCATCTGCGCTGGGAAAAGAGCAAGAGGATCTCACCCAGCAGCAGCTGCTTGGTGCTCCCAAGCCATGAGAGATGGGAGGGATCCTTCAAATCCCCTCTCCAGTGATGGCAAGGGTATGGAGGGCACCCATCTCTCCTTCCCACTCCCATGCCCTGCACAAGGTCGCCTGCCAAAGCCAGTGGGAACTGCCCAGCCACTCCACACTGGGAAGGGGACCAGTCTGTCCCCAGCGGGCACGGGTCAAGCTACCTCCAGTCTGGGAGAAACAGCCCGAGAGAGACGAACCCACCGCTGCTCTCTCCTCTCCCTGCCAAGGCCGGGCAGGGCGGCGCGGCTTCGCCTGTACCCAGGGTGAGGGCTCTTTGCCAGCCAGCTCAGACCCTCCAGCTGCCCGCCTGGGTTTCCACAGAGTGGGAGAACCCACCGCCAAAATCCAGCAGAGGATCTGGCTGGTGGCACTTTTCTTGTGCCTTGGCCGAAGCGGGATGTTTTCACCCAGCTGGGGCAGCAAAGGGTTCCTCCAGAACCCCGGTCTGCAGCAGGACCCCATCTGCAGGGGACAGGAGAGGGACATAACAGCTATATCCCCACAGTGCCCTGTGCCACCCTGCCTGTCCCCAGGTGGAAGCAGCCACCACTGATAGATCCATTCAGCAGCCAGTGACACTGTCCCAGGAAGGGCATCCCCATCCCTTGGTGGACGTGGGAACCCACGCCGTCCCCGTGGGGGCCTTGGTGGCTGCTGAGTTATTCTGGGCACCGCGTTCCTGTCCCCCTCCCCTTGTCCCAGCTGCTCCGGGGCCAGCAGGGAGGGCAGCGGGTTCCTCCCTTTGCCCAGCTCAGGCGCCGGCCGGCAGCTGCTTGGGGACCAGCTGGGGACAAGGGTGACAGGGAGCAGCCCCGTCCCCCCACGTAGCCCAGGAAGGGCAAGGGCTGATCCACAGCAAGGTCAGGGGCATCAGAATACAACTGGGATGGATGAGGGAGGGGGGGTTGGATGTGAGGGCCCCCAGCCCATGGGCCGAGCTCTGGTCAGCAGCTTCCCGGTCAGGGAAGGGGGTTGGGGGGCAGCACGTTAACACCTCCAAACCCTCAAGGAGCAAGCCCACCTTAGCACCAGAGGTAAACTGAGGCAGGGGCGGCATCCCCGGCCCCTCGTCAAACCAAACTCATACCTGGCTGCCCGCAGTGACCCTGCCACCTGTGGGGACCCCGCTGCCAGGTTGTCCCCCTCCATCCCGTCCCCCTGCCTCGGCGCTCCCCGCACCCCGGCCCGACCGAGTGGTGGTGGTGGGACACAAGCCAAGGCCTGCCCGCTCCCTGGACCCCTGCCGGCAACCTGATCTTGTTTATGCCTTTCCAGCATGGCGGGTGCGTGTCGGGAACGGCCCCGGCAAGCCCGAGTTGGCGGCAGAGGCAGGACGTGGGAGCCGAGCGCTGAATCCCCCGCCTGCCGCCTCGCAGCATCCTGGGGAAGGGGGGTGGGGGGGTGGGAGGTAGCAGGGAGAAAAAAGGGGGGCACGCAGGGGGAAAAATGGTCCCCCCTACCTCCCTCAGCTCTGTTTTGTAGGAAAAGGCACCCCTTCTTGCACCGTGCCGCTCCTCCTGCGGCACCCCACGCCCCCCACCCCGGCCAGGGAATCACGGCGGGTTGCCTCACTCCCCAGGCCCCGCCGGCAAACGGTTTTCCGAGCCGTGCCAGCCCTCCTGGGAAAGCACTGGGAGAACGAACCACCACTAGAAGTTGCACGTCCCTTCCCGGCCGATGAGGCGCCAGCTTTGCAAGCACGTGGCTGGCCACGCGTGGGGCTCAGGGGGCTAATGGCCACATGGCCGGTCCCCATCCTAGTGCCCAGGTTGTCCCCAGGTGAGGCTGAGCAGAAGCACTCACCCACACTGCTCCTGGGAGGAGATGTTTAACCAGGACAATACTCACAGGTGACACCATGGTGTGAATTTGTCCCGAGGTAGCCGCAGGCGTCCAAAGCAGGCTGCAGCGGGACGGAGCAGAGCCACAACTTTGGGGGCTCAGAGCTGGACAACCCAATTTCCACACCAGGTTTTGGGTAGAAGGAATGGAGAAGCAGCTCCAGGACATCCATGTGCAGCCCAGCACGTGCTGCTAAATATAACCAGTGGGACAGATGCTCGGAGACAGGGAGCTGCCTCTGCCCCAGAACTGCCAAGGAAGAAGGTGAGGGCTCCCCTAAGGCTCGAGCAGCCCTTAGGGTTTGGCCACAGAGCAGGGTCATCAGCAGCTCCTCCACAAGAGAAGCCTCTTCCCTTGCGTAGAGGAGCATTTCCCTCCTTTGAACTTGGCAGGATAAGTGGGTCTCATCCAGGGAAGCCAGGAGGGCTCATGCAGCCCTTCCCATCCACATCAGCCCAACAAAACCAAAGCTGAGGTGCTTCAGGCTGACCAGAGCCATCCCCACTGCCGTGGCTGGTGCTGACCAGGCTCAGGGTGCACCTGCAGCCCCCGTGTAGGCAATGATTAGCTGCTGAGGAGGACTCTGGACCCTTTCAGAGGCCAGTGAGGCGAGTGACACTCATGTGGCCCAGCCGTGGTGGGGAGGCATCTGGGGAGGTCCCCAAGGGGTGCGAGTTGGGGGTCCTGCCCAGGGAGAGAGGACACCCACAGGAGGGGAAGGTCCATGGGGCTCCCAATCTATGGTCTTCCTCTTGCTGTTTGCACCCAATTTGGTTCTAGCTGGAAAACCCCCTTAGGTTTCTCCACACCTGTCCCGGCAAAGAAACAAAACGATGCCCCAAGGTGGGCTGCTCACGGGGGAAGAGCCAGATCCTGGGACCGATGCTCCAGGGGGGCAAGAGGCACCTTGCAAAGCTGGTAGGAGAGCCCTGCCGCCGGGCCACCTCTGTGCCGGGCACCCACCACCCATGCCGTGCTTGCCGACCGCCTTCGCGAGCAGACAGGACGCCTTGCCCAACCGGCCATGCCTGCGGCCGAGGAGGGCATTACGAAACTCCGGGGAGTTTTCACCCCCTGCCGTGGCACAGGGGGCTGGGGCTGCCGGGATCCCATCCGTAGGAGGCTGGGGCGGGGGTCTTGGGGGGGGGGACACAGCAGCAGGGGGTGCCGTACGCTCTCTGCACAGCCTTGGCTGGGCCCCGGCGGGGGAGCGGCACTGGCAGGGCTCGGCGGAAGCGCAGCCGGACGTGTTGCACCAGGCCTGGGATGCCATACCCGCCGCGCGCGCAGGTTTTCCCAGATCCCTTATCTCCCCATCGAAGCTGCGCTTGGTTGCAGCTCCGGCCCTTTCTCCCCGGCCCCAGGGTGGCAAACGGCTCGGGGTGCCTGCGCACCCACCCTGGGCACAGGCTGCCACCGCCCCGGGCATCCCGCTGGAGCCAGGGATGGGTGAGGGTGTCCAGCCCTTCCCCGGGAGTGTAAAGATCATCCCGGCAGAGCCATTTCCAAGCAGTCTGGGCATCTCCAGACAGGTCTGTGACTCACTGGGACACCTCGGCAATGCCCGGGCGATGTTGCAGCCCCAAGGGTTCAAAAGCAGGTCCCTCCCTCTCCATCCCAGGCATGATTTTTTTTTGGGGGGGGGGGGGGGGGGGAAGCCGGGATGGGATTTTGGGG
>JAOTQQ010000003.1:29797294-29830671 GCA_026546715.1 Gallinago undulata | reverse complement strand
CCCCCCCCCCCCCCCCCCACCCCGGGAGGGGATTTAGGGGAGCGGGGAGAGCTTGCGGCTCTTCCCCAGCCCCCTCGGCTTCCTAGAGCAGCCAGAAAAAGGTGCTTTATTGTTATTTAGTTTCTGCCCCTTTCATACTCCTTTGCCGGGGTTTTTGCCAGCGGCGGGCCTTGGGTCTGGCGGGGGGCCAGGCCAGCCGAGGCGCTTTTAAAAACAAAGCAGGGCGCGTGCATGCACACACACACGCACGGCACCCAGCCCCTCTTTTAACTCTTGCTGGGGTGACGCTGCCTTGGAAGATGGTTTCCAGCCAGCCTGCTGGAAACCATCTTCCTCAGGGGATGCCGTCCCGTGGCTGCTGAGATCCAATAATTCACTCCCCCCTTCCCAGGGGAACCTTCTTGCAGCACCAGGATCCCCATGGAGAGGTGGCAGGAGTGACATGAGTGATGCTGTCGTGGTCCACGGGGACCTGCTTGTCCTAAACAGGGATGATGCTACCACCCCCTTCTCAGTCGCAGCTGAGATCTTTGGACCCAGCAGCCCCGCAGGCATGAGGAGGAAGAGAAAGAGGAGAAGAAAAAGCACAACAAGGTTTTCACCTAGAAGCAGCTTCTCTCCCGGGTGGCAGAAAGCACTGGTGACACACACGTGGCATCCCCAAACCCATGGGGCCAAGTGCCTTTTCGCACAGGTCGCTGCTACCCAGAACATCTTTATCCACCAGCTCCCTCCCACCTGCAACCAGCCCCACGCAGCTGGCACGTTCCCAGGCCAGATGATGCCAGTGATGTCCTTGCTGCGTCCCCTCCTCCCCTGCCCGAGAGCAGCCCTGGGGACCACCGTCCCCGTTACGGCGCCCGTGTGCCACTGGCAGCCAGGCACACGCCGTCCCGTGGCTCAGGGCTGCCCTCCCTGTCTGCCTTTGAGCTGGCAGCACCCAAATTGTCCCATGTTTTCAGGTCAGGCAGCCAAAACGGCCTCTGCAGCCCTTGTGAAGGGGGGGAGTCGAGCCCCCTGGTCTGGGTTTAGTCACTGGGAAGTGCCCAAAGGATGGAAATCCCCCTCCTGCCCCAAACCTCAGCCTCCCGCCTGTGACACCGGGGCTGGCTGACAGGCTGGCTCCATCCATGGCCCTGAGGGACCTCCACAGCCCCAGAGAGATGGGCAGGAAGGCAGGGCAGCCCCAACAGAGCCCACACTCATTCCCTTCCCTGGAATTAGCTCTTCCCCCCCCCCTTTTACCTAGGCAGGGAAAAAGCAGCAGGTGGCCTGGGCTGCCAGCGAGGAGCCAGAGGCTGCCCTGCCAAAGGGGCAGATAAAGATTCGGGATGGAAATACAGCCGTGGGAGGGGGGGCAGACGTGGACCTGGGCGCCCGGGGAGATGGGGTGCCCCAAGGAGGGGCCGATCTCCCCCCGCGGCGCTGTTTGCTCACACCTTATCTCCCGCATGGTGACGCTTTCCCGGCTCCGGGCACACCGGTGGCAGCCGGGCCCCTTTCCCAAACACGACACCCGTGAGAGGCCGGCTTCGAGAAGCAACCCCCCCCCCGCTCGCTCCTTTTGCCTCTGTTGCCCACGTGGGGGCTCTTCCTTCCTGGCGGAGGGAGGCGAAGAAAAAGGGGTTAAACCCCACCACGAGCTGGGGCAACGGGGATGCGGGTAGGAAAACCCACCAAGCAAACACCAGGCTGCTAGAAAAGACCCCCATCCCGGAAAATCCAGGAGCCACGGGAAGAGGAGGAGGAGGAGGAGGGAAGGATGGACCCCCCCGTGCCGTGCAGCTGCAGCCCTGCTGCCATCCATCCCCGCGGCCCCCACGCTTGCCTTTGAAGCCTCTTTTCTCCCCCTCCCACCCACCCACCCACCGCGGGCTGGTTCAAGAGCAGGTTTCGGCAGGCTGTGGGGCGGTGGGGTCCCCGGCGCGGGGGCCGCTGCCAGCCGGGCTCCCCTGGGCATGGCGCCTCACCCGCCTCCTGGCTCAGGCTCGGCGGAAGAGGGAGTTTTGCCCGTTTCGGCAGAGTTTCTCGGCGTCTCTCCGCAGGCGTGCCCACAGCCCTTTCCAAGCCGGAGCGCGGCTGCGGAGCCGGTCCAGCCCGTCAGACCTACAGCGCGCAGGGAGAGGAGGGGAGGACACGGCCGAGGACGCTTGGGAACTCGTCCTCAAAACTTGGGCTTCAAGGGATGTGTCCAGGGCCACACTCGGGCTTGGTGGCAGAGCCGGGTCCAGCCGCCTGCACTGCGGGACCGGAGTGGGCAGGGTGCCCAGACATCCCTGTGCCAGCGGGGAAAGCCATCGTGTGTAACAGAGCCTGACACGATAAGGATCCTGCCCGAGGCTGGTCCCAGCTCTTCCCTGCAGCCCAGATCACGCAGAGAGGATGGAGCACCCAGGGTTTGGGACAAACCTCCCTTGGGAGCAGCAGCAGAGGACAGGGAGATGGCACGAAGAGCTTGCCGCCCAACACAAAGGCGCATTCGGCATCGTTGCAAAATAACCAGCAAACTACAAAAAGGAGCAACTTCTTCCCCAAACAGCTACGGAGCCGCTGCCGCTGAGAGAAGGAAAAAGCCTGGCAGGACACGAAGGAAGGGCGGGTGTTCCTGCGGGGGACGGGGACACAGAGCGCTGGTGGCAAAGGCTAACAAATCACAGGAGAGATATTAAACCTCACGCTTCGGGGCTTAAGCTGATATGGCTACTAGGGATTAGGAGGAAATTTAAGGGGGAGGGAGCGCGTTATCCCCCATCTGCCTGCTGCAGCCTCGCAGCACGCAGAGCAGCATCGTCCTTCTCTTGCCCAGCTGGATGGGTGACAGCAGCAGCATCCGAGGGCCAGCACCGCTCTCGGGAAGACTCTGCTGTGTTATGTGCTGCTGGGAGACAGCAAGGAGGGGCTGGGACACAGCAAGGGGGGGCACCAGCCGAGGTGTGTGGATAAAGCCAAGATGGCCTGCGAGCTTCTCCAGCATTTAACAACGTGCTAGGTCACAGCCCAGACACAGGCGAGTGCCAGGCGCACACCCCTGTCCTTGATATATCTACGGTCTGGAAAGCCCCACCACAGGTGGTGAAATGGGGCAAGTCACTGGTGAAATGGGGCAAGTAGCTGGCCCCAGTTGTCTGGATCACACTGGACCCCGGAAGGGCTTCGCTCCCCGTCCTTGAGAGTTTAACGCCAGTTTGCTCAGCTGCCGCCCTTTCTTTGCACTTCGCACACGTTTAAACAAAAACCTCCACCACTCCCTCGAGGAAGGCAAACAGTGAGTTTTCCTTCGCCTCCATCGCCATCCACGGCTCCTCCAGCCCCCGGCTACCGTGGAGGCATCACCTTTCCCCAGCATCACCCCATCATCCCCTGTCCCTTACCCCCTGCGTGTCCAGGGATGGGGATGCACCAACCGTGTCCCAAATTCCAGAAGCTGGCATCCTTTCCCAGAGAGGAGAGCCCTGGCCGGGGAGCTCTGCCTCTCGCCTCCCCGGGGAGCCCCAGCCCCTCGGTGCCGCAGTGGCCGCCCTGGCCCAGCCAACTGGCGCATTGTTGGCGAGCGCGGCCAGCCCGGGGACGTGATTGATGGTCGGGGAGAAAGGCCAAAGCTGTGACGGGTCGTTTAACAATTTCAATTAAACTCTGCAGCACTCCGACGTGGAGGGGAGGGGAGAGGAGAGAGAGAGAAGGAAATTAAAAAGCGGGATGTTTCTGTTACCGCGCCGAGAAACCTCAGCAAAGCGCGGCCGGCTCGGCAGGAGCAGCCTGGCTCCCCCGGAGGAGAAACCCTCTCTGGCTGCGAGAAGTGACCCCGGCGTCGTCCTGACGTCCCCTTCCCCAAAGGTGGGACGTCCTGCCCTTCCCCTCTCGCTCCTGCCCCCAGAACTTTCTCCCTGCCTGCCCTATAACACTAGGTGCTGTGACCCACTTGCGTGGCAGGAGGGCTGTGCATGGTGAATATCAAACAACCTGTCCCTGAAGTTCCCGCTGCCGGGACTGGCGCTTGATTTTTTTTTTTGCTTACGTGCCGTGACTTTTTTTAGGCACAGGAAGCCCCGGAGGGCTGATCACAGCAACCGAGCTCCCAATCCACTGAGACAGCAGAAGGACTCTTAGAGGGATTTTTTTAAAAAAATAATAATAAAAAAAAATCAGCATCGCAGCCTGTCATATGGAAAAGGCGCTTTAATGAGCGGCAAATAAAGCAAACGCTGGGCTCGCACGGCATCGGGGAGAGGAGGGAGAGGGAGCTGCAAGGGATGGGGAGCAGTGATGCCCTCCCTGCAGGGGATGAGCCCCTGGCACCAGGCAAGACCCCACAGTGGGTCCAGCACAGTAGCCCCACTGAGGGCTTAGCAGCTTTTTTGCTCCCCCGCCTCCTTCTAAAGGTATAAAATGAAAATAAGCAGAGGGAGGTGCTGACGCCACTGCAGCGGGGGAGTTAAACACACACTCACGTGGGTGCCCCACGGCTGGAGGGAGGGGAAGAGAGAAAACACAGACGAGGTTTAACTGGGAGACAGTTACCGGAGGGGACTGGAGGAAATAAGTGTAACTTCACCCCTCTGGGTGCACAGTGGGAGGGAGGGCTGCGGGCACCCCAGCCTGCCCGTGCTGCCTGGCCACGGGATACCAGCTCGGGGCAACGGGGCTGCGTCAGCCGGCGGGACACTCACGTCCTGACGTTATTCATTGCCTTGGGGGTGTCCTTCAACCCGCCTGCGCACACAAACCTCTCTCGCTCCACCTCGGGGACCCCGCACGGGCACAGTCCCTGAGCTGCAAGCGGGGGTAAAGGCACCCAGTCCCTTGGCACAAGGAGGAACTCCCCCCAGGCACCCCTCTCCTGGGGAGGAGGTGACCCCCAGCCCTCCTGCAGTCCTGGCAGTCAGGATTTGCAAAGTTTTGGTCCCAGCCCAAAGCTTTTCAGCAGCTGACCCAGGAGAGTTTATCCCCTTCTCACGTTTATAATCCTCAGCCTGACTCACGTTTCTCAGCACCAGCCCCTCTGCCCTGAGCTGCTCCTAAGAAGCCTTAAACCTTCTTCTCCTGCCCGAGTTTCCCCTCTCCCTCCTCAAGACGTTTTTTTTCCCCTCCAGCTTTCCCGCGCACACCCACGAGACCCCCCGCGACGTGCTGCCCTGGCAGGGGGGTCCGGCACCCCCCGGCCCCCCCCTGCCCAGAGCGGCTGCCGCAGCCCGGGCAGGCGCCGTGCACCTTCCCCCCGCCACGCACCACACCGAAAGCCTTTTTATTTACTTTTCCCAGTTTCCTTCTCTCAGTAGGTCATGAGAAGCAACCAGGAGCTCAGCCCTCTACAAGGGCACCGAGGCACTGGCCGTGATCAGCCCCTTCCACCTTTCCACCCTCCCCATCTCCTCCAGACACCGTCCGGCGCCTGCAAGACCCCGGTGCCCTTAGGGATCCCCCCCAACGAGCCCGACATTTCGCTCTGAGCCACACTTGCCGCTGACCTTTCCAAAAGCACATGCAAGAAAACAGCCCTGCTGAAGGGTTAAACATTACCAGACTGAAATTCAAGGCCTGACGATTGGTTCCAGTCGACTGGCCAGCGTGATAATTTTTCACAAGATAAACACGGCCGGGAGCGAGCGGCGATCGCTAAAGACCTTTCGTAGCAGCGTGCCCCCCCAAGCAGCTTCGCTTCCCCCCACTGCTGCCGTTTCCCTTTGCCCATCACCACTCGGTGGCCCACACTTCAGGGCTCCTGGCCCCAAGCCCGAGAGGAACTGGCCCTGCCGGGAGGATCACTCACAGCCTGGTCATTCATCCGCAGGGGCTGCTTTTGTGCTCCCAGCTCTGGGCACGGTGCTGGGGGGGCAGAGCCAGCACTCCCACCCTGGCTTGGACGGCACCGAGCCCGCCGCCGGCACTCGCACCGCGGGACAGACGGCACTGCCCAGTGGGGGAAAGGGAGCCGGGGCTCAGCACCCCGGTACTCACTGTTCTTGGACGCCTTGATCTTGGCCACCAGTTTCTGCACCCCAGGTATGTCCCCGTTCTTCACGGCCTGGATCAGCTCCTGCTCTCGCCCCATGGCAGGCAGGTGGGAGCGACGGCAGCACGGAAGGCAGAGACCCGCAGATCCCGGTGGTTTATAAAGCCATAGGAATAAGCACGTAGCTCCTCAAAACACGCTTTGACAGAAGATGAAATCCAGCAAGAAAGATGCTTTACGATCCCGCGGGACATAAAAACCAGAAGGAAAAAGTCTTTCTGTTAGAGGCAGAAGTCTCTTTCTGAGTTGGGAGGAGCAGGACCCAGATGGGGTCTGGTTGGAGAACATGCGATCAATTAAAACGAGAAATAGTTCAGCGTTCAGGGACGGGCTCCTGGCAGCACCAGGGCTCTGCGAGACAAAGCCAGGCGGCTTGGGACAGGGTGGCCGGAGCAATCGGCATCGGGATGCCCTCGGCCTCTCACAGCACTCCCGGAGCCAGAGGTGTCGTGCTTTGCTCCCCTCGCCAGGCTCTGCTGCGCTGAGGAGTCCCTAATTCTTCCCAACGGGATTACGGGCTCGTCACCATCTGGAAGTTATAGATCCTCCCTCTCTGGTGCTCGTTAGCCCCTTCGTTTCGGCATTCCTCTTGGCGACGGCGCTGCAGCCACGCTGGGGAGCCCCGGCGCGGCAGCCCGGGACCTGCGGAGAGGAAGAGCAGAGTCAGCCCTCGAAGGCCATTTACCTCCCGGCTCCGTCGCGACAGCTTTTGTATCCGCGCCGAAGAACGAATACTTTGACTATATTTAGTCCTGGCGGGACTTGGCTTGTCCTCGTGTTCGACAGAGAGGAAAGAACCTGCAGAGGAAACCTCCCGAGGGTGCTGTCGGGGGGTGGCTGAGGAGCGGGACGGGCACACACACACACACTCCCCTGTCCATAAAGGCATCCCACAGGGCTCAGGCACCATGGTGTCTCCCCCTCTCTTTTCCTGGTAGGAGCAGCCAAGGGATGGAGATGGGAAGGTGTAGCCAAAGTCCTCTGCAGCCCACAGGAGCAGGCCAGCCTGGCCAGCACCCTTCCCCTCCCGTGCCGGGGTAAACCCTCACCTCTAATTACCCACAGAGCCCAGTACCCAGGGATCCAAGACACTCTTTAACCAGTACGTGAGCTCTCTCTGGCCCAGGTGAGGAAGTGGGTGTAATTCAGCAGCACAACCACACTCTGGAGAACAGCCTGTGTCCCAGCCAGCTGGGGTATCCCAGAGAGGGCACGGGCTCCCACGGCAGCGGTTCACACCTCCCAGCCCGCGCTCTCGTGCTGTGCCAGGGCTGCCCAAACTGGGCGGTGAGAAAAATCCCTCCTGGTTTGGGGCCGTGCTCCTGGCAGGCTGCTCCGACGCCCGGGGAGGAGCGTGCGTGCAGGAGGGCAGGGAGCACACACCATGCCAGCTGCAAGGCCGCTGCCAGATCACCACGCGACCGCCCCTGTGCCGATCTGGGTCGGATCCGAACCGACTCCGTCTCCCCCAGCCAGGGCTCGGGGGTGCCCATCTCCCTTCCCGGAGCGCTCACCCGCAGTCGTTTATGTAACAGCGGGTGTCGCTTCCTCTGAGCGATCGAGGTCACCCTTTTGAGGATGGAAACCACAGGGGAGAGAAGGTGACAGTGGGAGGAGAGATCCCACCTGGGTCACGGAGGGCAAAAGCAGAAGGGGCGTTCCATGGCACAGCGTTGCTCAGCCCCCCTCCCCATGTAAAGCTGGAAGCTGCGACCACCCATGAATGTGGACCCCCCACACTCCAGCCCTCCCCTGGGTGCAGCAGGATTCAGGGCAACTAGAAAGGGGATGCTCGGGTGGTGGCTTAGCTGCCTGGACAAGGAGATGCTGAGATTCCCACACCAGGCTGGGGGGCTTCTCCCCTCATGGTTGCTCCCGATGGGGGTGAGTCGGAGGGGGGGGGGGGGCTCAGCTGTCCCCTCCCCTCATCCCGGGGCACCCGCACCAGTTTATCTACCTTCCAGCAAAGTTTCAGCCACTCGACTCAGACTAACCCCTTGCTGCAAACAAATCCCCTCCCGAAACCTCCTGCGTCGCACCATCTTCAAAACTACTTTACTCCATTTAACCCCGTGCACCGCGGCCAACCCTCTGCTGCTCTGCAAAAAGCGCTCGCAAAAAAGTGAATGTGAGGGTGCTGAGATTATTTACTCCTTTATTAAAAGAGTCCACAATGGCCTCACTTAGAAACCAGCTCCGTGCTGCTGCCGACCTCTCCCGGAGCGTGGCGGGGGTCAGCGAGTAACTCGGAGGTACCGGGAGCCCCAAACACCCGTCTCCACCTCTTCAGCCTCCCAAAAGGGGAGCAGCAGCGAAAGTAAAACTCAAGGAAGGCACAAAGCTGGAAAAGCAACAGCAAACATCCCTCCCACCCGTGCGGAGCCGAGCCCCCGAGCCCAGGAATCCACCTGGAGAACCAAAGTATCCCAAACATTCCCGCAGCCCAGAGCAGCGCCGGGAAAAAGGAGGCAGAGAAGGAAAAACAAAACAAAGCAAAACAAAAACAAAACAATTACGTAAGTAGAGAAGGAGAGATGCAAAAGAGCGGTAGGCACCGAGACCGGGTCCCGAAAGCTCATCTCCCCCGGGAGGCCCCCGGGAAGCTCCGCGGAGGGGGAAGGTGGGGGGGGCCGGGCGGGCAGCGATGGGGGGCATCGGTCGCGTCCCCCCCCCGCCCCGGGACCCCCCAGGGGGCCGCTCCCTCCCTCGGGGGAGCGCTCGGGGTTGTGGGGGGATATTTTTATATTATTTTTTTTTTTTTACCCTCCACCGAGACGAATCGCTCCGTCGCTCCTGCCAGCGCCCCGAGCCCGGCGGGCCCCGCAACCGGCGGCCCCCACTCACCTGGCGGCGCTCCCAGCCCGCCCCGCACCGGGGCGAAACCAACAGAACCGAACCGAGCCACAGCGGTCCGGTCCGCGCCGTACCGCACCGAGAAGAAGTACAGAGCCGAGCCGAGCCACAACTTGCCGAGCGGGACGGAGCAGGACCGGGACCGGGACCGGGACCAGGAGCGGGACCGGAGCGGCGCGGTCCCGGCTGGCCGGCTCGCAAGGCGGCGCGGCGCTCGGCAAAGTCCCGCTCGGGCTGGCCCCGTCCCGGCAGGAAATCCCTCCCCGGCCCGGCCTGATTGGAAAAGCCCGGCGGGTTGTGCGGGCTGGGCAGGGCCGGGGCTGCTGTCACTCACCGTGATGCGCCGGCAGATTTGGGCAGGGGCAGGGCCGCGGCAGCCCCGCCGCACCGACCCCGCTCCCGCCCCGCGCCCCACCGGGGGACGCCCCTAGGGGCTCCCGGGCAACCGGCTGGCTTCGAACAGGGCCCGGTCCGGAGGGTCAACGCGGTCCGGGACCGGCGTGGTACGGGAGTGACCCCGTGGGAGGTCCCCTGTCCTCCACCCGGGACCGATCCGCTGGTCCCGGAGCGGCCCCGGGGGCGATCCCCCATCCTCGACCCGGGGGCGATCCCGGGGTGGGCGAGGGGGAGGAAAGGACCCCCATCCTCGACCTAGGAGCGACCCGGTGGTCCTGGAGCCGCCCCAGGACCGATCCGGTGGGAGGATCGATCTCCCACATCCTCGACCCGGGAGCAACCCCGTGGTCCTGGACCAGCCCCAGGGGAAGATCCCCTACTTTTGGCCCCCAAGCGACTCCGGTCAGCCCTTTGCCCCCTCCACCACTGACCACCCCGGCCGAGGGGCTGGCACAGGCTGCTGATGGCACCCACAGGACCAAAATCCACTGCTCCCCAGCTGTCCAAGCCCCTAATTAATCCTACTGTCACAAAGCACTAAAACCACCAAAAAAATCACCCCTTTCTGCCAGTCCTCAGCAGAAACACTAGAAGCCAGTGCTCCCCCGTGCACAGTTCTCTTAAAACAAGGCAGTGCCTAATAAAGCTAGACAGCTTTTGCTGCATGATACCACTGGATTATCATCAACTAATCAGATTAAAAAACATGCAGAGACTTTGATTTTATTCACTGAGTGCCCAGTCCATGGCTCCCTGGGGAGCTGCAAAAATGCAGTACCTCTTCAAACCAGGCCCCGAGACATTTCACCAAATGATGGTTTCGTGAGCAATCCCAGTAAGAGGGATCTTCAGCGAGGAGGAGGAGAAACTGACGTTTCAAGACACACCCTGTCTTTTCAGTTGGGGAATAAAGAGATTATTATGCACATCTAATTATAAATGTCAACATTGTACGGCTGCTATGTTGAAGCATGAAGCTCTAAGTAGCCCTGCTAGGAAGGGCTGCGAAGTGAAAGGTCTTGTTATTCCTCCTGTGAGTTTTGCCAGATCTCATAAAGCACAGTGACATTTACAATAATCCCTTAAATTTACGTTGCACCTTTTGTCCTTTTAAGGATCTTAATTAAGCTTTGCAGCTCCCCAAGCACAGACTAAACCTTTGCAAAAGAGGAGGCCAGGGCCTGCTTTGTACAAAATGTGCGTCCCGTTTCAGGCAGGGATAGGACTTTTCCACCCCAACAATCTCCAGTCCCTTGCTGGAGACCCCACTACTATTCCCACCGAAAGGTTATGCCACTTCAGCTAAACCTGCAAGGTCAAAACTGGGTAATTTAAGCTTTAATCCCTGGGGTCACACAAGTGCTTAGAATGGGGGGTTTACCCCAATTTACTCATAATCCACAAATTCTAGAGCAGTCTGTGAACATTAAACCACGGATCGACGCTTGGTGCCTTCAATGGATGGACCTGCCCACAGGCAGGCAACGGAGGGGGAATGAGCCGGCAGCAGCCCTCCTTTCCTATCACATCCCTCTCAGCTTTCCATGGGATTCTTGGAGGTTAAACATCCCATGGGTGATCCCAGCACAAAGCCCTGCCAGCAGCTCCAGCCGTGTCCACTTTGCAGAGCCAACAGACCCACCATGACGTTTATTCCCCCGGGTCTGCAGAGCAGGTGCCGAGAGCATCGATTGAGTCTCCACCGCAGAGAAACCCCTCCTAATGACATTTTGCTACTTCCCTGCATGTTTGCAGTCTGGGGGGGAGTCTCTGGGGTGCAGGCACCCTTGGGTGGCCGTCCCTGTCCTCAACAACTGCAGAAAGGTGCCCAAGGCAGCACCGATTGGTGTTCCCCAGTTTGGGTGAGGGGTCTGGGGTCTCCCACCCAGGCCGGGCTGCTCGGGTCCAGCCGGACCCTTAAGGCTGCTTGCAGCTCTTTTCAGGTCGATGTTGCCATCTAGAGGCCCCTGTTACAACGATCGTCTCTTCACAAAGCATTGGGAAGTCGTTTTGGTGGTGTGTTGTTTTTTGTTTTTTTGTTTTTTTTTTAAATTGGATGCAACATTTGAAAGCAGCCTTTGTGGGTTAGGGGCTGAGGCGGAGGAGCTGATTAGTTGCTCCTACAGTCGATATGGGGGCTTTTTTGACTCAAAATGTCACTGCGCATCGCCTTTGCCAGCTCTCCCTGGCCCACGGCTTGTACCACTGATTGATGGCCGCAGCTTATCCCAGCTCCTCTCACAGCCCCAGCAGCTGTTCAAATCCCTCCTCTCTACTCTGAGATTTACCTTAATTGTTCTTCCCCCCTCTCCCCTCCTCAAAACAAAATGATGCATTTGCTGCCAGGGAGGGAGGGAGGGAAGCAGCCCCACTGGGACGAGCAATGCAGGCAGCAGCACCTACAGCAGCTCCGCTGCCAGCACTGAGGCTGCAAGAGACACAGCTCCAAGATTTGAGAGTGCAAAACCTCTCCCCAAGTCTCACCCATGAAAGCCAAAGTTGGAAAGCTATGACAATCTCATCCCCACCCAGCAGGAGCGGGTAGGAGGTCTGCGAGGGCCCGTACCAGACATCCAAAACATTTTAAGTATGTTATGAACCAGCTGGATAGAGATATGCTTCTCCCCTCTCAGCTGTGGCTCACGCTCCTCCTTCTGCTGCTGTTTAAAGCCACGGGGAACGTGCCCAGCTCGACCCAAGGACTCGCTGCTCCAACCCCAAAGCTCCTCTCGCACCCGGGGAGGGGGAGGCTCAGGCTGACATGGCAGTGGAGGCAGCCACGCAGGCAGAGCAGGGTCCCTTCCCCTGTGCGAGTGGGCAGACACCACTGCCCAGACACTCCTAGTTCAGGGTCATAGAGGGGCTGGAGACCGATTCCCACACACCCGCTAGGGCAACACCACTGCGGTAGAGGCTGTGGCACCCAACGATGGGGCCACAGTGCTTGTCCTGTGAGAAGGAAGGTGCAGGCTGAGGAAGAGCCTCTCCCGCATTGAATCACACCATGGCAGAAAGCAACTCACTGCCCAGATTTGAAGCCAGCCCCGAGAGCCCTTCCTGCAGTTCCTGACCTTCATTCCTGCAGTGTCTGGCTTTGCTGAGTGCCAAAAGGGGATGGGTGCCCCACTGCTGGACTTTGGTACTGTCTGGGAGCAGCCCAGCAAGTCTTAGGCTCATTCCTAGCACTTAGCAGTCACATCCCATCCCCAGGGGACCTTCCCTGCTCAGGCATCCCTCCCGCATGGTCCAGGACAGTCATTTCCCAGCTGGCTCAGCACTCCACCTCGCTGGCCACAATGCCGAGGGCAAAGGATGAGAAGGACAGGGAATCCAGACACACAAGGTGCTTACGTATGCATTTCCTCCATCACCTTCTGTAAACCCTCCCAGCAAGAGCTGCTGCTGGAAGAAGCCCAAGGAGGAAAACCTAAGCGGTTTGACGGAGAGGAAGATGCACTGCCCACAAGGAGGAGGAGGATGCCGTGATGGGCTGGTTTGGCCTCAGACACCTCCTGCCCCCATTCCATGTGGAGCACAGCCACTTTCTGCAGCCTCAGGCCATCCACCACCAACGGCAGGGCTTCAGTGCCAGGACATATCCCAGCCCTGGGCCAGAACCTGGACACAGCTCCACATGCACGTGTCCCACAAAGCTGAACATCTGCCACAGTAAGAAAAGCAGCAGTGACTGCCCTTTACAGAGCTGGTGGTTGTTGCTGGTGGCAGACAGCAACATAAACAGCACACAAGAGTCAGTTCTCCAGCAGGTAACAGGGCTTTGGAAGCGATTTAGAAAGCTCTGCTCTTTTACAGCAAAGAAATCCCCTGCACACCCGTGACCTCAGGTAACCAGCTCCAAGCTCCCTCAAAAAGCAGCTCCAGAGCTGCAGCTCAAACACGTGGGAGCTGGGAGTTAGAGCCCACACCAGCTTCTGCCCTGGCACAGCAAACCCGACACACAATCCCTTCTCCTGCAGCCGCGTGGGAACTTGGGCGGGCGCCGGCGTGGGGCTCCCAGCGGGAGCAGCCTTCCCACGTGCCAACACACAGCTCCCGCCGGACTCACCTCTCCCCGGGACACACGTGTGCTGATGCTCCCACTGTCCTCCCTGTCAGCCTCCTCTCCTCCTCCAGGAGCCTCCCGGTGCTGATAGACACTTCTTTCTGGTCCCGTGCCTTTCTTTTCTCTCCGTCTCCCTTCCTCAGTCCCTCTCTCAGGAAATTAAAGATAATCCTCCCTTTTCTGGCTGCCGGATTCCCTGTTTAACATTCGCTGCGTGTGCTTGCACCGATTCAAAACGGGATTAGGCTTTCTGTTGCTTTGATGTCAGTTGGGCTTTGCACTTAAGGCAGAAAGGGGAAAAAGAAAATGTCTGTTAACAAACCTCCTGGGTTCTGCCCATCCACTTGCACCCATCCTGGAAATGAAGGTCGGGCACATTTACCAGCAGAAATCAAGACCCCTTCCAGGATCAGCCTAGTGGGAACAGACCAACCTGCAACCACAGCTCCACGGTCCCTACACCAGATAATATTCTCTGGAAATGCCCAATTTCCACCCCGACCCTGTTATCATCCAGCAGTGTGGGGGCTGAATGGCTCCCGTCAGGAGGGAGGTGTCGTTAATCATCAGAAAACCACAACTCGTTGGCTGTCAGTGAATATTGTGACCTCCAGCTGCCGCACGGCAGGGAGTACGTGGGCCACCAGCATCGCTTCAATAGAGACCGGGGCTCGGGGCTCCCCACCAGGAATACCCTGAGCTGCTCATTTCTAAGGGAGAAGCAGGTGCTGCAGGGTGGCTAAAATGGAAATCCATACTCTGCTCCCTGCGGTGTGACACTTGTCCAAAAGCGCCCACAGCACATTCCAAAAATCAGGCATTTCCTTCTGCTTGCTCAGGCCTGAGCTTCTCCCTTTGGAGGACAAGGACTTGGGGTTGTTTCCACTGGCTGGCACCTCCAGCACCAGTCCGAAGCAGACGAAGAGCATTTTTATGATGCTGTTTGTGACAGTGTTTGCTTTGCCTCAGACACAGCTCCTAGAGTCCACGATGTCCAAACTAGCCTGAAGCACAGTTTGGAGCTGGGGCGTGATCTCCCTCATCCCCGTCCTGCACTGATCTCGTGCCAGAAGAAAAGAACCTTTTACATGGGATTCTGCAGAGCCGCAACCAGGGCTGGGACCTGACAGTGTGTGCTATTCGTACACATCCAGGACAGCCCTTTCCTGGTGTCTCCAGGCACTTTGCAGGTGGGTTTCTGCTGCCTGATGCTCTGTCTCTGTTCCCATCCGAGCTTCAATGCACAGTTAGGTCTTCCTCTGGGTAACAGGCAGGTCTGGGGGCTGCAGAACTGGAGATATTTGGTTGCAACCGGCGCTATCCCAGCAGCTTTTGGAGGATATTTGAGAAAGTGATTCCACGGATGAGCACAGTCCAGCCGTGGACAGGACCCAGTTGCCAGCCCAGTGCCCAGGGAGAGGCACAGCCAGCGCCTGCAGAGCAGAAGTGGGGGCACAGCTAAGCTTTCTCCAGGATCTGACACCCGTAATCCCTCTGTCACCCGCCCCACACCAGTGTGCTGCAGCCCTGGCTGGCACTGCCAGCCCATGGGTCATCCTCCAGGATTGCCCAGGGACTTGGGACATGCCTCTCCCAACAGCACGGCGTCTAATCCGTTTATGCCCAGTGCGCGCACACACGGACTTGATTGTCTGCAGTGAGCTCCATCCATCAGTGGGGAGTAAAGGAGATTAACGCCCGCCTCGCGCTGATCCCATTCTCCGGGCCTCCTGATTAATGGCGAGGCCACCTTATCTGTCAGGCCAGGAAACACGAATATCCGGGTTGACTGGGGATGAAGGGAAGCTGCGGGCGCTCAGGCTGCAGAGGGGGTGCTGCCAGCTCTGCCACGGGGCCATGCCCATGCACTCCTGCTCCCTAGGCTGCCAGCCCCACTCCCTGTTCCCACCTCTCCCTCCCCTCCTTCCCTGCCACGCTGGGGAAGGCCAGAGGGAGAACAGCAAACCAGAGCACCCGCGCATCGTGGTGAGGATGCCACGCCGAAAACCGAAGTCTGGGGCTCCATTTCCCATCAACGGTCGGTGGGAAAGACGGCGTTCCCCATCCACAGAAAGAACTTGGATAAGCTGATTTGGAGGCCTGGAATAACCCAGCAAATTCCCTGTGGAGGCTGCAGGCAAGGCTGCAGCTGACCAGTGCCGTGGAGGGCGGCCGCTCGTCCGGGCTCTTCCCCGAGAGGACGCGTGTGTGAAGTGGATGCAGGGAATTAGCGGTGCCATCTGGATGGGCTCCAGCTCCTGCCCCTGGCTCGCTGCTGATGCTTCATTAACGGCTCCCTCCTTTCAGCTCCCGTCTCCTTGGCTTCTGCTGCGATCAGCTGGGCTGGAGTTTTGTCGTCTTGGGTTTTTTCCAAGTGGAAATTATTTCTCATTTCTTTTAACAATTAGGACACAGAGAAAGAGGCAGGAGAGGAAGGAATTTCCAGGAGATGAAAGGGCAGGATTAAGGACACAGCTTTTGCTTTGTTATGCCTCTAGTGTGCCTAAGAAATTCCTTTCAGGAGAAGGCTTTAATTAACTATGTTTTTCTGACAGGAAAGAAACCTGGACCTAGAGATAGGTCTAGTTTCTTGAGTCTGATGACAACCTTGGCTGCAGCCTCAGCAGCCCAGACTCATACACATGCGCACGCTTTTATACAAAACTTTGCACAATACATTTCAATTTGCTTTACAAATTTTCACCCCAGTCTGCAAAATACAGCAGAGGGAAAAAAAAACCCCAACAATAAACCAGGCATAAGCAAGGCTACCGTGCACGGTGCCAGTGGGAAGAGGGTCCAAGTGCACTGAACCGCAGTGCTACGGTGGCTCGAGATGTAGGAAGGGGCTTTTGCATAGAGGAATAACCCAGGGCAGGAGGCAGTTGAAATATCTCCATTGCCTTCTAGACCAACAGCCTCTCACACAGCAGGAAAAAAATTGGGGGGGGAGAGGAGAGAAAGAGGCCCAGTGGCAAGCGAGGACATTTAGAAAGCGTTGCACTGATGTATCTGCATCCTCTGCTGCCGCAAAGCCCTTCAGGAACTGAGTCAATCAAAAATAACATTTGGGGCTGATTTTTATCCAGATGAACTCCCTCCAAATATTTTAAGGCAACCAGAAAAATGGCCAACTTCTGGCCGAACCCTTCTCTTAAACCCTGCACCAAGCATGAAAGAAAGAATCGTCTCAGAAAACATCTTGTTTTGTGAGCTTTACCTGCAAAACTGGATGTGGTACTGGGTCTGCCCAGCCCCAGCACCACCCCAGTCACCTCCCTGCACCCCGACTCTGCCCAGACCCGCTTAGTCTTCCTGCAGCTCAACTT
Source organism: Gallinago undulata (assembly GCA_026546715.1). Classification (NCBI taxonomy): domain Eukaryota; kingdom Metazoa; phylum Chordata; class Aves; order Charadriiformes; family Scolopacidae; genus Gallinago; species Gallinago undulata. Next base: position 29,814,020 of record JAOTQQ010000003.1, on the reverse strand, counting down.
TCCTATAGACACCTGGACAGGAAAGACCAAAAATCCGCACAGGTTTGCAGAGGAAGCCTCACCCCCACCTGACACAACAGCAGTAACTCCTGCCAAGGAAACACCTCACCTGGTCCCTCTGAGAATTGCATTTACCTTTTTTTTTTGAGCCACGTTAAACAGGGGACTCACACCAAACCCCCATCTTGCTCCTCTCCTCTCCTCTCTTCCCAGCTAATGAACTCCCAGCTGATACCAGATTGCTGATTGCTGTTGCTAGAACGTCTGTCTCTGCTCTTAGCCTTTAGCAGCCCAAGGGGCTAAGTGGTTTACCAATTATTGCTTTCATAAATAAGCATCATTTTAGTTTTTCATTATAATTTTAAAAGGTTCCCACCTCTTCCAGTGCCCTCAGCCATTGCTTCCAGCCCCGGCAGATGTCTCTGTTCCCAGCGGCAGCACAGGGCACATATGGCTGATTTGCCAGGGGGGAGGCAGAGAGGAGAAAAAAACATCTGGCTGCTCCAGCGACCTGACCGCCGAAGCAAGCAGAGCTTTTCCTGGGGCCTGCAGGTCCCCATCAGGAGGGTTTCCCATCCCATGCTACCACTGCTAACAGCTCTCCTCTCCACACAAGACTTCAGTCTCACTTGTGATTTATTCCTTATTCATTTTGCAGGATTTGTGGTTCTCCACATCTTCTCCAACCTAAGGACTTCCTGGGAGATGCTGTATCAAATGCTTTACTAGACTTAAGGTAGATTTAATGTACCACAACTCAAAAATCAGCTATTGCTTCTTTTCTCCTTCCTGCCCCTGCTCAGAATCAGGCAGCAGGATTGCAGTCTCTGGTTATAAAACAACACCTTTTTTTTTTTTGATAGCTCTGTCATAAATCCTCACGCTTGGATTTGCAATTTCACGTGACAGCTCTTTCCAGGCTGGAGTTTATCTCGTCTCCTTGACTTGAACCTCTCGGGATTTTTAGTTTTGCTTGTTCTCAGATCTGTGATCTCTGTTTCCAAGTTCAACATCAATCTCATTGAAAAAGGAGGCAGAGCACTCATTTTGGGTCGGGCAGATGTCTGTTCTTGGTCATCAACCCCCCTGCATCAGCCCCCCTTGTTCTGCCTCCTCTAGAGCCCCACGCAACGTTATCCACGAGCTACAAATCTGAGCCAAAACTTCCCCCTCCTCCTGTTCAGATGCAGAAGGATTTGAGATTACAGCTACCTCCTCCTTGTGCTAATGGTTGTTCTTGTAAAAGGGAAACACAGTGACTAACACCGTATAACACCGTATGCCCTGCGGCAGGATTTGCCTCCCTGCGGGCTGCCGGCTGTTTCTGTCAGACACCGAGAGCTTCTTGTGTCTGACAATGGGATCTGCCCATTGCACCGAGCTCATCAGCATCCCTGTCCTCAGCACATGGGCCACAGACAGCTGCAGAGCACGGAGCCCACCAGCCTCTCAGCTTCCCCGTCACAGGGCGAGCCCTGCTTGGCCCCTTCTTGTTATTTTTGGCTGTGCTTTTGTCTCTGGGATCCTCTAACCTTTAGCAATGAAAACAAAACCACAGAAGGCTGCTGCCCTAGCCTTTGGCTCGTCAGGAGCAACTGTGACGGGCAGGAGCTGAAGTTTAAAACCTCAAATTAGCAGTGTGGGACTGGAATGAGCCAGGACTGACCAGGCAGCTCAGAAGGGCAGGAAGCCTGCGGGAAGAGAGGAGCTGGTCATCTGGTTTCAGACAAATGCCAATTTTGTGCTAATTAATTAGAAATCCAGCATAGATAACAAGAGGGTTTAGAGAATTGTTTAGCTAAGTATTGCTGTAGAGCCACGTGTGACCACCGAGCAGCTGAGACAGGGAAACTTCACTCTGCTGTGTTCTTTAGGGATGCACACATGTAAGAGAAAACAAGAGTCTGGGAGCTGAGAAATCAGGGCTTTGCTCATAGCTCAGTCTCAGGCCACAGCTCCACGTTCGTTAATACCACCTCAGGGCAGAACCAGATCACACTGTAACACTGATCTGAATCGAATCGGGCATCAAGACGTGACAGCAGCTTCTTTCCAGTCAGCCAGACCATATATGCAGTGCACATCCAGATCGATGACACCAGCACCTGAGTCACCATCAAGTTGCCTTGACAAAGCTGCTCCTTCAAACCTTCGGGTTTTCCGTGTCTTGCTTGTTTTCATTGGTTTTTGTTTTTGTTTTTTTTTTTTTTTTTTTTTAATCAAATGATTACAGTCAGCACACATCCCTCTGTGGGGATACAAACAGTTGTGCTGTGATAATCATTGCAAGAAGATGGATAAGAAGCTGCCTAAGCCACAGCGCTGTTGTAGAGAGAATTACTGTCAATTTTTGACCTCACGTTCAGCATGTGGCTTTAGGGAAATTATTTTACTTTGGCACATGACATTTTCCTTCCTTGTAGGCAAGAAGTGATAACAAAGACTTTCCAGAATCAAGGGAGGAAAAACAGATCAGTATTTGGAAACTACTTTACCAATCCTGCCTGAAATGGAGTAAGTGAGACTGATGGGGAGCCATCAGACAGAGACAACGAATATTCAAGTACTCAGCCAGTATGGAGGGTTGATGCACCCTGTCTAACATGTCCTGGATGAAATCATCCCTAGCCCTAAGGCTGCTGCAAGGGTGAAACTTCACCCATTAGGCTGTGTGATCAATATAAACAAAGACAGAGCTAAGCAATAAAACCACAAAGACCTCTTCTGTAAGTCTGAAGCTGTGAATAAGGAGATCAGTGAGTTAGAGGGAAGGATTTGCAACTTGGCTTTTAGCAAAGGCTCCTCTCTCCAGAATGCAAATCGGAGTATAGTAGGTAGGTGCTAAATAAATATTTAGAGAATGAGAAAGTCTCCATTTAATGAGAAATTATTTGGCAAAACGAGCTGGGGAAATGGTTTCAGTAGCACAGTAACAGAAGCCGGCACTGCGTTCTGCCCCATGGGATGCTGTGGTTCTACTCGTGTTGCGTAAGACAGGATCTCCAGCTGGGACAGGCACAGGAAATATAACTCATTACTGAAATGCAAGAGCATTTCAGGGTTAAACCACTGTTAGACCAGCCAGATTTATTCCCTAGTCACAGAGTTAGCCTAGCAGCAGCTTTGAAAGATTACTATCTTTCTTCATAACAGTGACGTTGCAGACAGCATGGTCTAAGAATAGTGGTGATACCAAGTTTGTAGGAAGAAGTAATTTTTTTCTTTTATGTTCAAGGGCTGAGCTCCATTTCCACACCTTTATCTACATCATTAGCCTGTTGAGATGGCAGTTGCCTGCTTAAATGTTAATTACTATATCTCTCTTTTAAGATGTGTTTTCAAGGGGTTAGTGTCTCAATCTTCCCTATAATTACATGGAATGGTTAGTACAACTCCTCTGCTATATCCCAGGTCCCCTGAGAGCTCATCCTACTGCAGTTTCCAGTAGATGAGCACTCACAGAACTAGTCCTTCAGAGAGCTGCTGTCTTCAAGTATTCAGCCAGATAACGAGCCGATTACTATGCCTGCTCCTGGTGACAGCGAGCTCTATGCACAGCCAGGCTGCGCATCACCAATTGCCGTGGTTAATATTCCTCTTGTTCTGTCCCTTTGATTTGGTGGGGCTGCTTTTACAGAGACCTGCCCCTTTTGGGGCAAGAACTTCCATAGATTATTGATGTAGCAAAAAGGAAGAACCGAGCCGTGTCAAAGTCTTATTATTGAGCTTTTATACTCAAACAGCCACATAGCCATGCTGTGAAGTGAATTTCAAGTGCTGAGTGTGGCTTTGTCATATCAGCTATGACTTGTGTGCATCAGGGATGGAGTAGCTGTGATTTATCATCCCCCTAAGAAGGGGGAATTACAGCTTCCTCAAATACAAGGCAGTTTCTAAGTGAACAGCAACATTTGAGATTGCAAATTAAAAATAACACTGACATTTAAATTTAGCAGTTTCCAACATACAGATTCTCTCTTTAAAAGCTATGAGACAGCTAGTTTCTTTTCAGGGGAAGGAGTAGGAGTTTGTCAAAGCAGGTAAAATGTTTGGAATAGCAACTGCCCACCAGTTTCTCCTGCAAACACTCACACTGTGTACGTCAAGGCTAGATTAAGCAAAATTACATGAAGGCACTCAGTGCAGATGACAGCAACATGTTCGAATAGCTCTCCTGCCTTAGCTCCATCATCCTGGCACACAAACTGTAAATTGCTTTGCAGTAATAAACCTGTACAGATGAGCACTAAGATTTGCCCAAGATGTGAGGAAAAAAAGGGTCTTTTAAGGAAATATTAAGTGACTGAGAAACACCACTTTTTCACAAGCTGTGCAGGATTAAAAGTGTCTTATACACCATGGACATCTGCCAGAGAAGAAGCTCTTGGGCAAATCACTGACTGAAGCAACTCCAGAAGACCCAGTAAAAACCTCACAGCAGAGCAGACAAATTGGCCACAGCCTTTCTCCGGTTCCTAAGAACTACAATGCCTGGGCAAAACACGCTCCAGATTTCTGTCTACCTTTGGTCCACTAGAGGACAACCTAATAATGATGAACTCCTTTGGCATACAATAGTAAAAGAGCCATACTGAAAATGCTGCTGCCAAATCTGATTTACAGTCTATGCTGAGATTGTTGGCGGTATGTGTGCTGGACCCTATTTTTAATGGTATAGATTACTTCTAGTCCTGCTTGATACAACCTTTTGAAGCTCCAAAAAAATGGCCCCTGCAGTTAATGTCAGCCTTTTACAGCTACAGAGAAAGAGACAGAATCAAGGGAGATTTCCAGACAAATTCAGTTTTTATAAAGCAAACCAAATCCACTATACTGCACTCAACCACAGAGGAAAAGCTGCCTGTCGCTGCTGGTTTTCTTACAGACTTCTGACATGATATCATGCTTTTTCAGTGCGGCAAATGCTCAGAGGTACAGAATGATCCTTTCACCCTGGTAATGTGCGATTTATCAAACCATAATGGAGGAACCGAACTCATGTATAAACAATGGTCAGGAAGCACAACAAAATCATCAGCTCAAAGCCACAGAAAAGAGCAGGCTACTGCTCTTGCAAGGCACAGAAAAAGAGCAAAGCAATTTCTCAAAACCCAATGGGGTTCTTGCCTAATATTTTTAAGGCCAAAACCATAGAACACAAATAGAATCTGAGGTAGTAATAGAGCTAATTTCTGCAGCTAGGAAGCAAATGAGCCGTGGCAAGAAGTGGAACAGCAGAAAACAGCAGAGAATTAATTACAAGTATCTCAGGTTGGATTAGAGTTAGAGGGGTCAGAGTCAAAGCAACAAAGTTTTCAGTGGATAATTTGGTACCTTGACATTCCCCAACCCCAGTAGTGTGAATGTGCCTGTGACTCAGGGACGAGAACTGCATGTGTCTCTGCAAGAGAGAAAGATAGACACTGAAGGTGGGAGATCAGAGCTACTTGAAAGGCAAAATCTGCTATTTCTCCCCTATTGCCAATAGTGAGAGCAGGCTGGCTGTAGTTGGGAAGGTGCAGATCCTTCGGGGGCGGCGTAGGGAAGCGATATGGAGAGGTGCTCACTGCAACCCTACCGATGCACTGCCGAGTCCCCGGGAGTCGGGTCCCTCCCACGCGAGGAGGGCAGCTCCCCCCGTCCCCGCTCAGCACCGGCATTCCCTCCCACTCGACGGCGGTGGAGGGATGCTCTCAGACGACGGGGCTGGCGGAGTCAGCTGCTCTTTGATGTCAGTACCTGCTCCGGGCTCGGCGGGGCGGGAGTGGGCGAGCGGAGCTCCGCGCAGCCGAGCCGCAGCCTCTGCTCGCCGCCTCTGCTCGCCGGCTGCAGGAAGGCTCCTGCCTCCCACACTCCGCCCGGCCCCGGCGGTGAAGGCAAGGGGGTGGGGGGAAGACACCCCATTGTTGCCGCGCATCCACAAAGGGAACTTGCCCAACTTTCTCCATCCCCGACACCGGGCCTCACCGCGATGGCCCCCACCAACTCCTCCCGCAACTTCTCCGCGCCGGAGGCTCAGAACGGCTCAGGTGAGCAGGGGCTGCGCGGGGCGGAGGCACACCTCCCCGGCGGGGCGCCCGCGCTGGGGCCGGGGCGTGGGCGCGGGGAGCTTTGCGGGGCAAAGCCCACCTGCACATGCCTCTTGCACTGCTCTGCAGCGCCGAGCCCGGCGCCGCTTGTTCTCCGAGGGGCTGCGGGGGGGATCGGTACCCCATGGAGTGGGAGAAGCTGAGCACAGGGGCACAGACACACACAACCCCCCCCCAAAGCCCCCCCACCCCCGGACTGCCGGCCGGGAGCGGCAGCCTTCAGCACCCGGGCGCGGACAGCTCCGGGCCCCGCGGGGGGCGGCGCACGGCGGGCGGGACGGGGCCAGGCCCTCTTGGGGGCTGGGGAGGGACCCCGGGCCACAGACCTCCCTCTATCCCGGACAAAATAAAGTCCGACCACCGCCCCCGAGGTCAGTGCCTTGGAGCGATTCGCTGCTACCTGTTGGCTGCGAGGCGGTACTAACTCCAGCAGCCCGCTAGTCTTAGCTGCGGAGAAGAGATGAACCAGCCCAGCTAGGCAGGGAAAGGATGGCACAGAACACGAGACATCACCAGAAAGGGAAGAAGAGATCCCCACCAGCCTCCTGTTTCCTCCAAACTACCACTGTTCCCAAAGCAATGGTTTAGAGTCAGGCAGACCAGTTGTCAATGGTGCAAGTTGGTGAAACTCTTCAACAGAAAGTGTTTTATAATGTAATCTTTGCCCCCCTCCCCATCAGCATGTCCTTTATAAACTGAAAGGTGCTTCCTTCTGAAATGCAGTGAAGGAGTAGTTTCTTATGTATCTGGGTGTAGCTGATGACAATAAACAGAGAAGAAAAAAATTAGGCCAGTCCTCATTCAGTTCACATACTGCAGTCCCTTTTGGGACTTTTTTAAAAGGCAGCTGCAGATCTACAAGCAAGGACAAACCAAGGCCTCAAATAGCTGTTTCAGTAAACAAAGCACCACCACTTGGATGGGCACAGAAGCAGCCTTGGAAATTCAGATTCAACCATGTCTCAATATGAAAGAGACTTTAGAAAAGAGATAAAACTTTTGAGTATTTGATAGTCATGCACTTCTGACTACAAGTCCATAATACACACATGGACTACTATGTAGTAGTATATACTAACTTCCAGCAAATAACACTCAAAAGTCTTGCTTGTACAAATATGGACAGCAGGAAAGATGGTACAGCACTATACAGACTATGTTTCATGTGAAGACTTTGGGCTTGCACACATTCTGCACAAAGACCAGCTGAGCTCATTCCAAGTCTTACAGGGTCACCATGGGCACTCTACTGATTACACTGCAGGAATGGGACATTTTGTCCCAATTTCCAGCTAACCAAGTGGACTTTATGGTTCACTCATAGAATCCATTCCCCATCACATTCATAACAAAGTTTGGGGCTAGAGAGAGAGGGGAACAGAACTCATAATAGCTACATACAGAACAGCAGGACCAGTCATTGTCTTCCAATTTCTGGTCTGCCATCTTCAAGCATTAAGGAGGTGTGAGATCTGTTTGGATGTTCAGGGATGCACAGGCTCAAAGCCAAAGAGTAAACACCAAGTCTCAATAGGGTGCTGATGACTATATGTTACCTACCAAAAGCCATGAAACATGCAACTTTTCCTTGCATTAATGAGCAGCCAGGAGGAAAGGGTACCATTTAGAAGCCCAGGACTGGTCTGGACCAGGCTTTTTTGCCTGACTTTCGCTTTCAGGCCCCTGCATCACTGGCTGCTTTCTGTCATCTGCAGAGAGGCTTTTCCTATAAAATGGTGCTACAACAGCTCTAGTGGATTCTGACTTTGGCCTTGCTTATCCCTAAATTGGCTGCTTCCTAGTGCCAGAAGGTCTGAGACAGCAGCAGCTCATCATGTCCCACTTTTAAGAGCACTGAAATATTACATACTGTTGATATGGCACACACTTTTCCAGCCACAGGCCAGGTCAGCAATGTAGTCCCAATTGCCTTGCCAATTGAGTCAAGCTTCTCTGTCACACCAAAGTAAATCTGGAGAAGTTTGTACTCAAAGATTCTAGAGGTCAAAGTCAGCAAATACCACCTCAGCAAATAAATACCACTTTGGCAGAGACAACACCTTGCGAGTATCTGTTACTTCACTTAATCTCATTTTCAAGATTCCCCTAGTTTCTATTGGAGGAGACCTCCCCACTTCTCCTAGAGGTATAGGCTGCTAAGGAGATGGAACAGTGCAGTGACTGAAAGCATTTCCAATTAACACCACATTGAATCATCTGCAATTCAATGAAAGACACATGCAGTCTAGGCCCAGGGGCCTGTCATGTGTGTCTTTGTAACAGCCACACAAATAATTCACACAAAGCCTTCTCCAGAAAAAAAAAATCAGGTCCCATAGGAGAGGAGTAATGAGATGAAATGAGATTTGCTTCAGCTGGGAGGGTGATTTAAGACTCCATCACACACTGCACATGACAGTCTCACAGAACAGAGCACACCACAATCAATGCCTTAGACACCACCTTCTTTGCCCAACAGCAGAAATCCCTGTTGGTTGGTACTGAGGGCTTGTGGCTTCAAAATGGGATTTTAAACCCAACCTGGGGACAAGGCAAATGTGAATTTGATATCAGCTTATCCACCAAAGCTGATAAGCTAAGTCTTATGAGGCAAGAATTTTACCTTTGAATCCCATCCACATTCAGAACCCAGAGACAACAGGTTTAAGTAATTTTTTTTTTCCTCCATGTACAGCCCAGGCATTCCCTGTTGAATGGTCACTCAAACATACCCCCAAATCCCTATCCGGCCATACACTTGGATTTCTTTTCAGAAACACAACTAGAGGAAGGGAGAAGGGCAGGGAAGGAAGATGGGAAGGAGCACATGCTCTGGCCTTACCCTGATAACAGAAGTGGGACACAGCCAGGGTACAGCCCCAGATCTCACAATTTAGATAAGCATTAGTTATCTGCCTGCATGGTCAATGCACTGTGTCTCACAGTGAACAAACCACCCAACAGACGAGCTGAAGCTTTCTGACACAACAGCTTGGGCGTTGACTACATCCAGATTTTGTCACCCACATACAGGCTTACTTCTCTGATGTGGAAAGCACAGCTGCCTCACCCACTCCCCTTAAAATGGGTGGACATCTAACACTCCCTAGAAGAAAAGTTACTTTCAACTCCCTGTCAGACACTGGCAAGAGCAGAGGCACACCAGCCTGACGTTAGTCCCCCCAAAAGAGCTGGGGAGGTTCAGGTCAAGACAGAAGTACATCAGGAGAGCTGAGGTGTCTACACATGGTCAGATTTGGGTGGTGTGCTACATGCATTGGGTGGCAAAGGAGGAAGTGTAAAATCCCCAGCTAAGCCTCTCCAAGTATGCTAGAGGGTCTTAAACACTATTCCAAGCCACGCCTTTGAAGGGGATCCAGCTGCAGGACAGGGCAAGCACACAGATGTAAATGTGTTGTCTCTGAGTTGCACTCATGGTTTTGGTTTGTTTTGGCAGTAGCAGAGAAGTCAGCACCGTACACCAACGTCATCATGCCCAGTCTCTTCAGCATCATCTGTTTCCTGGGCATTGTCGGGAACCTCATTGTCATCTATACTATTGTCAAGAAGAAGAAGCTGAGATGCAAACAGACCGTGCCTGACATTTTCATCTTCAACCTCTCCATTGTGGACCTCCTCTTCCTCTTGGGCATGCCTTTCCTCATCCACCAGCTCCTAGGCAATGGCTCCTGGTACTTTGGAGCTCCCCTATGCACCATCATCACTGCCCTGGACACCAACAGTCAGATCACCAGCACCAACATCCTCACGGTGATGACACTGGACCGTTACCTGGCAACTGTCTATCCTCTAAAATCTACCTACGTCCGGACCCCATGTGTTGCAGCTCTAGTTATCTGCTTGGTGTGGCTCCTCTCCTTCCTGACCATCATTCCTGTGTGGATGTATGCAGGTCTTATGCCTCTGGAGGATGGGACCGTTCGCTGTGCTCTCTTGCTTCCCAACCCAGAGACTGATATCTATTGGTTCACCCTTTATCAGTTCATGCTGGCATTCGCTGTGCCATTGATTGTGATCTGTGTGGTCTATTTTAAGATTCTCCAGCACATGGCCACCACTGTTGTCCCATTGCCCCAAAGGAGCCTCCAGGTACGTACCAAAAAAGTCACCCGCATGGCAGTTGCCATCTGCTCTGCCTTTTTTATTTGTTGGGCTCCCTTTTACATCCTTCAACTGGTTCACCTCGGCATTGACACACCATCCATGGCTTTCTTCTATGCCTACAACTTTGCCATTAGCTTGGGCTACGCCAACAGTTGCCTCAACCCCTTCCTTTACATTGCCCTCAGTGAGACCTTCAAGCGCCAGTTCTTAGTGGCCATCCGCCCTGCAAAAGAGCCATGTCGCAACAGCAGCTCTGTCAATAACAACAGCACGACAGAGGCTAGTGTATGTCTAAAACTGGCACCAGAATCCACCCAGCAGACTCAGTTTCTGGAGGACTTTTCCCCACGTTCACTGCCTGTGGCTGTTCACTAGAGTACTCTGAAGTGACCACAGCAAAAAACCTTCAGATCTATAAATCAACGGAGAAGCAGCAGCTTCGGGTAATTCTTGGTGAAGCATACCAACTGCAAGCTTCCACCTCCAAGAGTCCAGGTGCCTCCCTTCCCATTGCAGGGCTCTGCTCATACACCGCCCTTGGCCTACGAGATACTGCTCACCACTGCTTCATTCCACTCCCACACAAGAGGACTCTATCACACAAGACACTGTCCCCCACAAAAGGATGGATGGCAAAGGGAGAAAGGACACAGAAGACTTCAGGGGGAAATGTTCACCCTGGAAGAATAAAGCCTCTATCAACAACACTGCCTCATAATTCCCCGTCTCTTGGCCTGACCAGGATGCCTAAGCAGTGTGCCAATCTAGACCTTCTTCATTCAAAACTTGAACCTCTGAAACAGTGTCATATTTATTTTTGGTAAGAAACCTGACGTGTAAACTTTGATGGCTGTGCTCACTTCCTAGAAGCCAACAGCAGAGCAAGGTCTTGAGGCCACAAGTCTCACTTAGATCTGACACTTTGCCTTTTGGTCCAGCCCCACCTGCCTCCAGCGGGCTGTACGGTTTGGCAACCAAAATATTTTCAAGAACCGGCTAATTTCAATGCTAATCCTAAATATTTCAAGCAAAATCAGGCAGATAACAATTGCACTGCTTCAAGGGACTGCAAGCAGTTCTCAGAACTACTGCTGCTAACACCAGTTTTGTGGCTTTTCATGCCAACGAGCCGATTTCCACACTGCTTGTTCCTCATGCTGCTTGTTTCTTACAGTCTGCATGGCCATTGGGGAACCCCAGGCAGAGGGTTTTAAACAGGACTAAAAATCATTATGCAGAGATCTGTGGAGCGAGAAGATGTGAAAAGGCAGCTCAGAAAGTAGAGTTGCTTATGCAGCTTCCTCAAAATATCAAATGCTTTGCAAAGTTAAAAGAGGGAAAATTAAATGTCTGTGGTCTGTACGTGCGGCTTTAACAGTCACAGATTAGGAAGCAACTTTGCTCATTACAAAGAGTAGAGAAAAGACAGCACAGATCAGCTAAACGCGGGGGATTACACCGATAGCCTGCGCAGGGCTCCCAGGGGACCGTGCAGGCATTGTTCAACACTTTGTCAAACACGGAGGAACTGGTTACTGTGGATGAATTTAATATAAGGAGGAATTAAAAGCATCAAACAGCACAAAAGAATTTGTTACCACGCTTCTGGTTTCGTGCCACCAGCCACCCACGATAAACCCAGAGAAGAAAGTCACCCTTACACGACTACACAGCAAAACTATGTCACCTGCATGGGACTTCCCAAGCCACAGACACACCTAACACACACACACACACCACAGTCATGGCTGTTTTTAAGTACAGCCAATACTTGTGCCTACACCCCGCAGAGAACACACGGCCATCCACTCACCTCCGGCGACCAAAGCAGGCAGCTGTGCAACACCAGCACTTTGGACATCATCAGTTGCTTTTCCAGTCATCGAGCAGACCTCATAACAGGGTCTCTCTGCAGTTTCATTCGGTCAACCTGCACCCACCGCAGCAGCACACCCACACCACGGCTGCACTGCACTGTCAGGTTTTTTTGCCTGCGTTTCCCTGGGCAGTAGAGCCAGACAGACACATACGGAGCTTTCAAGCTTTATGACTTAAAAAAAAAATAATAAAATATCTTTGCCCCATTTTAACTGCCAGGAGTTTTTCACCTGTGCTGGTTTTCACAGAGCTGCTTTGCTCTTTGGTCCATACTCTCCCCAAAGGGCTCGTGACCAAAGGTCGAGCAAGACCTGTGTCTGTGCCAAGGCAGACTTGCTCTCATGACAAGGGAAGCTATTGTGTTACCCTTCTCCCATAAGGAAGTTAAGGGAGGACTGGCACACGCTTTTCTGTGAAAGGAGGTAGTAATGGCTGGGTGGGTTTTTTTCCTCCTTTAATAGCAGCAATGAGGAAAGTATGAGAGAAGTGAAAACAGACTGAATTGTCAGGGCGCTCAGAGAGCAGCACATTGAAGATGTTATCTTGCTTACAGTAAAGGTGTTTATGGTTGAACTAGTCTGTTCCTGTCTTCAGTGAGTCAATCTGACCCGGTGTGGCCAAGACATGCTAAAAACCATGGGGGCACCATGAGCTAACCAAGAAGGGTGGTCAGCACCAGCTGGTGCAACGCTGGGAAGGGTCTTTGTCAAGCAGATCTTTTCCATATCTTGTCACACTGAAGTCAAGGCACAGTACACAAACATCTCCCCAGGCTGAAGTAATTTCAGATCTCATTTATACGAGCAGGAAAGCAATGCTAGACAGACCTGGTCCAACACAGGAGAGAAGGTGTCCTGCTTAGCTAGTGTCCCAGCAGAAGAACTTGCCCCTTCTCACCACCCTGCAAAGGCTTGTGGTTTCCACTCCATGTTCCTCCTGCCTGTCCCCAAGGGGTTTCCTAGTCCAGATGTCTAAATGCTGGCTGTGGAGTCCCCTCCCTTTCCATATATACTCATAGAAGTTGTAGGCAAATGCACCTTGGGAAGACAAAGATGTAGATACCTGTGGATGTGCTGGGGTGTTGGGAAGGGAGGTACAGACAGAGGAAACTAGCAAAGAACACAGCTTTTTGCCATCTTCCCTAAATCACCACAAAGCACACGGCAAGATGACAAAAGCCTCTCCTTTGAACACAAACCTTTTGATCAAAGGCATCCCCCTACCTAGGGGGTAAGGTAAGGACTTCCAGTAGCTATACAGTCTCTGTGCAATTTGGTGTGACCTGTTCCGAACATCCTACCCCTTTTCCCTATTTTTCAAAGCCGGCTTTGTTTAGTAGGAGAATCTGTTGATGTTCTGGTTTCTCTTCAGCTTTACCTCTTTGTCTGTTCCGCTCTTTGTATTTATTATGTGATCCCCCCTGTCTCAGGGCCTCGGTTACTGATTGCAGAGCCTGAATAAAAGGCATCGTTAAGTGAAAAAGGACACAGGTTCTTGTGCAGAGATAGGCAGCTGAAGCACTTTTGTCTGAAAGGCGCAGTGAGGACACAGAGATAACCCAGCGTGTTTCCCTACAGTCCTGCCCCCATACACAGCCCGTCAGTCATCTCTCTTGCTTGAGAAAAACTAAGGGAAATCAGCTAAATAACCAGAGGGAAAAACACCCTCAAAACCAGAGGGTGATAGAAAGAAACTATTCCATGTACTAAGTTCAGATCAACAGCCTGCCACACTGGATGAGACAAATTTCCTTGGCTCCTTTTGCCAGCACTTTTCCATGTGTTCGCAAGCTGCCTCGTCAGACAGCAGGAAGACAGATGGGTTCCCTCTCCACCCCCTCCTCTTCTCTTCCTTGTCCTTAGAGGTGCAACCGAAGCCACATGTCGCAGTTCTGCTCTTGATAAAATCCCACGAGGGGCAGATGGTCCAGTTTCTTTTACTTCTACTTTCCCAGCTAGCGACAAAGTCCTCTTGGCTGGTCACTGCAGGATTCAGTCCCTGGTTCACCTTTCTCAGTTACCTCTTTTCTACTATGCAGATCCCCAATTCCACCCTGAACAGTAAAATATACCCCTGCCTTCCCCGCAGTCACAGCTCTGCCAAGCCAGCCTGAAGAACAAGATGCAGCTGAGGTCCCCAAAGCCCTGCTGGGCTGGTGGCATCCTTCCCCAGGATCCTTCTCCACCTGAAGTCTTTACCCAGCTAAACCTGCCCAGGAGCAAGCTGCAGCCCTAACAGAGCGAGCACAATGCTGGTGGCTGCTGGGTGGGGAGGAGGGAAAGGTGGGGTGACTCACTGGCCCCTGGGACACAGCCAGAACCTGACTAATCGTGTTTCATCAATCCTCCTGAGTTGCTAATTGGATGCATTTCATTCAGCAGACTCACCGGAGGGAGAGGAGCCATGTGGCAGGTACAGATACGTTCCCAGCCCACTCGCTTCGCGTTAGTCCTCCTGCCAGACGCAGGGACCACACAGCGATGCCCTTCCTCCCTCACCTCCCATTAGCAAAGCAAGGCAGCTAAACCCTCACACCCCCTGCAGCCTTCCCACTTGCTGTCCCTGCTGTGGGGCTGGGGAGGGGACAGCATACAGGAAAGTCTCACCAGCAGTAGAGAAGTAAAAGGGGAGGGATATCTCATCTGCAGCCTCCATTTCTCACTGGAGGGTTCCTCCAGCAGACTAATGCCCTTCAGTGCCTCCAGGTAACAGAAGATGTACTTTGAAGCTGTATTTACAGGGCAGCACTGCACCACTGGAGGGGAAACCTTTATATCAGCGTTTTTCTACTAGTACGGTTGTGTTGGCCACAGAAATCATCACTTCTGTCAGTCTCGCTCATGGGAGAGCGGCAGCACTGGCTTCTCTTGAAGAATAAAGCTGGGCTTCAACAACTGCGAAGTTATACTTGAAGTGGCTTAATTCGCTATGAGACATGACAGTACACATGGAGCGGTGCTTTCATAAGCACTTCTGGATGTGCTGAGGACAAGCATGTTAGAAGAGCCCCCGGGGTTGTCAGCTCAGTACCTTTCACCATCTCTAAATGCTGCTGGAGTCACATTAATGCTCCCTCGGGGCAAGACTTTGCACAAAGGATTCTTCCTCCAAAGTGAAGTCAGACTACTTCAGCATCACCCTCCCCAAGCACAGCAGCTGAACAAGGCAAGCACCACTGAAGGCCCCATCCTGTAGGTCCACACAGGGTTAGTCCCCTGGAAATGAAAGACAAATTCTGCCCAACACAACAGGCCAAGTTCCAGTTTCCACCACAGTCAGTGGGTTTAGCACAACGGGGAGCAGACTGTACCCCAGGTACTGGATGCATCATCATCCGGCACCGCAGGAGAAAAGGAGATCTGCAGGGTCTGGCTCCACAGAATCGCCTTTGGGGCAGTGACTTCGTTGCGCTTCAGCTCAACAGTGACACACAGGCTTTGGTTTAGGCCTTAAACCTTATTTCTTCCATTTAAAACTAAGTTAACAGATGAGTCAGCCCTTCCCTCCCATCCTGTGCTCTTCTATCCCCTGCAGGTTTCCACTCGCAGGGTAGGTGGGTTGAGAGTCAGTGACATCATTTTAATTATTCTGGTGTTTGGTTATTAAGTTGCCTTTGCTAAGTCTGAAGGAGCTCTTACGATTATCTTCCTACACGTGCTGCTGGAAGCACAACAGCTTGGCGACACCAGGCTGCCGTGCCCTGCTCCACCAGACACTTTAGAGGAGAAAGCAGTGCTCTCCTCAGGCAGTCGCAGCAAGGAGAAGACTCCTGCCTCATCCAGGAGCAGTGCTTCTCACACCCACATCCCACCACAGGCACAGGGATGCAGTCCTCTACCTTTTCTCCCACGGGGCTTGGCCTCAGAAAGCCAAACGTTAACATTTTTGCACACATTTTGGTACAGGGCACTCAGCAGCACGGTGATGGAAATGGTGGGTAAAGTTTTCACTGATGAAAGCTTCTTAAAGCTCTTATTGACTTATTCCATGAGGTTAGATCTTGGGAGGTGCATCTTCTCCAGCAGCCAGGTCTTCCCCACTGAGAAACGGAAACAGGTTTGGAAAGGAGCTGACAGTTCACATCAGGATTCCCCCCGTCCTCCTTCCTGTCTGCTCATAAATGAGGACTTCAGAGATTTCGGATTTCAACTTGCACAAAGCATTTTGGGGATGTAATTCCCCCCCCCCTTTTTTTAAAAGGTCATTACAACCCCCTAACCCATAATTCCCAACTTAGACCTCCAAAGTGCCCCAGCAACATAAATTTGTCATGTTATCAACACAGGAACTGCTTCAGAAGAGAAAGATTAAAACATCACCTCTCAGAGTGAGAACAAGTTGCCTGTCCTTTGCTTTTATTCAAGTCCAGATGCTTTTCCCCAGCCAACCGCTGCCGCTGAAGAAAGCCCATAAACATTTGCTCTTGGGCTGAGACAGGTCGTGCCAAGCCACGGCCCCCAGCCAGTACTGACACAATCTCTGCATTTAAGAACACAAACACTGGCAGCTCCATGAGAAGGGACCCATTTGCTGGAATTAATATTCAGTCTTTCTGCAGCATGGGAAACATCAATTGTTTGGTGAGAAATAAATTACACGTCTTTCTTGGGGGGGGGGGGGGGGGGGATTTTATT
>JAOTQQ010000003.1:29735215-29793707 GCA_026546715.1 Gallinago undulata | reverse complement strand
ATCTACCAGGACTCCCAGATCCTTCTCCTCAGTAGTGCTTCCCAGAAGATCCATCCCTAACCTCTATTGGTGCCTGGGATTCTTCCTCCCCAGGTACAGGACTCTACATTTGTTCTTGTTGAACCTCACAGGTTCTTCTCTGCTTCTTGTCTGTTCTACTCTACATGGAGTATAAAGGACAATAGAAAGACTACATAAATTTTGACATATATATTCCTTTTAACCAAACAAAAGGATGAAGAAACAGGAAAAAAAAAAAGGCTAAAACAGGTTTTGTTCTCACCAAGTCCAAATTAGAACTTTTATGACTTGATGCTTTTGTTAACTCCCCAAAGAAAAATTGCTGTCTGAAAGCAGGAGCCACTCAGTGACCTGCAAGACATCTGCCTGCACTTGGACAGTGGTGTCACACATAAGGACAGAGCTGGCAGTGGTGGCTCTGCAAGTGGCTTATATTACCCCATCCAGCTGCCTCACATCACATCTGACATTTTTGTGTCAATTGCTGTATTTCAGGATGCATTAGTGAGCAGCAAACACCCTGAAGAAAAAGAAGAGAGCACCTTACTTGAGTTGTGGCTGGTTGGGAGAAGAGGGAATGAGTATTGATTAGCAGATGCCAGACTACTTTTGAAGTTGTAAAATTGATTTAGGTGACATTTCTGAAACCCTCTGGTCCACGTTATAAGCATTAGTAACTCCACACTCATAACTTACAGAGGGGGCAGATATGAATTTACCCAAATTTCACAGTTAGAGAAACCAGTGTTCATGGTGGTGGTGATTTATGACACAACAGATCCTGACCGTTCCCCTGTGATACACTCACCCTGGGGTATTTACGTCTCTACACAGACTGAGATGAAGGAGCAACCACCTCTCCAGCAGTCTATCTAGCAGTGTTTGTCCACACATGAGAACCAAAGATGCACACACACATACACTCTGGCTTAAAATGAGATGAGCTGATGGTACTTTGGAGACTTTGCCCTGGATGATAACACAAGGTAAAAACATCTCAATAGTGTTGCATAAATTCCTTTCCTACTTTTCACTCCTGACCTGACTTTCCAACTTGAGCCTCTACTTAGATGTTTCTCAAAAGATCCATCGCCAAAGGGTGATGCTACAGGCATGGGGAAGGGACAGAGATGCAAGGAATCTCTAAAGACTTGGCAAAGAGACCAGCCAGCACCATTTGTGCCACTTCAGGAGAGGAAATAGCCAGGAGAAACCACCAGCACCTCTGAGGTGCTTGTTTTAAGCTTCAGAAGGAGCAATGGGCACTGGAGATGCAGTGAGCTGGACAATTTCAGCACTGAGGGAAGAGTAGCCAAAGAGAAATAATCTTGTTTTATGAAAGAAAAAGAATTTGTGGGTTTGGTTCTTTTTAAATAGACCACCTCCAGTAGTTGGTTCCTCTTACTTTCTCCTAGGGATGAAAATAAAGAGGGGGAAAAAAAGATAAAAATCAAAGTCCATTCAGAATCTTTCAAGCAGACTTTGAAAATGGAATTATTGAGCTAATTAAAACCAGAGGTGAGTTTTACCAAAATCTATTGCAGTCTTATGTGCCTTGTTAGTAGCTGTCAGGACAGCTGATTTTGGCAGCTTATAATACTGCTTTGTAGCTGGCACAGGGGTTTCAAGATCTCTGCTCAGCGCCTGTTCTGGCTCCCCTCCCTGGGCACGCTCTGGCCATGCTGTTGCTGAAACACCCTGTACAGCAAACTAAATAAACCAAGGAAAGTGCAAAGCAGCATTCAGTGTCAGCAAGGAGATGTTGCCAACATAACCATCTAACATAACAATGAAAGATCCTTCCTGAGCCTGTGAGAGCTTCTGGTCTAGGATTTTCCATATTAATTTCCTCCCCAATAGACAAAAATATTTTAACTGTTCAGAATGCATCCAGCACTCAGAGCATCTCTACCGGGATACTCCAGAAGTTGGGTGACTGAACTGAGCAAAGACTTAATTTTTAAATCCTGAACTTAAGAAAGGTCCCTGCCCTCACACACATCTATCTGAAAGCAGCTGCCAGGGTTTGTTGGGCTGAGCCTGAGCCCATCCCAGCAGCCTGCTGAGCAGATCTGCATCCGGGAAAGGGGCAGCAGTGTCCCCTGAGCATCCAGGGCTGGCACACGCCTGCCTGTGCCTCCAGGTTCCCACAGGTTTGTTTCCAGAACCACCTTTCCAGGGTCAAACAGGGACACTTTTTCAGCAAAACTTCCCTTTCTTCTGGGGATTTATTATTGATGTTACTATGGTTCCCATCTTCAGCTCAGCTCTTAAAAGTAAGGAGCATTACTCTGTGCAAATTGGGGGAATTTTCCAATTACAAACTCATAGCACAAAGGAACACTGGCTCTTTCCCTACCTTGTTTTTATTATTACATTTGTGCGGAGGGACAAGTTGTCATCATGCTATACAGCTCTCAAATCAGCAACACTTCAAGCACAGCTAGTAAATAGACCTTTTTTATTTTAATTTAAAAGCTGAACAAATTTCAGCTGATTGAATGACTTGCACAGCTTTTTTTTCCCCTCCATTATACAACTAGTTTTAAGTCACCCCCGCATTTAATTTTCTGTGAAGTCAAAAAACAGACTTCTGTCCATACTGTTGTACAGTGACGGATCCAAAACTGAGCGAATCAATACCTTTTGAATGGATTTCCTTGCAGCTGTGCTCGCACCTTTATTTGTTTCCTGCAAAGTTCTGGGAAAATTTGCTTTGCTTGGATAAGCCAAAGCCTGAGCTTATTCTTCTAGGTGTGTGCCTAAGAACTATCCCTGCTGTTTGTGCACAGTTGAGTCAATATAACAGAAGGGATTAAACATCATGTTTTATTATGAGCACAAACTGTGCGCACACGGGCCTGTCGCAGGCTGGCTTAGGGTATTTAACAAACCAGAAATGCACGCTAAACTGCTATAAATGCAGTGATTATTCAGATAGTCACAGAGAGGGTGTCCACACAGGGGAGGCAGCTCTGAATAGCTACAGCACAATTATAACCCAGCCATCACGCCGGATAATTTCCTAGCAGACAGGCCAGACTCCCCCCCTGCACACAACCCAGCCTTTGAGCCAAAGATCCATAAGCCAATTTGCATGGAAAATTAGGAGGTGTCAGAAGAGACAGAACTAGACAGGTCTCAAGGATATTAATTCCTGCTCCTTTAGCCTTGAGCTTTCAACGTATCATTAATTTGAGATCGTTGATGTTAGACTTCCGTCAATGCCGTGAAGGGAAGGAATACTTCACTTAGGCTGTGCTTGTGCTGGGTGAAGCCAAACCAGTGATAGAACCAGCCTCCACGTGCAGGTTAAATCACATCAAGCCCCAGCCACACCGAGACCCCCGTTCTGACAGCGGGCAGACCACAGCTCACTCCCAGCTCTGGGGGGCTCACCCCAGCCCACAGCATCTCTCCGTACCACACACCCAACGGCCCTGCCACAGGGAAGAGGTGACACATGGCACTAAGCTACTTCCACAAAGAGCTGTTGAACTTCAATGGTCACCCAGCATCATCCTCCTCCTGTTTCCACCTCCTCTTAAGCTCCCTGACCAAGGCACCCAGGGCCATGATGACTTTGAAGCACACCTCCCTCCCTCCAAGCACTACAAGTTGTTAATTGGTTTGATACAGAGGGGTGTAGAGGACACCCAGCACCTCGCCAATCTAGTCTACTATCTATGAATTTATGATACATCCGCAAGCAATTTGCTCTGGGTAAACAAAATAGGAGCCAATTAATTTGTGGCTGGGTGCAGCTACATCAGTAACAAAGTGGCTAAGGGATCCAAACTAGTAGTGCCTGCTACAAACAAATTAACTGTCCGTTTAGGCAGAGCAGCATGCAGTAATGAGCTGATAGCCATATCAGTGAGTCATTAGATGAGAGACTAAAGCCTCCCTTGGGTGCTGTTATCAAGTTTTAGCTCTCCCCAGAAGCCAGGGCTTTGCACAAAGGCAGGGCAGAAAAGGGCATTTCCATGAGGTTTAAACAAATACAGCTGTGATATGCTGAGGTTTGGCCACACTGCTTCTCACAGGGCCTCTATCACACAGCTGAGGGTTCTGGTTCTGCATCCCCTGACAGTGAGAGCCCACATGCATCCACACAACAAGAGAGGGCTCATCTTCACTCTCTCCAGGAGTCAGCTCAGCGAGGAGGGCTGCGCTGGCAGGACTTGGCAGTACAACCTCACAGCACCAAGGGCCTCCTGCCCATCAGCACCCTCTGCACATTTGTTGCTTTGAATTCGGATGCCTGGGGTTGTTCCTCCAACCTCTTTTCCTCGAGCGGCAAAGGCTGGAAGCCCAGAGAATCATTATTGTCTTATCGTGTCTGACATAGCAACTCCCATCCTGCATCTCCAGGTCTGGCCTTTTGGGCATGATTCCAAAATAAATACCCGACTTGTATTAATGCCTGCAGCTCTCCAAATGCCTGGAGGGTACCTGCAGGATGTACATGTGAAATCTTTCCCACCCACTTGCCACCCTACAACCACAAGTCGTTTTGGGTTCTTATCCTTAACTATTGGTGCTCGGCACGACAGGACTCTGACCCTCCAGCTTTTCCACTCTGCTCTAACAGGGTCAGCGTCAGTGGAAGTACACACCAAGTGTGACAGATCTCTGCCCAGGATCACATATAATTTCCACCACCTCGAGATGGAAACTGCCTCCAAAGAAAAGGGCAGCAGTTAAAAATCAAACCAGACAGCTAGACCGGGACTATGAACCACATAACCACACACGTTGCTGCCGTAGGCACTGCTGCTCCTGGTGCCTTCACACTGAATTCACACCCCACCTTGCTAATAAGGCCTTTTGAGACAGGCCACAAGATTATGCTAAATTAAATGAAAAACCAAGACTAGGACTACCACATGCAAGGCACTCCTCTTCCTCCCAGGAGCCTGAATGCATTTATACTCAAACCTGAGAGGATTGGTGAGGGGAAAACCCATTTGCATTTCTCCACTTCTCAAAAAACACCACCAAGCAAGAGCTCCAGAAACTCATTTCCCTTATGAGTTAAAGTGGTGGAGGAGAAACAACCAGGCAGCACCGTGGCAGATCAAGAGAGGAGGTAAATGGCCTCAGCAGCTTTTCCTGTCTTCCAGCTGAAATAAAGATCCCGCTCAGCAACACAAATTTTAACCCTGCAAAGAATCATCCGAGCTCCACAGACACCCCAAACCCTGGACTCCAGCCTGCCAAACCAGCTGCTGCTGCAGGAAGGCACTTTATCCTCCCAAATCTCTCCTTCTACCTGCAGCTTTTTCAAGATATTTAAATTAATTTAAAGCCACAATTAAGGCTCAACCTTTCATGTTCTTTACTCTTAAAGAGCTGCAAAACCAGAAAATCCTTCACATCATAGCAGGGCCAGGTCATGCTACGTTAAAGATGGGGCAACAGAGCTGCATTTGTGCAGTGGTTAATAGCTCAGGATTAATTAGCACACACTGAACCCAACCTAGGCTTGCTGAGCAGCCACAGGAGAAGGCAGCTGGACATCTTTCAGCAGCAAGCACACCCTTGACCTCACATAGTTTTAAAGTTTAGAGCTCAGTTCAGTCCTCCCCCCTTGCTCCAAACGGGGGGGGGGGGCAACACTCCCCTCCAGCCAAAAGACCCGTGACTCAGCTATGAATCACCAACCAGCCTCTTCATCTCATCCACCAGCACCGAACCTTCTCTATGAACAATTAGAGAGATCTATTGTCATGCTAAGCAGCCCCCTGGGCCCCTGTGGCCCCCACCAACTCCTCCGTTCACCGTCTGGGTTGCAGGGGCAGAGGTATTTTTAGTGCAGCCAGCGTTTTCAAACAAGAATGGGAAATGGTGCTTTTCTGGTTGATTTACTGGCGGTGGTTGCCATGTCGCCTCTGGCCAGAGGCGAGAAGCAGGAGTGCTGGGACACAGAGCCCAAACAGATGAATCACACAGAGCAGCAAGGCTTGGGAGAGCTTTTAGCCTCCAAGTTGTCAGAGCGATGCACAATTCAGAGATGCCCTTTGCAGCTGAGGTCAGCCCAGGTCTGTGTGCTGCCCCCCTCCCAGCTTTGAGCTCACCAACAGATGCTCACAAGGGTTGGGTTTGCTCCTTCAGCTCAAGCTGGAGACTCATGCTTTAACCTCTGGAGAATTAAAGTGGCAAAAGGCAAACCCAAGAGGTTTCAAGCAAGCAAAAAGCCAGCAGTGCTTTTCCCAACAGGCATGCAGGCAGACAGCAGCTCAACACGCTGCAGGCTCCCCTCTGGGAGGATCACGGCTCCGTCTCTGTGGGGTGGTGAGTCTCCAGCATGGATGCACCATTGGGCAGCAATGCAGGACAGGTTTCTGGAGGTCTTTGCTCTCCAGCATGGTGGTAGACTAATTTTCCCTAAGCTGGTAGGCAAAACTATCCAGTTTTTCAAGCACACTGGAGGATGAAGAGAATGGCAGAGGCAGTGAAGGACTTTAACCTCTCCTTTATCATATAAGGTAAGCTACATCCTACAGGAGAAATGACAGCACTACTTCACTTGGATGAGATGGGGGTGAAAGGGCTCATCCAAAGAAGACTCCTAAGCTCACTTTGCAAGAATTAATTCACTATATTGCCCTCCAGAAAGTGATATTAACTAAACCCTCTCAGCCACATTAAACAATTTCTGCTTTGTAGGTTGTTCAAGAGCAGTTCTGTGAGCAGATGACATTTGGGATGGAGTAGTTCTTTTCGCTAAGCACAAGTTATCATTTGGTTTCCAGGACAAAGCCATTTTATTTCAAAAGACAGATAAGCAGTTTCCAGAGTTCATTAGTCCCACAAGCTTTCCTGACAGTAAGTGCAGCTGGTGACTGTTCAAACTGGAAAAGAAGCCCCTTGTATGAGACAGGGGCAAGGATCTGCTCAGCTTTAAGCACAGACACTTCAGAAGGCAGCAACCACTTCCAGAGCACCTCAGACACTTGAACAGCTCAACACCTCCGCAAATTGGGAAACCTAAATTTGAAGGATCACTTAACGGGCTGCAGTAGCTAAATGGCTTTTTCACATCCATCCTGAGTGGACTTACTTCATTCTGTTTTTGGAAGGAAGAGAGATCACCCTCCACTCACCCACAGACAGCAAAGGAAGCTCCCCAAACCTTCCCCCACCCATGTTGGCAGCCTGACTCGGGCTCTGCAGGAGGTTCTTTGCTCCCAGATGGCCACATCCACGTCCACAGACCAGGAGCTTGGGCACACAGTCACCCTGCATCAGGTCACTGCAGCTCACCCATCTCAGGACAGCCCTGTTCCCCACAGACACACGCTCTGCCCCAGCATGGCTGTGGTGGGAAGGCTGGACGGGGTGAACATCGGTGTCTTTTCCTTTTGTTTGGAATTAAAAGGGCTTATCCAGCCAAGTTACAGGCAGGGCTTATGATTTCCCAGCACAAGACGAGCTTAAAAAGAAGGGATCAGCTGGAATGAGGCAGGAGACTGGGAGAGGTGCCACTGCCATCTTCTCCTCCCAGAGGTCCAAGAGGCCAAGGGTTCCTTGCTTTCCCACGCCTGTGGGAAGGGAGCAGGCTCCTGGGATTGGGCCCTCTCCCCTCCAGAGCTGCCAGGAAAAGGGTCAACACCCTGGCAGACAAATTCACAATTGCCTGGACACAGAGCTCAGCAACCCCCCCAGAGCACAGGCTGACAGAAACGCTGCCACGGGGGTGTGCTGCATGGCAGGAGCCACACACTAGCTTTGCCGTCTTAAAAAAAAAAAACCAACAAACCAAAACCAAACAAACCCACAGCAAATCTCTTTGCTTTAATCATGTTCACTGGAGGCCAGAGCAGCACAGAAGTACATCATTAAAATGATCCATCTGTACGGGAAAATTCATCTGATCCCCTTCCTGAGGAGGGGGAGGTGCAGAGAGAGGGTTCAATAGAAAGGGAAGAGGGATGGGTTCCCTCCTATTGTCCCTGCTCAGCACCAAGGTTTTCGACTCCATTATAGGAGACCTTCTCATCTGCACACAGGCAAATCTCAAAGAGGACAAACCATTTAAATGGACCAGCTTTTATTTCCAAAGAGGAAAAGAATTCCTATTTGTTCTCAGGATTGTAATTTTCTCCCCACACTGCAGAGGGTACAAACAAACGAGCAGGGAATGAAAGGGATTAATGAATGAATGAGTGGGACCTGGGCTCCCAGCTGCAGGAGGAAGGGGGGAAGCCAAGCCACAAAGCAAGGGACTGCCAGAGCAAGATAACCCATACAGCTAGTGTTTAGCATTACAGACACCAAGGGCTCTCAGGAACCCCCCTTCAAATGGAGTTGAAATAACAAACATCTCTGAAAAGATTCATTTACAGGGAAGTCAAACAAAAAGAAAGGTAGAAAGGGTTTAGACCAACCACATATTGCATAGAAAGGGTTTGTTTTGCTGAAATGCTGGACTTCTGACACCACTCACTTCCCAGCAGCTTTTGTCCTCCTTGAGGGATGGACCTACGCGATGATAGTTTCTTCCAGAGTCTTAAAAGCTACAGAAAACCAACACGACATTTGGTATTTACTGAGGTATTTATACCAAGCATTGATTATTTAAGGCCTATAGACTCTTCTGGCTGGATGAGGGATATGTAGCCCTGTGGAAGCCACAAAACTAGCAAAAATTAAATCTTCTTTTCCCCTTCTTCTCAGGCAACTTTAAATTCAACATCAGGAGATTAGAGGTAAAATTGGGGATTAGGATTAGTTTTCAGCCTGGTGAGTGAGCTGGTCTGATTCACACGGCAGTCAGTTCCTGGAACTGATGGTTTCCCATGAACTGCATCACTGCACCCTTTGCTCTCAACGCCCCAAGAAAGATCCTTGTTTTAGCTCACCAATGCTTGGCAGTGATGGGACACACAAAAGCTGCATGAAAACCATCACTTTGGGTGGGAGAAGCAAGTGACACTGCCCTCTAAATCTAAGAGCCTAGCAGTTACCCATCATGCTGTTATAATGCATGGCTTAATTTAAAAGCAAGCTTAATTTGCAGATTAATTATTACAGTCTCTGACTGGATGAGCTTGCAATAAATCACCTGGGTGCAAAATTGCACAGCAATTACTTGGCTGTACATTGAGCATGTAAATGTTAGTAAAGAGGTGTCACCTAATGGAGACTGATGTTGGGGAACCGCAGGCTACAGCCAGCAGAAGAAAGTCACAGTGCAAAGCAGGTCAGGGGAGGAGGTGGCAAACTACAACACAGATCAAAATGGTTCATTCAAAAAAAAAAAAAAATCAGTCTTCGGGAGCAACATGCAAAACCAATGCAGGATTTTCAAGGACCTGCAAATTATGATAGAAACTGCCGGAACTCCTCGCAGGCAGAGTTGTGACAGCAGATTTGAGAGATGAGCCACAGCTCAGGATAGCTCCAGCCTCGCTAATTTAGGGAAAAACAATACAGATGGGTCTCAGGGAGATTAACCTTCAGGCAACAGTGAGGTTGCAGCAGATGATGGCTTTCTGGGTGCCACAAACCTGGACTTCAGGAGCATCATATTTCACCCTGATCAGCCCAACCCTGCAAAGCAATTCCCTTACAACAGCTATTCCCTTGCAGGAATGAGATCTAGCAGATCCCACCACACTGCTGATCCTGGGCCTAGAGCAGAATACATGCCCATGGGACCTTGGAGCACATAAGCAAGAGACTCCCCAGCCAAGTCCCACCCCTGGCCAGGGGATTTCTCATTAATGCTATTACCCAATGCACCTCTCACCCTCATCAGGAAAGGTCTGAACCAGACCATTTCCACCCTAATTTCTGCCCCAGCCAGCCCTTTTCTGATAGCAGAGCCAGAGCAGTGACACACAGCCCATGCAAAAGCTTCTCTTTGCCTGCTTTCAGCTGGCTGTAGCCTCACTGCTACAGGCCCTGGCTCTGGTTTTCTTTGGGATTCAATTTTTGAGGAACCAGATTTTCAGTTTCACTTTTAAAGAGGCTCAAGCCCAAGGCCACAGGACACCCAAGACTGGAAACAGCTTTAGAATAGCAGGCCCAAATGGGTTATCTTCTTCAAGCCAGGACAAACTGGAAACAAGGATACAAAGCAAAGCACCTCAGCCCATCAACGCTAACAACACTTGTAGCCTCATAGATGAAATCCAATTTGCCAGAGGAGCTGGGATTTATTACCATGATCAAAGGACTAGGAACAAATGCAAACACTGTTGGATGGAAGCTGTGAACACTACAGCATTATAAGCACTCATCCAGGGCTCGAGTTAAGAGAAGCAGCTGAACCAGGCTGCAATCTGCATCCAGGGCCAGGACCTTGATTAGAGCCAACAGGAGATGTGGATCCTTCTCTAATTCACAGCCACCTCCTTCACCACAGGCTGCCCATAGGGTTGCTCAGCAACACAAGGGCTGATATTGCCAATTTATCAGGAGCAAGACCTCAGGCTCCTAGGAGGAGATGCTCTTACTTA
The DNA here is from genome assembly GCA_026546715.1 of Gallinago undulata. Classification (NCBI taxonomy): domain Eukaryota; kingdom Metazoa; phylum Chordata; class Aves; order Charadriiformes; family Scolopacidae; genus Gallinago; species Gallinago undulata. The sequence continues at coordinate 29,783,217 of JAOTQQ010000003.1, read as the reverse complement.
CTGTGTGCAAGCTGCATTTGCACTCGGCCATGATGACCTGCCAGGGAAAACCTGGAGCCTCCAGCACCCCCATGGCCCACAGGGCTGTGACCCTGCCCGCACTGGATGAACCAGGGAAAACGTAGCACATCTGCCTGCAGCCCCCCATTAACACATCCCATCCCAGCACACAGGGTCCTACCACCAGCTCCAGTTCTCTACACTGAAAGTTGCAACAGGGGTTAGATCCATCCAATGTTGACACTGCTCCTGGTAAGCTCCTGACATGAGGCGGATCTCACAGGTAAGCAGAGAATGCACAGACCTGGACCTGCCAGCAGGTTCACAGGCACAGAAATACAGCAGAAGCCTTCTCCAGGATGAAGACAGGTCAGCATTGAAGTCCACAACTGCAGGATTTCCTTGTGGCTCCTTCCCTTTAACTACCAAACAGATTTTCAGTAGCACCAGGCTCCCTGATGCACAGGACACTCCTGGAACAGTGCTTGCTGTGTGTACAGCCCGTCCTCTAGAACATCAGAATTTGTCCAAAGCCCCATGACAATGCTTGAAAACATCCAGGGATCTCAACTTCCTAACCCAATGGGCCCTTTCCCAGCAGACCACCAAAAGCCCCAGCTGCAGCCCCTATCTACTTCCTAATATTAAAAACACCAAAAAGGAAATAGAGAAAGCCCAAGTTAATACCATCTGCATTAGTAGGAAGTTAGCAATGCTGCCAGCAGGAGCTAAGATAAACTGTTCTTCCAGCCCCTGGAGAGCCCCACAAGCCATGCCTGAAAGGACCAAAGGCAGCAAGAGGAAAAAAAAAAATCATTCTTCACTAGGAAAGAAAAGTTTCATGGGGAATGAAAAGATGACAAAAGCTGCTTTGCTGTTACAGAGCTCCTCGGGAAATGGGGGCAATTACAAAACCTGCCTGGGATTTACAGGCAGCTGCTGGGAAACATCTCTATTTGAATGGAGAAAGAAAAATTAGGTTGGAGAATTATTAGCAATACAAGAGAGGAGCTTTCCATGCTCTACACCCAGAGCCAATGCAAAGCACTTAATCCTTACCGATGTCTGGTTGCACAGCTGGAGCTATGGGTCCATAGCCCTCACCAGTGACTGCCCAGGGCTCAGACCTGACTCTGTCCTGCTCCGAGTAGTTTCATTCTCACCCTGCAACAGTGGAGCCTTTGCCTCTTCCAGCTGTGACTGTACGAGCTCCCTTGTCCTTTACCACTACATGCAGTGGTAAAGTATGTTTTGATTTTCAGTTGTATGTAGGTTTTGACATGTAGGATTGAGATCATCGGTCACACAACTTATTCTCTGCAACAGCAAAGGTCCAACTCTGCTATACTAGTACCCAGCACCTTTCAACGCTGACCATATGATGGGTCCCCAGTCCTGCAGCACTGCCCCTGGGCCCCCAACACCTCCATTGGCCCTAGGAAGTATCTACCCTTCAGGATGGCACATCCAGTTTATTTACTTGCTTGCCTGGGAGCTGGTTATCTTGCAGCTACATAGCTAGTTCCCCACAAAAACCAAATGCATCTCTGGTGTCCCTAAATAGTAAGGGCATCTCTGGAAGGTCTGCGTCTTCATTAGTTTCCAGACAGTTTTCCATCCACAGCAGAAGGGAAATCTACATAGATTAATACATTAAGAACAAGCCGAGCCATTCCCCAAGCGAGACAGCAGCTAACAAAGGAAATCACTCAAAGTTACCTCCCAACACATACAACTTAATTAAACAAGGATTCTTCCTCAAAGGCACCATCAGATTTCAGGAGCCATGGCAGAGCCGAGTGAAGAAGGGAGCTGCCTGCAGCCCCCGGGGCTGTGTTAGCAGGTCACATCTCCAACGCCAGAGAAAGACACTCCATTTTCTTGTAAATGGAGCTCATCAAGAGCAATGCTTCCCTGAAGGTTTCCCACCCCTGAGCGGTGCCATAGCCCAATGCTGCATCATCCCACTTGTGTCCCGACACACAGGGCTCAGACCCAGACTCCATCCAGCATCAGAGAGAGTAGCATTTTGGGTGAATATTAATTACCAGGCTGCCTGTGCCCTCCCTTGGAGACCCATTGACTCCTTGCAGCTTGCAACAGGAGATCTGTTTGACCCACACACTTTTCATCTCCAGTTCATAAAAGACAAAAAACTTATTTTATCAGGTGTTCTAAACCTGGTGCTCCATTTCTCTCTACACCACCAGACAGACCCGCTGGCAGCTTTTCCATCTGCAGATATGTCATTTAAATGGAATTATGCCAGTAGCAGGGATCATGCTGTTCCTGTTCTGTAGCCATGCTTTGGAAATGGATGCAAACTTATTTAATATCAAATTCTGCCTTTCCTTAGATCTGTCAGTACAGCTCACTTGGCTTCAGCGCAACTGAAGTGCTGGGTACAGCTGAAAGCAGGATCTAGCATACAGCACTCCAGAGTTATTAACAGTGCATGAATAATCCGGATACAATGCTCTTTTAATGCCAACAGCAGCGATAAAAGTGCAAGAACAGAGGCAGAAGTCATTTTTCTGCTCACGTATGAGCACAGCCTGCTTTCCACCCACCCGCTCCGGCAAGCTCAGCGCTCAGGAAGACCACATCTGCCACTGGTTCATTGAACACCCTCTGGACACCAGAGTTTGTGGAGGCTGAGGCCAAGGCAGGACCATCAGCCCATCTAACCACACAGCTGACTTCTCACAGCCAGTATGAAGACACTGGCCAGATATTCAAGGGTGACCAGTAGCCCCAGAACTTGGATCCTGCACCCTCACAGTGCTGACAAGGGAGCCTATTCCCCACATCACCCCGGGGTGGGAAACACCTTCCCTTTCCATCTGACCACTCTAGTGACTACCACCTTGTCAGCCAAACAAGGCATTTGATTTAGTCAAGATGCAAGACAAGTCTGGCCAATTCATGCCATCACACCAAGAGACAAAATTTCCCCCTCGGGGTGGAAGTCATTAGCAGATTGCACAGTACTTCCAGCTTCAATTGGTCTGATTTTATCCTTCAGACACAGGCTCTCATTGTGCCTTCTTCTGCAAGATTAAAGTGCTCTTAGCTATCTGGGAAAGTACTTACAGTGTAATTAAGTCACCCAGTCCTTCGTTTGATAAGGACTAAACAGATTGAGTTATCACATTCCCTCCCTCCAAGGTATTTCCCTCTACATGCCTTCCAAGCTTTCAATATCCTTTTTAAAAAAACAACCTTTCTACCAAAGCCGTATGGGCAATTTTAGCACCTCTGACCTTACCACTGCCCAAAGGGGGAACAGATCAGGTCCCTGCCCCCCACCCTGTAACCATTCCCCCTTCCCACCCAGCCGCAAGAGGCAGGGAGACAACCTTCCCCATCTTCCACCCCTTTGGAGACCCCAATATTTCACCCATTTGATAGCAGTGCTGCACACTGGTGATATCAGCCTGCTGCAGGCATCCTCTTGCAGCATCACACCCTGATAACAGCAGGGTTTCTGTATCCAGGGTTACCTTTGGAGCTGTAGGTATAATCAAAGGGCTTAACCTTGCCTGTTCCCACCCCAGATGCCACTGGGCTGGCAGGATTATCGCTAACCCACATCGCAGAGGTTTTACAACAAAACTCGTTCCCTCCTGATGCTGTCCCCTGCACGCAGGGCAGCCCGCTAGCAGCTATTTCAGTCAGCTCAGGAAGAGGCATAAATCCAATCTCATTTTAGGAGTGCACCAAGGGGAAAAAAAAAATAATCAAGTCTCTCTAGATGCATTTGGATAAGGTTACACCTGGCTCACGCTGACGCTGGACAGCCATTTCTGCTGTGACAGCTTCTTGCTTAAATCTACCCATCCCTACAGCTACTGACAGCTCTCAGCAACAGCTGGAACTCCCAAAAGAATGAAAATGAGGCTTTCAGGAGAAAGAAACACTTCTGTTCACTTCAGGGCCATTGCTCTCACCTTTCCAAGTACCTTGTTTGGAGCACTATGCACAAAGATTCCATCCCAGCCTGTCACCCAAGTTCAGCCCAAGCACATCTTTTAGCTTTTAAAGGCTCATAGATGGACAGGGAAAGATTCATAATGCCAGTCCTCAGTGCTCCCAACTAAGATAAATGAAATAAAAGCTGTTGTTCTAACTCCACACTAATGGGAACTACTCAAGCCACACCTGAGACAGAGGTTCACAGCCCTTGCACTATAGTTGTGCTTCCTGATGCACCTCAGCACACAAGGGAAGGGATCAGCTGGCAGAGGAGCCAATAAGTGATTCCAGGACCAAACAAGGCTGCAGAGGGTCTATTTCCATCATGTCCTCTATTCTCCATTACAGACACACACCAAACTCTCTGCTCTGATTAAATACAAATATATAGGTGCCTTTTCCTCCTATAAAATGTCTTATGGCCACACCCTTCATGCTGAATTCTCAGTTTTGGTGTTTGAGGGAAAGTGAAGCACCTCTTACAAGAGTTTTGGTGGGCTGGGATAACCTCTGGGGAACAAGTGCTGCTCTTGCAGCTCCAAATCAGAGGCAGCAGCCAACTGTTATCATGAAACTCAGTGCCCTGAGGATGGCCAACATCAGCAGCTCTCATGACAAAACTACTCCCTATAGCAGCTGGGAGCTCCCCCAGCTCCCATTCAAGCACAGGCAGTAGGGCCCAGTATGGGAGAAAAGATTTATGGGACAGTCCCTGCATGTGTGGGAGGAAGCTGCCACATGCAGTACTTATCTGGGTGCCCCAGGGCTACTGCACACATATAGGTGGACTCCACACCTCCCCCCAAGTGCTCCATCTAACACATCTGCTGCCAATATGCTTTTAGGTGACTAAAAAATACCTTTGGACAATTACTCTATCTTTCAGCATAAAACCGCATCGAAGAGTAAAAAGCAGGTAACTGTCTTTACAGGCTGGCCCCATATGTAGCTGGCAGAAAGGTAACAGCCCTTAGGCATTGAGTGTTTTTCCACTTACACAGCCCTTTTAGTGCAGAAACGTACCACTTCTAAAAAATCTCCCTTTTTAGTCCAAATGGAATCCAATCACATAAAATAACATGCACACGTTTGAGAGAAAGGTCTCAGGTTATAAGTTTGAAACAAAAGGGAGTTCTAGCCTTGATGTGGGCTGTGGAAGTTGTGTACAGCTTCAAAAGCAAGAACCACCACTCAGTTGGAAAATGGCCTCAAGTTAAGGTCAATCCTGTGGCAGAGTGGCAAGAAGTCAGCAAGAGTCTTTAACATCTATCAAAGATCCCCAAGGGACAGGTCTCGCCCTACATGATGCCACCAGTAGTGGGACAGTTGGGACCAAAAACCTTCTGAGCATCTCATCAACTCAGCTTGGCTCCTGAACCCACTCATCCAGGAGGGAAGGAACCCAAAGGGGATAGATATTAAGGGGGATTGCAAGTGTTGTACTGCTGCAACAAGAGGTGCTCAGGAGTGAGAGCTGGGTACCCAGCAGCAGGCAGCAGTGCAGAAACACAGGGGACAGCAAGAAGAGAGGCAACAGACAAAATAGTCAAGGAAGCAGAGGATGCTATTTGTTTGAAAACTATCACATGAAGCCTCCTAGCACCTTCCTCCTCAGAGCAGAGCACACCAGCCTCTCCAACCCACCCAGCAAGCGCTTTGCCAGCTGCCACAGGCCAGATTTCACCCAGCAGCCCAGTTTTCAAATAGCCCAAAGCATAATCACAAACAAGCTTACTTTCCACTCCTCTCCTCAGTGCCTGATTTGTGCCAGCTGCTGGCTGGAGAATCATCCCTTCCCACCCCATCCAATAACCCTGTCAGCAAGTTGCTTCCCACAAGTGAAGAAGAAAGCAACACCCTTTTTAGCCTTGCATACAGAGAACAAATTAACATACTGTAGTGCTGTAATTGAAGTTGTCTCGACCTGTCACCATCAAGGTGCTGTAGATGGGACTTAGTGTTCACAGGGCTGATTTGTTTGTGGAACTGTTAAAACATCATCATCATTTTAATCTCTCCCTGTATCACTTGAATTAAACTTAAGAACCCAGAGGAGCACATTGTTAGTTCTCCAATTAATCAATGTGCAGACCTTCAAGATGCAAGCACCAACACAGAAAAGAGTTTAGTGGGCTCAGGGGTTGCTGCTGCAGACACTGAGCAGCTCTTCACCCTTCCTTAGCACCTTAATCACCACTGCTTCCACCCTCATCATGGTTATGGACCCAGCCTTACAAGCAGCACAGCACCAATCGTTCATCCCATTTGGTTTAAAGCCCAGGGTGCCCAGAACAGGTACAGAACATCCTGAAGCTTCACAAGCTAATGAGACACTGCAGAGCAGATCTTTGGTCTCCCTGTTCCTTGCCTTAACAGTATTTTCTCCTTCCCACTCCCCAGCACAAGCCGAAGACACCCTGGGAGTCCTGACTCAGTTGCTTGTCTCTGATCCAAAGGCACGTCCCTACCAGGCATCACCTTTCATGGAAAGCCCAGCAACAAGCAGCAGGCTTTTGAGTGCTTCTCCAGACCAAAGCCCAGGGAAGACATTTCAAAGTACCTGGTGAGTGCAAACACATTGCTGGAGAAGTTATGAAACTTGAGCAAGGACCATAATCTATAGCCTTGAATTCTAAACAGCGAGGCTCCTTTGCACCAAACCAGGCATCCCAGTGTAAACCCTCAGCCCGTTCAAGTGAACCACAAGCAGGATGCCAAGGCAAATTGGGGAAATGAGAAAAGCTCCAGCCGTTCTCTCCAGACGGAAATAATTCAGCATTTCTCCCAGCCTAGCGCAGTGCATCATTGAGGTAAGAAAGAGCCTGACTATTTTAATCATTCTTCCTGGATTTGGTCCGCGGTTGCTTGGCTTTTCACATGCAATTAACAACGTGCAGGTTCCAGTAAATGAGTTCAAATAAATCCTTAGATGACTAACAGACAGCAGCTCTAGAAATTCACACAGTGGTGATTGAAAGCCTAGATTCAGATCATTACTTGGGGCCTGAGCTAGCTCACTGTGTACCACAAGCCTGCATAGCAATACTAGATCAGTTTTCCTGCTGCAGAGCAGAGCCCCAGGAGTTGTGCTGCAGTCTGTAGATGGCCACATCAAGGCAACTTCTACAACAAACTTCGGAGAGAGAAGGCAAAATTTAAGCTCCTCCATTTCTCAGTTATCAGAAGGCAGCAGAAGATGTCAGTGAACAACAACACACATGCTTATTATCTGGAAGTATTAACTGCTTGATCTCCAAAATCCTCTTCTCAAAAATAACCTTTTTTTCCTTAAAAACTCTGTCCTTACACCTCCCAATCCTAGCCCTGACAAGTGACAATAAAGGTTTAGCCCAGTAACCTTCCTCAGTAATCTCCTTTTTGTGCAAAAGTCTGTTTCCATTGCCCTGCCCAAACTCTCAGCTGTAACACACTACAGGAAAAATCATCACAAGCATCCTACAGCACCAAGGAATTTGCCAAAAAATCCCAGGTGAGGCTAGAAAACAGACTGATCCCACACCTCCCAGACAAGCTGCAACACCTGACACCACTGTCTGCTTTTCATCCAAAACCAAGCACTTTAGTACATATTTAAGGTCTGCCAAATCCTCTTGAAACGGATTGCCAAATGCTCCCTTCTTATTATCTACTGTAAGAAGTTGTCTGTACGATGCTCTCTAGAAGGCCAAAGTTGAGGTATTTTCCAGTAGAATATAATGAAGTATAACAATAATTAGACAATTGTATGTTGAACTACTGCTAGCCTGTCATAACGGGGTTGTTGAACAGTGATGATATGAGCATAGCTCAGAGCTAAGCAGCTGTGACAACATCACATGTATTGCAACACATCAAGAGTTTAAGCACTTGCCAGTTTTAATGAGTTTGTAACATCCTTTTTCATCCCAAATCACATAGAGCATCTACACATAAAACCTCCTGGGTTCAGGACACGATTACTGGGTTTCAACAAAGTCAAAACGGATGGGCTGTGTTACCCAGCTCAGAGACTTCTCCAAGCATTCCCGTTTGCTGGCAAAGAGATAGAGTCTGAGCCACGAACAGCTGAGGCACAGCTGGTTTCTGGAGAATTACTAAAATATTTCCAAACATCGTGCCAGGAACTGGAGGAGTTGTTAATACAGGGATTAAAGCAGGTAGCTGTACCTGGCAGCGCTGCTTTAGCTCCAGCCTTAGAGCACGCGATTCCCACCTGGCCGTGCCTTGCATGATACGTGAAACCAGAAAAACAATCCCAAGGCCACACTTTCTCCTGTTTTCTCAAAAAGCACTACGAGTCTGTTTACAACAAGTTCATCCAGGAGTTAACCACAAGGAACTTGTGATTACAGGGACTGCAGAAACGCGAGTTAGACACAACAGAAAAGGACTGAGAGAGCTCAAATCTGTCCCCTCGCGCTGCAGCTCTGCTCATCCAGAATGCCAGGATCAGCAGCAGGAGGGAGAGAGGGGAGCAGGCTGCCCCGTTCAGAAGAGGCAGCCAGCCCCCAGTTTCAATTCTGAGAGTCTTATTATACTTCATCAACCTTTTCTCCCTATCCAAAAAAAACCCCAAAAAACAGGGCAGAACAACCACACTTACCTGCTCCAAGAGCCCACGGTTCTGCTGCCCAGCACTGGAGCACTCAGTGTTCTGTCTCTCCACTCCAATCAAGCCTGTTTCTCCTTGGAGTGAGGGCAGTATCCAACAGGAGAGTGAGGAGCAGTCATGGCCTCCACCATCAACCTCCTCCATGGCTGCTCCAGATGATGAGAGCTAGATCCTGCTCTGCTACTTGATGTCACACACCCATACTCTTCCTCCCTGGCAGCCTTTGAGCCTTGAGTCCCACATCTACCCTTATTTCAAGCTCACAGGACCCCCTGAGCACACTGTTCCCTCACAAAGCCAAGTTTTGCCACTGCTCAGCTTGATGACCGTTCTTTTATCTCCAAAATGAGATATCTCCACCTTCTAACAACACTGCCACAGGGGCTCACTACAGAGAGCCCAGGGCAGTCCCCATCCACTGCTTTTTAGGTTTCCTACCACACACAACTGCTCTACTGGAGGTGCACAAGGACAGATGGAAAAAGACCCCAAACTTAGGGAAAAACCCTCAAAAGCCCTACCACGAGCACTAAAATCATGGTTTCAAGGCAACTACACAAAAACTTAATGTTAAAAACCATAACTTAAAACCAGAAAAATATCTAAGGAGAAAGAAACCAAACTCACCTCACCCTCCATTTGTAAGCAGCGAAAAGAAAGTGCAGCCCCCCAGGACCACCCACACCCAGCTGATGAGACTTAGTCCATTAAGGCTGATTAAGAGGCTTCAGCTGGGGAGGACTCTGAGTCCCAGTAAGGACACGGCTCTGCTGGTGCTCTGTGAGGAACAGGACCCCTCCTACCCTGCCCCATGACAGCTAAAATCCCAGTATTGAAAAAAAAACATGAACTGAGATTAGTCTTGACGTTTCTGGGTCTTGTAATCACAGTGGGTGACAAAAGCAAATTCTGGATCAGAGCCTTTCCTGGAGCAATTTAAATCCATCTATTTTGAGGAGAGACTGAGTTAAACAAAAGGGTGACAGGCCGTAAGTTGAAAGCCGCAGGGCTGGGATTATGTTAAAATCAGGCAGTCCGGGTAGCCTCCAAGATACATATTTTTTGGAAACCGGGGAGAAAAAGTGGTGCTGCCGCACAGCACGCAGCCCCTCGCGCCGTCCCCGTCCTCGTCCCCCTGCATGCTGCGGAGAGGCATCGCTGACCAAAATTGCTTGATCCCTTTGCAAGATGAAGGCTCGATTTAGGAGGAGGAAATAATCAGGCAGGAAGCGAAAATTAAACCATTCAGTGGAAAATGGAGGGGAATGGTTTTTGTATTCATCTGCCTATGCTGGCTTCTTGTCAAAGGACTATTATCAGGAAACCACAGAGGGAACCAGGGACTCCGGTGGGGGGAAAAGTTGCATTTTTCCTACTTGAGGCTCAGTGACTCCTGTGAGCTACCCCACAGCAACAGGAGACGGGTTTGAGGTGAAACTTGAACTTTTGGTGCGTTTCCCCATCAGGTCTGTTCATGCCTCCCCAGGCAGCAAATCCAGCTGCATCAGCAGAGACGTGAGGCCGTGGCCCTGGGAGGTTTCTCATTTTCCAGCCCAGTTGGACCACTGCACGCTCCACACAGCCCAATGGCACCGGCACCATCACATGCCTGAGTGTGCACAGAACCAGCCATGGGGTGCTCTGGGGAACTCTTTGAGGAGATGATGGGGCTGCCCCCTGCCAGATGCAGCCCCTTCCAGATGGTTCTGGCTGGTTCTTGATGGCTCCAATAGCCCCACAATAGGGTACAGCTGAGCTCATCAGGGATGCTGATAGTGTCTTTAGGTTAATGTATTTAAGAAAGGACAAAACCCTGCAAAAAGGGTGAGAAATGTGTTTGTGAGCAGCGTGGTCAGGGAGGAACGAGGTGGGAAAAGAAAAGGTGGTCCAGGTGCTGGAGCAGGTATTCCCCAGAAGTCCCTAAAGGGCTCCCTGCCAGAGCAGGTATCCCTACCTGAGATGTAGACCTGTTGGAGTGGGTCCAGAGGACACCATGAAGATGATCTGAGGGCTGGAGGGCTGTGAGGACAGGCTGAGAGAGTTGGGGGTGTTCAGCCTGGAAAACATAAGACTCCAGGGAGACCTTATAGTGGCCTTCCAGTACTTAAAAGGGGTCTACAGGAAAGATGAGGACAAGCTTTTTAGCAGGACCTGTTGCGACAGGACAAGGTCTAACATCTTTAAACCAGGAGAGGGAAGATTTAGACTAGATGTAAGGAAAAAATATTTTACAATGAGGGTGGAAAAACACTGACCCAGGTTGCCCAGACAGATGGCAGATGTTCAAGGTCAGATTGGATGGGGCTCTGAGCAACATGATCCAGTTGAAGATGTCCCTGCTTATTGCAGGAGGGTTGGACTAGATGGCCTTTAAAGGTCCTTTCCAACCCAAACTAGTCTATGGTTCTAATATTAATTGGCAATAAATTAATTTCCAGCAAGTTGAGTCTGCTTTACACACGACGGCAATTGGTGAGTGATGGCCCTGCCTTTCAGTCCACCAGCTCTTTCACTGCCTTTTCTCCCCAGTCCCGTTGAGGAGGGGGGATGTGTGTGGGGGGGAGAAAGTAACGGAAGATTGGGGAGGAGGACTGTAAATACGCTCAAGTGACTTGCCTGTGTGGTGCTGGAAAACACTAATTGTTGCTTAGTTTTGTGTGCTCAACAAGTAGAACATCTGCACGTAGATAACATAGTCCTGGGATGGACTCAGGGGCACCTTATCAAACCCGCCTGAGATTCTTGCCCCGCTATTGAAGAGATCAAAGCCCAGCAGAAAACTCTGCCAGAACCCTTGAAATACAGGCCCAACCAGTGAGTGGGAGCTCTCTCACTCCCTCGCTAACAAGGACTCTCGAGCTATTAAGGACTCCCGCTCCGTGGTGCCTGCGTCCCCTGCTTGCCTGCCTCTGCCCGGGTGCTGCTTCAGAGGTTCCCTGATCCCCGAGGTATTGAGATGAAATCTGTTCTTTGCCCGTAACCCATGATTTTGTGGTCCTGCCTGCATGGGCTCACACCGTGTGCGAGCGGCTGGGTGGGCAGCTGGCAGCGGCTACGGGGACACAGCCCTGGGGCGAAGCTCGGGGCACAAGCCTGGCACGTGCCCTGGTGCAAGGCCCTGGTGCAAGGCTCAAGGCACGGCGCGGTGCCCGCCCCCGCAGCACACCCCGGTGCCCGCTCCCCGCCGCTCGCAGCCCTCCCAGCCCCCAGGGGGCGCTCTATCTCCCCGCTGGCTCTGCCGGCGCTAGGGCCCGGCGGCGGAAGGAAGCGTTTCCCACGACGCGCCCATGGAGCCCGGCGGGTCGGGCCGCCGGAGGTAAGGCCCGTCCCGGGAGGGAGGCAGCGCCGGCAGCCCGGCCCCGGGAGGGGCTTAACCGCGGCCCGGCGGGGAGGGGGTTGGTACCTGTGGACGTTCGGGGCGCTCTCCCCTCACCCTGTCCCCCCTCTCGCCCCCGCAGCGCGGCGGAGCTGGTGGCCCCCCGCGGCCGCAAGGCCCCTCAGGGTCCCCGCGGCCCGAAGGACTTCATCCCCGACGGCTCGGCCGAGCAGGAGGAGAAGCTGCGGCGGTGCCAGGAGGAGCAGTGGCAGCTCCTGGCCGAGGAGCGTGTGGAGCGGCTGTAAGTCCCCGGGGCCGGGGGGACGGCCCGGGGGTCGCAGGGCCGCGCTAAGGGACCGAGCACGGGGGGGAGATGATGTCGGGAGGGGGGTGAGGGCAGAGCTGCTCTCTCGGCAGAGAACCGAGCAGTTAATAGCAGGGAGGTGTTAGCACAGCCAGTGCCCTGACCAGTCCCCTCGGTTCACCCGCTCCCAGCTCCCTGGGGGGAGCAACAGCAGGGCAGCACACCCCCGGTGTTCCCTCGGGAGCAGAGAGGGATGCTGGCACGTCGGTGGCTTCCAGGTGGGTGTTCAGAATGTCCCTTTAAAGGCCCTTAGTTGTTTCACGCGTGTGTATAATTTGCAGATGGCAGCCTGAGTTACAGCCCCCTGGTGATGCTCACGCGTGGCCTTGGGCAGATTCGGCTGGCTCTCGGTGTCCCTGGTTTATCAGTTTTGGTGGTTTCAGCAGCGCTGCCAGTCTCTGGAGCTTATCATTGCTCGGGAGATTTTCACCTTGTACCTCTCAGCACACATTTTCCCTATTTAGCCTGCTCTTTTCTGGTAACAGTTTCTCTGCGCTGATTAGCAGCAGCGGAAACTATTCACATAAAATCACAGCACTGGGGACTTCAGAGAGAGAACGGTGACCTCCGGCAGACAGGCAGGTCAGACAGGGTGGACTGTTATATTCCACTGTTGTCTCAGTTGGGTTTGTTCAAGTATGCCTATAAATGTGTTTCTGGGGCAGCAGTGGAGACCCTCAGGATGGGAGGGTGACTGGGTAGGTTTAGGTTTCTTTTCAGATGGGGAAATTGTACTGGCTAAAGATGTAGAGCAACTCCATGGTGAACCGTACAGATCTTAGCTCCTGTTTCCTTGATCCAGGTGCTAAAAATACATGTTTCCATTCTTGCAAAGTTTCCCTCCGCTTTTTCTCAGCTGTTAATTTTTTCCTGTGGGATCCAGTGATTTGAGAGTCTTGGCAGCTTCCATACAATTGTATGATATATCATGGCCACACATCTCCAGCAGGCTGCCATCACCTGTGGACAGGCTATGGTCTGCGGTGCTGCTGAAGATGCTTTTAACTAGTTGGTGGTGATAAAATCTTCAGCTGGTACTGCTAGATCCAGAGAATGATGTCTTTCTAAGGCCTTGCCCTGTAAGAATGCCACCTGGAAGTTTGCTTGCCTTTTTATATCTTCCTTGGCTTGTTGTCTTGCTACTAATAAGAGTTCATCATAAGACATGCCAGTAATAACAAACTAATCGTTAACCTTCTCAGGGGGAGTCTGGTGAAAGCTGAGTGGAAGCCAGGACAGGGCATCGTAGAGCTGCGGACCCCTGCGGTGAGTCTGCTGCAGCGTGTCCTCGGTGCCATCTCCCACTGGCCGTTGCAGAGTCCTTCATTTGCTGCTTGACGTGGGAGAGAGCCTGGTTGTCAGCGGGGAACACCCGAGCCCCTTGTGGATTTGTGCTTCTCTTCCAGGGGAAGTTCTGGCACACCATGGGGTTCACAGAGCGTGGCAAACAGTGCCTGTTGCCCGAGGAGGCTCTGTACCTGCTGGAGTGTGTAAGTAGGGTACCTGCACGCGGATGGGGACGTTGGGTCCTTCCTGGGTGATTGGAGGAACTGTAGCAGCTTTAGACTGAAGTCTGAAATCGCTTGACTTGGGTTGGTCACTGCTGCGGTTTGAGCAGCTGATAAACACCTGGTTCTGGAGAAATTGTCTCTTTTAGCCTGTTTGCCGATGGAGCTGTTTGTCTCCAGGCCATGGGTTCATATGTTGAACTCCAAAGCAGCCTCTGTGTTCATTGACTGTGTATTAGTTGGATCGGTGGCCAGTTTACCCAGCTGGTATTGAGATATGGCTTTTTTACCCCTGGTAAATAGATTGTAAACAAATTGATAAAAATAAAATTGTTTAGTCAGTTGCTGAGTACAAAATCTTTCCCCAGAAGCAGAAAAGACTTGTTAGATGCTTTCAGCCCATCCAATGGGAGAGGCGTTGTTCTTAGTGTTCTCTTTGTTTAAGAGTAAACACGTTTTTAAAAAAAAAAAAAAAAGTTAGCCTAAAACTGCCTTCTGGAGCGTCTACCTATGGCATCACTGGGGCTGCAGTAAATGCTTCTGAGGAGACCATCACTGATGGCTTCTGAGGATGCCATCAGTTCCTCTGTTCCAGCTCTCAGTTGTGCTGGTCCTAAATGTTTTTGTAGTTGTGCTGTGTCCTGAATCACTGAGATCATCAAAGTTAAAGGAAATTCTCCCAAAACACTGATTATTTTAACAGTTGAGCCGTGCTCCCAGCTGCCTCCTCCAAACAAACACAGCACTGGAGCAGGAGCTGAAAGATGTGGGTGGGGACTTCTTACCTGGCTGTGAAAACCAGGACATGGGGGAACTGGGCATGGGAGGGGGCCTGTAAGTAATCCAGGTGGCACGTGGGGAGGCAGGGATATCATGTGAAGGAGAGTGGGAAGAAGCTGGTGTGAGCTTGTGTGGATTTGTTCCCTGTGATTCTCTCAACACCAAGCTTTTGCCCTGCAGGGCTCTGTTCAGCTTTTTTACAGGGATCTGCCTTTGTCAATCCAGGAAGCCTACGAGATCCTGCTGTGCCAGGAGGCAATGACCCTGCCACATTACCAGGTGTGTAGGGACCTTCAGCTATTGCAGGGAGGATGGAGGCAGAGACCCCGCTGCCACGCAATCTTTTCCAGTGGCTGAGAGCAGTGGGACAGTTAGGGAGGAAAGGGGAGTCATTCTCAGTTTTTCCCACTTGCCTTCTTCCAGATGATCAGTTCTTGTTTCCCCACCTTTGCTCTGAGTCTTTGCCCTGGTGTTTTCTCCTCTGCCGGTGCCACGCTGTGTTTGCCCAGTTGTAGCAGAACTGAAGTAAATTGTTTGGGTTTAGGGTAGTCATTTAACCCTCTTGCTTTCCTTTGCTCTAAGGTGTTCAGCCACTTGAAGCAACTGGGTTATATTGTACTGAGATTCGACCCCAGGTAACCAGCTTTTTCTTTCCACGCTGCTTTCTCCTTTCTGAAGACCCTGAGCAGCTCTGTGCCCACTGCATGGCCCCAGTGGAACAGCAGAGAAGAGGACTTTGACCCTGTGTTCCATCTCTTGGGAGGATTAAAGGCTAAAAGTGGCACTCTACCCTTCCTTGCTCCTCCCTCTTGAGGAGGTGATTGGGAACGTGAAATGGGGCATGAACTGAGGACCACCCTGGTCCTGCTTGTGGATTTTCCATGCCTGGAAGAAAAGTTTTTGTTGCTGTGCTCTGGGGGTTGAGCAGAAGGGTAGTTTCACTGCCTCGCCCTGCTGTCAGCCTCTAGTGTTGGTGTCTCCTTACAGCACTGTCCTGTCTCCCTACGAGAGGCAACTGAACCTGGAAAGTCACTGCCAGAGCTCTGGGAAACACCATCGCAAAAGGAGGAGGAGTTCCAGCCCCCGGTAAGGATGTGGCCCAAAGCATTCCTCCATCTTCTCCCAACCTCTCCAGCTTGGCAACGACATCCTCAGCCCTTTGTGCTGTGGGGGACCTGTCTGGCACAGCTGCTCTTGGCAGTGCCTAAGAGTGCAGGGCTTTTCCTGAAGTCTTTGCAGTGTGCTCTTTTGTCGCATCTGTACTTAATGCAGGGCTAATAGGGGCAAACTGCTCCTGAGCCTCCCAGCTGCAGTGGTGAGATGCCAGAATAGAGGGGTAGAGAGGTCAGAAGAAACGCGTGGCAGATGTCTCCTCTCACTCTTTTTTAGAGGGAGTGCAGACACCACAGTGCACATCTTGCACTTATCCACCCTGTGCTAGGACTGTACAGCAGAGAGCGTAGTTGAATCCTGGTCCTTGCATGTGGCCTCTAGACATGTGCCAAATGCAAATAGAAGCTGACAAAATTACTAATTTTGCTAATGATTATGATAGCTTCCAGTAGGTGGCGTCATCCTTTAAGAAACAGGGGACGACAAGACTGGTCTGCAATTCCTTTTAGGAAGTAAATCAGTGCCCGGGGAGTTACGAAATCTTGGGAATTGAGAAATAAAACTGATGGTTTAATAAGTTTTCCATCGTCTGTGGGACCAGGGACTAAATCTCATACCAGTAAGGGGTGCTGGCAGGAAGGTTTCTGCCTGTCCGGTGCTGGTTTGGCTGAAGTCCATCGTGTTTGGGTCAGTGTATGGGGTGTGTGGAGGCCGCGTGGCAGGTTGGGAATGTGTGTCAGTACAAATCAAGGCTGGGATTCACCTGGGCATTGAAGTCAAACCTCATGCGGGGCTGCTGAGTAGTTTATTCTGCCTTTGGCATTCATTGCTTGGTTTTGGCCTGCCTTTTTCCCTTTTCATTTTGTCACCCAAGCAAACGCCCTCCTTCCAGCCAGCAGGTTGTTGTCAAGGGTTTGCAGACCTGTCTGGAGCTCCCTGCCACCTTTGCTGTCCTTCCTTCAGACTTGGCAGACTGTGTTCCTCCTGTTAGCAGGGAGGAGGCAGGATTCAAAGGGAATAAAGTTCCACCACACTCTCTCCCTGTCTTTTATGCTGCTGCTTCTGTCTTTAGGTCGCATGAGAAGAAACATAAGGTATGCGAAGACCTTCCAGAAGCTGAAGTGACCTCAAAAAAAGCCGCAGATGACTGTCAAGACTCCAGCTGCCTTCCCATGGATGAAAAGCCCTTATCAGAGCAACCAAAGAAATCAGATGCTGGCAGTAGAGAGGGAGAGTCAAACTCAGTTCCTCTTGATACAGGACAAAAGAACTCCCTGAGCCCTTCCTGGAGCCGGGCTGGAGACCACAAGGAGAACAGCGCTGGCACCCATGCACCACGCTGGGATTTTACCACCATCATCTTGCCAAACGTGGCCCCAGATCAGCCGTGCACAATTCTGCCCTTACCTGACAACGGGCTCCTACCGCAGAACGTGCTGGGGAGGGAGGTTAATGCATCTTGTTGGTGCGCACGCATCAATCAGAAACAGGAGAAGCTGTCACGGAAAGAAAGGGAGCAGCGAGAGAGGGAGAGCAGGTACAAGAGCAGCGTCAATGCTGACCAGGAGGTGAGGCACTGCTCCAACTGGCAGGAGTACAAAGCCCTTCTGGCGCAGAGGAGCCGGCAGAAGGTTTGGAGACGGCCGCCACATCTCTGGGACCAAGCTGTCACACCGCTTCTGCGGCCAGATGAAGCTACCTCACAAGGTAGAGGCTCTGGGAACTGGACTGGGACCCTCTTCTCCTTCTCCCCTGCCCCCCTCCCCAGTTCTGTGGAACATTGCCTGGTGTGCAACAGCAAAAGGGATGACATGGAGAAGCTGAACACCAGTTTAGGGGACAGTACCTTAAGAAGGAGAACCTCATTAGAAGCCCTGGGCAAAGCAAGCAAAGAGGAACCTAGCCGTGAATGTGGGGAGAGAGAAGAAAGCTTGTCCTCTGCCTTTCTGCCTTTCCATCTCTTTCTATAGGCCACTCAAGTGCCAGGATAAACAGGGCCTTGGGAGGTCTTCTAATCCGTTCCCCATGTCCTACTGTATTGCAGTCATTCCTGCTCGGCTGTTAGGCATGGGGAATCGGGGCCAGCAAGATGCAAAGCAGTTGCAGGGTTTTCTGGGCTGTGAGTTGGGAGGAGATGAGGAAGTTGAGGTCTTTGAAGTAGCCAGCGGTGACTGTGGTGCTGCCAGCCATTGTCGGAGGAGGAAGGCTTGTGGGTGGTGGTGCAGTGCTTGGGAGTGCCCTGGGAGAGAAATAGCTGGTCTGATCCTTTCCTGTTCCTTCCTCCAGCTGCGCTCCTCCAGCAGATCAGTGTGCTGCAGCCCTCCCACATCCTGGATGGAGCCTCCCGGTTAGTATCCAGCCAGCCAGCTCGTAGCTGTTAGGGAGTGGGGGTGTCTTGTGACTGTCCCTGCTTGTGAGGTCTGAGAGATGCTCGCAGCAGCAGTTTGGGAGCTGCCTGGCATCCAGAATGCTGAGAGAATCCAGCATTCTGCTCCATGACCCTGTTACATCTGTAGTGAGGGGCTGACATTTCCATGAAATACTAGGTCCTGCAGCAACAGAACTAGGGCATTCCAGGCAAATTAAAACATTGGGGTTGTTCTCTTTTCCTGCCGTTGCCTCTCTTCACCCCAGCCAGATAATCTCCCCCAGAGGTTTGGTTGGGTTTCACTTATGCATCATCCCTGGAACGTGCTGCCATCCCTGCTGCAGGGATTATAAAACCTTGGCTTTGGGACTTTCAGTTATGCTCCTGCCTCAAAGAGTTGGCGTGGAGTCCCTGTAGTGCAGAGCAGTCCTTTGCTCCTCTGTCTGTTGGTGGTGCTTCTTGCAAGGGGTTTTGCAGAGAAGGGAGTGTGGCAGATATGGGGCAGGAGGTTGCTCTAGTCTAAGTACAGGAAAGATCTGGAAAATAATTAGAACAGTTGCAGGGTCAGTCCTTTGAAGAGTGAGACTTTTCAAAGGGCTCACAAAAAAGAGGTTTTGCTCCCTCTTTCCTCTGCTGTACCTTATACCTTACAACGTTTCATTCCCGTATGTATGTGGATGTGTTATCTCTTCTGTAGGCTGCAGGAGAACCCAGATGGCTTGAAGATAGACTTCAATGTGTATCAAGCAGATGCTGTGGCCAAGTTTAAGAAGACAAACCCTGGGAAGCCATACGTCAGGATGTGTGTTCGGAGGTATCCATGGGTCTTGTGCTGTCTTATGAAATGTAGCAGTTGTGGAAATGAAGTCCTAATGATCTGTAAATGACCCAGCATCTTGTGAGCTTTACAGATCATCTGAGTGCCTCCCCTGAGGGTGGGCCTGCCCAGAATTTTTATTTTTTCTTTCAGTTCCTCCTTTGTTGGAGGCTGTGGCTGACAATTCCCCCAGCCCTTGCACTCAGCCCACGCTATTTGGTCATCTGATTGCTGCTCATCTCTGAGTGTTACTGGAGTAAGGAATAAGAAGCCACGGCTGTATTTATGCAATGCTTGTGAAACTCAGGTAGAGCTCAGTTTTGCAGGGAGCCATATGGGACCTGAATCCTCAGCCAGTGCAGATCCCTCTGGATTTCTGAAAAGATGTACCTCCCCAGAGCTTGCTATAGGCTCAGGGCCATGGGTTTATTATTTTGATCTTTGTAACGTTAAGATCAGTACGAAGAGAGGGTAAGTGTCCCCTTTCTTGCTGGATCCAGAATCTGATACTTAAACTCCATAAGCAGTTACACAGTTTAGTCTTTGCCTTTTCTAAGTGTGTTGCATACTAAAACTGTCCCTTCTCCACTCTGCAGCTGTAGTAGCCAGAGCAAGGAAGGTGGTGACGCAGTTTTACAAAGGTCTGTCATGAGCAAGTGGGGTGATCCTTGCTTTATAAATATTTTCATTTACAAGCAAACAGACACTTCAGAAGGAGGGAAAAACAGGTCAGATGTTGATCCCAGCAACCTAAAGATCTTCCTAGTACAAAGGTATGAAGATTGCACTGGGCTGGCAATTTGCCAGCAGCCCTGTGAGCCGAATCTAATAGGCGCAGTGTGGAGCAGCATGCAGTTGCCCTTGTTTTTGGCAAAGGGTTTGACAGCTCCCAGTTCCCGGCATGCCCTCTTGGGGCTGGCAGCCTCCTGCTTTGAAAGGGATGGGGAGGGTTGCTACCAATTCCTAAGACCAAAGTGAGCTCACCAAAGTGAGCTGTTGTGATCACTGGCCAGGACAGCTTTGTCTCTGTATTCTTCTTGCTTTGAGAACAACAGGATGTTTTTCTCTCCGCAGCTTCGATGAGCAGATTCCATCCCTTCGGGCTTTGAAGCAGGTTACATATCAGAGTGGGGACGTCCCAGTGGTCTTTGCGCTGGTGGATCATGGAGAAGTTGCCTTCTATTCGCTGAAAGAATTCAAGCTTCCGGTTGATGTTAATCACTGAAGTTGCTGTCACTTGCAGTAATGGTATGGGATGATGGGAAAAGCTTTACTCAGGATCTGTTTTCTTGATTAGTGAAATATTACAGAAAATAGAGCCTGTGATAACTGGAACTTTGGGTAGTTAACCACTTTATTTGCTGTTACAGACTTCACCCAACCAGATGGCTTGGGCGTTAGAGCAAATTTTACAGCAAACAGGTGTGTATGGCTTAGCTGAGCATTTCTGGACTTTAATACACACTGCTTTGTTCTTGAAGCCACTGGTTCTCCAGCTTTTTCATCTTATGGACCACTAGTCTGCCTTTCCTGTGTCATCTTTGGCTGACCAGTGGACCATTAGAAAACACTTTGCTGATGATCCTCTTGTCACATGTTAAGAACCACTGTGCTACACTAGTTGAACGGTTGGAGAGTCATTGAGGTCAGTCAGGGACAGAATAAGCTGATCAGATCAGTGCTGATGTCCTGAGCCTGTGTCGTTCAGCTATGCCAACAATTGTCAGATCGGATTCTGATCTGAAAAAGGCACAGCCATAAAACTCAGCCGCCAGGAGTAAAGTTTCCAGGCACTTGAGAGCAGGAAACTGTGCCTTGAACACAATTTCATCAGCCAGGGGTCATAGAAAACCACAGAGCATTGCAGATGGCACCTCAGGCTCATGCTGTAGCAGCTGTACTGAGATGCGTTTTGGCCACAGAGCATTATGCTGTATTAAAGTTTGGCCACTGATATCAGCATGCTGTACCTGATAGTTTCACCAGGGCTGTACTGCAGCCCTCTCTGTTTCACCCTGACATCCTCTTTCCTGGCTGTGGATCTTTATCTTGTATTTTGCAAATGAGAGATCCCTGAGTAAAGAAAGAAGCTATAAATTCCTCGGGACCCTTTCAGTCCTATGGCTGTTGTGCTCCAGACAGAGGACATTACTTTCCAGGCCCTGCTGTTGGAGCTTTCCACCAGGATACCCAGGTACCAGACTTGTTTTAGCCTCTATGCAAAGGTGCCAGTGACAGGTGCCGGAAAGTCTGAGCGTGGAGGTGTTTGGTATCGAGGTTCTTCAGGACTGTAATAGCAACTGGTTTAGATGCATTTTATTTGATACTTTTTTAGTTCCTTTTGGAGGTGGGGAGAAGGCTAAGCAATAAAAAAGCCTTTTCTGACACCATGAGCTTCCTCAGTGTGGTGTTCTTCATTATGAGAGGGGGAAACTCTTGGGGAGGCTACTGGGACCCCAGTAGCACCAGCTGAGGAATGCTTGCTCATGGTCATACAACCCTGTGGCTGCATAATCCTGCTCCTACACCCGTCTGTGTTTGGATCCAGCTGCTGCCTCGTTCCCTGGGAGGACGGGGTGACTCAGAGCCCGGAGGAGTCCCCAGGTCTGCGTATAGTTCCTGTCGGCACATGACACCGACACCTTGCCATCTTCCTCCTGCGTGGTCAGAGGTATCGTAGCCCAAGGTGGCAGGAATCTGCTGCAAGCGCTACGCCTGGTCCTGTTTCATGCACACACCCCTCTTATCAGATGCTGGAAGTCAGCAGGGCTGAGGTGAGGGTCTGAGAGCTCCTACGCACCCTCCCCTTCCTCTTCCTCCTCCGAGCAGTGCTTCTGCTGATAGTCCTCTTCAAACGCCGGGGTTGTTGGCAGCTCTGGTCTGTGCCCTCAGCATTCTCCCAGACTGTTTTGCAGATTAAAGGCAGTGGGAAGAGAGTTTCTAAGAACAGGCACAGCCAGAAGAGCTCCAGTCTGACCCACAGGGCTCACGTTTGTCCTGGAATTAGGTCAAACTCACTCCTGTTGATTTCAATCAGTCTCATTTGCTTATGCCAAGGAGGAATTGTATCGATGAACTCTACGAGAGCCACCCAGTGAGTTTCGCTGGAGCAGAGACTCCCTGATTCAGCACAAAACAATTACAATTTAATAACCACTGCAGGGAGGATTGAGAAACTGTGGCTGCCTTGCTCAGCACCACAACATCTGACGGTTCCTTTACCAGGATGGGATTATGATGCAGACTGATACCACTGCTTTGTTTTGGCCTGCGATGCGAATCGTCTCGATGTTGCAAGAAGGTGATAGAAATGAACATTATAATTGAAAAACATCACTTGGGGAAGCTCGGCTGAGGCGTTGACTGTTGCTGGCCCCTTGTCAGAGGTAATTTCAAGCGTTTGCACGGGTGCAGAGAGGTTGGCAGACCTTGGACTGCCACTGTGCTCCACTACCGATTCCTTGCCCAGCCCTTCCCTGCAGCCGGACGCGGGCCGAGCCGTGCAGCGAGGCAGCGGCACTCGGTGTGGCTCTTTCCACCGCAGGCTTCAACTGTCCGTTAAGCCTTTCCATCGCTTTCTTTTTGGCAGGAAGGGGCCGAGCCCCCGCCCCTGGCGGAGCCGGGAGGAGGGGACCCGGCACGGCAACCCCTGGCCTCGGCCGGTCCTCGGTGCCCGGGTCCCGCGGAGCCAGGCGCTGCTCCCGCTCGCATGGCGGCGGTCGCTTTCTGATTGGCTCCGAGCGAGCGGGCTGCTGAATTATTCATATCCGCGCCGGATGAAAGGGAGGAGAGGCCGCGGCTCGTCTTAATTTGCATACGAAGCCACGCCCCCGAGCGGATTGTTTGCATACGCGGGGCCACGCCCCACAGGGGGGCCATCCCATGCGAGGCCCCGCCCCGCCGCGCCCCTCCCGGAGGTGCCCGGGGAGGGAGGACGCCGCTGCCGCCGCCGCGCAGGCGAGGGGGGAGCGGGCGCGGAGCGGAGCGAGGCCGGGGCGGCCCGGCTCCAGGCCCCGCAGGTGAGCGCGGCTCGCTGGGGCTCCGCGGGGGAAGGGGTGCCGGACCGGGGGCGGCCCGCTGGGGTAAGCTCTGGGGGAGGGGGGGGGTGTCTTCGCGGGGGGTCCGGGCAGCGCGGCCCCGGGCAGGTTTCGCCGCTGCCGGCCGGGGGCGGTGCCCACTCCTGCCCGCCCCTCCGGGGCTTTGCGGAGCCCCGCGGGGCTCGCTCCCGGAAGCTCTCTGGAGGGGCTGGCAGGTGCTCGCCGGTGCCCCCGGTACGGGGGGGGTGGGGTCGCACTTCGTCGGGTTCCTGGTCTCTCTGCGCAGCCCCGCGGGCTGCCCACCCCCGGAGCCCCCCGTGCCCCCGCGCTCGCCGGGACACCGGCCTTGGCCCGCCCGTAAAACTTCCGAGATTTCCTGGCGGAGGTCGCGGCGTGGCCCCTGCTCCATAACTTCCTGCTTTCGCCCTCGGCTCCCGGGCATGGCCCGGTAACGGGAGCTCCTGTAAGAGCGGGGGCCTCCCGGGAGCCGTCCCGGAGTGGCCCCTCGCACTGCTGCCGCCTCCTGCCGTGGGAGATGTCCCTGCCGGCAACCCGGCCTTGCAGGTCTCCATCTGCTGCCACTGGCTGGAAGCAGATGTGATGAATAAGAGTTGCAATGTCTCCTTTGGGACGCACTATTAGCGTTTTCTTTTTTTATTTTTTCTTTTTTTCCTCCCTTTCCCATTCCTGCTCATATTAAACATATCATGTTACTGTTGGTTTGGGTGTTTTTTCCACCCCAATGTTGTAAGAGCTCGATGGGTGAGGGAGGGTGTTACTTCCAACAAACAAGGAACAGGTGAAACACGAAGGCGAAAGGAATTGTTTAGCTTTTGGCCCGGGTCGCCCTGCAGTTGTAGCATGGGAACAAGCCGGTTGCTGACATCTCTCCTGGAGGTGAGGCTTAGCCTTGGCTTTGCAGAAAGGTTTGTGTGTTTGTGTTGAGCGCTGTTAATGGTGTGGAGCGGTTGAAGTGGAGTTCTGGGTGGGTGTTCCCGCAGCGTAGAGGCACAAAGCTTTACGGATGGGGACGAGCTAGGGGGACAGCTTCAGCGAGGCAATAAAAGGTGTCCGTTGTAATGTGTTGCTCCGTGGGGAATGCTGCTCTTTGTAGTCACCCGAGAGCGCTTCAGTCAACTGGAATATCTTGCTTTACCAAGTCCCAGGTGAAGCTGAATGCCCAAAGCAGCTGCCTGGTGATTTTGGCTTTGACTGGGGAAGCTGGCGCTTCTGGCAAGCGGAATGCAAAGCGGTGGTACGTCCCAAGGCTTCTCCGTGCGTCCTGGCACGTTCCTTGTAAAGACAGCCTGGCCCACGGAGGGGGACAAGGATGATCTGTGCAAGTAGTGAGCAGTCCCTAATCCTGCTCAGTGCTGCTTGGAGCCACCTGAGGGGCTCCATTTAGCTTATGGTATTGAAAAGGGAGAAGAGTTCTCAAGCATCCTCGTAGGATGGTGCTGAGGAACTTCTTTTACTTGGTTTTGAGCAAATTACATCTGCTGTAACTACTGAGCGAAGAAATCTATTGAAGGAGTTAAACCAGTTGAGAGTCCTGTATCTTCTAGTGGCTTTTTGGTAATGTCACTGTTACTGGGAATTGCTTGTGGAAGAGGTGTGTTTTTTTTCTTGGCTGACATGGAGGCTTGAGAGACTTCAAAGAGTAAGAGGTTTTAAACATACATAACATAATGCAGTTCATGCATGGCAATAAAAGTGATACTGCTGGTAGTCTGGGACTGGTGGTAGCTACAAGTTTGATTTCTGGGCAGAAATTATGTGGAAACTACCATTCTCATCTAAAAGTTTTCTTGAGCTAGATCTCTTTGTGTTGCTTTAAGAAGGTCGTGGTTTACTCCATTGACCCTCTGTGTTTGGTGTAAAATGCTGCTCCGAAGTTCCAAGCTACTCTTCCATTTGAATCATGCTTCTTCGGAGAAGCAAAGAGTTTTGCATCATGGGCGGTAATGTTGGTTAGTGCAAAGACTTTGTTCTGCTGTAGCGTTTTGAAACTTCATGTTGTCATGCTCCCGTGACAAGGAGAACACAATAGGAGTCGTAATGACACAAAAGGTTTGCACAATTAGTAAATTTGTTGCAAGTGGGCGGTCTCTGGTAACTCCAGGCACAAAGCTGTGAAAGGACATGAACTTGCCTGATTTATATTTTATGATTGGTTTTCAATTATTTTCCAAGAGTTCTTGGGGAATCTGTCTCTGATCTTTTATTTACTGTTTTCTGTGTTTTGGGAGGGCGGGCACCTGCATGTAGTGTTGACACAGCCTGTTCAGTTATTCTTTTAACTGTCTGTCTCTCCAGACTCACAAAAATAAATCCTTTTTACGGGCGGATCTTTTGGTTTGCCTCTCTGCTGGTGCCTGGCTGCTGTATCCAAGGTGCATCTGAACAATCTCCGGTTTATAAAACTGCGAGTACTGGAGGGTTTAGCAGTTATCTCCCTCACACAACACAGCTGCTGATCTCTGCATGGTCTCATTAAACTATGAGGTTAATGTTGTTAGAGCATCTTCCCGGTGAAGCCGTATCCTGGGAAAAGAGGGGGATGGTATCTTACAATTCCAAGCTTCCCATGTACTGCAACGGTTCCTTCCCTTGCTCTCACTGCTCTGCATGGCTTGTGCTTTCTCGACTATCTGTCTTGATAGTGTGTTACAGCTGAGCGTGATTGTGGAGATGAACTTTATAGTGACTGTCCAGTTAAAGAATAACTAGGGGTTGTTTCATCAATTTCAAGCTAAAAGCGTTCTTAAACTTGTAATGTTGCAGTGAGTCATGTCTGAGTCTGATGGCTCCTGTAATCAATAAACATGGTAAGACTAGTGTTTAAGTGATGCTTTGTTCAGTTTTTGTTGTTGTGAGATTCTTGGTGCTAAGGAATAGTTTTTTTCTGTGCATCGAAAGGCTGAGAGAGCTGGGACTCTGTTAGCTTGGAGAAGAGAAGGCTGAGGGGAGACATTAGTGCTGACAAGTATCTAAAGGGTGGGTTGAAGGAGGGTGGAGCCAGACTCTTTTCAGTGGTTCCCAGTAACAGGATGAGGGGCAAGGGGCACAAGCTGGAACATGGGAAGTTCCATTCAAATACAAGGAAGAACTGCTTTATGATGAGGGTGCCAGAGCCCTGGAAGAGGCTGTCCAGGGAGGGTGTGGAGTCCCCTTCTCCGGAGATTTTCAAGTCCTGCCTGGAGGCCATCCTGAGTGATGTGCTCTGGGCAACCCTGCTTTGACAGGAGAATTGGACTGGATGATCTCTAGAGGTCCCTTCCACCTCCAACAATTCTGTGATTTCGTGGTTGGATCTGGCCTCTTTTCTGTTGCTGCTGAGTGTGTTGGTAACAAGAACAATGCAAATTTCTGGGCGCAAGAGGAAACCTAGTTCAGACAAAGCCATGACGGTGACTGTTTGTTATAGGAACACTGCTTGTAGTTCAAACAAAGCTTGTTGATAAGGCCTCTTTTATTTTAGCAGAGTTGATAAAGTATTATCAGATGCATAGGTAGAAGTTCTCCCTTTAAGGACCTGTGAGCAGGAAAGGCTGATCAGGAAGGAATGAAAAGGAGACCTAAAGCAAGGCAAGATTTAAGAGCTCTTGAGATACCCAGTGGCATTTTGAAAAGAAAGCTGTTGGACTATATCCCATTGAAAACCTCTTCAAGTTGTGTAAAGGTTACCTAGGAAGAACACAGATGGTACCTGAGCAAAATAAACTCATTATGGGTATGTTTGTGGGGTTAATGTGGGACCATATCCACACTTAATGCTGTAAAAACTTCTGACCTGGGCTTCCTCGTCTTCTAAGACTGGAATAACTTGTGTGATTGAGCCTTATGACATTGGTACTCATGCTTTTGGCTGGAAATTCCATTATCATGAGACGACATAAGCAAAAATTGCAACAAATTTGTACAAAGGATAATTCCTGCAGCCCCATGCCTAGTTAATGGAGAAAATCCAGAGTGTCTCAGCAAGCTGTGCATGGACATCAAGACACGTTGCTGTGTGCAAAAGCAATGAAGACAAAGTAAAACGTGGAGCTCTGGTGGGACTGCTAACGCATAGCAGTGAGGAACAATTAATGCTTCTCTTAGGGAGAAGTGTGAGTTTCTCTTGAACGTGTGTCTGTTGCGAGACAGACGTGTACTTGCCATAAATCTCAGCATCTAAAATGAACTGAGCTGAACAAGGAAGCCAGAATGAAATCTGGTTTCGATGTTAACTGCTTCGTAGTCTGTGATTGGAAACGGGATTGTGCTTTCATTGCCTTTCTGTATGAATAGTGAAGGGCTTTTGTTTCGTGGCTGGATCTAATCATATTTAGCTAAGCATTCAGCGAACGAAGCATCAGGAGCTTGATGTCCAGGGCACTCTGAGCTTTGCTGTCAGGTGGCCATGTACTGACTATGAGCAATTGGGATTGACTCAGCTTTGGGCTATTGTTGCCTACAAAGAGCTGACCTCAATGCATCTTAGAAGAAGAGAATGTTGCACATAGTTTCTGGTAAGAGGCTCATCTTTGAAAACCTAAAGAATTGTTTCCCTGGAAAATAAGAACATTAGATACATGCAGACCTGGCATGGCTTCAGAGGCTACTGGAGAATTCCTCTCTGGCTACTGGTAGCCACAACTGTTACCATATGGTTGTTAATGCTGACTGGCAGATAACTGCAGAGCACATGGGCTTGGAGTTTTATGTAAGACACTGAAGGTGTGTGGGAAAGAAACTGGTCTGCTAATATGTAAATGTGCATCTGGAAGATAAGATTACACAGATTGTGGAATCTTTTTGTTTTTCTAGAATTGGAAGAGGCGCTTGCTTGTTGTACTAAAAAGAAAATTATTCTCATTGACAAGAGCCTTGTAAACTTGTAAGAATAATTCTGCTTGGACAATCTGTGCTACAGTGGATGCTGTTCTCTTTGCTGTTTCTTGTTTTGCCTTTCCTCAAAATTGCCTTTCCTCTCGTCTCCCATGCTGTGCCACTCAGGAACTCTTTGGTCAGGCATGAAACCCTGACACATCTCAATGAGAGATGACTTTTTTAACATGCCCTGTCAGGATGACTTCTCTTCAAGTGAGTTTCTACTTGATTCTGAACTACTCTGCTCCTTAGCCAGTTGAGCAAGTTGTTGTGGGCTGGAGTGTGAATTCTAGATCTCTTGCATAAGCAGGTTAAAACAGCATGCTTCTGGATGCAATTAATATTTCAGGATAAAACATTCTAGCAGGGTGTTAAATATAAAGTTGCGATTGTCAAATCAAGCCCACTCCTTGCTTTGCTGGTAGTGGTGAGTTTGTCTCTGCTGTCACAATTGAGGAGGTCTCTTTTCTAAAGTGGGGAGGGTAATTAGTAGAGTTTCTCTGTGGGTTTGCCTAGTTTAACAGGTACAGGATATTGATTGACAGTGGGAAAGGGTGCGTCTCTTTGGCACTTTCCTTTCCTTGTCTGGCTAAGGGCAAACTGGGTGTTATACATGGGTGTGATACGCTCTCCTTGCATAGCACAGCAGCTTCTCACTGCTCTGGAGCTTTGCAAACTTGGAGAGACATATTTACACAAGGCTATATTTACTCTTTCTCTCAGGAATGTCTGGTGAAAGAAGACTTAGAATCTGATACAATTTTTGAAACTTCAGTTAAAGTACCTAAATCATTCTAGAAGGATATACTTCTCTTGTTTATATAGTCCACTTTCATTGGTCCCCTGCTATATGTGTTTTTGTGCACATTCTTCACCCCTGCATGTGCTGATGCAATGGCTCATGAACGCAGATGCCTGTAGCTGCCTGCTCAGAGCCACTTTCCTTCGTGTTGAGTGGAGATGCTAGTGATTCTAGGTGGGGACTAAGCGACTCAGGCTCTTGGTGCTGATGTGATCTGCTGGTCCTCTCAACCAGGGCTGCGTTGGAGTGCTGTTACTGAGCTCCGGACAGTGCTGTGGAGGTGGCTGCAGGTTTTAGAGTTGAGCAGGAAAGGTAAGAGGGGAGTAATGCACCCAAGAGATGCCAGTTCTAGCTCAGGGAATTTCTAAAGGGACTTCTCAAAATACAGCTATGGAGCATCCTGTTTATAATAGCATTTCCTTTTTTTGGTCCTTCACAGCTGGTAAGGCTTTGCTGAAACCATTTGAAAAACAACTTGGGCTCCTCAGGAATGGCTGGCTGATTTCAATCATTAACCAAAGACCATCATTATTGGCAGGAACATACAGACAGCAGCCTTGTTTGTTAGCGCTCTATAGATGGGCTGTGAAATCTCTTTTCCCTCAATCACTCTCCAGCCCCACAGTTTGAATAAGGGCCCAAGACCCTCTGTTCACTTGGCAGTCCCTTTGGTGTTCCTGGTCCCTCTCTGGGAAAGCCAGTAGCTCCCCCGTTTTGTTACACCTGTGTATGGACCTCTTCTGATGATGGGTTACTACAGAATTTCTCTACTGATTCTTCATTGCACCTTAGAAATTCTAGCCTCCACTGTTCTTGTGTGTTGTGTACAGAGTAGCTGGTAAATTGCTATAATTTTTTGTCCAACACATTATAATAAAATACTGAGTGGAGTGTCCAACAGCTGCTTCATGAACAGCTGAGCTCTCTGTACACTGGAAACTGGAGCTTGTGAAAGATGGCCAGGGCAGGCAGCAGCACTTATCCCAAAGGAAGTTGTCAGGATGCGATTCAGACCATTGCTCTTGAGTTGGCAGAGTTTTATTTGTCACTTAGCACCTCTGCAGGGGGGAGATGTGACAAAGAATCTCTTGAGCTGTACAGAATCTGAGGCTGTAGCCTGGTATCCTCAGTGTGATCGCTAGGTTACAAGTCAGGTCTAATTTGTCCTGCTTGGATCCTCTTGGTGCCGTGAGAGAAAAGGCAGTGAGATATGCTGAAGGGCTTGTGCTTCTCAGCAGCACATTGAACAGCAGGTGCAAAATTTCCTTCCCCCACCTTGAGCAGGGAGTTAGGCTTGATATTTTACAAAAGCAAGTTAATAATTAATGCAGCTACCCTGCAGGCAGCACAGCGCACTTTCTGCTGTACCCATGGAGCGAGCTGAAAATGTGATTCTTTCTCTTTTTAGCTCAATAGCTGAAGGGTTACCTGGGGTGAAAACTGATACTGGTCAATAATACCTGTGAGCCTGGGAGTTAGCCTTTAGATTGGGTTTGTCTAATTGTTTATTCAAATGCTGCAGTTTTGCTTGCCTCTTCTTTGGAGAAGGTCAACTGAAGCAATTGCAGAATGGAGAAGTGTAAAAACACTTCTAAAATCCTCTTGACTTATCTGTACTGGTTTGCTCTAGCACTGTGGAAATGGTATTGTGTAAGTCCTGCACCAGTGATGCTGCTCTGTGGTGGTATCAGGTTTTAGTTACTCGATAGTGATGTTGTCTCATTCTGCTCTGGCTGATTTGTGTAACCCGCTAAACCAAAATAAATAACCTACTTCTGCTTGCTTCTGTTCTCAGGCTGCTTTTGTTTATATGGCTTTGCTTTTTTTTTTTTTTTTTTGGTTAGGATTTTTGGTGCCAAGATACTACAGCAAGGAAGATGAGAAGATTCTTAAGACCCGGACATGATCCAGTGAGAGAGAGGCTTAAACGCGACCTTTTCCAGTTTAACAAGGTACAGTGCTTTCCTCAAACTCCAAGGCGTATGCGTGCAAGGCAAATCTATCCTGAGCCACAGCACAGTGTACAGGGAAGGGAAAACTACTTGAGTGTGGGTGGAAAAGTTAAATTTAGGAGGGGTGGTTTGTTCTCTTTTCAATTCAGTCTTTTTTTCCCCCCAATGTGCCTGACTAGTTTTCTTCAAGCTCACGAGCGTGTTCTCAATTCTGGCTTTCGTTTTTAAGAAAAAGGATATTGTCATGCTGTTGAGTGGCACTTGCTGAAAGAAGAGATCTTCGCGGAGCTTTTACATACTCTGAGTGTTCTGTAGTTTATCCTGCGATGTGCTCTGACTACTTATGTTATAGGTAGTCTTTGCAGTGCTGCTATGAAAGTAAACATTTTTCTAAAGATATTCATAAGCCACAGTTGTCTGTGATTATACCTTGGGTTTATAAATATACCTCTGTTTTTAAATGTGAATTTAAAAGTCTGTGGTAGAAACATGGTAGCACCTAGGCAGCACAATGGCCATTAATAATGAATTTGGTATTATCTTAGCCTGAATCCGTATCTAGTTTTTTTTCCTTCCCCCTGTGAAGAGGAAACGGCAATGGCTGTGCTATCTATCCACCACTCTGGGCATTTTTCTTTTGAGCCCTGGCCAGGAACATAGTGCTTTCATCTTTGTAAATGCCTGGTATTAATTCATTGTGAGGCTAATGGCTACTTACACCTTCATTGGATATTAGAAATGTATTTGTAGGTTTTCTGTTTCCAAGGCTTAAATGGAATTTTTCTGAAAAGTATAATGGATAAATGAAGTCAGCCTAGGAAATAACCTCCTCGATTCATTAAAATTCTAATGTAGATACATGCTTAAAGTGGAACTTCGGATATTTGAGATGAATTATTTAATGTAATTTGGTACTAAACCACACCATTTCCGTGCATACCGCCCTCCTCCTATTGGGGAGACATAAAGAACTTAAGGGTTCTTCAGGCCTATTTTCTGCTTGCTACTGTGAGGAAATGCTAGTGCAGATGCAATAAAAATTTCAATAAATAAAGTCCAAGATTGAGTTGCTTGCATTTAGCTGAATGCAATGTCAGCTTCAGAAGACATCCCAGAGATGGGTCAGAATTGTTTATAAGGATATAAAATTGTACATACCTTGGAAAAACCTTTGCTATTACAGGGGTGTCTCTTCCTTGAATATGCCTTTCTCTTATGAGAAAGTTTGGCCAAACTGTACTTGCCAGAGACAGACTAATTTGGATGATGCAAAACAGAGTTGAAAGAAATAGCTTTTGCAGCAGAGGTAAACTTCCAAATATATTAGAAGTTGGAATTAGGATTTGTGACTCCATTTGATTTAGTCCTGAAGGTAAAAATTGCATCTTGTTTCTAGGGAGTCAACTGCTTGGGACACTTCCTAATGGTTTACTCTCATTAACAACTTGGTAATTAAAAGCCTCGCAAAATGCATTTGCACTTTTAAGTCACAGTAGCTTGTTCTTTTCTAACAAGAATCGGAGAGTCAATATTAGACCATTACATTATAGCAGAATCTTTTACAGCATAAAGTGTTGCTTTTTTCCCCCCCCCAAGTCTCATGTGTCCCATTCTAGTGTTTCTAAAGATAATGGATCATTTGAAAGCCTCTGCCCTTTGATAAAATAAACATCTACACACAGCTAGGTAGACTGAGAAGAATGGGGAAAGTCAGACCTTAATTCTGACCTGTTGAAGGTTGTGGTTTCAAGGAACCAAGAAACGTGGTACTTTCTGTGCCAACACTGTCCTTGTCTTGTCCTGTGCCTGTAAAGCAAGCACATTAGTGCTGGTAAGCAAGTTCTTAAACACTTGTTATTTGAGATCTTTGAAACACCTCTGGTTAAGAACCTGCTTGGGAAATATTTTGTGGGACTATGAAGTTGCTGATCAGAGAAATTGCACGGTGTATTTGCACCTCTTCAGTGTGTGACTCCCTGTGATGCTGGTGGTGACTAAATGGAAGGTCTGTACCTTAAAAGGACTGGGGATTCCTGCCCTCATTTTATTGTTTACACTGAAGTTGAATATGAATGCATAATTCTACACAAGTTTAGTGTTAATACAATGGAATGTGTTTCACCATGCTGACCTAGTAATGGACTGCGGTTTAAAAAGTCTTTTTAATTGGTGCTGGTGGATTTGTTTGTTTGTTTGTTTACTCCCTCAATTTTCATTAGGTTGCAATCTTATTACTGTTTCCCTCTTGCATTTCTCTTCCGGTAAGAGGTGGTCTAGATGGTTTTAAAGGACTGATTCGTCACTGGACT
This sequence comes from Gallinago undulata, assembly GCA_026546715.1. Classification (NCBI taxonomy): domain Eukaryota; kingdom Metazoa; phylum Chordata; class Aves; order Charadriiformes; family Scolopacidae; genus Gallinago; species Gallinago undulata. The sequence goes on along the minus strand of JAOTQQ010000003.1, from coordinate 29,750,389 downwards.
AGCTCTTCAAAGCGTCCCCAAACTTGTGTTTGTTTCAACAAACACCTTCCTAAATTCTGCTAGTCACTTAGCTTTGCATATCTGTTTCTCTGAGTAAGAACTTCCCATGCTTGTGTGTACCTGTTGCAAGAATCTGTTTTTAGCTCAGTGGATAGAATGGAGGATAAGGTATGTGGACTTGGCAGTCGTCGTCTTTAAGTTTATCCTGCTTTTGGAAGTAGTATTTGGATGCCTTTGGCTCAGTCCAACCCCTGCAGAACAAACATGTTCAGGCTGGCATTGTCAGACTAGCTGATGGGTAGCGCACAGGTGAACCAGCCTGTCTTACAGCTGAATGTTACCAAACTGGGAACATTGCATTTAATTTATGGCTTTGTGTTTTTTTGCCTCTTTTCAGTCTTCCTAACCCTTTGCTATTAGGTGTGATGGATAGCTTATCTTAAATACTGAATTAATCTCTATGCAAAGTAGATTTAACACGTACAGGCTTCATTGTTTCTTCAAAAGACACATTAACAAAGGTAGAGGGTTTGTATTGCCTGTGGTTGGGTTTGTCTCTGCTTTGTCATAACAATCTGAGAGGAGAAGCGGAGAGAAATGAAAAAAGGAAGACAGCACTGAATTTCACCTGCACAGCTTTAGTGTGGGCTGGGAACAACTGTTAAGTTTGGCCGCGTTTTTCCTGCAGCAAATATGACTGACATGAAGCATTTCTGTTAGTTAATGCTGCTGACATCAGGCTTACTTTTACCGAGAATGACAAATCTGTGGTTTGAGGAAAATGAAAACGAAAGCTTCTACCTTTCCTCCAAGAAACAAAGGCCCTTTTGAGGAGGAAGGGCACATTGTGGGCACTCTAGTTTCTTATTTCAGTTCTTCTGAAAGGCTCCTTTGTAACCTCTTCTGCCCCCCCTTGCTCCCCCTTGCTGGGTTTACCTGCTGAGCAGGTGAAAGGATTGGCTGATGAAAGCTGCCTGAGAGAGGGGAGGGAGGGCGGGTGGACAGTGAAAAGCTGACTTGATGTGGTTTAACAACTGGGTGTAAATAAGTGCAAGAAAAAGATCTAGGTAATCAGTGCAGTGAATGTGAATGCCTGGCCCTGGTGGTGTCAAATACAGCCAAAAAGCCACCTCGATGCCTGCCTTGCCTGGCTGTAGAAACAATTGAATGACCCAGGAGGGAGTTATCTTCATTACATCTTACGGGTACCTTGGTTGAGGGTTCAAAGCTATCAGAAACCATTAGTACATTTACTTTACTGCCTAAGTGGTTGTGTAACACACCGTGGTTGTTACTGATACTCCCTTCTTGTGCTTCTGCATGTGGCCTTCTGGTACTAACAGTTTACAGTTCCTGTAGCTTTTGCAAATCTGTCTATGGAACGTGTGGGTACTCCAAATTTTCTATAGAAAGAAAACCTGGGGAAAAACATCACTGTCCTTTTATTAGGACTGAATGGTATATGCTTGGTTATGCAGGTCATAGGTCTCCTACTTGAAAATTAAAGCTTTTATTGATGTGTCTAATGGGTTGACAAATTAACACATCAAACCCAAGATATAATTAGGCCAATATTAATGCTAGTATTGACAGCATCTGAACAGGCAGTACAGTATTGTGTAAGTCATGGATTTCTATTATGAGAATTATGGCTAAAGCCTTATCTTCTGGGCTGGAAGAAATCTCAATTGATATTTCATTGAAAATAGCACCTAGTTGTGCTCATGACATGACTGTAGCGACTGTGAACAAGCTGAAACTAAAGCTAACAGTGGAGTTACACGGATGTTTTCCTAAAAAGTTCTTCACTCTCTTTTGGGGGCGAGTGGAAAGGTGTCTGTTGCCCTATGCCTGATTCAATTAAATGTCTGATTTGTTGTTAAGGTAACATGTCACCTTGAATCTTCTTCCCAGAATCGTATCCCATACTTCATAGTCCCACAACTTTGACAACTAGGAAGCTTTTATGTGTTGTCTCAGTAGCTGTCACGGTACAGAGAAATTCCTCTTTGCCTCTGCTGGATTAGAAAACCGCCCTGTTTCGATTTTGGGTCCATAGATAAGTTCCTAATTTCATACACTCTCCTCTAGGAAGTTTTATATGTGTAGCTAAGCAAAGGTTGGTTTGCAACAACTTCAAGGGTGATGTTAAAAAGATTGACTTCTCAAAATTGATTTTTAATAATACAAACTTAACTCACCTTTTTGGAATATTAAGAAGTAAAGCTGGAGATTAAGTTATCATAAAGGGAAATAAGCTCAGTGGTCTTGGAGCCAGTAGCACTAATCTCAATTTACTATCTATGAAAGGTTAAAAGTGAGTAACTACTCCTTTGCCCAGTCTTATGAGTTGGCAAGCAAAAAATTCGGAAATGCTTCAGTATTTCCAATTTTATGTCTCTTAAAATGGCTCATATCCTCTAATAGACCTCAGGCTGGGGTAACTGATGATTTAGAGGAAGGACATCTATTTTTAAAATTTATGAATTGTGAGTAAATGGCTAAAACTGAAGCTGTCTGGCATACTATGGAGTCAGCCATATCCTCCTATGCCTGTGTTTTTGAGCAGGACCAGTAAAAGGCATTAAACTGCTTTGTAGCAGCTGGGAGCACCCTTACTGATGGCCTGACCACAAAAATGGAACTGGCTTTTTTTGTTTCTCCTGCAAGGGATTAAGCTGGGAAATCACTATGCAGGAAATAAAGCCCAGGTGTTACTTGTTAGTTGAATAAACCATAAAGCCAAGTGATGTGGTAGCTCTGTCTCAAGGACATGATGGAAATGAGGATGGGAGTGAGATGCAAGTACTTTCTTCTGTAGATGGAGTAGATGGAAGGTTCTTTGCTGCTGTTTCTTTTGTTTCTCTTTTTTTTTTTTTCCCATGAGTGTTTTCAGGCTGTTTTGTAACAAATTCCTATTCTGCAGCTGACCAGCTTGCCTTAGAAGAACATATTTTCCAGAAGCTGGGACTGTAAGGATGACAAGGTTTTCCGGGAAGTAGCCCTATTACTCTTTGGGCACACAAATCCCTCTTTACATGCCTGTATGTTATTGAACGCTCATGCATACTTGTTTCGTTTAAACAGTGATAATAGCTGTACATTAGCACTTCTAAAAACTTGACTGAGGTATTTTACAAGCAGCTCGGTTGCATCCTGTAAGTATGGCAGAATATAATTCCATAGTATGTAAATATATTTGCTGTGCTAAGCATGGTGGGTACAACGTGCTCCAAATCTTCCTCTTAGTGCAGCGTAAATTCTACTTTAGGGAAGCCACTAATGGCCAAGCAACATACTGCTCCCCATGATAGTGACTGACATCTCTTTATTAGCAAATGGCTTTGAATTAGTCTGAGGTGGCCTAGCAGGCTCCTGCTCTTGTTAAATTCCAGTGTTCCTTGGGCTACCTCTGGAAAATGGATTTCAGTTACATTAGTTTTCCTGACTGCCCCACAGGGGAGGTCTGTTTAGTTTTCTTGATGATCACTGATGTTCACTCAATAGTTCATCATAGCTTTGCACCATTTCTCGATGTCAATCAACAGGAGGAGGTCATGAAGGCTGACCTGTGTGGAATTTGGCAGATAAAGCTGACCTTACAGTATGCAGTATTTGTCAGACTTTGAAATGTGCTGAGCAGTTGGTTTGCAGAAGTAAAGTTGATGTGGAGTGATGGAGAGTATTGTGGTGACTGAGCGAGCTGTGCTTATGCAGAGTTATTTATAATCTTAACATAAAGAGCTGCTCGGGTTACTGTTTTTTTTCAGAATATTTCTTTCATTTCTGTTACACTTCTGCATATTCTGGCCGCAGAGCTAGGAGTTCTTGGAATAGATCCATCCTTAGGCTGTTGTTCAGCAAATCTAACCTGTGTTTGAACACTTTTCAACAGAAGAAGCTGCCATTAAGTGCTGTATTTCTGACTGACGTGCCATATTTAACTTATGATTTTTAACTGTATACAACAATGCCCATGAAACATACTGTTGATCACAATTTCTCTTTCTCTCTACCAGACTGTGGAACATGGATTTCCCCATCAACCCAGTGCACTGGGCTATAGCCCATTTCTCCGCCTCATGGCTATTGGAACGCGATCAGGAGCCATCAAACTGTATTCTTTTGAACAACTTTGGCTAAATTTCTCTGACACATCAGAATACACAACTTTGAAGACACTGTAAAAAGTTAGACAAAGTATAAATTTGCAGTCAAGGGTTTTTGGAACATTGGAACGGTTTGCCTAGGTTTGGAGTGATTTGAATCTGATCAGAATGGGGTTATCTTGCTGAGAGCTGAACTGTAGCTCAAACAGAAGCTGAGCTGATGCAGATATTAGTCAAGAGTCTTTGCTCTTGCTATGCAGAAGGTCAGACTAGACCAGGCCTAAGTTTAGCAATCCTTCATGTTGTAAATTCCAGGCTTGTTTAAATATTTGGGGCAGGGTTCCTTTTTTTTTTTTTTAAAGCAATTCTTAAAACTGAACTCATAAATGCTTTCATCTTCCTGAGTTTTTTACTATCCAGGCATTAAGGTCTGAACTTTGAAGGTGGTGACTTTTTATTTTTTAAGCTAATGATGTCCAGCCTGATTTTTATGTATATTTGAGGCACTGGGGTGATCCCAATGGCAGAGTACCAGTGAGGCAAGCTGTAAAACAGGCACATCACTCAGCCCAGAAAGGAAAAGTTGGTGCTCTCTCTGCCTGCTTAATCATTCATTCCCGGTGGTGTTTGTGTTCAGAGGCTGGACTCTGCATGCGGGCGGCAGCCATCTGTCTCTTGGTTACAAATTAGTTAAGCAGGATTGTAGTGTCTGGGAAACCACTAAACATCCCTGAGAAAAAACAGGGTCCAGGTACCTCTTCTGCATATGCTCAAAGGATGAAGTCAACTTCCATGTCTCTCCTGGAGAGTGTGTAACAGACCACAAGCATATAAAGTCAAAGTAGATTTGCATTGGTTCTTTTCAGTTCAGATCATTAACAGTAAAACGTGGTTTCAAACTAATCTCTTTTCATCTTGCTTGCCAGCAAGCTTCTTATCAATTAATTGTAGCTGTGGGTCATCTTAAATACTGTAGATCCTCAACAAACTCTTCAGATATGGTGCTCCTGGGGTGGAGTTCATGGGTTTACATGAAGAAAACAATACTGTAATGCAGATTCACTTTATACCCGATCAGGTAAGTGTATTTTCAGTCCCTCTGTGACTCATGCAGACCTTTCTTGAACAGGTGTTGAGTTTGTTCCAGGTTACTGGGCTCCTACTACTAAGTATATTCAAATGCTGCTTGGCTGGGAGTGCTTATCCCAGTGTATTTTGTGCTCTCAGCAGCACTTGTTGCTGTGGAGATGCTTGGTAAAACTTAGGAGTAGCTTTATTGTTTGTTAGTCATTTATCTCAAGCAACATATTGGGAATAGTTTGGGCAATCTGCTGCAAAAGCGAGAATTTCCTTTTCCATTTGCAGTCCCTATTCTTTCAGTAGGACTGGGTGGTCTTTCTTCTGCAGAATAGATAGAACAGTAGCTGCTGCTGAACTGATTTAATTATTTTCATGAGTTCAGAACAGCACTGCTAACCTCGCCAGCTGTTAAGCTTGTTGCTTTTGTGTTTTGGGGTATTGAATCTTGCTCCTGGGGATTCCTGAACAGTTATTGCCACAAACTAAAAATAGGAAGGCTGAATTTTCTAAATGTCTGGTGACTGTCTAACCACTTTCCCTTCCTTTGACTGGCAGACTGGTGTCTGGGCCACATACTTTGTTGCCCGATGCCCCCAGTCTAGCACGAGTGGCCTCTCTCTGAGAGGGATTTAATTCTTGAGGTGGTTTTGGGTGTCTGTTTGCTTAACTAATGGTATAAGCTGAAACTCCCATGGGGAGTGTTGCACCAGGTGTGGCTTCAGCAGGTAAAATGCTTCAATTTGAACTTGCAGCCAGCAGGGCTGGGCTCATAAAAGGACTCTGACACAACCCTCCAGAATGAGGTTGGACATGAAGAATGCAAGGAGTGTGGTGTAGTAGACTGTGTCAGCCCCACCCAAAGCTGGGGTGTGTTTCAGCAAACCGTGCCGAGTGAGAAGGTGGTGAGCTAAGGGCCTGCAGCTGCCTGGCTGAGCTTTATAGCGTAGGGTGAGCTTTTTCAAGAGCCTAAATCCTTGTCATCCCCCTCAGTGATAACCTGTGCCTTTGTCCTATATAAGAGGGTTTTTGGCCTTTAGGCTACTTTTTGTCTTCCCCCAAATCCCTTGCTGTTAGCTAACAGCATTGCTGCAGTATGTACCCACAGCTATAAAGAACTGCGGTTGGCTCTCTGTCTAGAGAATTAGGAACAGCAGCAACTTTATTGCTACATTTACTGTGTTATATTTAATATTGTGATACTGAAAAAGAATCGCATTTTGTGGTTTTGTAGTGCCAGCTGGTGACATTGCTAGATGATAACAGCTTGCATCTCTGGAGCTTGAAGCAGCACAGTGGAGCGTCTGAGCTGCGGGAGGAGCACCGCTTCACCTTGAAAGGGCCACCTGGGTAATCTGCAAGAGTGTTTTTGAGCTAGTTTGGGGATAAGAAGTAAGAAAATTCCTCTCTTGTTCTAGCTAGAGCTTGTCCTGTTCTTACACACTCTCGCTCCTGTGAATCCATTACAGGGGTGTCCATGGAAAACAAAAGGGATGTTGAGTAGGGCTTAGGAAGCCACATTTTAAGAGTGTTGTACCCATGTAAAGGATGATATGTTTTTTTTTAATATTGTGCATCCACTTGTACAGGAGATGTAATTTCAAGGTTAAGCAAATCTAAGCATCCCTTAAGTCAGAGTTTAAAATCCTGCTTGACAGTTTTGGGACGCTTAGTAAGAGAGGTGTCTGTAAAAAGGCATCTGGGTCTTTGTCCATGCGCTTGTCAAAAGTTTTTGACATAATTTATCTTAAAGCTAGTGTTTTCCTCCTTCAAAAATCACATCTGGCTCAAAATTTCTACCTATAAAACTAGTAAATATCCCTGTTGAGTTTTTAGTTCTCCCAAGTTCAGTAACGATAGTCTTTTGCATGCAGTTGACAAGTCTCTTTGCATCCCCAGGTCTCCACCAAGTGCCACGCAGATAACAGCTGTCCTTCCCCATTCCTCCCGGGAAGTCCTGTATCTGGGCACAGAGAGTGGCAACATCTTTGTAGTGGAGCTTCCGTCATTCCGAGTGCTGGAGGACAGGACCATAACCTCTGAGGCCGTGCTGCAGCGGTGAGTGAGCAAACAAGCGCTGCTGTGTAGAGGTGGAATCTCATTAGCAGACATATCCTTTGTTAAAACGTCACCCCAGATTATGCACTGGGGCCTCACTGTTGTGTTAAGCATTGTCCAAATCTGCATGACTCCTGTGAAAGTAAATTTTGGTCTTGGTTATGTGTTAAGTAACAATTTCTGTCCTGATCAACTCAGTATTGTCACCATGGAGGTATAGCATATGGGCAGAACTATCCAGGAGTCACTTGGAGTAAATCTGCAAACCTTGTGCTCTGTCCCTTTGTTTACTTTTGCAAAAATTGTTATGCTTAGCTGTAATTACATTTTTTTTTTTTGACTGTTGGCAGAACTTCTGATGCTGCTTTGTCCAAATGAGGATTTTGTTACTCCGGAGATTCAAGTGCTGCTGAAAACTGCCCTACTTCATGTTGTTGTTGCTTCCTACTGACATTTCCATGTTACCTTTATTCTGTAAGGGTCACAAGAGGATAGGGCGGGTGATCCAGACTGTCTTTATGCTCCTGGGATCCAGTCCTGAAATTCATTGTAAACCTTGGGTTTTCCCTAAAGAAAATAGGACTGGATACATGTTCATGTGGCAAGCCTTGTGTGATGTATTACATAAGATTTTTCTGCTGCTCGAAGGATTTGTGGAGCATTGTACTTATTCTCATCTGTTTGAACTTTTTGTTGCTTAATTTTTCATTCTTGTACCTTAACTGTTACTAAAGTCATATTAGGTTGTACCTGGAATAAACTTTTCTTGGTTTTCTCTTCTCTTTCTGTAGGGTACCGGAAGATTATTGTAACAGGCGATCATGTGAATTGGTGGAAGCCCTTCGGGAGCATCCTAAGAACCCTGACCAGATCCTGATTGGATACAGCAGGGGCTTGATTGTCCTCTGGGACCTGCAGAATAACAAAGCGACACACCATTTCCTGGGCAGCCAGGTATGAATTCAATCCAGAGTCAGTTCAGCAGGGGAGAAAGGGCTCTCTCCTCTCAGGGCACCTGGAGACAAGTAGGTGCAGGGAGAGCCTGCCAAAGCTTCTTTTTTAGTGAGAATGTATTAGTTTTGGGGGCTTAACAGCTCTTTGGAGAGCAGTCATTGTATGTCTTTCTCTTCAGCAACTGGAGAACCTCTACTGGCAGAGGGATGGCAGTAAATTCATTAGTTGTCACTATGATGGAAGTTACACCCAGTGGCCAGTATCCAGTGACAACAGGCAGCCTGAGCCTCTGGAAAACCTTGTGCCTTATGGTCAGTAAGTGAAGTCTGATAGTTGTGTATTCACCTAAATGCAAACTTATTCTGAGCTTGTCTGGGATGTTTAAGTTGTGTTCTCCTCAGTGTTTAATACTAATGGCAAAATGTAGAGCTACCTTTTGAATGGGCCATGAGCCTGGACTAAGGGATTTCAGTCTTTTTTTTTTTTTCTTGGATTTTAAACTCCTTTACAATGTTGAGGTCTGTCCTGAACATGGAGCACAAATGCGTTGATATTAATTTGTGTCCTTTATGAAGAATGGTGTTGGTGATTCAGCCCTGTTTTAGTTCATATCCTGTTCAGCAGGAGTTGCTTGGATGTTTTGTAATTATTAGTGAGTTAAGTGTACTTTCTGTTGACCTTAGCAGTGATGAAATGATGCCTCTGATTTGCTGAAACCCATCAAATGGAGATGACCTCATCTTTTTAAGCATATAGGAGCTTTTAAAGCTCTATCACCTTTACATTAGTTTCAGGAATGCCTGTGTTTTTAACAATCCTTTCCAGTTAATCAGCTTCTACAACAGCACTTCCACTCCCTCTTAGCCATCAGGTTCAAAACTTCCCCCAACTCTAAACCTTGTTTTGCTGAGCAGTGCTGTGGTCAGTGAGGCCCAGAAGACTTGTCTGATGTGGCTTGGTCTGGGGAGATGGTGGTGGTGGTGCTGCCAACTAATTCAGGTGGCTCCCCTTGACTTGGAGGCTGAGGTGTCCTAGGTGAAGCAGAACAAGAACCTCTTAATATAAAGATGCACTTCTTGAATTACAGCAAATAACTCTGTTCTCTTAGGTCCTTTTCCTTGCAAGGCCATCTCCAAGATTTATTGGCAGACAACAAAAAATGGGTAAGTTTGTGGTGTATCCCTTCACTCTCACCTGTTTAAAGGCATTTAAAGGGTGTGGTGCGTAATACTGTAACAGGCCTTTAGAGTAACATCATAAGAATTTTAAGAATTTTTTGTCAAAGTTTGACTTGTCTTATGCCTTTGAAATTTTGTTTACTCTCCACTTCAGCATACACCACTCTAACTCTGTGTTTCTCTCAAGGCTTCCTTACATTATATTCCAAGGAGGGATGCCCCGGGCTAGCTATGGTGACCGGCACAGTATCTCTGTTGTCCATGGCAGTCAGCAAACAGCCTTTGACTTCACGTCACGGGTGATAGACTTCTTTATAATCTTCAGTTCGGAGCCTACTGCAGGTATGTGATGAAAGGGCATTACTGAGGAATTAGAATAGCTGTGTATGCATGTGGAAATCTGCCTGGTATAAATAGTATCCAAAATGTGATAAGGAGGTCAGTAGTTTGGGGTTTTTCTGAGACTTTAACAGAGAATTATAGAATTACTTAGGTTTGAAAAGACCCTTGAGTGCAACTATAAAAGAGATTTGACATTTAAAAGTGAAGTGTAAAATACTGCTATAAAGAATGGGCTGGTTACAAATGCCATAAATTCCTCAAAAACTTAAGCTACTCCATTAACGAGGAAAGATCGCTTAGGCTCACGTCTGTGTAAGCTGGACATAACCAGGTCGTGAAATGAGGATCTGAATATTGCTGTTTGGAAATAGCACTTCAAAAGAGTCAATAATTAAAAACAGAATTCACTCCCACTGAGACATTGTTTCTTTTAATTACTACCTGTATTTATGAGTAGGGCTCTGGGTAATAAATCAGCAGAGGGTGACATAGAACCAAGGGTCAGTATACAGAGAGTTTAATTTACTTACTGCTGGTGATCATGAATGTAAACAGGTCTAAAATTGAATAGCACTCCTTCTGTGGCTTGGCTTGGAGCATGTCAGATTCTTGCTTCTGATACTGATGAGACCAAATCACAGGAGTCTAGATGCTTTTTAGAAGCTTGTAGGCACATCTTCTGTTGCTGAATCTTCTCGGGCTTTCTAGTTTCAGGTTTGCCTGGTAGACTATTTTCCAAACCTATTTGTCTTGTGTACTGCTGGGGGTGACGGTGACAGCTCCCAGCTACACACTGGGCAGCTGTGGGCGTTCAGAGATGTAGATGCAGGTTGGCTCCCTCTGGCCTATTGTACAAAGCAGGCCACAGATCCAGGGGAGGACTGTCTTGGGAAAGCAGGCAAAAAGAAACAGCTCCTCCCACCTCTCTCCCCAGACCTTAACAGACCCTCTCAAGTCACTGCAAAACCAGCAAAGAAATTGAACTGAGATGAAGGGCCTTTATGTGTGTGGTGTTATAGATTTTTCCCTACAGAACACTGCCTTTTATAAGCATCTTCCAAATGTGCAGAACCTTCAAGCTTAACAATGCCATGCCATTAAACTTGAGATACTGCTTAGCTTTTATCATTAAAGAAACTAGACTCGTTTACTTTATATGAACCCAAGATTCTAGATGATGGAACAGAATTCTTAATGAAAATGAAAGACATCAGAGTTCTTTAGATAAGGGAGTAACTACTTAAAGTTCAATTCCTAGATATGATTAGAAGTCATTTAGGATGAAGTAACTGAACTTAACAGGCTTTATATTTATAATTCCCAAGGATTGAATTAACCAGGAAAACATGACTTCTAGTGCGTACAGACAGGAAGGAGCTGCTACAGTAAGCTGAAGCAGTTGCACTTAGATGAGGAAGTTTTTTTACAATAAAATGAAGTTTTTGTGGTTGACAAGCTTCCTTGTGGCTGATTGCCTAAGCTTAGTGGATCTACGTAGCTTGCCTTGTTTGCCCTTAAGCAGTCATCCCTGCAATGGCAATACGAAGGTATTAATTCTATACCAAAGCCACTTAATTTAATAAGCACAAAGCTTATGCGTTGCAGAGTGGTGGTAGCTGGTGACTTTCCACTACCCTGAATATGCTGTGGAAACAATTTTTAAAAGGCTAGCCCTTCCTGTTTTCTTTCTCTTTTTTTTTTTTTTTAAATGAGCAGGTGGATGAGTGTATGGCAGTCATGACAAATTCTAGTGTGCTTGCTACTTCAGCAACTTCAAATAGATTCTTGCCATAAGCAATGAGCTCAGATGTGTGCCCTCGCAGGAAAAAAAAATATTGTTAAAACAGAGTATATTTGGTAATAGGTAGCAGCGATCAGAGTGCAGGGCTGATCATGCGTGATGTAGTACAGGTATGATATTATTTGTTCTATCCAGAAGTCCTGTAGGCAACTGCAAATGATGACACATAAGAAAGCAAAGTAAAACTGTATATAAAACACTTTTTCATGAAGAAACTGAACTAATTAGTTTTGTGTTATGGCTGTGGCTAGTCAGAGGTGAAACTTGGGGTGTCTAACTAGAGTGGTGCCAAGTACTAATTACTTGAAGTTAATTTTTGCTGAGTGAACAATGTTGGTTTGTGCTTGTTTATAGACATGCCTTCTTGCAAGTATATGCCAGGTAATCAAACAGCTAAAGAAGGGAAGTAAAAGTACAGGTTAGTGAGGAAGGTCAGTGAAAAGCTGCTTGTTTGCTTATGGCTCACTATCACACACACCCCCCCACGTTACAGCTATGCTTTCACTTAGATTTCTGTAGCTGTGTTAATCTTAATTGGTGTGAACTGATTCATAGTTTTGGTTTTCCTCACCAGTTGCTATTGTGGCTGTCTCACAATTGTGATTCAATAGTCTCTGTAGATTAATTTTTTTCACTTTAATTCTAGAATGAAAAATCTTATTTCTGATTGTGTCAGGTGTCATCTGTAAAGTTACATTAACAGATTTCTTTTGTTTGTAATCTTCTCTAATATACATATGAATATATATTAAATGATGGACACACTGTTTAAAAAAGAAAGTCCAGAGGATATGTCACCACACGTGAGAAACGGGGAAAATGAAAAGTAAGAGAGCCTGAACTGTAAATACTTGTCAGTTCAAGGGGAGAAGCATTCTGCAGAACCCAAGGCATTACTGTGTTTAAGCAGCTTAGCCTAGATGGACTGTGACCCTAACGCAGTACTAAATGGGTCACTGCTGGGATATATGCATGGCTGTCCACCCTGAGTTGTTAATTAGCTGTAGATAAAGTCCTTTGAGTTCTGGCTCTTACAATGGTGAATATGAGCTTGTTTTATTTAGCCATGCATGTTGGTAATAATTTTTTTTATTCTGCAGTGGAATCTATAAAAAAAGTCACTCTGATAGTCTCAGGAGCGGTGTAAAGAAACATGAATTTGCAGTAAATCTGTTAATATCTTGAAATCTATTAATATTAGTGCCTCAATAGGCCCAGTTAACACAGAAGCATTTAGAGGTTTTGCCAACAAAGATGTTTGTATAGAGCTAAGTGATAACAGTTTTCAAATAAGCTTTAGAGGAAGCTTGTTTCTATTAACCTTGGATGGTCATTTTTGTCAGCCTCAATGAATCTTGTTTCTGCAGAGTTCGATGACCCTTCTGCTATGGTGGTGCTGGCAGAAGAAGAGCTGGTAGTTATAGACTTGAAAACTGCAGGCTGGCCAGCAGTCCATCCTCCATACCTGGCTTCTCTCCATTGCTCAGCCATCACCTGCTCACACCATGTTTCCAACATCCCACTGAAACTGTGGGAGAGGATTATCAGTGCTGGGAGCAAGCAGAACATTCACTACTCGAATATGGTATGGCATCTTTAAATGTACGTGTGTTCCCATGCTTTTAAGACCAGCATGACTGCTCAGAATGTGGGTGGTCTGTGCTGCTGACTGCGTGTGGAGGGATGAGTCCCAACAGACATTGTCCTGCTTCTTAATAGGGTTGAGAGGCTTTTTCCCAGAGCACCACCAATACAGTAACTCACACTGGGGGATTAAAATGTGATATTTTTTTCAGGCTTTGACAACCTAGAAGGAAAGTCTGAGTGTTTCCAGCTGTCAGTGGTAACAAACTTCTCATTTAGAAGCATGAAGCTTTCGGCACAGCTTCTTGAGGAAATGTGTAGAATATCTTCTAAAAAGCACAGCTGGTGTCAGAACAGGAACATCTAAACCAAACAAAAGCTAACAGCATGGACTGTTTCACTGCCACTTGCACTGAAGTTCATGCTCTCCTGCTGACTGCATATTCTCTTCACACTGTCACTGCCTAGGAAGTCACAGTCTTCCCTTAATGTATTTGTAGCCGTGGCCGATTGATGGTGGCACCAACATAGCTCCAGATCCTCCACAGAGGGACTTGCTTCTAACAGGGTATGTACTTAACTGATAACAATCGAGGACCCCTTTCCAGTTTCTGTTCTTCCTTTTGAACTAACCAAGGCTTTTCCGTGAGACTAAAGTCTGCTCATCTCATAGGGAGAAAGGCTGCAGCTCTACAGTACAACGTCTTAAAGCTGGGCTGCTAACTATGTAATGCTACCTGATTCTACTGCTTCTGAGCAAAGGGGCTGTGATCTCCATAGCTCATCTATAAAGTTGGCTTATTTGTTATCTGTTCCCCCCACAAACATCAGTATAGAAGTGCAGGCAGTAATCCAGACTGCTTCAAAGGGAGCAATGTAAAAGCAGAGCTTCATCTTGCAGGTTTTGAAGCCTTTTTCCTCCCCCTACCTTGCATTGTTCTGAATCTCAGAGGAGAGGTGAGCTTGGACTCCTGTCTGCTTTGATCAACATGAACAGATCTAGCGAAGTGGTGGAACTAGCTAGAAAAGAGACTGTGGCATCGCATAAAAATGTATCATTTTCTTTTCAAAGCACTTTTAAGGATTTCAGTGGGCTGATCACCAGACTTCATTCTTGATGCAGCATATTGTTAGAAGCCCTTACCCTGATGTTGGAAGAATGCCACCAATTTTCACCTGGAGAACTAAGATTAAAGCTTGATTTCTTTTCCTCCCTTCTTCCCATTAATAGTATTTTTTGTCAGGATGACTTGTTCTTCTGTATGCTAAGTTTTTTTTCCTTTTCAGTGCTCTTTGGAATAATCTTAAATTGTTTACTGGTGTCAGGTCATTGAGAACAAACTGGATTAAAAAAACCCGAACAACCTAAATGTAAACAAAACCAAACTCCATAAAAAAGAAACAAAAACAAAAAACCACAAAAAAGCGTCCAAAAATCTTGCTCTTGAAGCTTGAAGTTGTCACAGCTCAGGGCTTTGTAAACAGTGTGGTTAATCTTTGGTTGTGTGTTTTCCCCTCTATTTTATCATTTTCTTCTGGGTGACTTGCTGTTCTCCTGTATGATGTGTGTTTCTGTAACCTTTCCCCATACAGGCACGAAGATGGCACTGTGCGGTTCTGGGATGCATCTGGTGTCTGCTTACATCTCCTTTATAAGCTAAGCACAGTGAGGGTATTTCTCACAGATGCTGATCCCAACGACAATATGAACTCCCTGGGTGAGGACGAATGGCCTCCGCTTCGCAAGGTAAGACAGCTATTACTTGTGGAAGCTTTCTGAAAACCTGAGAAATTTTGATTCTTGTCCTAGTAAATGCATCTGCAAAGATCAGCCACTGTGTGTTCTCTCTCTTCCAGGTTGGTACCTTTGACCCTTACAGTGATGATCCAAGACTTGGGATCCAGAAGATCTACCTGTGTAAATACAGTGGATACTTGGCTGTAGCTGGTACAGCAGGACAGGTATTGAAATATGAAGGAATATGAAGGATGAAGGAAAGGCTGTGGATGTTATTTACCTAGACTTTAGCAAGGCCTTTGATACAGTGTCCCACAGGATTCTTCTGGAGAA
>JAOTQQ010000003.1:29626257-29735115 GCA_026546715.1 Gallinago undulata | reverse complement strand
TTTTTTTGTGGTTGGACTCGATGATCTCTGAGGTCCCTTCCAACCACCACAATTCTGTGATTCTGTGATTCTGTGATAAGCAGTTACCATAAACTTTGCTTTTAGCACAGGTTGTCACAGTGCAACTTGGAGATGTGTTAAAATTTGAAATAATCATTTCTATAGGGATAAATTGATGTAGTTGCTGGAAGTGTTGTTTCGCAGTTCTCTGTTTTCTCTAATCTGTTTTTTAGACTTTATCTAATGCTCCTTATGAGCCCTTAGAGATGCTGTAGTTTTGCAGCAGCCAAGAAGGCCTGCGGCTTGGAGGACTGCTTAATTTGTAAAAACTGTAGTTAAGTCTGTCCTCTTCCTTTCAGGTACTGGTGATGGAACTGAATGATGAAGATGCGGAACATGTTGTGGACCATGCTGAAGCAGATCTCCTGCAAGACCAAGAAGGCTATCGATGGAAAGGTCATGAGAAACTAAAGACTCGAGATGGACCTGTTCGATTTGAAGCTGGTTTTCAGCCATTTGTCCTTGTCCAATGTCAGCCACCAGCTGTGGTCACCTCACTGGCCCTTCACTCTGAATGGAAGCTTGTGGCCTTTGGTACCAGTCATGGTTTTGGGCTTTTTGACCACCAGCAGAAACGACTGGTCTTTGTCAAGTAAGTGTCTTCTTTCCAGGAGGTCTGTGGTAATCTTGTTAAAGATGACCTGGAATTGCTAACAAAACAAGTTGTGATAAGTGATTTTTATAAGAGCAGTCAGTGTGGCAAGCTGATCCTCACTGGATTCTGTCCTTGAAGATCTTCAAGAATATATAAGCATGTTCCAATCTTTGCGTGTGTCCTGTTGGACTCTTGGGAGTGATTGCCACCCAGTAGACAGTGACTACGTGCCTGTTGTCTCCCTCTTTCAGGTGTACACTGCATCCCAGTGACCAATTGGCCTTAGAAGGCCCACTGTCTCGGGTGAAATCCTTGAAGAAATCCCTCCGTCAGTCGTTCAGGCGGATCAGAAGAAGCCGGGTGTCCAGTAGGAAGCGACGAGGAGGTAGTGGAAATGCCTCAGAGGTGAGGGGTCTGCCTTTTTGGGGTCTTGTCTGTTTATAGCTTGGAGCGTGCAGAGTCCTGATTAGACTGCCTACAGCAAGAGGTGGTTTGCAGTCCTGCTATTGTGTCAGTTGCTACTGGTATAAGGGCAAAAATGGCAACTTCTGATGTTGGTATCTGTTAAATAAAATAATCACATTTTTAGAGAAAACATACTGTGTATAGTTAAACACATGATGGAGAATCTACCTGTTCACTGGTGCTTTCCTTTTCTATTGCTGCCATTCTTACTATCTCTCTCCCGTGCTATGTCTGCCTGACTGACAAAATGTATCCTCCCTTTGAAGGTGCAAGAAGCAAATGCCAAATTTGACCAAGACGCATTGCAGGAAATGGAACTGGCTCCAGTCCAGCGGAAGATTGAAGCCCGGTCTGCAGAAGACTCTTTCACTGGCTTTGTGCGCACCTTGTATTTTGCTGATACCTTCTTGAGAGACAGTGAGTAGAAAAAAAAGCATCTCTCCTTTCTTCCAAATGGGTTTTTCCTCCTCCTGCCAAGGCAGGTATTAGAAATTACTGCCAGGAAAATTTGGCACCTCCTGTGTCCTACTTTGTGTTGTGCTGAAAAACCAATATAGAACCAGAGCATATGTTGCCATGCAGAATTGTTATTTAGCCATTCTGGCTGCTGGCTAATCCAAGGCAAGTACTATTTCATTTTTGGATGCAGCCTTTATGTATGGTTTTCAAATGTGCTGGGATGACACCTGACTCTTTAGTATAAGCTTTTCCTTGTACTGTTACTCTAAAGTTCACCCCTGGCCCCAGCAGAGCCTCTTAATTTAGTGAGGGTGGTGGCTGGTTGTGTATCAGAGCCCAAACTGATATTATGCAGAAACTTACTCTGCTCATCTGTGATATAAACACATGAGAACTGGATGCAGCAATTGTGGTATCTGATGGAAACAGCACTCTGTTCCCTTTACTCATGTGCCATGTCCTGTATCAGGGTTGCAAATGGTTGTATTGGGAAAAGAAGTGCTAAGAACCTGTAGTTTCCCTGGCAAGGCTGCCATAATATGAAGATATTTAGGATGGTAAACAAAGGGAGGATGTGTATAGCTAGGGAAAGCAGTTATCCAAGGGTGTCACAGATGGTGCCTTGCTCATGAATCTTTTTGTTGCTCCAGGCTCCCGCCACTGCCCGTCCTTGTGGGCAGGCACCAACGGAGGTACAGTCTACGCCTTCTGTTTACGCGTTCCTCCAGCAGAGAGGAGGATGGATGAACCTGTCAAGGCAGAGCAGGGTAAGTATGCCTTGTGAAAGCAAGATCTTAATGGATCTGAGCTATCAATCATATAGCCAAGAGCTGTGTACAGAAAAGCAAGGTAGTTCAATTATCGTTGTTTATCAGTGAGAGTGGAGCTAAATGTAACAGTGTTTGAGCTAAGCAATGCTCACTGCAGCAACTGAAGTGTGAGCTCCAGGGCTGCCTGACATGCCTTAGCCTCATTTCCTACTGACTTCAGAAATTTCAATTTGTGTCAGCTGTCGTTGAAGTTTACCATCAAGACTCAGTGCACTGTATCTTATTCTGACAGCTGGACCTGCTGTTTTTATGTAGTAATAGTTATTATTTAACATATTGTTTAACCAGATCAGTCCAAGTACTCCTTAATGACTAAATCTTTTCAGGCAGTGTTTCTGTAGCCACATTAGAAGGTCTTCAGCTTTGAGAGCTGGAGTGAGATGTGAGTGAGGTTCTAACATAGGGTCTGACAAGAGTCCTGTTAGGTTCTTCTGTTTGTTTATTTTCCTCCTTATCTTGCTTGTCTAGCCAAAGAGATTCAGCTGATGCACAGGGCTCCTGTTGTGGGTATACTTGTCTTGGATGGACGCAGCACTCCCCTCCCAGAACCTCTAGAAGTAGCACATGACCTTTCTAAGAGTCCTGATATGCAAGGCAGCCATCAGCTGCTGGTGGTTTCTGAAGAGCAATTTAAGGTAAGTATTACCCAGGAGGTGTGTATGGACCACATAAAATCTGCCAAAGCATTGAGCAGTGTTCAGTGGAAAGGTAATTCTTGGGAGTGCTCATTCTGCTGTACCTGGATAACACTCCTGGGGCGGTGCTTCTGCTTGGTGCAGTCCATACATCAGGTGTGTGCTGACAAATTGGGTATTCAGCATAGTGATGTACATGCTGAACGTAGAAATTTTATTCCTATGTTACATTATACTCTTTGGACAAGGCTGCTTCTGCTTCTGAGAAAGGGTTTTTGCTGTGGTTAGTGCAGAAGCAGGAATTGGTAAGCATTTCTGTGAAGCAACTAAAAAGCTTCTTGTTTTGCATGCCAACTAGTCAGCATGGAAGACTTGAAGTAGCTTGCTGTAGGCTGGCCTTGGCCTTTTAATGTGGAAAAGCACACAGAGTTAATGTAAACCCTGTTCTTTTTCTGTAATAATTTGTAGCCAAATATGGAGGGGTTTTAAAAGAATTAGGGGAGAAATGTAGCTTGTAGCCTGAAGGGTAAAACTGCTTGATGTCAGAACAGAAGCAGATTCTAACACAGACTGTGGCTGATTACTTCTGGTCCCATGAGCAGGGGGCCAGGCTGACTTGGGTTACACCTGTGTGTACTGGCTGTGAATGGAAGCATTGTTCAAGACGGGAGCAGCAGATGTCCTGGGGTGCGGCTGCTGCCATTGTGCCCGAAAGAGATGTCAGTGTCTTGTTTCTATTGACAGGTTTTCACATTACCTAAGGTTAGCTCCAAACTGAAGCTCAAGCTGACGGCCCTGGAAGGCTGTAGGGTACGAAAAGTGACAGTCGCGAACTTTGGCAGCTGCAAGACTGACGATTACAGTGAAAATGACCTGGCTGTCCTTACTAACTTGGGAGACATTCAGATCATCTCACTGCCCTTCCTCAAGCTACAGATCCGCTACCCGTGCATCCGCAAAGAAGATGTGAGCGGCATTGCCTCCTGCGTCTTCACCAAATATGGCCAAGGTAAGGTGTGCTTCTCCCAAATCATCTGCCTCTGTGTGTTTGAGACAATGGAAAAGGGGTTATGGGGCTTAGTGTTCAGAACTGGCTGTGTATATATGTGAATGTTACATAAATATATCCATTATATGTGTCTAGCTGGCACCAGTTGCCAACGGGTACTGACACATGAATTAGCAGAAGTGAGTTTATTCCATTATTGTTAATGAATACAGTGGCTTTCAGCTGTCAGGTTGGATGTGGCCCATCGGTAGCTTCCAACTGGCCACTCTCCTCATTTGGAGTCAAGAAAATGGCTTTCTAAGCAGCAGCCACTGTGGAAGCGGCTGCATTGTGCCTCCCATACATGTCTGTGGCTCAATGCTCTAATTGGGAGTTGATCTGGCATCCAGCGTCCTACAGCTGCTGAAGGTGAATCACTGCTTTGCAGTTCAGTTTTTACGGTTTCCTGTGCTGCTTTTCATAATTGTCAGCACAGGACAATAAAATTACCTCTCAGCATAATCTTAAGTTGCCTAGTCTCTAGGTTAAGCAGCCCTTGGGAAACTGGGATAATATCTTCCTCAATGATTCCTCCTCATTTATATTGGAGGAAATCACAGAATCATAGAATTGTCTAGGTTGGAAGGGACCTTTAAGATCATCTAGTCCAACCATCAACCTAGCTCTGACAAAAACAAAAAACCACATCACTAAACCATGTCACTAAGCACTATGTCAACCTGTCTTTTGAATACCTCCAGGGATGATGCCTCAATCACTTCCCTGTGCAGCCCATTCCAATGCTTAATAACCCTTTCAGTGTAAAAATTTTTCCTAAAATGCAAACCCTTTCTGCCAAACATGGAGGATGCTTAGAGCTGCTCTTTTTTTGGATTACCTCTAGTTCTGGAACCTCTAATTGGACTTGAAGTGCTTATAAATTCTCAATCATCTGTAGGTTTCTATCTGATCTCACCGTCGGAGTTTGAGAGGTTTTCCCTTTCTACCAAATGGTTAGTGGAGCCCCGGTGCATTGTGGACGTGCCAGAAGTTACAAGCAACAATCATGTGCACAACAAGTCTGGCATGGAGAATGCTGCAAGAAAATCCAGGTAAAGTGTAAAAACTCTTGCACATTGAATGTGCCTGAGTAGTGAGTCCTGATCCTGTGTTTGCAGCTGATACAAGGAAGCCTGTGTGATAAGTTCTTGAAGGCTGTCTCCTTTTTTAAACATTTCCAGCAAAGTTTTATATTTTATAGAGCATGTTGTCTTTAACAAAACAAAACAAAAAATCAAACCAAAATCTCCTAATGACCGAAAAACCAAACCCAGACAACTTTGAAGTCTTTGTTAACAACAAATTGGCATGAGGAAATGTAACCTTCTCCCTGATGGTTTTCCTACCTGCAGTACAGCTGGTGGGACAGTAGTGAAGCAGTGGAATTGGTATCCCTAAGCGAGTGGTAAACTGTAAGCTCTGGCTTGCTTTACTTGTTCCCTAATGATGTGTCTGACTGACACCTGACCCTTGCATACTTCAGCGTGTTACTGATGAGGCTGAACTGTTGCTCTGTGATGAGAAATCCAGTGTTCCTCCTTTCCTCCTACAATGTCAGCAAATAGCAGTAGATCTGACACTCACAGAGATCCCATAGGAATTTTATTCCAAAAGTTTAGAAATGTTCTCTGATGCCTGCAGGCTTCTGTATCACCAATGTGTGATGAAGCCCTTCCTACATTCTTGCTCAATAAACCATTTCGTTAGCATGCATTGGAGCTTCTGGTAGCTGCCAGGAGTATATATGAATTCTCTGCACGCCTGTGCCTCAGAGTCAGTGTATATTTTCTGCCTCCTTTTCTTTTCTAGGGGATCAGGAAGGAGTTCGGGTGACTATGGAGAAGATGGTAAGCAAAAAATAATTGTACTAAATGTAGCATGGTGACATGTAAACCTGAGACATCATTTCTATTGCTACCGTTGATATTGTCTACCTAAGAAAGGGGAAAGTTAGGAGAGGCATGAGGGAAACATTGTGACCTGCTTGGACACAGTAGTTGCTAGCCCTAACGTAAGTTGCATGTGGCAAGATCGCCTTGAAAGGGTGGAACATAGTTTCTGCTGGAAGGAAGAGGCTGTGGGAAGATAAGGTCTGAAATTCCAGATGAGATCTTCTGTTAGCCAAACTAGTATTGCTGGAAAATACAGTTCAGTATGTGAGAGGCTTTAGGGATTAGTTGTGAAGCGTTCAATGAAGTCAAAAGGTACTTAACAGGGAAAAAACAATAAATCCAGTTCTGTTGTAGGTTTCCAAAACTTGCATGTATTTCATGAAAAAGGGAAAATATTGTTAGGTAACAGCTGTTTTCCTACTCTTTTTTTAGAAAGGAAGTCTGGGAGGCTGATGGAACATGCCTTACTCAATGATGAAAGTGAGTAAGATGAAGTCTTGCTACTGACAGGGCAGGTGCCTTTTTGGGTGGTAATGGAAGAAAGCTGCTGGGAATTTTCCAGTACTTAGTTCCAAGGGATCTGCAGTTATGCAGGACTGGTAGAAATAGTGGGTTTTCATGAATCAGTAGAAGTGAGAGTTTGGAGAGATAGTCATGCCCTCAGGCAGGGGTTGTTCCACATAGCTGCATTCACTGCTGTGATAAGAGAAGGATCTTTCCAGTAGGACTTGTGTTAAAATGACAGCTGGAACAGACTGTTCCTTTGGGGCTCGCATATAGTGGGACTGGCAACACTTCCTCTGGCAAATGACTGCTTCAGTCCTTTATGCCAGCCTGTTTAGGAAAATCTTGGTACTGTTGAAGGGGCAATGATACTATAAGGTCTGACCTCTGTGTTGTGGGAGGCAGGTTTTAAAGGCTGTCGGGGGAGGTGGAATGTGGCTAGGCTGCTGCCTGAAAGCAGATTTCCACTCGTTTGGCTCACTGCTTTAACCCTCTGCTTTCCAGAAGTCCTGAAGGAGATCCAGAGTACTCTGGAGGGGGGCAGAGGGTGAGTATCAAACCTACTTCTGTTCCTAATGGGTGGGGTTGTCAAGGGAGGGCATTTCTAGTTGAAAGCAGGGGGATGCCCAACATGATGGCAGGGATCCTTGTGCTGGAATCTGGTCATGTATGTGTCCCACAAACTGTCAAAGGGAAATAGTAGGAGAGAAGCAGGTTCTCTTTCACGTGTTGCCCCTTGACTTTTTTATGAATAATGCTTTGTCTCTTTCTCTCCGAAAAGCAGGAGAGATCACATTCCCACATCCCAAAGGAACAGGACTCTGAGTATTCGCATACAGGTTTCTATTCGTGTCAACCC
The DNA here is from genome assembly GCA_026546715.1 of Gallinago undulata. Taxonomy (NCBI): domain Eukaryota; kingdom Metazoa; phylum Chordata; class Aves; order Charadriiformes; family Scolopacidae; genus Gallinago; species Gallinago undulata. Next base: position 29,727,768 of record JAOTQQ010000003.1, on the reverse strand, counting down.
ATACTGATCTAAGGGCAGGCCACACGGGCTTAGTTGGTCGAGGATGGGACTCTGGAGTTTAATCCTGGCTTGACACTGTCACTGGGACATGTTCAGTATCTCTGCTCCCATTCTGTCTATACAATGGAGCTAAGCTACCACCATGGGTGCGGGACTTTACCTTGTCTCCCTAGAATACTGATGTTCAGGTGACAGGGGCTATGGAAGTGTAGACAAAGGACTACTGTTGGCAACGGATGCAGGAAGCTTGGTGGAATTGGTAACTGCTGGTGTGTAAGGATAAGTGACTGCCTGACATGCTCTGCTCTGTGCACTTCCTCTGGACACTACCTAATCCTGGTCTTCTGTCAGCAGCTGGGAGTGGATGGAATGATACTGCACTGCAATAATGAATCTTTCCTTGTGTCATTGCAGGAGCTATGCAGAAAGAAATTTGGCAAGAAATCCATTAGGACATGGACTAAGTAACGGAGGAGGTAGGTGAGGCTAAGGATATTTCAGGGCCAGTGAAGCAGCCAAAGGAAGCAGAAAGTAGAATGCAGTTTGTTTATAAATTTCAGCTTATTTAAATGGTTTGTTGATAGTGCAGAACTCTGGTCTGAATTTCTGCATGGGAATCTGCTGGCTGTGTGATGTACTAGCACTGCTCATCACGTTGTGCCACATGAGTAAATATGTTGCATCAGTTTTAAAGGAAGAGATAAAAATTCTTTGAAGGCTCCTGCCTGACACTTAACCTTACCATATAGCAAGCTGGAGAGGTAGCCAGAGCTCATAGCAATAATCTGTTGAGTACATCAACTCATTAGCTCTCATTAGCTTTCAACTTCTGTTTTCTAAAATGGCTTTTGCATTCTTTTATCCCAAAGCAGATTGACCAGAATTCATCAAGGACTTTCTGGCATCAGATTGAGTGCCATAAACACTACTGATTGGGCAAACCGTCCCTGGGGAGAGGGCACCGCTGCTCCCTGCATCGCAGGCTAGTGAGCTGCAACTTGCATGCATTATGCATGCCTGCCTCTGCCTCCCCTCTTAGTGCCTCATTAGAGACATCTCCTCTTGGAGCCCGCCTTGCATTAGGACAGAAGCGGATCGCCAGGTCTGATGCATCACAAGCCTCTGAGTACATCTAACTTTTAAATGTTTGCACATTTCTCTTTTCTACTGGGCTGGGTTTTAAATTATAAATTTAACTGCCTCGGTGCAGGATTTTAATAAACGCACACTGTTACCTCCAACTGGTTTAAAATTATTTTTTTTGTACAATTTTTTTAAATCGTATGGGTATTTCAGTTTTAACGGAAACATTTTAGAAATTTACTTTATAAAAAAACCAATAAATAATATATGCTAGATTCCTGTGACTGCTGTATGTGGCATCTGAATGAGTAATTTTGGGTTTTGTTTGTTATGGTACTGTTAACTCGCTTTATGGATTTGGGTAGAATCTATTTTTGTAGCCATTCAAATCAGAGGAAGACTAATTGAACTTGATTTTTGTTTCAACACTACATTGCTCTTTTTTTGGAAATAAAACTCTGAATTCCCTTTTGTGACCCTTGTCTGCTCTCATATCTGTTCTTCCTATCATTTGTTTCTTTCACATTGGCAACAGGCTTAGGCTCGCTTACCTGTTGAAGAAGGTGGGGTTGTCCCTCTCAGAGCTGTAGAGGCAAAGAGCCCTCCTGGAGATGAAGTGGCCTTGTTAAGCAAGGTGGTGGTTTGGAGAAATGCACGTGGCAAGCAAGTTGATTGTATCACTGTCCTGAAATTCACACATGGTGTTGCCAGAAAAGGGCATTGGTTCAGATTATAGTGCCTGAAAGGCCATCTATTACCTTGTCCTGAAATAACTTGGGTGATAACGAGCTGAAGGGAGGAACAGCTGATCTGGCAGCACTGCTGTAAATAGCCAACGGATTTTGAATTGAAAGCGGTGAAACGCTATGTAGAGCAGTTCGTTACTCTTTGAACTTTTTGGTTCCTTTGTGCTTGACTTAACACCATTTGCTTCTTTTCCAGCTAAGAAAAAGAACAGTGCATTCTCCTGTTTCCTGTAACTTACTTGTAGCACTATGAGGGTTGGTGAGAAAGAACTAAATCCTCTCTGACTGGATGCTGAGCTGTCATCCGTGACATGCTTTGGAAGCCCTCTTGTTTTGAGCTCTGTCTTCCTGAGCAAGGTGGAGGGATCCTTTCTTTCCTAGAGTATTCGGGTGGGCGCTTCCTGTTCTGCAGGAGAATATGGTTGCAGTTGTTGTTGCTCAGGTGTTGTTTCAGGCACCCTTCCTTCTAGAAGTATTAGTATCTCCTTTGAGACCTGATTTATTGCTAATGAGGTTTTAGAGAGCCTTCTCTCCTACTCAGCGTGGTCTGACAAACTTGTTTCTGTTCCCTTATTTCTGCTAGCTTCATTATTTTCTTGTTTCTATTGCTGCGGGATGGAGGCTAACAGAAAGGTGGCCTGCTGTTTTCTACCTCTTGTGCCAGGCACTGATTCTGCAAATTTACAGGAAGTTGGGGTTTAATCAGCAGCTTCTGACCTGGTGTGATCCTGTGTGTATGCATCATCCTGGCGTACCCAGCTGTTTCTGCTCCTCACAGATGGGCTGATTCTCATGCCTTTTCTGAGTATTTAATTTGCTGGCAGGCTCGGGGTGACATGGCAGTCCTGCTCAGAAACGACAAAAGAAGTTCATAACTTCTCCCCATTTTCACCCACATAACTTGAAAAATCTAATAGGTCCACTGAAAGAGTTGGACAGGTCACAAGACTGCTATTATAATTTGGACACCTTAAAGTGAATTTAGATTTAAAAACAAAACAAAAATTTATCCAGGCTTCTTGTTATTTTCCTGAAAGCACAAGCCAGACTGTTAACGGCGTAAGTTTAGGATGTGTGCTGATATATGGCAGATCTTTCCTAGCGATGCTTATTTGAAACTTACAGCTGAAGGCTTCACTGGAATAAAGTGCTTGGCTTATTGTTGTGAGCAGAGGCTTTACGAATTCTTTTAGAGCTGCCATGTCTGAAATACAAGAGAAATAGCAAAGGAGCAAAGCAGAAGACTGGAACTCATGTGTTGTGCTTTCAATTGTATTCTGAGCCAAGCAGGAGAGGATGGAAAGCCTCATGACATTCAGAACTAGGGTGTATTTTTTTGTGTGCTGTCAGAAAACCACTAGCAAGTAAAATCAGTGGTGGGATAAGGTGTTTGTGAAAGATGCAGTCTTCAGTGAATATCCGTAAGAAGCTTTTGAATGCAACAGGGAGAAAAAAAGATCTGTCTGTATTTCTCCCTTTCAGGAATTGCCGTCTGAGTCTTGCTGTTACTCTTAGCCTACCCATCAACTGACAGTAACAATAATAGTCTGCTTCTGATCAGAGGATTCAGCTGCTGCCAAACTCTGAGTTTTGTGCCCACCTCTACTTTTCACTTGAACTCTCCTTGTCTAGGATCTGATAGAAGCTTGCTGTCTCCAAGAGCTAATGCTTGGAAGCATTCTGGGTGCTCATTGCCCCTTATTAACATTATTGCCAGTCAGGTTTTGGCAGTGCTCTCCTGTTCTCCTGCTTTATACAGTCTCATTGGGGTCTGGCACCGTCAAGTGCCCCTTTGCTGCAGGAGCTGAGCTGCTGTAAACACTGGCTGCCAGTGCTTGAAAAAATCCTTTCTTATAGCTCTGTTGGCAGCATGTTCCCTAACCCTTGCAGACCTGTTTCTCTGCATATGGGAAAGTCTTGGATCACAACAAAAGAACAGCCCAAATTTTCCACATCTGAATCCACATACTGGGTATCTATATGTGTCACTGTTTCATTGTGGCCTGAGTTCTAGGTCAAATGCTTTCTTGTAATGTGAGCTCTTTTATATGGTTGCAGAGTTGGTGCCAAAATTCTATAGTCCTAGAAAATCTTGGCCTGGGGCTCTTTTTTTCTCCGAATAATAATGCAAGCTTTCCTCAGATGTTTAGCAACTGCATATTTGCTGAATTTGTCTAACAATTCTATTAGAAGAACATAATGTTGGAAGGAAAAGTACTTTTCATCTTAGTCGTAAGGCCTGAGGCATGTCTGGTTAATAAGAGAATGAAATTTTTTTACAGCTTAATTGGTCTGTTAGAATATGGTTTGTATCTATTGCAGCTAGAATAAATGCATGCCCGGACTGTAGTCCTAAATTCAGCCTGCAAAGCATGTCGCTGCCTATGTGGCCTCATGAATTGGGATGTCTTTAATAAGAGTAGGACTGGGATCTCGGGTTGAATTGGCACAGCTGAAGAACGAGACAGGCTTTAGTGGAAGTTTTCTTCTAAAGCCCAACAGTTCTTACTAAGCCATATTATTTGACTTACTGATCTCTCTCAAGCAAAGGCCAAGGTTATGTTGTGCCTATAGCAGCTTCTATGAGGTAAGCCTGGTGCAGAAGACCTGTTCCTTCAATAGCTGCCATCAGCTTTTGGTCACAGAAAACTCAATGCCTTCACTGACCGCCACAAGCCCCAAGGGCTTGGATTATTTCCATGTAGCACATCGACCTCTTCCTCCAAGCTTTCCAGATCGGGCACAATTCATAAGAAAACCAGCGAAACCCTATGTGTGAAGGCTGCTGTAGCAGTAGGATGGCCCTTGAGGTCATCCTGCTGTTGATTGATTTGTTTCAACATTTGCTTGGGCAGCAATGGTACCTCTCCAGCACAGCCCCTTGTCTGGGTAGTTTTCTGGTGGAAGAAGGGCCTTTTCTTCATGCTGTGTCTGTGGAGATGGGTAGGCTGAGGTGGCCTGGCTTTCCCTGGCGGCAGTTGCAAGCTCTGCAATGGTAATAGTAAATGGTTCCAGGGAAAGTGCATTGTTTTCTCCATTTAAATGGTTTATCCACCTTCTCCGTCGCATGGAAAGTAAACAACTGAAGTAAAAGACGCTCTTGGTGTGAGCGGTCATCTTCCACTGACTGGCTTAATGTGTCAGGAAAAAAGGGTGGTGGCCACAGAGAGGTGAGCTTCTTCCCTTCTTGGCTGGATGCTCTGCAGCCTTCTGTGAGGTGAGTCCTGGTTGTTTTTTATGCTCCCTGTCATTACAGCCTCTGCTCAGAGACACCTTTCCGGAGCGGGAGGGTTGAACCTGCCCTCTCCTCCTGCTTCTCCTCCGAGCCGTGACGGCTCCTACCTCTGAGGGTCTGTCTGTCAATGCTGAGGGGAAAATCCTTCCCGTCGGGTGCCGCCCGCCCTTCCCTCTCTTCAGCGCCTGAGGCGGCGCCTCTTCCCGCCCTTTCTCCCGTCTCGCGCAGGCGGCAGAGGGCGCTGCCCTCCGCCATGGCCGCTCCCCTCAGGGGGCTCCCCAGTGTGTACAAGCCCCGGCACTGCCGCCTCTCGAGAGGTACGCCACGAAAAAGTTCCTCTTTTGTGATAACGGTGTGGAGCAAGGCCTGCCAAGAGTTCAGGGAAGTCCCGGGAAACAACTTCGTCCCTCAGAAATGTGCTGAAGTGTCGTGGGTGAGGTCCCGTTCATGGCTGCCACCGTTGGATGCTTTCTGAGATTGGTGTAAACGCATAAAATACTTCGTTTTCCTGTTACTTTACCCTCAAGCTGGGCCCCAGCGCCTATCCCCTGCTCAGCTGAGGGTCAGCAATGCTCTTGCTTTTTCTGGCCTTGCAGCAGCCTCTGCTTTTGCTGCTTAAAATAGGACTCTGAAATCTACAAAGCAGCAAAGGTGTGAGAGGGGAAATGAGAGCTGAGTGGTCTCTTCCACCACCAGCTGTGAGCAGAAAAGGAGGCTGCCCTGGTGTGGGGGGATGTAGTACCCTGCAAGGTCAGTCAGCTCTGCCAGGGACTGATTTTCTTGTAATGAAATGCTGTTGTGTAAACAAACTCCTCATTTTCCTCTCCCATCTCATTAAAATGTGCTTACTTTATACATGTTGACTGAATGGAACTGTGGTGGTGGCAGGAGAAGGGACACTGGGAACATAACAAAGGAGAGCAAGAAGGCTCCTTGCACTTGCCGCCTGTTTCAGTAGAGAGGAAAGTACCTAAAGAGGTACTTTGTGTGGCTGTTACCACTGCACACCTCTTCCCCAGCTAAATGCGTTGAGACTGATGCTCTCCAGTTCTTTGTGGCATAGATTTTGTGTCTAGAGCTAAGTTAGTTTTTAAAATGTTGGTTTTTTTTGTTTTTTTTTTTGGTGAGGGGGCTCTCTTTAAGATGGATGGGCCTGAACACATGTTGACAGCAATCAGGGAGAGTCACCCTTGGTAGGAAGGATTTGTATCTTGGGCAGGGCCCAGCCTTCAAAAGATACAGATCTCTTCTTCCTCTGTGCTTCTCTGTATTATGGGCTTATTCCTAAAGAGACTCTGAATGTTGATCATTTGTTTAAAGTGAATCTCCTGTTCTCTGCTTGTGCTTAGGGCAGGGACTTCAAAAATGAAGCTTGGCTTCTGTTCACACTCTCCTTCCTTAAAGGGAACTTAGCTTTATCAGATTGCTGTGCTGGGCCCTTGAAAAACAGGCTGAGCTCATAAAAAAAAACCACGTATCTGTTACACAAGGAAATCTCTGAGCTGCTGAATTCCACCTCTAAGTCAGATGTTACAGCTCATGTCTTGATGGAGGTAAGAGTCCATAGAAGCAGAGAATACAGCAGGTTCAAGTAAAAGGCTTAGTATTATTTTAGGAGAACTTGTAACTTAGGTAGGATATCGAGTTCAAAGTGGTTTAATTTATTGCTGAGGGAACTTTATTCCAAACTGCAAAGTCTGAAGATTATAAGATTAGGAAGAGTGTCTGTCCTGTTATCCACAGGAGTGGAATTTGGGAGAGGTATTCTTAAAAGGTGTGATTGTTCTTCGGACAAGCGCATCCTCCTGTCTTTATTCTGACACAGATAGGAGCAGATGAAATGCAGGCTTGTGCCCAAAGGAGGTACGATAGCCCTTAATTGGTTTGATAGCCTGTGATGTTGTCACTGCTGTGAGTTTGCGCACAGCTCAGACCTGAAGATATTTGCCTGTACTTTCATTATACGAAGATCTTTTGAATGCTAATGAACAGTAATGAGGACTTTTTAAAAGAAAAAATCCATGTCAAGGAAATTCAGTTCTGTCAAGTTAGGCCCATGAAGCACAGTTTTGGAAAATAATTAAACCTAGGCATTAAGTGGTAGTCACCTACTATGGAACTAACCTTTAAAAAAGATTGTTTTAATGTTATACTTGGTTGACTTGCTGGAGACTCCACAGCAGGTGCCAATGCCTCAGTTCTAAAGGCTCAAGAAGCACAGAAAGAAGCCTTTAGTGAAAGCAGTCTGAGAGTCCAGGTACCGTGACTTCTGTCATGCAACATTCAGGGTCCATCCTTGAAAAACCTTGTTTTGACTGTGGGAAGTGGGACATAAGAATTTCAAAGTGAAATAATATCATGCCATCTCTCAGAAGTGCATTGCACTTTCAAAGAGTCTAACCTTGGGTTAGATGGAAACAACTCCTGGTCTGTTTCAACTCTGCTTAATGATGTTGCTTAGGCAGATTCCTCCTTGCTGTTCTCTGTGCCAATTCAACTGTTACTTAGAGGTTTCTTTGTTACACTACTAGAAAACCCTGTTTGAGGGTTCAGATTTTCATCTAGCATCACAGCCATGATGTGATCAATGTATCAGGACTCCGTGTGCCTTGTTAATTAGTAACATGGGAGTACTATTAACACTAGTAAATTTCCTTTGATGAGAAGCAGCAGAGTAGCTGTCATCTTTTCTTGAAGGCTGGACAGGCTTAGTTCAGCAGGTTAACTTGCTCATTGATGTGCTTGTTTTAGGACTGTTTATGCACAGAAAGGGAACTTTCCATTATAATGTGTGCTGTATGGAAGTGACTCAAATTCTATAAACCTTGTTAAAGTGATATCTATTGAGAGGTATTTATTACTTATGAGGATATCTCCTGTGCATAGGGACAGATGAGACCTCTTGTAAAATGAATAGGGATCTATCTACAGAAGATTAAAGAAATTAAGTATCTGCAGTGAAATAGAGCACAAGATACTGACAGGATTGTTTAATATTAAATGAGAGAAAATGTTCATCATCCTATAAAATAAATGGAGGCAATTCCCTTGAGAATGTCTTCTAATGCCTGGCTAGGCAAACCACTCCCAGTTTGCCACAGATCTTTGGTAGCAAAGCATAATAAGAGCACCTATGCTTGAAAAACTGTAAAGACAATATAACATGGCCCAAAAAGCATGACTGGCCCAATATCATACTAAAGATTCTGGTGTTCCACTATAGCATAATCTGCTTTTGACAGAGCATCTGTCAAAATTTTGAAGCCAAACCTTCTTCTATGTACTCTGACCTCCCCGTTCTCTCCTCCCCATTCCCTCCCAGAGCTTAAGAGCCCTAAAAGTGTTTCACATCTGTGGTGTTGCTGCCAAGAGCTGTTCTGCCCTCCCGTGTTACTTGTTCCTGCTCCCTTTCTTCTCTTAGTACATCTTTGTGGTTTTCAGTTTTATTTTTAACTGTTAACATTGTGCTGAATCAGTAAGCTGAACCAATCTTTATGATCTTGCCTTATGATCTGGAGTAAGGGAATAACCAGCAAGAGTGATTGTGGACAAGTGGGCCCACTCATTTAGGGGGAAGCTCGCCATTGTATCAATTTACCTGTAAAGTCAAATTGCTCAAAGATGACCACCAGAACCCATGCAAGGAAACAACTGAGGTATATAGAAGACACTGGAAGGAAGGAATGGCCCCTTTCAGATGGCAGCCATAAAGTCAGTTTAGCTGTAATATGAAACCTCACCATTAGCTGTGTGATTCCTTCTACCTTTATCTCTGCAAGCTTATTAGCATCTGCTGGGGATTTTCAGATACCTATGTGTAATCATTTCAGTCTGGATAATGTAACTTTCCACTTTGATCCTTTGATTTATACTTCAGGGGCTGCGATGCTTTCTGTGGAAGAGTCATTTCTCATGGGAGAACAGTCCCTGCTGGCAGCCACAAACCAGGGCTGTAGCTGACACAATTGGAAAGTCTCTTGCAATCATGTATAATTGATTTGAAAGCCAGTTCACATCCAGGGGATTTTATTGACTCGAGTTCTCTATCAAAACCCACAGTTCCCAGCTATGCAGAAAAGGAAGGAAGGGAACAAGGACCACTCCTTATTTGAGGCCACCCAGGCATGTCAGTGTGCCTAGTAAAAAGAAAGTATGATGGAAGGATAAAGATCCCCTTCTCTTTAGTTATACTCTAGCTTGCACACAACACAACAGCAGTGAAGATGCAGTAGAATGACAGATAGGCCTGTTTGCTGGTTTCTACTCATGCCAGAGACCCTGCTGTTGTCTTCAGTCTGCCAGTTTGCTGTTGTTACCTGCTCTGATTACCAAACCAGCGAGCTAAAGTTAGTACAGGTTTGCCTGGCCTTGCATCTCTTCAGTTTTCTCTTTTTAGACCTGAACTACAGAGGTAGGTCAGGGGATTAAAAGGAGGAAGCCTGAGCTGTGTCTTAGCATAGTGCAAAGTCTTTCAGCTCAGACACAAATGAAGTCCATCCCTCCAGTAGGGTGTAATACCATCTGTACAGCATCTTGGTCTGTTGTTTTGGCTGACCTCTAGGTAGGGGCCATGGGACACTGGCTTCCAGTGTAACAGGATCATCTAGCCTCATTGAATGGCAGACAACTGGGCAACAAAGTGCTCCTGAAATATTCAAGGAGGCTGTTTTCAAATGTATGTAACTTAATTGTTTTGGTTTCTTCTTGCAGTCATGAATACTTCATTTGGCTTCCTCGGGTTATTGCTGGGAAAAAGACCTTGGAGACCTTCTAGCTTATCCTAAAATAGCTGGAAGAAGAGAGCAGAGGCCTTACCAGTTTGAGGCAGTGAGAGGCCAGGAATTCTCTCTCAACAGCCTGGGGTACAGGCTCAAGGGAGACTGTTTTCTATCAATATGAGGGAGCATGTGATACGGAAGGAACAGTGTAGATATTTTATATTAATGCAATGAGACCTAGAGGGGAAAAAAGCCACAAAAACCACAAAAAAGAGGAAGATATTTTTAAACCAGCCTTATAGGCTGCAGGATCCTGCCTGGATTGTCAAATCTACTTGCTATGGCATGACCCTATTTATACATTTATTAATTTTCATCTTAAAAATAATTAAGACCAGCATTGACCAGCCTCTTTACCCAACTACGACCAAACAAGGTTGTTGTAAATTTATGTGGAGTCATTTCTCTGATCAGTCATGATCAGTTTCTACTCTTTTATTCTTGTGATTTAGCCATTTGTTTTTAAATTGAGTTACCTTCTTATTTCTCTTTTCTGCAATAGCATCAATGCTTCTATTTTATGTAGTTGGCTTAAGAAGAATTTGCAGTGAAAAGGTGGATCTGATGTGTTATCCCTCTCTAATAACATTTTAAAATAATAGTGGCTGAATACTAGCTGGAAGTACCATTGTGTAAATAAAGGAATCTTTAGGAAACTGGGGAGCCTTGTACTTTCTCAAGGAATGTAGCCTCTTTTTTTAAAGCCAGATGAAGTTCCTTCCATGTGCTGCTGGATTCCCCTGTCAAAGCAGTTTCTGCAAGGTAAAAGGGCTTTTAAGACAGGGAAATTTAAGCTGGAAATTCCCCTTGGTACCAGTGTCCCTGAGAAGCATGTAGCTGGCAAAGTCGGTATCCTTCCCAGCTCCTTGCTGCACCCAGCATTGCCTTCTCAACCTTGCATGTCCACACAGAGATGGGCAGAGAAGGGCAATAAAATTGGGGAAATGCAAACAAGATTTTAATTCAAAAGATGATGTAATAGTCATGGCATTAACCGGATGTTGAGGGTGCTGTGCATGAGGGCAAGTTGTGTCAGTATTCATGCTCTTGTCTGAAATGAATCTGTCTTGTTATTGAAGCAATGACTTGGGCAAAAATACATGGTAAGTCAGTGGCCGAAGTGGGCATTGGACCCAAGTCTTGGGCCATCACCCTCCACTGTCCAGTCTGCTCACAGCTGTGGAGCTGAAACCTGAAAATGTTTCACCTTTCCTGTTTCAACTTCCTTCAAAAGGTATGAACAAACTTCCAGCATCTTGTAGGAGCACTTTTCAAGACAAATAAATGCATCTTTTACTCTGTGCAGAGAATTCAGGTTAGAGGTGCTGAGGCAGACAGGCTTAAGACAGAGGTGGAGAAGGGAGTATTTGCTCAGCATCAATTTAGTTTTCTCATCTCGCTGTAGCTCAAAGCAGACAGTACTCTGATAAGAAAGCGGTCACAATTAGTACGTTCATCTTGGCCATCCTCCTCAGGCGAAACAGAATCATAATGTCTGAGACTTCTGACAAATCAAAGAAACAGAGGGCTCCGGTTCTGCCTGGGGTATGCAGAGCCTTGAAGAGGCTCCAGCTGATAACAACATAGATTTTGTTAGAGCCACTTCCTCCTCAGGAGCTGTGAAGAGTTGAATTTCTCCTCCCTGCCATGCACACATTAGAAGTTTAGAGCTAAGAGCCCCAGGGTTTTTTTTCAAGATTGAATAAGGAATTCACGATCCAAATGTCATCAGTCATTCTGGGCTTTACAAAAGGCATCTCTCTTCTCTGCAGAGAGGGATAGAGACTTATTTATAACTAACTAATAAAATAACATGATGAAATAGTTAACTAACCTGTTGCTCCACAGCCTCATTTTTATAAGCTAAAAGAAGAGGACCATCCAGTGACAGAAAGTTTAGGTAGAGTGTGTTTCTGAAGTTTTCCAGCTCAACACCCAGTTTTTATCTTTGCTTCTTAGTGGAGGAGCCCTCAAAGTGCACTGTTTAACAGCCAGGGGGTTCTTAGAAGGAGGTAGGAAAACAGGTCCCACCTGAACTGATACTACTAAGAATCTCATATCTTATCTGAACAGCACTCATCACATTTTATGTTCGGGCCACTTGTTCTGGTCACTGGTCACACCTGAGTTTAGCTTGTTTAATCACCAGCTTCTCTGGAAAACCTTTTTGGGAGGGAGTAGAAGGGGTCTTTGCCTTAAAGAACTAGGGTCATCCTCAGGTTAGTTAAATCCTGCACTAACCACTCAGTCACTTCACAAGCTGGAGAGTGCAGATGGAGACTGAAGGGACAGACTACACTGTATGTTTGTGCTTCCTGTTACCTGCTTTCTTGAGAAAAACCTAGGAAGGGGAAAGCCATTGCTGAATTAGTGCTGAATTCCATGCAACAGTGCATGGAGTGTAATCACCTACTGCAAATAACCTTAACCTGTATGCAAAAGCTTTGTTTAAAGGGGACCATGTCTTTATTTGGAAATTCTAGTTGAAAGGAGACTTAGTCATTCTGCCAGACTTGGACTGAGATTTAGGCATAATGAGGACAAAAATGGTGCCAATTTTTCTGTCTTTTCAGTGCTAAGCTGGAAACTGCTTTCCTGTTGTCAACAGAGAGCTTGGTATTGCCAAGGAGAAGAGGGCAGAGGCTGGGCTATCCATGGTTGGCTCCTTGAAATAAAACTCCAGGGATGCAGAAGAAAGAGGCCTATGATTTAATCCTTTTCACTAGCCTAAACTCTTATTTAGATAGTGTTTACTGTGCCTTGTCTGGTAGCCTCTGGGATTACAGCAGGCACGTTTTGGTATTGGAAGTGACCTCCTTTTCAGTCTTTCTTTAGAGATGTACCTAATCATACCATGCCTGAGCTTGGCTCTTACCTAGGTGAAATCCCACCTCTTCTCTTATCCAAAACTCTGCCAACCAGCTGGTGATAGTGCTGGTTGAAAAGTTCAAAGGTGCCATGAGAAAGCTTGAATTATTGATGCTGCTTTCCTTTCATATGCACATAATCATCTGCTGCTTGGGCACAGCCCAGGCAGAATTGATGTTGGACTCCACAGCTGGAGGCTTGCAAGGGCGCTGGAACAGACCCTAGGCTGCATGGAAACAAGGTACAGAAGGGTGAAATATGTCACTGTGTGTGTTAATACAAACTGTCGTACGAAGTACTGAGAAACTCGCTGGAACCAGGACGGACGGCGTAGGTATGTTGAAAAATTACTGTGAAAACTTATAAAGAAGGATCTTGAGGAATTTGTACGGGTAAATGAAAACCAGAAACTGTTAAGAATTAAGTTCCAAGCATTTCCCTTTAAGATTAATGGTTGTACCTTTTCCTCTGTATGAGTTGAGAGAAATCACTGTATTTAGGGAAGGTGAGATTCACTTCTCTACTGGTATTAAAATAACAGCATGAGCTATCTGCTCTTCTTTTTGTCTGTACATTCACGCTGTGCTTCTTAATAGCATTGAGGTTCTCTTTTCCGTCATAAAGTATTCTTATTTCTTCTAAAAAGGAAGAAAAAAATTAGATTGTCTTATTTCCTGTTGTAGGTTAGGTGAAGTTGGTATAGTGAGGGGAGTTGAAAAACTGATGAGAAGGATCTTTCACCTGCTCCAGTGTGTCTAGGAGGCAGATGGTCCAGGGCAGTTAATCAAAGCAGGTCTGATGTCAAAGGAATTGTTTATATAAGTAGTGATTCACCTTACCTTTCCCAGTAATAACAGTGGTGTTACAAAGCAATCTGCTCTAAAACCCTGTCCCAGAAGAATTGTGAACTCTAGATTTTCACGTTCTAACCCAGATTCAGAGGCTGGGGTCCTATCTTTACAGCGAGTCAAACTGAAGTCCTATGTGTAAGCCCCCTACACATTTGGGCAGTGTTCCTGATCTTCCTCCTCATCTAAGTATTTTGTTTTGCAGAAGGCTCTAGCTTTCCAGACACATGACTATCTAGCGGTACTGCATAAAAGCAGACTTTAATTTTTTTTTTTTTCTACTGCACTTGGCATTGCGGAGAAGCAGTAACAACTTTAAGCCCCCAGGAGGATAGAATATTAACAATTATTCTGTACTGAGGATTTAGAGTTGAATTCAGCTACCATTAATCTCAATAACAAACCTTTTTTTTGCAGGATTTAGAGATCTAGGCCACTAGTATTGGTGTGTTGAGGAGGGAGGGTGGGCTGAATTAAGGTGACCAGACACCTACATGTTACATAGAGGACAGTTTAAAGAGAGGGATGAAAGAAGAGGATTTGAGATAAACTCTGTACTATGCAATATATGTGTCCAAGGTGTTTTGAATAATGTCAACTAGAGACCAGAGTAAAAAAAGCAAGTTTAGAGAGAACACTAAAGACATTGATTATTGAGGACCCCTTAACTGTACATAACAGTGCTGTCAGGGCAGCAGCTTTTTGTTCAGCATCAGAATTACAACTGGAGAGAATGGGTATACTGTTTATTTCAGTTGCAGAAGATTGTTCTGTCATGCAGAAGGATACAAAATGGGTAGTATGCAAAAAAAAATCCCCGCTTTTGCAATAAACCCATGTGCTTTACATACGCCTAGCATGCTTGTTTTAGAGCATCAGCCTTCCTGGACTATGTAAATCTCAAATGTGGTTTTGCTGCCCTCCTTGGGGTGATTGGAGTGAGGCAAACTTTGATTTACTGTTTACCGGTTTGTTCCCAGAGCACTGGAATGTATCTTTCTAATGGATTTTATTTTTTTATTTTTTTGTTAAATAACTCAAAAGGATGCTTGGATGAGTTTTAGTCTGCAAGAAAGTCAAAAGGTATTCTGGATGGATTCCCATTCAGCAGAGTAGGCTGCCTTCTTGAGGTACCGAATGTTAGAATCCTCGTTCCTTGTCAGACTTTATAATAGCTAGAAAGATTTAAAGCTTTATGCTGAATTGCAATCTTGACTACATACTCTTCCACCATCCCCATACCCTAGGGCAAGGAGAGGCCTGTGGATGGAAGCAAGTTGCAACAAACCTTGGCCAGAACTCTTTCGGGCTTGTAGCATGTGTACAAAAAACAGCAAGGGTTTTCTTTTCATTATGGGGATGAAAGCATTTTAACCACGTATTATAGCTAATCTCTTGGCTCAATCCCGTCTCTCAGGAATTCCCCGTCGGTCTTTGTGTGTGTCTTTGCAGTCCCCATCACCGTTGGATATGGCTGTCAAGTTATACTTGGCAACCATGATTACTGAGATGCAGGGTTCAGAGCTGTGAGACAGGTAAATATCACATCCCATAATAGTCCAACATCTGCCTGAAGGCTTCCAGATGCTGTATTTCAACCTTTAAATGAATAACATTTTGTGGAGTTATGATGACGCTAGGAATTAGTAATGCAATCTTGACTTCTAGGTCCTCTGTTACCTATTGAGAAAAACTGTAAGGCTACGATGGCTGAAAGTTTCTCTTCTGCCTGTAGAGAGTCTATTGAGTTGGCCAAAAAACAAAGAAAAAGAAGGGGCAAATGGACAATAGAGTTTAACAGAGAAAGAGGTGAGAGGACAAAACGTATAATAGAATTTTCCTGTGTCCTGGTTTGTACCTCACCTGTCACTGACTGATGTAATCTTTAAGGTAATTAGAAATGCCCCTAACAGGAGGCTTTTTAGCCCTTTTGCTTTTGAAAGGTGTTGAAGACTGTTGAATTTCCTTGCTGTAAGATTTTTTTTTTCCTAGTCCCATTCTGCTCTTCTGTTCACCTCCAAGTTTTTCTTTCTCTGCTCGATCACTTCCGCACAGTTATGCCCTTACTGTTTGCTGGTTTGGACCTTTGCCTGGAAGTGTTTAGTGACCGCGGAATCAAAACCAGGCTCTGCCATTAGCACTTCATTCAGACAGATGTGTAGAAGTGGAGTCTGGAGCCCAAGTGGTATTTTGGTCTGTCTGAAGCAGCAAGAGATTGACTCATAAAATAAAGGATCCTTTTAACTGGCAAGGATAGAAGTGATATTTTCTAACAGGCTGAAAAGGTCACGCTAATCCTTTGGGCACTTTTGTATCCATTATTTCCAGCCTACAATTAGAAGAAAGATAAAGAGACAAGCAATGATAATTAATACTTAGAATACTCAACATTTCTTAGACCGTCAGCTAATAATTGTGCACTCAGGAGGAGCTGTGTGGAGATGTTGTTACATAGTTGAGTAGTATGTACTCTTGAGTTCTTGCTCAGTTTAGCCAGATCCTAGAAGGCTTTGAACACTTGTTCATGGAGCACGCCATTCCAAACTAGACTCATCATGCTAAAAGAAAAGATGGAGTGAGGCAATTCCACAGACATTCACTGTGTCTGTATTAGGAGTTTTCCTTAGTGTACAAATGCTTGCCAGGATTTATGCAGTGTGTTTTTGCAGTACAGTTGTGTATCAACAAAAATCAGTTACAATCATTTGAAAATCCTTTTGCTGTGGGCAACTAACATAGACTATCCTAAAAATCAAACAAACAAACAATCAATCTTCTGTCAGTATTTTATGTCGGAAGTAATTCTGAAATGCAGACTTAGGCAATGTTAGTTTCAACTGCCTTTTCCTCCAGAGATTATCAGTTTACGTGATTGTATTGTTATTATTGTTGTCGACTCTATTATACTTTATTTCTTCCCTCTCTCTCCTATTCCTCATTAATTCCCTTATTTATTTAGGCTTCTCTCCAGTAAGATTTCAGGAGAGCTGTTCAGGGACAAATATTATTTGCTATGAGAGCTAGTTTCCTCATAAATTTTGCCATTTGGGCTAAACTGTTTTCATGACAGGTCAAATCTTGCATATGATATGTTCATTAATGTCCTTCACTTGCACTGCAGAAAATTTAAAAGGTTATCCTGTGGAAAATTGGAGACTATTTAACTGTAATTATGATAGATACTTACATTTACCAAGTACTTATTTACTTGTTAAGAGACAAGTGCTCAAATAAAAGGGGCTTATGTTTTTGCATCTTTTCTACTAATTACTTATCAGCTCAACTTGTACAGATGCTAGTACTGCAGTGTCCATTCAGCTTGTACAGTTTGAGGGGGTTTGGGTTTTTTTTTTGGTTAACGATCAGTTGTGGTCTTTTCAATTCTACTCAGTGATACATCATTTACTCACTATTGTGTATTTTCAACCTGCAAGTCAGTATTTTTCATAACGATCCAGATGTGACTGGATAGTAAGGTAACTGAGTTACCTCCTTACTGTTCATTCATTTGATGTAGATCTTTGGATATATTCCTCTCTTAAGCACAAAGAAGGTTATTGGAGAAGCGAAAACTGAAATAAAATGATCATTCTTTCTTAAACTATAGTGTGGCCAGACCTTTGTTAACTGTGAAAAATGATAGGCATTTGTTCGGTTGCCTGTATATGACTGGCTTCTGGCAAGAGTCTTAAGAAAAGAAGAAAAGAAGAGTGCTTTGTGACAAAATAAAACAGTGATTACCCTGGAAAAGGACAGTCAGTTTGGCACTCCTCAGCTGCACAGGTATGGTTCTGCAAACGTTTGTTCAGCTCTATAGAAATGAGGTAAATTACCACTTAGGAAGATCTAGCTCTCTTTGTAGCTTATTTCACAGCAAAATGCACACTGTTTCCTTTCACAGGTGAATTGAGATAAGCCCTTACATACTCCTAAACGCTAGAGAAATGCCTCCTTCCCGATCCAAGACTCGGCACAAAAAGGTTGGAAAAGAGAAAGGTTTGAATTGTGAGAAAAAGGCAAGCTCCCCGGGAGATTCAAAGATCCACTGTGTGAGACAGTGGGAAGGTAAAAGTAGAGGCCAGCTGAAGGGCAAGAAGTCATTGCCTGAAAAAGATAACACCCTTGAAGAGGATCCCTTAAAAAGCCCGAGGCTGGTGAGGCTTCAGGGAAGCAAAGAAAATGACCATAAAAAGTTATTGCGGGGGAAAAGAGCCTACAAGAGAAAGGATAAAAGAGAATCTAGTCCAGGGAGAAAACATAGAAAACAATTAGTGCCCAAGTTAGAGGGGAAAAAAGAAAAAGCCTGCAAGCAAGAGAAAATGACATCAGGACGAGAAAGTGAAGACAGCAGCAATAAGGAGGAAAAGACCACCACAGACAGTAAGAAACGTAGTTTTAAAAAGAAGTGCAGAAAGTGCCCTGCTGTTAGTGAAAAAGTCACGGAGTTAGAGTCTGTAAAGTCAATTGCAGTGCTAAGTGTTGAAGGCTCTCTTCAGAAAAATGACTCACGGCAGAAGGTACACCATGCCAGACGCAGGGAAAAGCACAATGAGAACCATGGCTTTAAGGAAGCTTCTGAGCACAAGTCAGATTCTCAGTCCCAAGGCAGTATGACACAGGGAAAACGTGATAGAACTGGGAAAAAACAAGTTGGAAAATGTACCAGGATTATTGTCATTGAAAGCGCAGAAGAAAATATCCTGGAAACCTCAGATGATAACTCCTGCTCTGACTCCAGCAGTGAAGGCCATTTGACCCATAAAAAAGATACAAAAGAGGCTGTAATGGACAGCACTGCAAGCAGTGAAGAGACAAGTAGTTCTTCAGAGGAAGATGGCATCAGTGAGAAAGAAGCTGTGCTCAAAGATCCTCCTGAGGCTGAAGGAAAAGGCTGTGAGGAACTGCTTGATGAAAGCAAGGAAGCATCTAATGAAACTGAAAGGGAGCAGGTGACTGCAGGTGGAAGGAATGAATCTGAGGATGAAGGCACTGACTTTGTAGGATTGGAGGCAGAGAAGAAAACAAAGAAGCAAGATGACATGCCAAGACAACTAAAATCTATTCTAGCTGAGAGGAGTGAGGAAGATGATAATGTAAGCATTTCAGGATTCCAACTTGAAAGTCCTAAGAACAGAGAAAATGGCAATAATGAAGTAGGCAAGAAAAATGTGTTAGAAAATGATGAAGTTCAAGCTATGTCAAAAGATGTACATGATAATTCGGACAGCAATGGAGAGAACAGCACTGAAGAGAGCATTGATAAAGGAAAAGAAAATGCAACAAAACAACCACTGCCCAGTGCTGTGAAAGCAAAACTCCACGTTCACGTTAGCAAAGTACTTCAAGGAACTGAACAGAAAGAGGACATCTATGATGAAGGCAGCGCGCTGAAAGATAGCCCTTTACTCTCCAAGAAAGAGAAATCTGGGAGCTGTGAGACCACAGAACAAGGTAAAGCAGTAGGATATCTACAGAGGAACAGTTCTTCAGGTTGTAACAAGAAGGAGTTTGCAGTGATGATGCTTACAAAGAAATGCTCTTCTCAATCCCAAATCCTTCTCAATCTGAAAAGCAAACATAAAAATGCTGAGACCAAACTATTAACAAGCTGTAAACCAAATCCTGTCCACATGGCTTTGGAAACCAACTCTGACCTGAAAAATGTTGAAAGCATCTGTTCAAAACCCACGAGTCTAGAAACCCTCAGTACACAGAAAGAATCCAACATAGCTCAGAGTTCTGGAGAGAAAGGATTAAAGCTTTCAAATACTTCAGGTTGCTCCACTATTACAAAAAAATCATCTGATAAACAGCTCCTTGGCAAGACAAAGAAAGTTGGAAAAGTTGTTGGAAAAGTTAAACTGAGTTCAGGCCAGACTTTAGAGGTGAAAAAAGTGAAAGCAGAAGAAGTGGTTGCAGAGGCTGAAGAAGAAAGTATGCGTGAAGGGAAAGGATCCAAGTACTTGCACACCCATTCTGCTTTTAGAAAAGTCACCAGCTGGCTTGGTCAAAAACCTGCCAATAAGGAAAGCCTGAAAGCTCGTCTTCTGAATGTGGCACGTGCAATTGGTATTTCAAGATGGCTCTGGAAGAAATTTGGGAAGGGGAAGAGGAAGAGGAGCAGCAAACCTTCTGGATTCAGAAGTAGAGTGGCAATCCGGATTGTAAGCACTGCCGGGTGGCTTGGTCGGTCTGGCAGAGCCTTCCCTGGTACAGCTGGACAGCTGGGGGAGGGTGAGTTGAATGACAAAGAATCTTCTCCTCCATTAGTGGAGGGGAAAGATGGTCCTAAAATGGCAGAGGGAAGAGAAATGGGACACATTGATGTGCCTTCTGATGATTCTCCTCTTCATGGAAGCAGTTCCTTTCCATACTTACTTAGTTTGGATGAGGAGAAGAACAATGCTACTGATGCCAAGTTTGCTGTGGTATTCCCCAGAGTCCACAGCATGGTTAAGACAAATAGCTCCTTAGCAAGGTGCTCTGGGAATGGTTATTCCCTAGAGAAACTGAGATCCCTATTGGACAGAAAATCTGTGATGCCTGTGCAACAGGGATGCAGATTCAAATGTGACCTTCCGAGATCTTTGATAGATCAAAGCCCTCAGAAAAACAGTGCACAGGGCTTCCTTCCACATCAAGAAGAGGATCCAATACATGCATCAGATTATTCCAGTGAGGTAGATGTCAAAGAGGGTTCGGGTGTCCTCCAGACTGCAGGGTCCATAGTCACACCTGGTGTTCACTGGTCTCAGCAGCAGGCTCAGGGATGTGATCCTGCAGCGTGGCTGAACTCTGAATTGCTACTGCCACGACTAACCATTGAGAACCTAAGCAAATGGGCCATCTACAAGGACCCGCATCTGGCCAACAACCATGTGATGAAGATCTGCAAGGACCAGTGGGAGGCAGAAGACAACACTGACAATATGCTAGAGATGGAATTCATGCAGAAACAGGTACAGGTAGTGTCTCCAGTACTGAAATGTAGTTGAACTTCTCCTGATTTTCAGTAACGTATGTATGCATTTCAGGTGTACATGTGTGAAGACCACTGTGGAGAAGTTGAGGAGATTGAAGATCTGACCAGACTGGAGTATGTGTTGTCAGTGGTATTCTGCAGCTAATTCAAGGTCACAGAGGCTTGCTCGCTATCCTTCAAAAGCTACTGTTGGGCCAACAACAGAAAGCACATAATAAATCCTTGGCTACCGTGTGAGAAAATAGAATTATTTTGATGCATATTATAGCTGAGTAACTGATGCTCCACAGTAAGGCTAATTAAAAAGCTGAATTGCACTGTTTAAGCTCTGGACCTACACTGAATCACGTGGGGAGGAGCACAGTTGCAGAGGGAACTCCTGACTGTTGTGTATAGTGTGTCCCAAAGCTCTGCTGCACAGAGTGCTTATTCGATCTCTGCAGTCACTCTCCAGAGATAGCAGGTCATCTTAGTTAGCAGACTTCTTTTTTACAGATGCATCCAGGGAACTCTGTTCAATGATTCCCAGTCCTGAAATGGGTTCTAAAAAACGAAATATACTTTATGGGTAGGAGAAATGAGGTTTACAGGCTGATGTGACATTTGTGGTGTTGCAGAGGGACAAAACTGGAAACTTCATGTACCATTCTTGTTGCAGGAAGTGGGTGGTAAGTCAGGGAGACTTGCCCATTTCTATTTTGTTTACCTACTGACATTGGCATCTGTGGCTTTAGTGAGTGCCGTTGCCTTCAGCTATGGAAAACTCTGCCCTACATCTTTAGCAGCTTTTAAATCATGGCTTCACTGCTGTTGTTGAGGGAAAAGCATTGAATACTGCTTCTCACACATGTCCTTTACCTTCTACCCTTGCCATCCCATTGAGATAAACAGGAGGCCGTGTAAAGGCTGTGTGCAAGGTGTGATCACGCAGAGATGGACAGGCTGGATGTTCTGAGCTTTGGCTGCTCTGTTCTCTGATATATTTAATCCTGGACATGTTGGAATCATGTGAAGGCAGTTTCAGATCTCAGCCTCTTACAAAATCCTTGGGAGGGAAGAACAGTTAATAGTAACACATGCAAGATAAGCTTATGACTGACAAGTCCTCTCCTCTGTTTGTAGGGAAGTCTGTGAGAGCTCAGTTCTGCTGTGTCTGAAGAAGAGGTTCCATCGCAATCTTATTTATGTATGAGTAGTGGTGTTTGGGGTTTTTTTTTTGGGTGATGGTGGTGTGTGTTTGTTTGTTTGTTTTGTTTTTCAGTGCTTATTCATTCTGAGCAACGAGCTTTAAGAGAATATAATTTCTATCATTCTATCAAGCTTTAATAATGCACTGAGTAGCTCAAGAACTCACTAATTACTGGGAACAACGATAAGAAAGATACTTACACTGCTTTTGCTCAGAAAATGGGTAGCATGAAATATTTGTGGTAAAATCTGAAAGTGCCAGAGTTTCTTTTTAATTTTGGTACTTGTTGCCAACCCATGAGTATATTTGGGTTCAGTTTTAGCCTGAGCTGCTACTAGTGAAATTCTCCTGTCTTAGCAAAGCAGTTCTGAGTAAAAATTGTGGATCTCAAGAAGTAAATTCAGACTTGCTGCAAACATTTCACAGTGTTGCAGTCCAGAGCTACTGCTAAATACCTAATTGTTCTCTTTTTCATTTACTGGCTCAGGTGTTCAAACCTGTGCTTGTAATTTCATATGAAGTTTGGAGAATAGACAGCCAGTGACCAGTGAAGATGACCACAGACCAGTGAGTGCCCACTTATCCCAAAATATTAATGACGGAGCTTTGAAAATGGCCACTGAAAAATAGTGCTATGCCCTGAATAAGTAGACAGTATAGTCAGAATTGACAATATTCCTTAATAGGTTATTTTAATCTTTGTATAAATATGTGGGTTCAATTGCATTGCTCATCCAGAAAATTCTAAGAACCCACCAGGTTGTTTTTCCCTTTCTTCTTTTTGTCCTAGACTTACATTGGACAAATCTTGGTTTCTGTGAATCCTTTCAAAGACCTCAGTATCTACTCTGAAGATGTGGCTGCCCAGTATCACCAAGGGACTCTCTCAAAAAATGCCCCGTATGTTTATCTTTCTCAAATAACTCCCTAAATTTTGTTCCATTTGTGCTCCAGAAAGTATTACATTTTCCTCCAGATGTCTGATGGAGCAGGAGGAGTGCCACAGAAAGTGAGCAATCCCTTTGGCAAAAGTGTAGTTGCTCGGACCTGTAATGCTACAGAGCTAAACTGTTTAGGACCAGTTTCAAATCAAAGTATTGTTTGAAGGTCCTGAATTCAGTGCCTACTGAGACTGTACCTAAGGGGTTCTGGCAGTATGTGCTCCCCACTGCCAACACTGGCACAGCCCTACCAGACCTAGCAATGTAGGTGGGTTCCTCTAGCGCGGATAGTACTGCTGGTGCCCCTTACATTAAACACCACGGCACAGAGCATTGCTCAGGTTAGGCTGAAGAGGTCCTGGAGGAACCTGAACTTTGCAATAGCTTGTTACAATGGTTTAACCTGATGTCAGCAAAGAACAAAGCTCTGATTTCCCTGGTTCCTCGCATTTCTCAAATCAAGATACTGCCCCACCTCTAATGTAGATCACTGATGAGCACCATTTTGGTGCTGTATTTGTGAGGTGGAAATGTGAGCTCAGTTAACCGGGATTTTCTTGCTGTACATCTAGACACATCTTTGCCATAGCAGAAATGGCCTACACACTATCTCAGTCATCAGAGCAAGAGCAGTGTGTCATCATCAGGTAGGAAAAAGCCTTCTTTGAAGGCTTGTTAATTTCTTTACCTAAGTCTTTAATCTTTGTATTTCACTGTCTGTAAGTTTATCATTCTGGCTCTTGTGTGAAGGCTGTCAGTAGAGAACATAAGATGGATTTTCATTTCACTCTGTGCAAATACAGCTGAATTTATCTTCATATCAGTTTGGAGAAGTGGAAGAGAAGGCATTTGACGTTCCATAGTGGAATCTTATTTGGGCCTATTTTGTCAGGTTGTCTTGCTTTTTCAAACAATATCTTCATTTGTTGTAAATCAGTACGACTCCACTGACTTAATGTAACAGGTCCTCTAAGTTGTCTAAATTAGGTAATTACGGTTTTACACTGATTTCTTTACCTCTTGTTCCTCCAGTGGACACAGCGGATCAGGTAAAACAGAAGCTGCCAAGGCAATTGTGCGATACCTGACCATGCTGTACCGGGGATCAGACAGCCACAGGATCAGACAGGTAAGAGGCAGAGATTGGCTTTATGCTGTGATAGTTAAGCAAGGAGTAGAATCCAAAGACAGGGTAAAGAGGCCACACTGTTTATGTTATTTCTTTGTTCCTGTTTAACTGAACTGGACTTTGGATGGCTTGTAGTTCAAGGTGAAGCTCTGGTAAAGACATGAGGAGAGCTGAGGTATTTGTTATTCTGTATTTTAGTATCTGGGAGCCCTGATGCATTATATAGTGCTGTATCCATTTGAACAGAGAGATAATATCTTCCTGAGAGACCTTAAGCAGTGTCTGGGAGATGAATCTGAACAAGCACTGAGCAGTGTTTGTAAGTAAAGTGAAAGATCATAGCAGTGAAGGTAAAGAGCTCATAGACCAATGGCTAGAGGTAATGATACCAAGATAAATTTAAAAAGTGACTCTTTAGCCAGCCAAGAATTATTTCAGGGAAGTCCCATTTTTCTTGGGTTTTCAGGCTAAGTTACTTAAAATTATTTTGGTTTTAAAATCCTGTAATTGCTACTGAAGTGTTCTCTCTCTCTCTTTTTTTTTTTTTTTTTTTTATAAAAGCCCTGCAATGTCCTACCTATTCTGGAGAGTTTTGGGAATGCCAGAACCATCCTCAATGACAACTCAAGCCGTTTTGGAAAGCTTCTGAATGTCTACATGCAACAGTGAGTTAAAGGAACATCTTGGGATGCTGTCCTCCCCAGTTGTCAAAGGGTGCTTGAGTGAGAAAATGTCTAGAAATGCTTCCAGCTCACGCAATAGCTCTCCTTCCCCTATGCTTTTGTTATCACAGGATAGGAAGAGGGTGAGTTTACACCCCTATTTTGCTTTTAAATTTCCTCCACAAAAGAACAGATCTTCACCTCTCAACGTGGGTGATAAATTAAAAACATAAAAATGGCTGAACTCGTTTATGCCAAGGAGCCATTTAATACAGTGTTGTGTCTCCAACGCTGGCCGCAAGCATTCACTGAGGCAACAATAAGGACAGGCAAAGCATATATAATGCTTTCCTCTAATATTCTGTTAGCTCTTAACCATTTGCAGCAGCTCTGGAGTTTTTCTGAGACTCTTGTGGTTTTCCAGTTTCCTCTTGGACTCGTAGAAACTTCATGCCTCTGCAACAGTCTTTGGCAAGAGTTATACAGGTCTAACCAGTTCTGTGAATAATACTTTTTTTGTTTTGAACCTGCCTCCTTTCTAATTTCTACTTTTGTTTTTACTGTTGCCAAGCACCAAGCTGGTATTTTCATGGAGCTGTCAATCATAACCCCAAGGTTATGTCCAAAGCGGCAACGGTTAACTCAGAGCCTCTCAGTTTATATGTGAAGCAGGGATTACTTTGGACTGTGTGCATCACTTTGCATTTATATACAGCGACATACAGTAGGGATATTCTGACATATGAAATGGGTGGGTATGGTCAGATGGGAAAGTGGTAATGCAACAGATACAGCTGAAGGGAAGAGGCCTGGACTATTTTCAGGACATATCCTGTGAGGATTATTCAAATCCAAGCTCCTTTGTACTATGGAGACTATTCAGAACCCAAACTTAAGTCTGTATGTTTCACAGCTCCTTTCTCTGTAATACTCTGATACAAAACACAAGTGCTGGAAAACTTCAAAATTCAGACCAAGTTGTTCGGGTCATACCCTTGTTTCTCAGCAACAACTCCATCTACTAAAACCAGAGAAATGGATCCACAGAAAACCTGTCAGTAGCTTCTGACATCATCTGTTGTTGTCTTATGCTCAGTGGCATCGTGGTGGGAACATCCATCTCCCAGTACCTGCTGGAGAAGTCTCGTGTGGTATTTCAGGTGAGGACCAATGATCACTTCCCTCTTAGAGGGATCCTTCTCACCCTTATTTGTATTAAATCTTAAATTTACTCTTAAATAACAGGGATGAGAATAAGTATGAGAATTGCTTCCCATTTTTTCTGTTAGCTAGAAATATGTCTCCTCTGTATAGTACAAGGTGATCACTTTATTTGAATAAAATAGGAGGTCACTCTGCCTCACACAGGTTGAATTAAGTGACTTATTAGAGATTACTGGAAGTTAAATCTTTCCTTATCTGATTTTTTTTAATGTCTGGAGTGTGGATAAGGTCAAATATTGGAGTTGTGTGAAAGAGACTGGTCTCAAATGGAATGCTTTTAAAGTGTCAGTGAGAAACTCTGGAAACTTTTCAAATGAAATCATTCTTGGGTGGCTTCTGGCCTCATCTTTTTGACTTCAGAGTTGTGTCTTTCTGTTCATTGCAGCATGTATTCTGCAGGGTTTTAGAACTGGGTATGAGTCAATTCTATGACCTGTGTCCCCATCAGGCCCACGGTGAGAGGAACTACCATGTGTTTTATGAGCTACTGGCTGGGCTGCCTGTGGAGCAGAAAGAGGAGTTGTACTTGCAAGAGGCAGAGTCTTACTTTTACCTGAATCAGGTGAGTAAGGTGAGGATGTTCTGCAGCAGCTGATAGAGTGAAATGGCCAAGACATCACTTCTGTTTGGTCAGTGAAGCACCCAGTAACTTTGCTTCCCTCACAGGACTATGCTAAAATCTGCTTTGCTTGTTCTCACACCTGACCTGAGAAAGACTACCTTAGTCTCTTGTGTGATCTTTTTCTCACCTTTTAGGCCCTATGTGCTCCCAAAGAAAGCCTTTTAAAATAGGAGTCATTGTGTAGGCCCATGGCTCCACCATGTGGAGAAGAAATCCTTTTCTTGTTGCCTTTCCTTGCATTTGCAATTTATTGTGGGAGTGAAAAGAGTAGGAGGTATTCCTTTCTACCTTTGGCAAAATACTTGCTTCATTGAGTTAGTGGGTAGAAATTTTAAACCCCTGAATTGTACTACTGATTACAATCTATTTAAATTGAAAAATTGTTTGCCAAACTTATGACAAGCCATCACCTTGGAGCACAGTATCTTATGTTTAAGAATGTTTCTGTACTCCAGGAATTCACAAGCAATAGCAAGATATCTTTCCTATTTCAGTTTTTGGGTCAGCTTTCCCGGGTGGGCAAACTCTTTACAGCAGCTGTGGTCACGCGAGAAATCCTTGAGGAACGGTTGCTATCATCTTTCCTTCAGGCAAGGAATGGACAAGGGATAATGACTCAAGGATGGAGGGCAATTAAGGGCCCATCCCTTAACGGGGTTATGTTCCTATTTGGCAAAGTATCTGCATTGTAAACTAGCCTCTTGAAGGTGATAGTTATCAGGAGTGTCCCAGCCAGCTGCAGAGAAGAAAAAGGGAAAAAATCAGATAATGAGTAAAGAAGTTAGCAGAGACTGACAAAATCTCTCTTGGATCTTGGTCTTAGCAAGAAGGAGCCCAAGGGCTGCCTGGACCTCATTCTTGTCCTCATCTGAATCTGACAATCAGCTGGAAACTTTTGTCAAAGAATGCGTCTGTACACAAACACGTTCTAACCCTTGACCCAGAATTTAATGAACTTCAGGGTCCCAGGCAGTTAAGAGTGTCCTCTTGTAGAGAACATCACAAGAAGAGTAAGAGTGATATGCCCAAGTTTTAGTGAAGCTCTGTGGCAGAGGTGAGCGAGACTATAACCCAGGATGGCTCTTTAGGTGCACAGAAACCCATTTGTTTTGATACATTGGGTTCTGGTACCATTTGGGGCAGCAACTCTGACATGGAAGTAGCTTCTGGCATCCCTTCTTCTCTCAAGCTGCAGTCCAGCAGCAGGCAATGGGGAGCTGGGGTGCCTGTATTGGAACCATAATAAAAACTTACCATGTGTGGTAACTTCAGAGAGAAAAGAGACTGGTCTGTCATGAACGCTGAGCTCCCACTAGTGGTGTCTTCGTTCTTTTTATTTCAGATTCTTCCAGTCCTTAAAACATTGAACCCCTCCTCTGAAGATTGCTGCTGATAGCTCAACTCTAGCCTGGGGCAAAAGGGGCTGACCACGATTATCTGTCCCTATTCTCTCAGGGCAGAGCATGTGACATCCTGGGCAAGGAGGACAGCCAGGACTTTCTGGTCTTGGTGCAAGCTCTGGAGGGAATCAGTCTCTCAGCCGATCAGCTGACCTCCACCTGGGCTGTCCTGGCTGCCATTCTGCAACTGGGGAATATCTGCTTTATCTCCTATGAGGTACACTAACCCTTGGCAGTTTGAGAATGGACTATTCGTGCTAAACATTGCTGTTATCCCATGTGATGCAACCAGGGATGTTATTCTTGACTGAAGATGATCCTTTGAAGACTATTCTGTTCTTTTGATATTATGCTCTAGACTGACCTAGGCAGGGACAGAAGATGGGAGGCAACCAAAGGTCATTAAGCTTGGATGGCTCTTTGAGGAGCCAAAATGAACCTCAATGCTGGTGTTTTGGCCAGTGCAACTGAGGTGCCATTGAGAATATTAATACTAGTAGAACTTAGCATCCCAGCCACAGTTGAACCTGTTGTTCTCTGTTATTTAGAAAGAATCCTATGAACATGCAGCCATTGCCAGTGACACTGAGATTCAGATTGTGGCCAATTTGTTGCGTGTCTCAGCAGATTACCTGCAGAGTGCTATCACTCACCGTGTCACTGTGAGTACCTTTTTAGTGATTTCTCATCCTGGAGTGTCCTAGCCCAGTGCTCTGTCAGCAGAAGGGCCACCATCTTAGAAGGTCTAAATATGGGAAGTAACAGCTGGACTAAAATGGTTGCTGTGCCCTCAAGGCAGCTGTGTAAAGGTGGCAGAACTCACATCTAGGAGAGCTTTTTTCTAACATGAGGTGGTTTCATGCTTAACATGTTGGCCAGCTGACTCCCACCCTGATACGTGGCAGCAAAATTCCGTTTTTACTTTTGTCTTTGATACCTGGGTAAATTTTCATGCCAAATTGAAAAAAAAATAATAATCCATTTATCCAGACTGATTTCCTTGCAGATTTAAGACAATATGTGCATTTGTGAGATAATAACAGTAAGTTCCAGCTCTTTACGTATCCAGGTGACATCTTATGATCGGATCTTCACCCCTCTGTCTGTAGAAGGAGCCATTGATGCCAGGTGACTTCTGCCGTTGGTGTCTGGGCTGGTGAGATACACCCAAGGGTGCTGACTTTGCAGTAACTGGTTTTACTCCCCTCTCCTACTCAGGGACTCCATTGCCAAAACTCTGTATTACCTGCTCTTTGAGTGGCTGCTGCTGAGAATCAATGAGTGGTTGGCTCCCTGGGAATCAGACTGTGCTGTGGGCATTGTGGACATACATGGCTTTGAGGTTGCTTTTCCTGTTCATGGGATATTATCCGGGCTCTAAATGCATGTGCTGATTCTCCTTAGTCACTGCCAGAAATGGGAAGGGATCTGTTTGGTACTTGTACAGATGGGGGTGTGCATGCATCTAGGAGTAGATCTCTTCTTTGTGCTCCTTCGCAGCTTGTCTTGCCTCTTCCTGTTCAGCCTTGTCAATAAACCAGACTGAGAGCTTGCAAACCAGTCATAAGATGATTTTATTTTCTCAGGTTTGTTCATACTTGCTGATCAGAACAAGGTGCCTGAACCAGCAGCTGAGTGCAGCACAGCAGTGCGTTATTCACAAGAAGACATGGCCTCCTGGAAGGGCTGTATGATAGAAGTGATGGTGCCTTCTTGTCTTTGCAGGATCTAGAAGTGAACAGCTTAGAGCAGCTCTGCATCAACTTTGCCAATGAGCATCTCCAGTGTTTTTTCAGCCAGACTGTTATTGCCCAGGAAGAGGTAAATGGAACTCATGCCAGCAGGTGGAAGGCAGCCTATATGGAATGAGCTGAGGCTCAGGAGAGTATTGTTTAGTGGGGAAGCAGGAAGCTGGATAGACCTGACCTCTTAAGCAATGCCCATGGAATCCTAGTCCAAAGAGCTGTCTGTTTAACATCTTTTACTAATTCTGTAGTAAATTAAGGGAAGGGGAGTTTATTAGTGCCTTGCTTCCTTTTATGGATTCTATATGTCAGGTGGTCAGGATCAAGGACCCCAGACACCTCAGCTGATACTTTTCAAGCCTGTTTGTTTGATTCATTATAGCATTTTATGTACCCCTCATGTCCTGGACATGAAAGTGCATTTATCAGACTTGCTGCCTTTTATAGTTCACTTTATCAGTCTGCTTAGCAGCCTTCCTCTCTTAAATTAGGAAAATCATTAGTGGCTTTAGAAGTAGTTTCATAAGACAAAATCAGATAATTCTTGGCAAGTTCCTAACAGCAGTGAAACACTAACTTTCTGATGAATAAACCAAACCCCTCTGTTAACTCCCTTCACTTAGTCTTGTTTGCATGGCTGGATTTGACTGGTTGGTCTTTAACATGCAGGAGGAATATAGACAAGAACAGTTAGATTGGATTCCTATTTCCAAGATGTACAGAGACTCATGCCTAGATTTCATGGCTGCAAAACCCCATGGCATCTTGTGTATCCTGGATGACCAAACTTCACTGACTCAGGTGAGAAGCTCGTATCCTCTTGTATAATCCCTTTCACAGCATGCTTATGGTGAGAGTTACAGAGACTGAACAGGGACTGTTTTTGCACGAGTAGAGATGTTTTTACCTTAGGTTCAGCAGCAGGTTGTCAGCCTACTGGATGAGTTGCAGCTGGTTTGTCATCTCCTTTACAGGCCACTGACCACACTTTCCTCCAGAAGTGTCATTATCATCATGGAGACAGCCCTTGGTATGTGAAGCCCAAGTTGCCTTTGCCAGTCTTCACTGTGAAGCACTATGCAGGTCCTGTCACCTATCAGGTGAGCTGGCTCGGGGCTCAGCAGATGGAGTAATAGGCCAACTTGGAAATATGCTGTGGATGTCCTGATGGACCAGCTCTGAGTCTTGTGAACAAAGCCCTCTCTTTGTAACTGCACATTCTTCTAGAGCATCCATTTATCAGAAACAAGGAGATTCTTATTAGGAGAGGCAACTAAGCTGCCTCTGGCCAGAAGAAAAATAGGTAAATCAGCCACACAACAACCTGCATTGCTTGTCTCAGAGCCCTGGAAATCCAGGAAAGCTGTTGCTACTGAAAGAAAGTGAGGGACCAAAGCCTGCTGGGTAATGTGAAAGGGAAAAGGAGCAATATATCCTAAAAGCAGAAGTCATTGTCCCCTCCACTTCTGGTGGCAGCAAGAACAGCAAGCTGAATTCTCTAGGGCTTTCCCCTCGTTCCAACTCTCCAGCTGTCTGCCTTAAATCAAGGTTTGTTTGCCTGTTTGGTGGTTTTACGGTGCATTAAACCAAACTTTGCCTCTGCAGGTCCACAAGTTTCTGAATAAAAACCGTGACCACCTGCGTCCAGAGGTGCTAGATATCTTCTCTCAGAGCCACCTCAAGGTACTGTAGTGGTTCAGGATGAAGATCTCTGTTGCATACACTTAAAGAGCCACTCATTGCTTTCATGTGATAAGCAGGAAGATCCTGGGCAAGTGTCAGGAGAACTTGGAAAAATTATGAGGAGTTTTGTTCTACTGAAGGACAGTTGGGAATTAAGAAACTCATATTTGCTCACAATTAATGCATTTTATATATAAACCACACAGACTGCCTGAGAATGCAGCTGTGTTCCTGGCAGTGCTAGGGGCAAGGGAAAATGGTCTCCCACCCAGTTTCAGGTAGAAGAGATTGTTCTTTCCATGTAATTCAGAGAGCTTTGGTCATTTTTTTTTTTTTTCCAGGTGGTGTCTCACATTTTCCAGAAGGCTAAGGCTGCCTACAGTCAGCAAAAGGAGCTGGGGGCCAGAGGAAAAGGACTCAAGCCTCAGGCCTTCACACTGGTGTCCAGATTCCAGCAGTCTTTGCAGGACCTCACAGCCAAGCTGAGAAGGTGAGAAATACTGTTCTGGTGCCATCCCTGCACTGGGCTGATTGCTGCACCCAGAACTATGTGAAGTCTTCCCAGGTCAGCACAGAGAAGAGGATGGTCAAAGGTTCTTCCTTCTGTTTTACAGGAGCCACACCTTCTTCATTCGGTGTATCACCCCTAATCCCAAAAAGGTAGGATAGCACCCTGAGCTCCTCATGGAGTCCCTCAGTTTCTTGAAGCCCAGTCGTCTCCAACAGCTCTCCTTTTGCAGCTGGGGCTTGGACTTCTTTGCTTTATTTGATAGCTTGAAGCTTTTCTTCCCCTTTGTCTCTCACCCTTCCCATGGCCATGTGAGCTGACCATGTTCTGGAGGAGCCAGTGTCAGTTGGACACAGTTGGACACAAAGAATGTGTTAGGTTTTGTGTTCCAATGTCCATAGATCATGGTAAGATATAACCCAAGGGCAGGACAGTAGAAGCAGAACCTCCCAAAACTCTGCCTTCTGTCTCCTTTCTATTTTATTTCTTTATTTCTTGTTTTACATTTTTGTCCTGCCTTATATTCACAGCTGTCAAATATTTTTGATGTGGAGTATGTCACTTGTCAGCTGCGACATTCTGGGATACTGGAGGCTATCCACATTAGAAAGGAGGGATACCCAGTCCGTCTTCCATTCCGGAACTTCCTAGCCAGGTACAGTGGTTTACTGGCTTGGGATGCCCCAGCCATTCAAAGCCTGGATCAACTTGTCAGCACATGTAATTTGTTCTCTGAAGACTCCAGTTACAGCCCTGGCTTTCGTCATTTCAACATCTTGTCTTCCAGGTATGGCCTCCTGGCTGGACAAAGGCACAACTGCTTAGAGGAGAGAGAAGGCTGCGTGGCTGTGCTGTCTCATGTGGTGGGGAACCCCTCAGATCTCTATCAGATTGGAGTAACAAAGGTGATACGTATAGAGAACCCCATCTTAATTGCACGGTCCCAGCCATCTATTCACTGGCTTTCAATGGACAGAGAGCAGCTTGGCTCTGCTTAAAGAGGGAGGGCATGGCCTCCTTTTGCTTTGCCTCTTTTCTCAAGTAAGGAGGAGGGATTTTTAGCATTTCAGATAAAGAAACAGTAGACTCTTGGCTCCAGGCATGGCCAGCTCCTTTGTCTACTCAGCATTCCTTGATGGAAATCTGGGCTTCTGCCTTTCCTGCCTACTAAACTTCATCACTCCCTGGTTCCCTGTCCTCCACAAATGCATCCATCTCTGTCACTTCCTGCCCTCCCCAATTAAGGGAGTGCCATTTCCTTAGCAGGGAGCCTTAAATGCTACAAAGAGATAAACCAGCTTTTGTTATTGATCAACTCTTAGACAAGCTGGCTGCTTTCCTTGTGGGTTACAGCTGTTCCCTTTGCCCAGGTCTTTCTGAAAGAGAAGGCCAGGCAGCTTCTGGAGAGACGGTGGAACCAGAGGCAGACTTGGGCCATTGTTACCCTGCAAAGGAACTTCCGATGCCTTCTTCGCCGCAGACGCCTCCGTGTCCTCCAGGAGAAAGCCACAATCATTCAGGCTCACTTCCGAGGTTACCAGGCAAGGTCAGGAAATTAATGGCCAGACAAGGTGCAGCCCTTTGTCCTTGCCTAGGACAGCAAGGTGGGGATGTGCCTGACCATGGCCCTCCTCCTGCTGGCTCCTGGCCAGCTCTGCTGGGGAGGATCCTGTTACTGGAATGGTGGAGGAGGGACTTCCCAGCCCAGTTCCCAATGCTAAGCAGAGGTTCAAGGGAAAATACAGCTGCTGTCAAAACTGTTATAATAACTTGCCTTTGCTAAGGTTGATGCTATGATAGCTAGAGTAAAGGATGTAGGGAAAACATCCTAGGGAAGACAAGGCTTAACAGAAAGACCAAATTCTGACTGGCTGGTTGTATTAATGTTCTGTGTGGCCCATACCCTCTAATTGAGTCCACTGTCTGCCTAAATTGTGTGGATGTTTCCCTCATTAACAGTCTTTTTCACATCCCACTAGGAAGCGTTACAGGAGGCTGAAGACAACTTTGGTGCAATTTAACACCATGATTTTAATCTCCAGACCTCTGATTCAAAGGAGAAAGTACTTCCAGGTAACAACACTCTTCTCAGGACCAGGTGATCTGCAGGAGCTATTTCTGCCCAAGGTGGAGAGAGCTGGTGACTGGTTAAGGCCAGGGCAAACAGGTTGAATGCATTTTGCACAGGCTATTAAAAAGAAAATTGAAAACAGGAAGCCAGACCACTTGTCCTTAGGGTAACAACTAACATCACAACAGTTGTCAGCTTCATGAGGGAGAAGGGACCCAGTACAGCTGCTGGCATTACTGGCAAAGGATGGGGTGGAGTATTAAGGTCAGTGTTGTTGGGAGACTGCAGAGGTTCCTTTTGCCGTGCCACACCCAGAGCAGTGTGTGTTTTTGTTCCTCTTCCTGCTCCTTCCTACTTGGACAGGACCCAGCTTTTCTTTCCCCCAGGTAACCACAACAGCACAGCTCTTTTGAATCTGTTTCTGTTCTTCCAGTGTTTGCTTGCTGAGGTCTCTGTACATGTAGTAGCAACAATAAAGGTCCCAAAGTTCACCTGCTGTGAAGTTCCTCCTTTCCCCTGCCCCACAGCTCTGCCCTTTGGACTTTAGCGTGCCTACTGTCTTTCTCAGTCCAACCCTCATAACTTCCCATCTAGTCACACCATTCTGTAACATAGACAAGCAGGAGAAGAGAGAGGGAGAGACAGAGACCTTTCTTGTCCTTCTCAGCATAGGAGTCAGGTGAGTGGTGAGTCTGGGGAAGAATAGAATGGATGGGAAAGGCAAAGCTGCAGGGTGTTTGGCTTTTGATATCCCTGCCATCCCATGTAAAGGGGTACCTCTCCGTGGGCAAGTTTTTCCACCCATGTTCAGGC
Source organism: Gallinago undulata (assembly GCA_026546715.1). Classification (NCBI taxonomy): domain Eukaryota; kingdom Metazoa; phylum Chordata; class Aves; order Charadriiformes; family Scolopacidae; genus Gallinago; species Gallinago undulata. The sequence continues at coordinate 29,693,241 of JAOTQQ010000003.1, read as the reverse complement.
TGCATTACTGTGTTCTTTGATCCTGGGGGAGGCATGTGAATATTTCTGACAGTTTCTGTGTGCTTTTGTCCTGAGACACATCAAATGGCTGGCAAGGGAGGAGAGGTGTGGCAGGGATGCTGGGCATGTGGTGAAGGCTCTTGGTGTTGAATCGTGTTGTGCAGGACACATGGTGTTTCAGCAAAACTTAGGGCTTTGACTGGGCGACCCCTTCTCAATACATTGTGTGGAGCCCCAAGAAGGCTCTGCAGCTGTTCTGTCATTTTATCTGCTGGAGCAGGACACCAGCTCCTGCTTATCTGCGGAGTCTGTCCCCGGAAGGAGCTGGAAGGGACCTCATATACATGTTTTCTCACCCCTATCCCCCTTTCATCTCTTAACAGAAGGAGTTAGAGGAAAGGAAACAAAGGAGGTGGTCCCTGGCCAGTGGTGACACAGCGAACAGTCCCAACCAAGGAATGGTAAGTTGTCAAACAGCCTGGGAGGGTCTGAGATAAAACAAGACAGGCTCTCAGTGTTTTCCTCCTCCCCTATGCCTCCTCAGCCTGGGTTTGCTGAGAAACAGCAAAATATCAGGAGAGTGTACGGATCTCAGAGGTATGTTGGAAACCTAGCAGCAAGAATGCAGTTTAGCCTGGTATAAAGAGCCTTCTAATACATAACTCTCTTATTTTTTCAGTGTTTTCCGGTCTCTGGGTATGGTCAGGCATCATAACGTGGTCCTTAGGCAGAGTACTGTATGAGTTCACAGCACTGGACCTGTTCTTTGCAACTATTTTTGATAATATATTCTGTTGTGAAGAGCAAGAATGAGGCAGTCCTGTACAGATATATTTATAGATGATGTTGTAGAAGAAGGGAGGTATTAAAGTCTTTATAACAAATTAACGGCATAGTCTACAGGGTGTTTGAGCTGTTTGAACCACTATAAGTAACACTGCTAACTAATGTCATTATTTGTATGTTCAGACTGGGCATACATTTGCTATGATGTATGTAGCAAGGAAATATGAATTTACATCATCCACAGTTTTGCACAGATTTGTCGGTAACAACAACAGGAATACTTAGCATTGTCTTTTCTGCTTCCTCGGGTGTGGATATGGGATTATGGAATTTCACAGTCCACTTCCCGAATGTGCCGTTGAAAAGCTAGATTTAAAGTCAAATCTTATTGTGAGTAAAATCAAACTGACCAAAAAAGCTGCGAGTCTCTCTTTAAGCATTGCTGAGAGTTTATGTGGAAACAGATGTCAGAATGGTGTACTGGTAAGGAAAGGCTCTTCTATGCAGATCTTAAAAAAAAAACAAAAAAACAAAAAAACAAAAAAGAAGAAAGCCCAAAGCTCAGGCTTTGTGCCTTTGGCTTGGTTTCACAGTGTCTTAATCTGAGCAGTCCTGACTGAAACAGCCTGAACTACGTTATATGCAGACATTGATGCTGATACACTGTGTTGCATTGGCCCATTTATTTCCTACCTTGCACAAATGTGTGCATCATATGAGGTACAAACCAGTAAGAAATCAAGGTTCTCTGGCCAGATTGTCATCTGAATTATCTAGGTACACATCTGAACTTCCTTAGGGACCCCCAGAACTGTGGCGTGTATCAAAGATTAAAATTGGTTCTCTATTTATGCTATAGCACCCTTGGATGCAGAAAAATAATAATAAAAAAGGCAGAAAAGAGCAGAAGGAAACGGCCTTCACCCTTCAACCACAATCTCTTCTATACAATATGCCAAACTTGTTAGTAATGAGAGATGAGTCAAAGAAAGTTGATTTTCCTGTCATTTCCCCCTGTGGCAGGTGATTTTTTTTTTTTTAATTACTCACCTTTCTCTCATCTCTTGTTTGCTGACCCATGTCATGCACCTGTGTTAATGTGATACTTCCCTATTTGTAATGTTTCTAAATGTTGCATAGGCAGAAATTACTGGTTTTGCTCAGATGTTCAATCCTTGTTCTGGCCAGATTTTCAAAGGCAGCTTTACCTAGTCTCAACAGAACAGCTCAGGCTTTATTTGTTGTTTCACTTCTGGTACCCTAGTGACTGACTTGCTCTCTCTCTCCACAGGATGTGGGACTGCTGGAGATCCCTGCAGAGCTTGCTGCCCTCCTGCAGTTAGCTGAAGGTGGGAAATCCTCCCCCCTTCCCTTTTTTTCTTGTGCTGTTTTACTTCACTTTTTTTTTTTTTTTTCTTGTTTTCTAGTAGTTTAATTACATGCTTGTTCTGCCTGCTCTCTGTCACCTGGGTTGTATTTGATTTATTACTATTGCAGTGTAAATATGATAAAGGCAAATGGTGTCACGTATATTGTTTCCCAACACGACAGGGTGGAAAGGTGAATCAGACCACTGAGCAGGACATCAGATTAAAACTCAGTGTCTTTGTTACCTTTTCAGCTCTTCTTTTGAACTGTGCTATTAGAACAGATGACAGTGATGGTGCAAAATGTTTTGGTCAAAGCTGTGTGACAGCAAACTGTTTAATGAACCCAGGTGTCTTGCAGAGCTGGATACCTGAGGAGTAAGAACTTAAACCCTTCTGTTTTCTGCTCATAAATCTGTAAAGAAATTGAAGGAGAAGTCAAAACTACAATTTTGGCACTTTCAGAGAAATATTTATACGCTTTCATTAAAAATTAATTACTTCTTCAAAAGTAATTACTAATTTTAAAATAGAAGTGGGTAGAATCAATGTAACAAAGTAAGGATGAAACAATGTAACAATTAAAGGGAACATTTTGCTTGGGATGGAAAGTTGTTTTGGTTTTTTTTTTTTTCAAATCACCAAAATACCACAGCCTGAAACAACTTCCCAAGTTATTGACCTGATCTTGAGCATTAAGTTATTTGCAGTTTTGTTTCCTCTGTGATTTTTTGTACGATGTTTATATTTAAGTTGCAAATGGCAGGTTTTGCATCTTTATTTTGGTATAGCATCTAAGAAAACAACAGCTACAACTTTGCCCTTCTGTATAGTTCAGTAAAAGATACAATCAGGCAGAAGATTCTTCTGAATCGGAGCAGACTGTGCTGTATTCTCGAATACTTAATACTTTGGGGCATATCCTTCTAGGGACTATTAGCTGGTCTAGTGAGCAATGTTACTTGGAGCTTGGGACAAACCACACTGAAACTGCTGGAAATGAAAGCTGATGGGATGTAAACAGGGAGGAGGAGGAGAGCATCAGGGGACTCATTGCTTTGGAGAGAGAGGAAGCACAGAAAATGTACTGCATCGAGAAACCTTTTCATTTAGGAAGATGTTTGCTCCTCTATTATCCATGATGAATCCCTCATCCAGTGCCTCCTCACAAAGACCTCTCATTTGCTGAATGGTTGTCAGGGCTATCGCCCCATAGGTTCAGTGTTTCCTGCCTGCTAAATTCTGTGTAACAGAATTGAAAACTCCGGGTGTTGACTGTCACCTGGGTGTTACACAGGGGTATGTCGGAAAGATCGAGCTGTAAAAGTTCTCTCCTGAAGTTAGGCCTTGTGGAAAGGAAATGAGGATGTGCCTGCTTGGGGATCTGAGGCAGAAGGGGTGGTCTGGGTGTCTCTGGAGCCCAGGGTGTTGGTACAGGGCCTCAGGCAATGTTACATGCCTGTTAGCCACGGAGGTTGGATGTGTTCTGGTTGCCTTTCCAACTACTACAACAAAGACCTCTTTCTCTTGCAGGTCATCACCGAGCACAGACCAACCACATAACAGAGGCATTGCCTCCAGAAGTCAAGGTCAAAGGTGACCTTTCCCTCCCACCCACCATCAATAGCTATCCTTTCTCCTCCTTCGTTACATCACACTTCCAGGTGGGAACTCTTTATATCTCTTCGTTGCTTCCCCACTGGGAAGACACACAAGTTCTAGTAACACCAGGAACAAACTGCATTTCTGTCCTTTTGTTTCTTTGTAGAAGACAGATTTCCCTGCCCCTGGGCAGCCTCTGCAGCACCCTTTAACCCGTCTGGATGCTAAATACCAGGAGAGCGCGCTTGAGATCAACAAACTGGTAAGAAATGTTTTTCTTGACCAGGGCCTTCTTGATGAACGGGTGGGCGCAAGACAATGTTTTAATGCTGTTATACATCAAGATACTGGTGGTGGGTACTGTTCTTACAATATATGGAGGCTCAGGCGAGCAGAATAAATTTCTCCTTCTAGGGAAACTGGAGCAGAGATCACATGCAGTCCCTTAGGGTTGCTGAGATCTAGGTGAGGCACAGACCAATGGGATCAAAGTGAACTGCCTGGTGCTGTAGCTTCAGAATTTGGCAGGACACATAGGATTTAGAGTGCTAAGTCTTAGTTTCCCAATGTCCAGATTCAGTAACAATGACGGTATAAGGGAGATCTGTCTTCTCAAGCTCTGATTCTTATCCGTCAGTCACAAAACGGTTTAATGTAACACAAATCTTTTCCATGATGTGGTTTATAGGAAATATATTGATTGTATCTCAGGCATACAGTTGCGTCAGCACAGAACAGGGAACAGTGAACTGTTGTACAAAGGCTGGAAGAGGCAGGGTCTTTGTCATCAAGAAAACAACTCCTGGAACCACACCCTAATTCAGTTGTTTTTGCATGTGGAGGGTGGTTTTGTCTTGTCTCTGTGAATGTGAAGCATAGATTTCTTCTTAAAAATGGTAACATTGACTCTCTGGAAATAGAATGAAACTTCAGATAATTTCTTAGTAAATGTGGTCATCCTTTTGAGAATTACATGTAATTAACATGAATCCATTAGGAAAGGTAATACCTAAAACCAGTCCCTTGTTTTGTCCTAATGATCCCAATTACAGAAAAGCATAAGCATCAATAAAATCCTGTGAATAGGATTGTGTTTAAGCAGACTACTATTACGTTTCCTGAAGATCAAAGATAATTTTTCTCCATTGCTAATGAAAAAAAACACCACTATTTCTTTGGCAAAGTCTGTAATACATAGGGATTTACTACAAAGAATTTCACGAGAACTAAACAACCACCATCTTCTGTTTTTCTCAGTGAATCTCTGTCACGCTTACTACTATTGAAGATTTTAAGAAGTGTTGTTCTCTGAGGAAAAAATAGGCCATCACTCATAAGGATGAGTCTCAGAAGGAAATAAGGAGGATCTCATGAGAGATGGAGCTTTGAGCAACCTGCTGTAGTGGGAGGTGTCCCTGCCTATGGCAGGGGGTTGGAACTTGATGATCTTTAAGGTCCCTTCCAACTCTAACCATTCTATAATTCTATAAGAAAGGTGGTGGAATCTCCTTTTCTGGATACATTCAAAACCAATCTGGACACGTTCTTGTGCAACCCGCTCTAGGTGGACCTGCTTTGGCAGGGTGGTTGGACTAGATCATCTCCAGAGGTCCCTTCCAACCCCATACCATTCTGTGATTCATAAATGTTCTTTCCAAAGCTGTCCATGGCACGTTTCAGAAAAATTTTAATCTAATGACATATTGAAATGTAGTGGATGAAATGAATTATTCTGTACGTAAGGGTGAGAAATACAAATTACAAAAGCATCTAAGATGTTGATATGCATAACCAAGAAGCTGAATCATTGCTTAAGTGAGTTGGTTGAGATACCACATTTCATACTACTTGGTATAACTACACCAAAGTCTTTTCAACATTCAGTTGTTAGATAGTGTTTCCTCATGTCTGGCTCTGAGTTCTTCTCAAAGATCGGCTAAGCATCAATTTCCTTTGCATAGTTTTACTGCTAGGCAGCCTGTGGGCTCAGACACAGTAACAGACAGCCTACAGTAACTTGCTTGTGTGTCTGAGCTCTGCCCAAAGAAGGGGAAGCCTTTTGCCTAAGAACAAATTCTGAGTCAGAGGCATAATTAAGAAGAGACTGAAGTCATCCTGACTTTTAGTCTGGGTCCAATCTCTATGAACACAGCCTCCCAATATCCCCAGAACTTAAGTGGTGCACAAAATTTGAGAATTGATCCAGATCTGAGTGTTGGCTACTCTTCTTAGGCTGACAAACACCCTGGTGTCTACAACCAGGTTATCACCTTCCAACACAGTTTGGGACAGAGGGTTACAGCTAGAGCTCTCTCTTTTTTTCCCCTGGATGCTTCTAGATTTTGCGGTTCATTGGTGACAAGAGTCTCCATGGCTGGCAGGAGATACTTCTGGGCAACTACATTGCTGGGAGAGGCTTGAATAATGTGGCTCTGCGCAACGAAATCTTCAGTCAGGTGGTTATCCAGGCATGGAAAAACCCAGACATGGAGCACAGCCAGCGAGCTTGGGTCCTGATGGCAACTTTGCTGAGCTGCTTTGCCCCGTCACCAGCCCTGGAGAAGCCCTTGCTGAAGTAAGGAGGAGAAAAGACCTAGCTACACTTTCATTAAGGTTAAGAGAGATCATCAGCGTGCTAAATGTGGTTGCCTTTTCCTAGATTTGTGTCAGATTATGGCATGGAGGGCTACAATGCTGTTTGCCAGCGCAAGATCTTGACAGCAGCACAACACACAGAGATAGACTCCACATTCTCTCGGACCTACCCTCCCACTCAGCTGGAGTGGATTGCGAACCAGAGGAGAGGGAAGATGGTGCTGGATGTTCATACCTTTAATGGTAACTTGTGCTTCTGCCCTTCTGCTATCTTCTAGTCCCTAAGGACTTTTCCAGTGCAGCAACTGGCATTCAGAAAACAATTCCCTCAGCTTATTAAAAAGGGATCAGAACACTTCTGGCTGGTACAACCATGGGGGATACAAGCATCTGAATCTAGACCCAAAAATCCCGAAGTCTCGGCCTGATGAGACTGGCTACTGGGGCTGAGAGATAAGATTCATCTGGATTTGGGCCAATCTCAACAGAAGGCTGTTCTCTTTGTGCATCTCTCTGGGTCTAGTTTTCCTGTTATCCGTTTCTGCACAGCCCATGCAGCAGCAACTACCTTTCCCCCTTCTAAAATAATGTCTTATGCTGCCTCTTGAGTGATCAGAAGGTGTGTGAATTGAATGCAGAATATCCCTGCTCTGCCTCCTTGATGGGTGGAGTGGCGGCCTGAGTGAACTGCAAGGGTATTCGGCTGTCTGGTTGGAAATACCAACCTGTGCCATCAGTTATTTGGGATGTGAATGTGTTCATGTGGAGCCCTCCACATGGTTTCGGTCCTCCTGTGGCTGCTCAGGAGTCTGTAAGACTCTCCAGCTGTGCTCTGCCTATGTCCTATGGAGCTTAGGTGTTGCTTTGGTCCTGCCAGCGGGGCTGTGTGTATTGACTTTCTTTTCTGTGCTAGAGGAGAAGTTCTCAGCTGAGGTGGAGTCCTGGATGACTGGGGAGCAGTATGCAGCCTGGCTCCTGAGTGCAAGGTACTGCCAGGGGATGGGAAAAAATCTGGGGGTGTAAAAGAGGCTGTCGCTAGTTCTGATGTTCAGACTGATTGTCACTGCAGGCTAGAATTTATATGATCACATGTGAATTGGCCACTCTTTACCCACTCATGTGCTTGTGCACCTCCGTCTGTGTCCATAAATTGTGGGCTTCCTTAGGAATAGAGGAATAACTTATGTGATCTGGGAAAGGAGCTTCAGAGAAAAGATGAAAAAAAAAAAAAGGTAAAATCTTAAGTGATTCTAGTTTTTTTCCTGACCCTGGGCATTTAATAGTTGAGTCACACCCTAGACCTTAAGGTATTAAGACAGGATAGACAAGGCAAGAAAAAACTGAATGTAAGGTTTTCCTTTCTCTCTGTTTCCCCTGCCTACCTGGACACCTTTTCTCTCCTTCCTTTTTGTCACCAGGGGCTGTGATAAGAAGTGTCAAGGGTGGTCTATCTCCATGTTTACTGGCAACACATGGCAGGACCTGCTGGGCTGTGACTTTGTGATGGACCTCATTGGAGAGATGGAGGAGCTCAGTAACCTCAGCAGCCCCTCTCAGTCCTCAGCTGAGTATCCCATCACTCCTGAAATGGACAGAAGCTTCTCCCAGAACTCTGACCTGGATTCGTAAGCCACCTTATTCTCCTGCCCCACCACTTGTGGCCCTGTCACCCAGTGGCTTGTCTTTCTCTCAGCACTCTGTGCTGTCCTCATCTCATTTTCCTGTTCAACAGGATCCCTCCTGCTCCAGGCATCCAGGCCCCTTCCTTCCCACCACCGAGCCTGCCTCCAGAATTCAACAATCTCCATCCAGGTAAGTTCTTGTCCAGGACTGTGGATGGCACTGGGAAGGGCCAGATGGGTCCCTTGGAGTAGAGGGGGAGACAAATGATTCTTCTTGATGTAGAGCAAGGAAAAGGCTCCACTCCAGAACATGACTGTCTAATAGGGACTGGAGACAGGAGAATGTTCCTTACCTGCCTTGTCGCCAGACTTCTCTCTCCTCTTAGATCAAAGATTCAGAGATGACTTGAGGATGCCTGTAGGCTTGGATCACTATGTTGATGATCTGTTTGACACTGTGCTGCATCAAGGCTCCAGAGTACCAGTAAGTCCCTCTTAATTTCTCTCTGCAGCTCTCCTGTCCCTGTGACTCTCTCAAACATGCCTCTGCCTGTTCACTCTGCTTCTGCTCAGTTCAGATATGCCTTTGAATGGCCCTTCCTCTTGAAGTCTGTCTCTCTGAACTCAGATAACTGTTTTTTCTTGATGCAGGATATGGAGAACAGGGAGAGTCTGACTGGACGCATGAAAGGAGGTGGGAAGATTGGACCTACACGGAGAGGAGTCTTTCCTTCTACAGGTCTGTAAGGCGATGAGGACAGCTCAGGACACCTGTGGGGATATGTAACCTTAAGAGAGCATGAGTGAGGGAGTCCCTTAAAAGCTAATTATTGCATAGGCTCAACTGATTCATGAAGAGGGTCTTTAGTGTAGCTCATCAGAAGTTGCACACGTCATTCCCACGTGTTGGGAGACAGATGCTTTGGGGAAGGTCTAAGTAAGGGTACCACTTTAATTTCTCTCTTGAGTTGATCTTAGGGTCAAAGCAACAGGTAGCTTGCTTCTGACCCAGGTCACTTCTTCCCTAGGCCACTGCTGCTAGATCTTGTGTTCACCTTCTATTTACCTATGCCTTCACAAAATAGTTGCTGCCTTTCTCAGGAGAGGGTTTTAATATTTCTTATTGCTCCTTTACAGACTTTCCCATCACCTCTAGTTATTCCTTGGGTTAGTAAGTCTGAACCCTGTAAAGGTTCTGGTTTGTGTGTTTGGTTTCTTTACTTTTCCTTGTTTCTCTGGAGCTAAAACTCCAGTATTTTGAGTGGAATGGAGTTGACCACCAATGTATTAATGGCACTAAGAAATCTGCATGTGTAGCAACATACCCAGCTGTTTCACAAAGGTGGGGAATATCCTGTTCAGATCATTCCTGAGTCTGGGACTATTTTGGGCAATAGCCTCTACAACAGTAGAAGCTCTGGGGCACAACAACTTAGGGCATGGCTACTTACATCAGAGAGGGATGTGAAGATCTCTCCATAACATCCCTGGGCCATTCTCACTGGCAAGGACATAATGATTTAATAGACCTGTGCTATGTGCTGATTTACTTCTAGCTGAGACTGATCTCTCCATGCCTGTTGCTCTGCTGGCTTTGCCTGCAGTGGGATTTCTGTTTTGTGGCCTCATGTGGGACCTGACTTCTGGGAGAAGAGGAATTCCTTTCTCCCCATGTTTCCTTCACATGATAAACAAGGCCTGGGCATTGTTCATTCACCCTCGCTACCTGCTGCAAAGAGACCAATATTGATCTGGCAGTCCCAGAGATCTTTGCCCAACCCTCAAGAGAAACCCTTCTCTGTAATCATACATAGGCAGGTGTTATTTATAAGCTTAGTCATGAAGGAGGGTGGTGTCCTACACTGCAGAAGCAAGGTCTGGATTCTGCTATTGTAAATTCTGGAAGGCTACGTGTTTCTCATAGGTTTCCTTTTTCCACCTGTGTTTTGCTGTGTCCTGCTGTGTGTGAAGAGATAAACCATCCACATGTCCTTGTTATTGGCACATGTGGAGAGTACCCAGCCTATGTAATGTGTTCTGTGGGGCTTTCTGATCTGTGGTTCCCCAGAAACACTGTGTGTGTGGTCTTTTGCCTCTAGGCTTCTCTGGAATGACCCAAACACCAGTTTACCAGCCCATGCCTTCCATGATGGGGATGCCGGCAGCCATGCCTATGATGCCAGCGGCTGGTGGGATTCCACCTGTGCCAGGTAGTAACAGTGTTTCGGTAACTCTGCAGGGGAAGGGGATGGAAGGGTGGCTGTCCTAATGGAGCCTGGGTATTGGAATGTCGGGTGAAGTGCACAGTGAAAACTCGGCTCTGGGATGACGCGCATTACTGTGGGGAACTACTGCCTGTGTGGGTGTTTGCAGATGTGTGTGTCTTCCACAGCCATGGTTATGCCCCAGCCAGTGGTTCCAGCTGTAGATCCCAGTCAGTTAGCAGCTCAACAGCAAGCCTTTATCAACCAGCAAGCCATGCTCATGGTGAGTGGAAGGGTCTGGCTGGGAGGGGCCCAAGAACTGGGGAAGAAAAATGCACTGGTGTATATGCTGTGAAGAGGTTAGCCATGCTCCCCTTCTGCCTTAGGCCTGCTCTGTAACACTCTGTGCTGGGGGTTAGCTGCATAAAGTTGGGATTATTTAAGGCTGCAAAACCAGGAACTCCTTTTTTGCACCTTTGTGTACATGGGGACACTGAGACACCGTAGGTGAGTGAGTAGCAGGGACAGGAGCAGGCCCTGAGAAGCCTCAGCTGTAATTCCATGTGTTTTTAAGCTGGGATTTGCTACAAATGCAGATCTGAGTATTCTGCTTTCTGTACAAAGCCTTGTGAGTCCATGGAGGTCCCAGGCTATCTCACTGGTAGCCAAATCTCTGGGGTGTTGTTAGGAGCTCTGAGTACTTGGTCAGGTGAGAGCAGACTCTCTGCACATGCCTTTCCCATTACACTGGGAAATTTGCAGTGGACTATGTAGATGTTCTGTGATTACTAGTGAAAGAAAGGCACAGCCTGCCTGATGGCTGGTAGGTTTGTGTAGCCTAGAGCTCAAGGACATTGCAATTCCTTCCTCCAGGCCCAGCAGATGACCCTTCAAGCCCTGAGCATTTCCCAACAACAGCAGCAGCAACAGCAGCGGCGGCAACAGCCTCTTGAGAACTCAAGTCCAAGAGTCTCCAGTCCATCACAAGCCCGAGCCCCAGCTCCAGCCCCAGCCCCCAAACCCAAGAAGCTTCCCAGCAGCCAGAATGCTGCACCACCACCAAACGCTCCAGAACCGCCAGCTAAGGCAGAAGAACCGGTATGAGAAACAGTGGTGGTGAATTCAGTTTGAATTTCTTGTTGCGTTTGCTGTGCTTCCATTCCAGAGTGGAAGGTTTGTCAGAGTGAGGAGAGCAGACACCTATGCTTACCTATGACACTGAGGTGTTTCAAACTCTTCTTGCTGAATTTTTAAGACACAAGATTAAGCCTTGGTGGCATTAGCTCTGTGGAGATTTGGATGCAGTGTTGGCCAATTAATTTCCATCTGGTCTCAATTTTACCATAGGAAAATTAATCTGTCTGAATTCTTTATCTTCTAGCAAACTGTGTTGGGCCTCTAACATAATCCTCCTTCTCTGGACTTGCTTGATGATTCTTTGGATCAGAGTCTGATCTTCTGGGAGATCTCCCAGATGGGGAGAAGTTCTAGATCAGAATTGGGCAAGGGAAGATCACCTCTGAACTTAAGGACACTATGGTATCTGCTGGTTAGTGCTAACTAATCATGTGGTGAACTCCTTGCAGATTTATGACTACACAGAAGACGAGTTCTCTGACAGTGAAGATGATGAGTATGCTCCGGAAACTTTCCAGCAGAAGAGAGCATATTTTCAGAAGATGGGTAAGAATTTAGCACTTTGGGAATTCCACTCATCATAATACCTTGTTTTGCAGCCTTCCCAGCATAACAAGGTGTTCTTGTCTCCCTGACTGGAATCCAGCTAATCCCTGCAGGAGCTGCTGGTGCTATGTGTAGCAGGAGCTTTGGGTGCCTGCTTGGCTGGCTACAATTCAGATTGTGAGGTGGTGTTGTTGTTGTTGCCTTTTTTCTAGAAATCTTTGGGCTTGTATCTGCCACGCCCTGCTTTGCCTTTAGAAAGCACAGGCTTCTGCTGACTGATGGAAGGGTGGGGACCATGCCATTAGTGCTAGCTCAGGTCCTCCTTTCTATGCAGGACAGCAACGCATTCAAGTGAAGAAAGTCAGGCCTCCATCCAAAACCTGGACCCCTCCAGTAAATCCCCAGCCACAGCAGGAGGAGGAGAAAGAAGAGGAGAGAGAGAAGAAGGAAGAAGAGAATCCCAGCCCTAAACCAGAGGCAGGTAAGATGATTTGCAGTGGAGAGCCAGGCAGGCTGACAAGCAGGAACTTTCCAGGAATATCATGCCAGGATATAGCAAGAGGAGGAAAAGATCTGGCTGTTCTGGGAATTTGCATCTTGACAGCAGAGGGGAGAGAGAAAGGCCTAAGCTTTGGGAAGTGGGATCCCAAAGCAAAGCAGTGGAAAACAATGGCCAGTCAACCTAGTGATGAAAGAGAGGCACTTCAAATGAGATAAACGGATTTCTCCTGTGTTGTTGCTGGCGTGTTGGTTAAAACAATCATCCCCAATAGCTCCTTCTCCTCCTGTGCCACCTCCTGAGCCAAAGCCAAAAAAGCAGACACCCAAAGCAAAGAAGGAACCACCTGTAGTGAAGCCTTCAAGCCCTGAGTCGCGGCCTGCACCCAGCCGGGAGATCCGCAACATCATCAAAATGTACCAGAGCAGGCCAGCCCCTGAGCCACAGCCTATTGAGCCTGTCAGGTAAGAGAGTGGGATCCACCCAGGTGGGAAGGAAGGAGATGAGTGGGACTAGCACTGCCACATGGCTTCACTGTGGCCGCAACCCCTCTGCAGCCCCCGTAACTGTATTCCCTGTTTTCTTGCAGGAGAATGTCCAAGCCTTTTATTAAAAAGAATGACCCAAAAAATGAGGCACTGGCCAAGCTGGGAATGATGAACCTTGCGTCTTCCAAATCAGTGAGTTCTTTGCTCTTTGGTCACCTAAGAACTCAGCAGAGAGGGCCTGTATATCCAGTCTCCAACAGATTGATACCTGATATTGCCATATCAGCAGCCAGGTGATTTCTTCTCGGGTTACTAGATAGCTGTGAGCTTGAGCTCATACCATGGTGCTGCCCATCCTAGATTGGCTTTCAGTTGGTGAAGTCGCTTGAGGTTGTGGAGAAAAGGCTCTGGAGCAGCAAGTCCAATTGTGGTATGTTTAAGGCTGATTTGGAAGCAATCAACTCATGTTCTCCACGTTTGGCACGAACGCCTTGGCCCATTAATATATTTTTTTCCCCTTCCCAACTGGAAGCTTCAATCTCAAATACTTGGTTCTCTGCGCCTGGGTCTGCTTGATCTTCATCTGTTTGTAGATCATGTGCTGCTTTAAAGGTATTGCTGTTCACACAGATCTTGCTTCTAGGGTTGAACTCCTGCCCCAGGGATGATTTATAACAGCAATGTCAAGACAGAGTAGTAATGTAGAGAATGACTGGGTCAAATTGTTTTGCTTGCAGCCAAATGCCCTGCCACAGGAGAAGAGAACACCTCCACCTCCACCTCCAAAGCCTAAGACAGGCTCAGCTTCCAGCTCTATCAAGGAGAAGCAGTTGCCTCTCCTGTCCGTCTTCAGCCAGGACAGTACCCCACCGGCTTCCCAAGCCCCTCCTGCTCCCCCTCTTCCCCCACCATTGCCTTCACCCCTCCTGCCTGAGAGCCCAGGTGGGCAGGAATCCACAGGGAATGGTGAGTATTGGCTCCACCCAAGTGGGATTTGGCAGTGGGCAGGGAAACGATGGGATCAGAATCAGCGCAGTGACCCAGGAGAATCATAGCATGTGTTCTGTCATCGGCCAGCTGGCCAAAGGCTGAGTGGGCTGTGTGAAATCAGAGACCATCACTGTAGTTCCAATCTGGCCCAATACTCATCTTGGCACTTCCCAGCTCTAACTCTTTCCTTTCTTCCCAGTGCGGTGCAGGATGTCAGGCACAAATGATGAAGGAGGGGATGGGTTTCTCTGAAAAATGCAGTTAAAAACAGAAAGGACCTTTGGGCTATGGCTTTATCAAGGTCCAGTCAACAATACATTTTATTATGTACATGAAGCATAATTACTTTATCAAAGCTGCAATTCAACAGAGGGACTTTAGACCAGGGAGGAGGAATGGGAAGCCAGGTATTTTACCTTCTAGAGCCTCTGGAGGGACCTTAGAGACAGGCTGAGGAATGAGGAAATGTTTCTTAGAGGGAGAATGAGAGCTTATTAGACCCTGGACACTCACCACTGGAAAATGGCACAGCTAATGATTCTTAGCAGGAATTTGGAAGTGTTAATCAGTCATAGATTTGCCTCTCAATTGCGGTGAGAGCCTGGAGCAATAATTAATTTTATACTGTGCTGCCATTTTGGATACATGTGCTAATGTATTTCAAGCTGTTTAAAACTCTCATCAGCATCATGTTTTATAACATGCAAGGAACAGTCAGTCAAGATCATTACTGCAGGATTCTGTCATGTATCACTTCCCTGGTATAAAAGAATGTCCCTGTTTCACTCTCCCTCCCTTTTAAAAAATGAATCTTTAGGAAGTCCCGTGAAAGTAAATTAAAGTAACTGGATTAGTCTGAAAAAGCCCTATGTGCTTTTGAATAGAAATATAGAAAGAGTTGAACTCTGGGATTTTCTATGGGATTGTCTATGAGCTCTGAAGTTTTGAAAGCCAGAAGTGCTTAAATAAAGATATTCCTACCTTGTGAAGTGATGCCTTTGAATGGTTATCTTCAGGCTGAGCCTGTCTTTAATATATTTCTGGCAGAGAGAAAATCCAGTACAAGTACCAGGTGTCTTGAACCAGAACCTTGCAGTCTGCAAGCTCAGGGGAGAAATTTTAAGTCCCTTTGAAACTTTCAGCAGTCTTTTTGTAATGACATAAAGTGAAACTGTGTCTTCAAGCTTAAGCACGGGTAGTATTTTGCCTGGAGTGCTCAGTGCTCCCTATCTCTGGGCTGTTTCTGTTATGAGCACTGAACTTTGTGGCTAATACAGCAAGTATAAATGCTATCAGAAATGCTGTTACTCACATGATGACTATTTTGTGTATGCATTCATATTACCTGATCACTGACCTTCAAGAGGGTTCTTGACAGTAATCTCCAGTCAGGCACTCTCCCCTTTCCCTTGGCAGGTCTGTGGCAAGTGGGAAGGTGACCCTGTAGTCAGCAAAGCCCATATTCACTGCTCTTTCTCCTCACACAGGCTCTACTGTAACAGTAGCAGAAGATGATGGTATCAAGACCCAGCTGTACAAGCTCACTGACAGTGTCAGCTTTTCCTATGACAACCCTGCCTGGAAAATCTTTCTGCGCAAAGAGGTGTAGTTTTTCTAACTGAAGGCTGGCTATGGGGGAAGAGGACTGGTCCTATGGGGGGAGGGGACTGGTCCCATACTTGGTTAAGATAATTTTTTTGTCATAGGCCTATAGCATGATATAAGAGCACAAAGATCTGGGAGGAGGTCACATAACACAGGAGTCAAGAGGCAGAGGATCATCTCATAGGCGATCTGAGTCCTACTCTGCCTTACTGACTCTGGTGTCTCAGTTTCCTGGCCTGTCTTTTCCTTCCTCTGTTAAGCACTGAGAATATACAAATAATAAAGTAAATTTGTTTTTACCTGGTACTTTCCTGTTAGAATAATAGAATAGTTTGGGTTGGAAGAGACCTTAAAGATCATCTCATTCCAACTGCCTTGTGCTGAGCAGGGACACCTCCCACCTGACCAGGTTGCTCAAAGTCCTGTCCAACCTGGCCTTGAACACCTCCAGGGATGGGGCAGCAGCCACAACTTCTCTGGGCAACCTGGGCCAGTGTCTCACCACGCTCACAGTAAATAATTTCTTCCTAATATTTAGAAATTATGTCTTTTTTCAGTTTAGAACCATTACCCCTCATCCTGTCACTACATTCCCTGACTTAGAGTCCCTCCCCATCTTTCCCATAGGCCCTTTAGGGACTGGAAGGGGCCATAAGGTCTCCCTGGAGTCTTCTCTTCTCCAGGCTGAACAACCCTAAGTCTCTCAGCCTGTCCTCATAGGAGAGGTGCGCCAGCCCTCTGATCATCTTCGTGGCCTCCTCTGGACTTGCTCCAACCTTGCTCCAAGGTCCATGTCCTTCTTATGCTGGGGCCCCCAGAGCTGGACAAATGGTACAAATGTGTTTAAAATCAAGTATTGGAGAGTGCACTGAACACACCAGGGTTCATCCCATGGACTCACTCCTAGTCCTTCTGTTTATAGTCTCAGTGTCTCTTCTCTGCCTGTCCTTGGAGGTAAACTCACTCTTGTCTGGTAGTAGGGCACATGGATTACAAAACATCCCCAGGGAGCTATTTCTGCAACATCTGTAAACATCTATAATATTACTATTATTTTTTTCATCCTCTTGCAGGTGTTTTACCCAAAAGAAAATTTCAGTCACCCTTATTGTCTGAACTTGCTGTGTGAGCAGGTATGTACTGGTGTCTCTCTGTTTAGGGACAAACCACTCTGTAATTACATTGCATAAGTTACTGTTGCCTCTGGATCCCTAGCGGTGTTAGTCTCTTCTCCAGGTCCTTCCAGTCAAGCCCCTGCTCACTCCTCCCTGCAACTCAGTCAGTTCAACAGTCTCAGATGCTCCAGCACACTCAGATGTGGCCTTTTCAGTGGAAGCCTCTCTGTTTCCTTCCTCTACAGATCATGCGTGACACCTTCTCTGACTCCTGCCTTCGGATCTCCAGGGAGGAGAAACGCAAGATGAAAGACCTGCTGAGTAATTAACAGCCCTTCTTCCCTGTGCCCATCCCAGCTTTTGGTTTGAAAGGCCTCCAAGACCTTTCAGGCAGGACTTAGGACAGAGAAGAAATGTTCGTCACTGCAGCAAGAAAGCACATTTATGTGTGCTGTGTAGTGCAGTGTAGGAATGTTGATTTATTCCAAATGGCCAGAAATATCTGTGAGCTAGAAATACTTAGTTCTGATATGTTTCTTGTGGGGAGAGGATACTGAGGCTCAATTTTGAATTGTCTCAAAATCCAACTGCCTTCTTTGAAAAGAGCTTCATTGAGAGGGGAAGAGAAACTAGTAGTAGACTGATGTGCACAAGTAATGTGGTATCATTTCACCTGCCCATGTCATTTGCTGCACTATAATTACTGAGGAGGACTGGTGGGAATGAGCCCCTGGGTGGAGAAAGACTTAGCCATCTTTGTCTTACTGAGAGTGTCTGCTTTCTACCCCTACTAGTGGAGTTCCGGGTTGGCAACGATGTCCAGTCCATTCAGGAGGATGGGATAAAGAAGAGGATTGTACTGGCTGCTCGGGATAACTGGGCTAACTATTTCTCCCGCCTTTTCCCAGCTCAAGTGAGTCTTCTAGACCCTGGGCTGGCTTTAGCTGTGTGGTTCTAGTTCACCTGGGTGTCTTTCCATCTCCCTGCCTGGGTGCACATCGCTCATTCTTCTGCACCTTCTGTACCTTGCTGGTTTTGACACTTCTGTCAGCCCAGGGCCTCCTTCATGGTCCATATAGTAGCATCCTTTTCTCCTGCTTTATCCTGTCCAGGTGGGATGGAGCCTTTGACGCTCTTTGTTGCACTCCCCTTACAGGGTGAAAATGGAAGTGATGTCCAGATCCTGGGTGTTTCTCACCGGGGCATGCGGCTGCTGAAGGTGGTAAAAGCAGCTGGCTATAATCCTGAGCACCTGAAGATTCTACGCAGCTACAGGTGAACAAAATGGCGCTGGTCGCTGCAGGATGATAATTTGTCACTTGCAGGATGCTTACTGCTGTAATTGTAGTAATTGTAATACAGTGCTGGTGAAGGGCTACCCTCTGGAGTGTTCTGAGGCCTGCCTCCATTCGCAGCCCTTGGAATGAGCTCCCATCCCCACAGTCTGCATGCCTAGCTCTGGCAGAAGGAGCCTGAGCATGCTGGCTGTGTTCTCAGCTTTGCAGATGTGATCTCAGTGGAACTGAAGGGCAACAACGCCTTGGAGTTCTCTCTGAAGACAGAGCAGCTCCTTCTGCACTCTCCAAAGGCTCTGAGCATCAAGGCCATGGTGGAACTCTTCATCCAGGAGCTGAGGCAGGTAAGGGAGTGGCTGTAGAGTAGTAGAGAATGAAGATGGTTTCCCACATGGACGTGAAAGGGTCCATGGGATGACATGGTCTGAATTCCTCACGTCCTGGGGATGAGATTTGACCTCTCCATTGCTTGTTCCCCAGGATACCAACTATGTCATTGCTCTGCGCAGCTACATCGCAGATGATAAGAGCCTTCTTAGCTTTGAGAAGGGTGACCTCATCAAGTTACTACCCATGCAAGGCGTGGAGCCAGGTGAGGGAGTTTGTTGAGATTGGCAGGAAAGGTGGAGACTGGCTTCAAGGGCCTGCTGGACCCACGGTGTCCAGAAGCTTTACGTGTCAAGTAAATCAGAGGAAAGCAGCCTGTTAAGGGCTGGCATAGTCAGCCTTCAGCTCTGCTCTTCTCTGACTGCAACCCACCTTGTTTCAGCTGCCATAGTTATAGTGGGTGTTGTCTTGGGGTGCAGGAAAGCCTGGTCAGTCTGGTGCTCTCCTTTGCCAGTAGGATGCCTCGCTGCTCATTTCTCTTGGTAGCTGCCGTGGTTCCTGACTCTTCCTCTCCTGTTTCTGCAGGCTGGCAGTTTGGCTCCACTGGTGGCCGCTGTGGTATTTTTCCCACCAACCTGGTGCAACTGGCTGCAGCCCCTGATTACCTCAGCACCAGCACGGACAAACATGGAGGGCTGTGGATGAGTGTGAAAACTTCTCCAGATAGCAGGATCACCAGCAAGGAGGTCAGTTGTCCTTGAGGAACTGCTAGATGACATGGACGGGTCCTGTGGGAGCTGCCAGGGTGGGTCTCTAGCCCTGGGTAGTGTCTGACCTCCAAGGCTAGAGGGAAGAAGATGGCTGCATAATCCTTACAGATGGAGACACTTAAGTACTGTCATAGTGGGAGGGGGAGGCTCCACAGACAGATGAGGCCATCCCAGTCTGGCAGGTGAGAATACACACTGCATTTCCTCAGCTGACTTATCAGAGTGGGTTTGGTGCCTGTCCCTGCAGAGTTCTGTTCTCAGCCTGACATCAGAACCCAGCAACATCATGGTAGTCCCTACTGGTGACCATTATACCATGGTAGACTTCGCTACCACCTACTTCCGAGAGGCTCAGTCCGTGTGAGTAGGCTCTGGTCCTTCCTGAGCAGGCATACACAGGACCTGTGTAGCCTGACCCACTCCAAGCCATTTCTGGAGATATTACTTAGATTGCGTGTTCTTTCTCCTCTGTCTAGGCAGGAACTGAAGGGGATGCCTTCTGAGAAGAGAGGTGCAGCTCATCTGGTCCAGCACACCAAGGTAAGCCCAGTCTCTCTCCACAGCTGTAGGCAGAATCCTAGCTCCGCCATTGCCTCTAGCTTTGTCCCTGCATGGCAAAAGTGCAGAGGGCAGATCCTTGGCTGCAGTTTCTGGAGAAGTGTAGGTGCCCTCTACTTTTCAATGCTGCCTGAAATATACTGGGAACTCGTGTCTTTCGTGAAGCCTGCAGCACATCTCCGTGCAGTCTGCCTCCCCATTTTACCCTTGTATTCTGGCCCTGCAGGTCCCAATCCAGGAGTCTTTGCTGCGGTTCTCTGATAGTGAACTGAATGATCTTGCTACAAAAAACTTCAAGAGTAAGTACCTCCCTAGGACACAATGCTGCAGAGGCTGGATGGGGGTGAGTGGGATGGCCTTGGTGGCCACACATAAGGCATCATGAGGCCCAGAGTGCGGAATGAAAGCTGTGAGAGGAGGGCTCCTCCTAAAGCATTTCTGGAGTTAATAACCACCTGTGTCCATGCTGAAAGTGTCCAGCAAAGTGACCAAGAACACACACTGCCTGGGCTGATGTCCCACTGATTACACATCCCATACAAGCCTCATAATGGCTTGTGGACCAGAAAAGCTTTGAGAACATTTTCTAGTCTACTGCCTGCCCCATGGCAGGATCACCTCTGCTTACACCTGAACACTAGCCTTTGCTCTGCAGCTCTGATGCGGTTCATGGGAGATCAATCGAAACTCAAGAACCAGAATGATGTTGAATGCATCTATGAAATCCTTCAGGTTTGTGACCTTTCCCTGGACAAGGCACTGAAGCAGCAATGGGAATGAAGACCTAAGACCTTGGGAAGGGAGAGAGCAGGGAGAGCTATAATGCAACCTCCTACATGAGAAAGGGAGCAGAAACAAAGAAGCCAATTAAAAACCCTGTGGAGGGAAAGGGTTACGTGTAAATGGGTTTCCTGGATATCACTGTCTGGATTAGAGCACCATCTGCCTCTTCTTCTCTGGGCCTAGATAACAACAGAGACCAGAGGCTGCAAAGCCCAAATTTTAAGCCACATTGGCAGAGCACTGGAGCTGGGAGAAGAAGGGCACAGAAAAGACCCGGGGCTCCTCTGATGCTCTTGTCCCCTCTCTGATGCTGTCTTCTCCTCTCTGAATGCAGCTGTGCAAGGAGAAGGAGAGTCTGCGTGATGAGGTCTACTGCCAGGTCATCAAACAGGTCACCCATAACCAAAACCAGTGAGTACCAACACTGTCAGCTCCTGTGCATGCAGAGCTGGAGGGGAACCATTTGCCTTGCTGCATAGACAGCAGGGGCAGGAGAGAGGCTGCCCACTAATGATGTGTTGTCCCTCGTGGCTCAATTGCAGGGGTTTTGCTGAGCACTCATGGAATTTAGCATCACTGGGTTTGACTTTTTTACTTCAATGGATGTTTTTCCTTCTGTCTCTGGTGCTGATATATCTGAGTACTGGTAAACATTCCTAGTAGCTCCCGGTAGTGATGCTGCTCAGAGCCCTGATTTCTTCTTCACAGCCCTGAGGAATTGGCACAACATTTAGGACTGGCTTGACCCCACACTGACCTGCAATATGGCAGCAGTGGCATTGGAGTGGTCTTGACTGTTTCCTTTCTTTGTACACTGTTAGAATAACTGACTCAATCCCTTCCTCAGCATAGGAAACCTCTGACCGAGGGCTACCACCTGATTTTCTGCCACCTGCCATAGGTGTTCAGAAGGGCAGAAGTTCACTTTGAGCTGTTTGGAGCAGTAACTGTCTTGTTCAAAGGTGACCACAGTTCTTTCTGTCCCTCAGGGAGGGCGTGATGCGTGGTTGGTTGCTCCTAAACCTGCTAACGGGATACTTCCTCCCTTCCAATATTCTGGTGCCCTACGCCACCAAGTTTCTGCAGCTAGCCAGCAGTGATCCATCCAGCACCCACCATGGTATGACTGTTTCTGTGTCCTGCAAAATAAACGGCTGCCTCCTTGTTACTAAAGCCCTGGTGGTCAAAGAAAGAAGATGGGCTCCAGGTGGGGACATGGTCCAATGGGGAAATTTCCCCTACCCTGTTAAGCAGGAGAAATGACTGGGGCACTGAGGGACCTGAGCCTGCAGGCAAGAATCTGCTTTGTATCTCTAGTCTTTCTGTTTGCAGACGTAACTTCCCATTGCATCTTCACCCTGGCAAGTTGGCACTGCGTGTCTTTCTGATGCTTTGTTTAGGCTCAGGTTTACAACTACACCTGTGGTCTTCCAGAGTCATTAGCTGTGAGTTGTTTGGGTTGGAATTCTACAGGAGAAGAGGGTTCTAGTTCTCCCATCCTGTCATTCCTGTGTAGCCGTACTGACCTGGACACTGTCTAGGTCTGGCCCCTCATGATCTGGATGTGTCCTGGCAGAGTGGGAGATGAGGTCAAGTCTCTTTCCCCTCCTAACAATGGCCCTGGGTTAAATTCAACACAGCCAGGATGACCCAACACCACAGGAGACCATGCTAAGTCCTCTGCTTGACTCAGTATGTGAAGCTTTTTCCTTTTCCTGCAGATATAGCCAAGACCTGCCAGAGCAACCTGAGAAAAACTTTCATGTATGGGGGCCGCCGCCACCTTCCTTTCACTGTGGAGTTAGAGGCACTGCTGGTATTGAGGGGCGGGGAAGTGGGAACACTGGGGAGAGAGGGAGGGCAGAGGCTTGCCCGGAGGTGCCATTTTCCAAGAGAGGAAATGAGGCGTGTGTCTGTAAGGGGACTGGGACATGCAATGCCATGGAGTAGGCAGGGATGTGGGCAGGGAAAAGGCAGGTACTGTGGACAAGCGGTGGGAGGTGGAGATGAGGAGGAAGGAAGAGGGAGGAAGAACTGTGGGGCTGACAGGATCCTGCATGTCTTACTGCCTGAAGACTGTCCTTTGCAGAACAGGCGTGGTGCCCGCCGGCTAGTGATAATGATGCCTGGAGGCATGGAATACCTCACCAGAATTAAGACGTTCACTGTGAGTTTTCTGCTTCAAATTTCTTTATTGATCTGGACTCTGAGCCCCACCAGGGAACTCCTTTATCTGTCAAAGCCTTGGGCTTGGCCTTTGCTTCCCATAGTCCTGTGACTGGTTCCCACTCACTTCCTAGGAATCCCTGCAGCAGCGTATCTCTGCAGGGCCTGCACAACGCTGGGATGCCTCACCCGGCTTCCTTCTTTGTGCAATGGGCAAAGCCATGCTCTGCCCTCAAACAAGCCCAGTATGTCAAACTGCTCTGGGGCTGCTTTGGGCTTGCCAGACCACGGTACTTATTTGCTTCTTTCCTTGCATTAGGTGGCCAAGGAAGTCTTGCAGGATATCTGTGAGCAGATGGGGGCATGTGAACAGGAAGAGATAGAGGAATTTGTTCTTTTTGCCATCAGGAAGAACAACAATGATCTTGGCAAGTAAACCCTGGCATCTAGATTCTTAAAGCAGTTTCTCCAACAGGGAGTACCATGGCTACTCTTTCAAGTAGTTTCCCTACCCTTGGCTTTCTCTGGGGAGGTTCCTCTTCAGTACTTTCCCCCTGTTACTAGGGTTAAGGATTGTGCTTTTCAGAGGCTGTGTTGCTTGTTCCTGAAAGAGGTGTGTGTGTCTCTTTGAGTCTGTCCCCCTTTGGAATGGCTGATGCTGTGAGTCATAAGGGGAGGGTGGAATAGAGATGGGAAGGAAAGCTCCTGTCCTGGGCCATGGAGCTCAGCCCCCTGTCTCAGTCCCAAAGTGATGACCCTCTCTCTGCATAAACATGTAGATAAAATGGTGAGGCCTATAAAACCGGAGGAGTATCTTCATGATTATCTGCTGGAGGACAAGTTGGTCACTGTGACTTTACGCAGGCTCATCTGGGCAACACCTCTGCACTTTGAGAACAAAATTTACATCGATTTTCATTATGGACAGGTAAGTAACGAGGGCAGTGCCCACCAGGAACTTTCCTAGCAAGGGCTCCTGAGCAGGGGCAGAGTTATTGCACGGACCAGTGGGAATATCCCAAGGGGGCTGAAGAAGCGGGAGGCCTCTTTGGCTGATTGGCTTTGTATGGTGTTTCTGGGAATGACTAATAAGTGAAGCTATGGATGCAAGGACACCAGTGTGCCCTTAGCCCTCGCTGTGAGCTGTACTGTTCCAGACACGGTTTGTGCAGTTCTGCGTGAACTGCCTTTGCTTTCATGTTACCAGCAAGGCAAGATGTGGGGCTCTGCAGGCTGGCACTGCCCACACTTGCCTGTACCTTCTGAAAAGCTTAATAAAGGTCTTTTTGCTGTGCTGTCTCTCAGGTGTTGTGGGATTACCTGAATGGGAATATACTGTTGGGTCATAGTGAAGATATGGAGCTGCAGGTGGGCATTTTGGCAATGCTCCAGCACTGCGCCAAAACGGAGCAGCAGAACTCTGCTCCCTCCAGGTATTTTTGTCTCGAGGGTGGGGGGAAGGAAGGGGTCCTCTATCTCTAATGGCTGTTAGTGCCACAAGGGTTAGTGCCAAAAGTTCTCTCTGGATAACTGATGAATTGACAGCTCTGGAGAACATAAGCTACTAATTAATGTCACTACTTAGTGACTAGCTCTTGCCCATGATCCCTCCCTCCTGTTCACACTCTTAATGCTGTCTCTGATCCACATTTCCTTCTGTGACTCCTCTTGAGCTGAGGATCGTGAGGGAGCCATAGACAATTTTTTTGACTACCATGTGTTTGCAATACTAAGAAGGAAGTGCATGAGCTTATAGTTGGGGTGAATGCTCCTTTGTTCTTTCTCACAAGTGCTAGAGTTATCAACCCTGGGCACTTGAAATCTGTAGTGAGTTGCCTGACGGGAATGAAAATGTCTCTTGGTACTGGAAAGCTTCTATCCTGCAGCCCTGAGCCATATTTTCACACTCCTTTCTTCCTGTATCCTTATGCACCTAGAGTGAAGGTAACGTCTCCATCAGGTCCCCTCACACCACCAGCAGCAGGAGGAATGGCATAACCCTGCTGGGCACAGGGAACTCTGCTTTGTGTAGGGCTTTGGAGGCACAGGAGCAAGGCAGATTTAGTAAGGTGTTTTTCAGCTGAGACTGCCTGTGAACACCCTGTGTCTCTATGTCCATGCTATAGTCCTTGCTTGAAGAGCTGCTGTTGTCTCCAGAAAGGAGGGATTTCTCTCAGTGCACTCTAGTCAGTGGTGCACAGCCACCTTCTGTGTGGAAAATGGTGGTCCTGCTGTCTCTGATGTTTCCCTTCACATTATCCAATTCAGATTCAACCTGTTGTGCTCTTCCCCTCTCCCTCCACTCTTGCCCCCAGCCATGCAACTGAAAATTGTTGGCACATCCCCTCCCTTCCTCTTAATCCCCCTGGCTGATCTTTTGATTTTAGTTGGGTGAATTAGTATCTACTTGTTGGCACAGGCAAGACCTGGAAGAGTACACACCAAAGACCCTGCAGTCCTCCATCAGTCCCCAGGCTCTGCAGAACCAAGTTGGCATGCTGCTGAGAAACAGGAAAGCCCTCCAGCCATTGGGTGCAAAAATTCAGTTCATAGGTGAGGAGACATCCAGATCTGCTTGATTTATCCTAAGCATGATGGAAGCTGCTCTGATTGTGCTTTTGGGACAGTTCATGATGTTGGTGAGGATCCTTGGAGCCTGGAATGGGCCATGACATGTGACTCCCTCACAGCCTCCACCTGCAGATTGGCACTTGTTCCCAAGCATGGTGATCCTGGTAGAAGTTCCACTTCTTTCGCAGAAGCCTGCAGTATATTTTCAGAGTTCTGTACAAGTTGTGTTTTAATTGATACTCTGGCTGCAGGTCTGTTTTCTGGTTGGGAAAGAACAGGACACCCATTCAGGCTGCTGAGAATTCCCACCTTCTTTCAGCCTCGGGTGGAAGGAGAAGTTGTCAACCTTACTTTTTAACATAGAAAAGCTTGGGAACACTCGCAGCGTTTGACTACCTGAGGTTGGTGCAGTGGATTGCTGGTTGGAAGTTGTTGCCTGAAAGCCACCTTTTGCTTTATTACAGAGCACGTGATGAAATTCCCATTCTTTGGCTACAACATCTTCTTTGTAAAAAAAGTCAGCGATGGGACAATTCCTGTGCCCTGTTACTTTGGGGTGAATAAGGAGGAGATCATTGCGGTGGATGGCACCAGCCAGGTATGCCAGAGAATTCCTCCCTACAGTCCAGAGCCCTGATGTCTGTCAGAAATTAACTTTGACTTGTAGCAGAACTTGTGCAGAAAGAGATTGTATTTACCTGCATCGCAGCCACGCTAACAACAGCCCCAGCCCAAAGCAGGTGACAAGAGTGGTAAAACAATTAGCACTGCCATGCGCTCTTTTGTAAGTCCCATGATCGTGCTAACAAGCATGGGCCACAATACAACTAAGTGTGGGTCACATTCCTGTCTGTCCCAATCTTGCATGAGATTTAGGGACACGGTGTCAGCAGGAGCCTGCCCTGTATCCCATACACACTTGCACACTGCCCCAGCCCTTGGCTCAGCTTTCAACAGGCTCTTGAGGTGAATCTTCCTGGGTGAGAATCAGACGGTTTTATTTGTCAGGACTGCACCAGAGAGTGCTTTGTGGCTTTTCTCTTTACACAGTCAGTCTCCTGTGTGATTCCATTGAAAGAGCTGCAGAACATGCGAACCCTGCGGCCCGCCTCTGATGGTGGGCTTCCCGGCATAGAGCTGAACTATGGCTCGGCTGCCAGCCCCAAGACGATGTGGCTTGAACTGTCACAGGTGAGATCAGCTTCCTCCTGGCAATTCAGAAATTGTCCTCCACTGCCCAGCTGAGCTTCTGCTGAGAGACAGTACTACTGCTCTCTTCTCTCTCAGAGCTGAACGGGGGCACTGCATTTCCCAGGCCCCAAAGTGCGGCTTTGGCCTGGCACATACCCAATATTTAATTATGGAAAGTGATTCATGGGAATATTTAATTATGAGGAGCAGAGAACAGAGCATTTCTGGGGCAGAGAACGACTGATCCTGATTTGTCTTTTGACAGGCTAAAGAAATGTATCACACGATTGTTATCATCCTGAAAAAAACAGAGTGACATCGCTAGAGCCTAAGAGGAGGAGAAAGACCAAGCGAAACAGCACTATTTCCCTTTCTTTGAGCTTATTCAGTGCTCCCTGCCCTGTCTTCTGGAGAGGACTCTTCCAAAAGACATCCATGACCTCAGACAGCTGCTTTCTGAGACTGCCACCACAGTGTTTGTTGATGGACTGGACCATAATCTCACCCCTCCTGCCACTCAGTCCCCAAGGACTCTTCCTTGAAGCCACGCAGCAGCGGCTGAAAAACCCAAAAGACACGCTTTCCACACCATTGCTTTTTCATAGCCTGTTCCAACACAAGCAATTGCCCTCAAGCTGAGCTATACAGCCATTCTTTTCTTTTTGAATTATTAATTAACGTGAGCAAAGACTGATGCTTCCCAGAGATGTGTGTATCACAATGCACAGGGGAGGCTATGGAACGACTGCGCCGCCTGCTGGGGTTTTCCATAGGCCAGCTTTTCCTCTCCTGTAGCAGTAGTTTGTGAAGCAGGAGTCTGTAGAAAGCATCTTAATTGCAAAGCAGATCAGTATTGAGATACAATTAACACATATGCTGGGGCACAGATTGAGCTGCAATGGTAAGAAAGTTCATTGTTAATTATTTTCTTACCGACATAATTATACGCATACATTTCCTTCTACTATAAAGGAGTCAGTCATGTCCATACAGCTGTCGGACTTCACTGATGGCTCCATGCCCATGGAGAAAGTGTGTTCAAATGGAACTTGTATTACATTACAAGAGAGTGGCTTGGGTTGTACAAAAATGCTTAATTTATTTTTATTGCTACAGCTATCCTACTGAACTGAAAAGTACCTGTACTTCAGGAGATTCTAATAAAATAATCACAGGAATATTTTGAAGCCATACTGTGAGATACTGGTTTACATCTAACATAGGAAGACTGGCCTGCAGGTTACTGGCAAAACTTGAGGAAAAGGTTACAACTGTTGACTGGAAAGGGGATAGATCTGAGGGTGCTCAGTGCAAACTGGGATGCACAGGTAGCTTCTTACTGGTGAGCTGATGCCAGCAGTAATGACCCCATCTTCCCTGTCAGGAATGTCCCTTCACATGCTGCTCTGTGAGGCCCTTAGCTGAAGCGTGTTCCAGCCTCTTCTCCCTTCAGCAGTGCTACTGCAAGGCTGGGTAAAGCACCACAGCAAAGCCAGAGAAAGGAACAGAGAAGATATCAGAAGATTAATTTATCCTTATTCCCTTTCTGTTTCTCTAAGCTTTTGCTGCCTTACATAGAAGCACTACTCATCTGGTTAGAAGTGTCCCACCTTGTGATAAAGCACCTTGTCACACAATGCCATGCCTTAGCCAGCCCCTTCCAGAGCTCCCTGATTTACAAGATAAACAGAACATTTCTGGGAAGTTCACCCAGGCAGCAACTGAACTCTATAAGCGCTGAGCTCTGGAGAAATAGTAACCCCGCTTAAGTGGCTGATGAAACTGGTAAAATGGAAACCAGCAGAGAACAGCTGAAAAATACTTTTATTGTGTAAAAGGCTTCTTGTAAAGCCCTTTGTCCTCCAGTGAGTAGGGCAAGCTGAAGACGAAATTGACTTTTGAGTTAAACATTTCCAGGTTCTCCTCCTGTTTCTAGCTGGAGAAGTCCTGCAGCTGTAAGGGATGGGTGGTGTCTGCTGGCACATGCTTCCCATCCACTCCACCCCAGGTTTGCATTTATTAACTCCCTGTTCAGGTAAGAAATGAGCTTTCGTATCTTTGTTCACAGTGATGGAGTCTTAATGTGAGCTTTCAGGAAGAGTCCACAGCAGATATAACATCGTTTTATTGTCAATGCGCACATCTAAAAAAAAATACATCTGTTGAATACAGTGATCCAAAAGCCTGTTGGATGGCCTCTCCGGCTGCAAATTCCTCTAGCAGCACTAGTGCCTGAGGCCACCAGGCACAGAACAAAGACAGAACCCAACAAAGACCCAGCAGAAAGGACTTGTGTCAGGGAATCAGATTACTTCAAGCCCACCTTAAGGTTCAGGTCCTAAATAAATATAGCAGCAGAGACACCACAGTGTCGATGTGAGGGCCACAGCAGTACCTGTACCAGTTTCAACAGCAGCTTTGCCCTCTGGATTGCAGACTGTGGGCGAGGCACAGGGAGCAAATATGGCTTTAGGGGTTACAAGCAAATGCTGGAAAAGTGTTAGCAGCCTTGGTGCCACTATTGGAGAGGTTAATACTGAAAGAGCATCACCGCTTAAATTAAAGGGCAGGCAGAACTAGACAAAGTTAAAAAAAGGTTAAGATAAAAAGAAAAAGAATCTGAGTTTCTCCACCTTTAGAAAGTAGGCATTGCCTGCACGGTAAAAACAAAACGCTCCCTTCCTGCCCTTCAAGGGAAAACATTCCATCCAGGAACTCGGCCATCAAGTTCATCACTGGCAGCCCTGAGCAAAGCACGTGAACTTGTAGCATAAGGCTTCTATCGGTAACACTGAGATAAGGACTAAGAGATGGGGGAGCAAGGAGAGGAGCCATCTAGGAAGCAAGATGCCACCCCAAAGCAGAGTTCCAGTTGGAGAGTCTGAGCCCTTCCCAGGCTGCTGCAGGGAGTAGAGGTGGGAGATGCTGCAGAATAGCTGAGGCAGCAGCTCCCAACCTACAGAGCCGATGCAGACTTCACACCTCTTGGCAAGAGGTGCTAGAGGGCTTCAGCGCCCTGGGTACTGGAGAAACTCTCCCTAAGTTCACAGAAACTGGTTCCTGGAAGTGCGTGTCACTAAGGACAGAAGTGAGCAAAAACGCAGTGGAAAAGGATTGAGCTCACTTCTGCAGTTTCACAAAACCCTCCATGGCTGAGTTCTTCAAGGTCCCCTGGTCCCACAGCTGGAGAAAGGAAGACAGAGCCAACATGACGTGAGGATCAGCTCTCTGAGCTCTGCAGCTCCTGCCAGTCCATCTCACTCTCACACCTGACTCTTGTTTTGAAAAACTCCTTGATGAGTCTCTGTGCTTCCTCCTTCACTGCAAGAGAGGAAGCATCACCTTTGAGATGATACTTAAGACATCTGCCCCCTCTAAAGACATCAATCCGTTTAGCATCAAAAGAACCCAAGACTCTTGGTGCTCTCTCCAGCTGCCAACTCACCAGTCTTGCGGGCAGGATTCTGCTCTTCAGCCAGTAAGTGAGACAGGTGCCGAGCAAAGCCTTTGAACAGCTCCTGCAGAATTGGGGAAGAGCAGAGAGTAGATGCTGGTTACAACAACAGACCATTTCCACATTTTTCCTGCCCCTAGCACAAACCGTTCATAGCTACAGGTTACAGGAGTGCTGCAAACACCCTGCAGTGCTGGAGAAGCACAGGCACACACGTGCTGCCTTGCAGCATCAAGTAAACTACACTCTGTTGCCACTCCACAGGTGGGGTTTTTTAAAAATATGCCAGAGTTTAGCATGAGAACATGAACAATCTCAAACAAGTGTGGAACCAACACGATACCACTCCAATCACACACAAGCCCTTTCTTGGGAGAGTTGAGTTGCTGCACCCAGTCACTAAAACAGCACGTACCAAGATGTGCCTTGGAAATGAAATGGGGTACCCAGATCATCCTCCCCTTCTCAGAGCCCCAGGTCACTAGGGACATGCAGTCTCCTCCTGCTAGAGAGTCTTGAGCTGTGCCCTACCTTGGAAGCAAATTTGCCACCCTTGTAGAACGGGGTCAAATATTTGACAACGATGTCTGCTGTCTCTTTGAGGGACATGCCTTTGGTCACTGGCTGCACAGTCTTGCTGGTTCCTTCTTTATCACACTGCGATAAGTTTGGATCAAAAGTCACCTTCTTCTTCATTGGACAAACACTTTTGCTTTCTGGCTGGGACAGAATAGAAGATTTTGCCACTGTCCGTAGCCGCTTTGTTGCGGGACTTTCCATATCCTAGAGATGGGACAGAGGAAAACCAAAAGCATCTGTGGCAACATTACACTTCCAAGCAGCCACTGCCCTCTGAGAACATGAGTTTTTGCAGTGTCCTGGCAGGCTCTCCCTCTAGCGGATACCGTGCAGGAGTCTGTGTAACCCATTTTGCTGTGCAGACATAATACACCGTTTCCCCACACAAAGGGACTTTGAGAAAAACTGTTTAAGACTACCACATTCACCCTACACTCTCATCAGGGCAGCTAATTGCTAGACCCCATCCTATACAGGAAAAACTAGCAGGAAAAGGTTTCCCAGGATGTCTGCTGAGAATACACCCCTCAGGAAGAATCAACCACTTCAGAACCAGAGCTGAATACAAGGCTGGAAAGGTACTTCGCTTCTGCGGGGTCCTGCGTGTCATTGGCCTGCGGTTGTTCCCTTGACCTGAGAAAGCAGCTCACTAATTATAGTTCGTTACAGCTCTAGAGGGGGAGGAGAAACTCATTCCAGGCAAGTCATTATCCAAGGGTACAGTCACATGTGTTGCAGTGAAGAGGAAACAAAACAGAGTGGAGGGGAAAGTTTCCTCTGCAGTCTGAGCCCGGTGGGCAGCAGCGGGACACCAGGGACACAGCTACAGCTCTCCTCTCCCCAGCGATTGCAGCTGGGCCCTCCCCAGATAAAGAACACCAAACAGGTGAGGGTCAGACCAGGAGCATCACTCCCAGAGAGAAACTTGGCACAAGATCAGCAGAACAAATAGAAGAAATTAGCATCCATTAAAGTCTTACCTCATCTGATCCTGGTCGCTTCCCGCAATCACCTTCTCCAACAACAGTTAGCTCAGTTTCTGTGACATTTTCAGCAACACTAGTGGGAAGAGTGGAGAGAAGACCAATTTTAATCATTCCACAGTGAAGATATTCCTACAGTCACTGTCAGTGGCCACAAGACTCTCCATGG
Source organism: Gallinago undulata (assembly GCA_026546715.1). Classification (NCBI taxonomy): domain Eukaryota; kingdom Metazoa; phylum Chordata; class Aves; order Charadriiformes; family Scolopacidae; genus Gallinago; species Gallinago undulata. The sequence continues at coordinate 29,661,839 of JAOTQQ010000003.1, read as the reverse complement.
TAAAGCAGGAGTCTTCCTCACCAGCCTCAGAAATCTAATAGATTCCCAGTTTCCAGGACAAGGAAATGGGTGGGGCTCTGCAGCTCATTAACAGGCAACAGAGGGAGCAGAGAGGTAGAGCTTTTACCTGGATTTTACATCCATTTCTTCCTGAAGGAGTTCAGATTCAGCAGCCTGCTGGGCCTTGAAATCCTCCTCTCTCTCAGTCAGTGTTATTTCTGTCTCTTCGTTCTCTGCCTGGGACTGTCCAGTCCCCACATCTCCAGAGACATCTTTGTTTCCCTGAGGTATTGGTTTCTCTTGACACATGCTTTGAGAAGAAACCTGAGGTAGTGTCATTGCCGAACAGCCATCTTCCTTTGCTGAGCTGCAACTTTTGGCTTTAGACCCACCTTTGGGGAGGGAGAAGAATTTGGAAATATCTTGTGATTCCTTTTTAGCTGCTTCTGCGAGCATTTGCTGCTTCTTGCTAGGTTTGGACTTCTTAGTAGGGCTATCCCAAGGGGCAGCTTTTGTGTCTGGACTGGGGTGTTGTGCCTTCTTTTCGGGAGGGAGTGCTTCTGCCCCAGTACTCTCACACAAAGCTTTGGTTGCTCTTTTTTTCTTCTGGTGAGCAGGTTTTCTAGTGTTCAAATCCAGACTACAGTTCCCGTCGTCTTGCCCATTTGGATAATCTTCTTCTTTTTTGACAGGCTTTGTATCGCTCTCCTCCTGAATCTTCAGCAGTTCTGAAGCTGTCTGGAACAAGCTGGATTTCTTTGGAAATCCTGCTCCCACACGCTTGGGTTTGAACTAGGGAGAAAGGAAGAGGAAGAAATGTTGGGTGTGAGAGCAGTAAGGAAGCCCTGTGTGCAGAACCCTGGAAGGAGCTCGGTTTCTGTACACAGCACCCCAGTGTGTACAGCCGTAAGCTGGGGAAAGCTCTAAAACTGGTTCACCATCAGAACCATCAACTGAGACATCAAGGAAATGGATTAGGTTAAAGTCACAGGCCCACAGTGAGGAAATGGGCAGCATCCTTGGTTTGAACAAGATGACAAAAAACTTATTTGATGTATGGCTTGCGCATAGGTTATGTTCAGTATGAGGAACCAGCATGACTACTTGATCTCACTCCAAAACCAAAGGGCAGACAGGGAAAGCAATTCTTATAGAAACACAGAGCTACAGCCATACAAAGGACCTAAAATAAAATTATAAAAAAGCAGATAGATAAAGCACACCATTCCTTCCTTGTCTATCCCATCTGTACTCACCGAGTAAACCTGGGATGCAGGGAGGAAGTCCTCTTCTGCTGGAGACCCAGATTTTGTTTCTAAGCTGCTGTTGCCACCAGTTCCAGACCCAAAGACTGAGAACAGCTCTCCTTGTTTAGAGGCTTTGTTGATTTCTGCTACCTGAAAAAAGAACAGAAATGTTCTCTAATGGCCAGAAATCTCAATGCATCCCTGCCTCTGTACACACTAGAAGCCGTAGTGGCATAACACAGGTATCCATCCAGAGGAGACATATCTCAAGAACAGAAACATCTTCCAAGAGATTTATTGCCACCAGCTAACCTAGACTAAGCCTCCTCTATTGTCAGTGACAGTCTGAGGAACTCCCCATTCCCTTTATTGCTAGACCTGGAGGATATTTGGATAAGCTGCACTGGTACGTAGGTTTCCAAAGCCTGTAAAGCCAACAAAGATGTGAAACCAACATGATTCTGAACCCTACTGGAAACAAAACTAAGAAGAAAGATTTGGAAGATATCAAGGCAAAGCAGAATCATTCCCACACAAACTCTACCCTATTTCCCCTCGAGCTGAGGCCACAGCTCATTCGAGGGAACAACGGCAGACATATGGTCCTACCTTCTTTAGCACAGTTGCCTTGTAGGAGTTGGCCATTTTACTGGTTCGGAAAACTTCATACTCCAGCTCCACAGCACAGGCATGGGGGTCTGACCTGTAACACAGGCTGGGGTGATTTCTGGCAAGACACACTTCTATATCTGCAAAGGGAACACTAATGCTTAAGCATCTCCCAGAAAGTATGAAATTCACTCTTTTGGTGCAAGAATAAGTGATAACTTTCAATTAAGTCCTAAGGGATGCAGCAGTGAATTGCTGGAGAATGGAATGGGTGGTGAAAACAGTTTAAAATCCAAGTCCCCCGTGCTCAGTTTGCAAAGTACACTGTCCCCATCTTGTGGGACAGAGACGAATTGCGACTCCTAGGACCGGCTAATTTGGCGGAACCACATACAGGAATCCTCAGACGTGATCCTGGATATGGCTACAATAAGGATGCTATTAATTGAAATGATATCCTTGGATCAAGACATTCCCTGAGAGCGATAATGCTGCTCAGGGAAGTGTAGGGCCTGTGTTAAGGGACTCAATATGGTACCCCTTTTCTCCCATCTCATACCCTTTTCCTCCTGCTGGAACATTTTGATTGGTGCTCAAAGCTTCTTCCAGCATCTTCAAGCAGTGTTCCCGTCCCTAGGAAACATGGGATACTCAGATATGCTCTACAGAGGTCACAGTGCCCCTTGGGCTTCCATCCCTGAAGAAGTAAGAACAGCGTGGGCAGAATCTTTGCAAGTCAACGAGATGGAATGCTGACCTGCCTTTCTTACCTTCACTGTGAGCTTAGAGATTCTCCTGCTGAAGGCGTCCTTCAAGGGGCAGTCTGCACCTAACACACAAGAGACATTTGGGAAAGGTGTCATAGCAGGTCTGGAGCTGACAGAGGGCACCTCAGCTGGCCCCGGGAGGGTGCCAGTCCAGCACTGCTTGGGGTGCTCCTCCCTGCATTGTCACCCCAGGGACCACACAGTCACCCTTTCTACCTGGAGAAGCTACAAGCTCCAAAAGAATGGGCAGAAGCCAAAGTGACATTTTTCTCTCTGCACGAAAATGCCAGCTTTGCTAATTTATGACTAACAGCTTTCCAAAACCTCCCCATCTCAGGAAACTCTTTCTCAAGGGATCACAGCTCTTAAGAAACACAACCCTTTTCTGCAATACCAACTGAAAATAAAGAGGCCGAACAGAGTAACGTGAACCCCCAGCTATTCTTTTACAATAGGGTAACAACCGTGTTTCTAGACAGGGCCCCAGGTAGCACAGTTACAAATGGCAAAGTGTTTCAGCAGTTTCCTTATAGCCCAATTGAATAAAGCTGTGTAACCACTGCACAAACAGCCTACAAAGCCAGGTTAGACAGTTTTCATTCTCTCTTGCTTATTTGGAAAAGTTGTTCAGAAAGATGCATTCTGTATCTTCACCCCAACCAAAGCTAAGCTTGGATCCATCTCCTCCAGCCAAGCTTTCACGGCCAAAAGCCTAACCTCTATGCCTAGGGACTGATGCCTCCAGTGCTCGAGCTATATAAATTACACACAGCTGCAAGATACAGGATTTCCTTCTCCCAAAGAAATCCCACTATAAATCAAATAAGATATTTACTTGGAGGAACAAAATCTTCCTTTTCTGGTTCTTTGCCCTGAAAGAAAACAAAGATCAGTCAAACATTTCCATTCCTGTGACACACATGCAGGTCCAGAAGCACAAAAGACACATTTTATACCCCTGCTCCAGGGAACACTAACGCTGAAGTTACAAAGGTACTGAAAAGGCACCACAATGGGGGAAAGGAGACAAAGGATGAGAATCAAAGCCAAAAGTTCACCTTTGCTATAGGAATATGAAAGAGAAGCTGAATGAGGAAATCTGTTTTCACTAATACCAGATGTATTAAAGACAACAGGATCCTCTTGATGAGCACTGTGGAGAAATTAGGACACGAATAAGCTGCATTCCTTCATATTATGGGACTGACCCAGAATATGGAGGACACGGCAAAAGCAGAGGTACAAAAAGTTAAACACAGAACAAGCACCAGCAAGATGAAATCATTCACCTTCATCAGTGACAGGAAGCCTTTGTGTCTGTAAGCCAAGCTCACAGCAAACCATCTCAATCTCCTACCAAGCGATAAACACTCACTCTGCGCAGACTCATCTGCTTTTTGTAGAAGTTGTTCCACTCCCGTTTCCGACTCTCTTCATTGTCTTCATCCCAATTCCCACCGCTTTCTTCATCATACCTGGATAAGGCAGGAAAACACCAGGAACAAACATGTCTGTAGCTGCAGCGTTAACTGGGGGGACAGGCTTTGGAGACATGAGGTCATCCCAGTATTTACAAAAGGTGGTTCAAGTCCTTCCTGAACAAGTCTTAGCTTTTAATTTCACTGCCATCCCTCAACCTGGACAGGAGTGAGTGTCCTCTAAAAATTTATGGGTTTTGTTAATCCCATGAACTAGTATATGGTAGCATGAACTAGCAGCATGTGATTAGTGCTCTGAGAATGGAGAGCTCCATTTCAGAAGCTCTGCTACCTTCTCCCATGGAGCTGAGTCGTCACTGCCTTGTGTCAGGTACTCTGTCCATCAGTCATTGCTGCCCTTGGAGCAGAGATGGCAGAAAGGGCAAAGCAACCACTCCTCAGCCCCAGTTCTTCTCAGGCTGTTGTATTAAATGAAATCCCCATCGTTAATGCACTGAAATGCCGTAGCTGATTCTTGCCAGATGTGGCCTAAGAGTTTACTGCCTTCCACAGCAGCCACAGCCAAAGCTTACAGGTATCACAGATCAGAGCTTAAAGACTATTACAACCACCTCCAAGGCAAAGCTACAACCAAGTCACGGAGAGGTTCAATAAATCAAGTGGCAAACACTGTGGTTTACAACAGCACCGGCCATGTCTTCTCAGGTCCTTGGGTCAAACACGAGCTTAGGTCACAAGTGCACCAGTTCCCTCCAACTCAGCGGGCTTGCCCGAAGAACAACACTACTGGTCTGAAGCCACTGAAGGCAAAGCAGAGGGCTAGGCCAGCTGGCAGTGCTGCGTGTCCCAGCAGAGGTGCCAGTGCAGGGCAGGCAGCGAAACTTGCATCCTGGCAGCGCTGCACGATCACCGCAACTCAGCCAGAGAAGAAGGAGGAAGAGAAGGTGTCACCTCCACACTGCCAAGCCTTTTACAGAATTAATTATGTTTCCCACCGCACATCTTCATTTTGCTGTCAGCCTGACAGGGGAACACTGAAATTTAGCAATCTTGCAGAATCAGCTGACACTGGCATTCCATTACGTCCTCTGTGATGACTAAGTCCCGTCAGGAACCCCCCAGCCTGCTGGCCCACAGACAGCCATACTAAGTCAGGAATGAACTCTGGATCATGTCATGCTTCGCTGTCACGTTGGGCTCAACTTAAACATTTTCAATCCTCGTGACTGTGAACGGGCTGAGCCCACTGACTGCTTTCAAAAGATTTCAGGCTGGTTTCTTGAACCAATTACATTGTGCAGGGCAATTCTTAGGTCAGTCAAAACAGCTTTTGGCTTTCTGGGACACGAATGTGATCAAGGCTGCCAAAGCATGTGGAAAATGAAATTCCAAATCCTGCTGCCAGGAAGCTATAGGAAAATACCATCACACAGAAACGTGCTGAAAATAGGAGTGGCTGGGCCTGCAGCTGGGAGATGCTCTTCTCTCCCCAGTAGCTTCCGTAAACTGAGTTTGAGCTCCCAAATACAGACCTGCTAAAACCTCCACAGCCTCTTCTCCCGCCTTCGTACAGCTCTGGATCATAGCTATCCCAGGGGGAACCTGTGGGCCCAATGCAGGTTTTGCTCCAGCTGCTGCTGCAGCGCTCCAGCGACTCCAGTTGTCTTTTCACCGCCCCTGGGTTCTTGCAGTAGTCACAGCACTTGTTACAAGGTGGGGTGACGTCCCCAAAGTACTTCGCTATGGCAGCATGGCGGCATCTAGGAAAAAAAAGGGAAAAAGATCTGGTAATTATTTTTATATTGACAAGAACACCACCTTCCAAATGCAAGGTGTCTTTTGATAAAGACTTGAGGGGTTTTTTTTGTTTGTTTTTGGTTTTGTTTTTTTTTTTTGCACAGAATGCCTATTCCAGCAGGAATTGCGGGGATTATGCCCTGGGTGCCTCCACTTCCCCACATGTGAAACAAACAGTGGTGTCAATCCCTTCTGCTAAATGCTTTTTCAGATCTCCGAGATCTGCAGAAGGCAAGGTGGATGAAATATGCAGTTATTAATTCTGCATCATTGGCCAAATATATTCCATGTTCAACCAGAATGGCTCTAGGATAAATACGTAAAGAGGTCCTGCTGATCTCTACACCTCAGAGCTCAGAGTATGTCTGTATATTTCACATTGAAGCTTCTAATGTTATTGTTTGTGGCTTGAAGGTGAAGAAATCTACATTTGAAGAAACAGGAATGTTAATTAAATCACAGAAATAGTCCAGACTGAGCTCACAAGGGAGCACTATTGAGATAATACATCCTGGGACTCCAGCTGCCCACAAATGCTTCAGATCAGCAACCAAAGTTCAGGTAGAGTCCTACATCCATGAAAACCAGTCCATTTGCTCATACAGTATTGCCAGTTATACAGTATCAACCAGTTCGACCAGCCTCAGCAAACTAGCCGCGTGAAGATGATCAGATTCTTCCAGGAAACTCCAAAAGATTTCTGGCAGACATGAGTGCTTTTGGGTATGTAAAGAAGAGTTTGGTGACAGAAATATGCTCATTAGCAATACAGGCAGGAAGTAATTTCTCTTCTAGAACACTTCCTAACTTAAACCAGTGAAGAGACTGATTTCACAGATAAAGAAGAACCAGGCGGTCACTTTTTTTTTCTATTTTTTCTTTTCCTAACAAAGTGGGCAGAATTTAGAGGAGCTTTTTAAAACTTAGGTTTCACAGCAGAGTGGCTGGTTGTCTCTTAAATCAAAATGCCAATACTAGATACACAGAAACACTTACTTCAGCAGGCATTTAGAGATCAAATCCTGCAGCCAAGCAGCAACAAAGAGTTATTTTAGAAAAGAATTATTTTACTGCAAGGAAGAACAAAGTGGTGATTTTTCTTCTCTACCAAGGAGTGCCCTAGCTGGGTTACCAACTTCATCTGCAAAAGTGGGTCACAGAGGGGAAAAGTAAGAGAGTGAGCACTTAATTTATTCTTATTATAAACCCTTTAAGGGATGTCTGAACTTGCCAGAGATCTAAGAAATGCAGTTTGCTTCTTACCTTGTGTGTGTCTGGGGGGAACGTAACTGCACTTCTACCAAAGCAGCACAAACCAACCCTGCCAGGGTCTGCTTCCTCCCTCATTCCCACGGCCTGGGAGGACAATTTCCCAGGCAGGAGAGGGAGTGGAGCAGCAGAGCAGCAGGTTACAGACTGCTGTCGCCGGAGCAATGAAATGTGTGTGCTGAAGCGTGAAGGACCTGGCGCTGCTCAGGTGAGGAGGGCTGCAACAGGGGGAGGTTGCAGGGCATGGCCTAGGGCACTGAAAGCCCAGAGAGGGCTACTACAAAGCTGGCTTTATATCCCCCTGCAGAGCCACACTGACTCACGCTTGTCTTGCACTCAAAGAGCTCCTTTCACATGGTGGGGAAGGGTGGGGGGACTGGGATAGGGAAAACACATTCGATCCCCTTGTCCTGCCTTTCCAAAAGAACTACTGGTGCTGCCTGTGCTGCCAATGCAACGTGACTATAGAAATGTCAGCGAGCTGCAAGTCAGCTTTTTGTTTCCCCAAAAGAAAACAGGCATTCTCATTAGTCCCTCTCTCACACGCACTGAGCTGTATTAGAGGTAACCGGGGCGTACAGTAATGGTCAAGCCCTCTCCTCACTTCTGCAGCCCACTCACCAGGCGTATACTGGCAAGGGACATACACACACCTCTGTCCCTTGATGCAAACAAGAGAGATGCCCTGAGAAAGGGCTTTGCTGGAATTCAGAGAAGTTCTAGTTTCTAACCCGTCAGGCTTGTCAGGGCCACCCCTTTCCGTCCACCTTCCTGTAACTGCCTCCGTTTTCCTGCAGAATTACCCAAATCGGGGCCATGGCCCCACTTTAGCCAGTGGTGCTCATGAGCTGGGTGAGAACGGAAACCCGGTTGCAGAACTAAGACTGCAGTCCTGTAATTAGAGTCAAAAGGCCCAAACCAGAGTTACCAATAGGGATGCTGGGGGGGAACCATTGGATTAATGCTTAACTCAACACAAGAGGTCCTGAAACACAGTTGGTTATGCATTAACACAAGGTGGGAAAACCTCCCAAGCCACATGAGCACCTGACTAATGCCCTTAAGATGGAGAGCAGATTTACATAAATTAATGGTATTTTGTATTATTATACATGTCCTAAAATTATTTCATCTTTTAAATATGCAACCGTATTATTTTGCTCCCCCACCCTTCAACAGGAGTATGTATAAGCTGACCACTGGTCTTTAAAATGTCTAAACAAAATCCTTGTTTAATTTGAGGCATCCCACCCTGGTTTTACATCATGGGACAGGATGAAGAGCAAAATAGCAATCAGGTTTATTAACATGGTTTTATCTGTGGCAATAAATTTCAGGGAAGTGCTAAACCAATCACGCCATCCTCCTTTGGGTACTTCTTGCTTTCGTACAGCAGGTACAAAACCAGGAACCCTATTCCTGCAATTAATAGAAAAAGATGAACTGTCAAAGAAGGAAAGTCGCAGGTCCCAAAAGAGGCTCTGCCTCTCCCCAAAATACACCAGAAAAAAAAGCATTCCCTCGTATGAGCCAAGGAAGGGTACAGAGCCGCATCAGAAGAGCTCCCCCCAAAAAACCCCAGTGAATCTGGGAATAAAGACAAGAAATTAAAGCATTAAAAAAAAGACAAAAATCCTATGAGGACAAATTATCTACACGGATGCCAGTAGCTGAACAAAAGCCATTTAATGAGCTTTATCAAAGAGAAGAGCAAATTAGGAGGTTGATAAGGAATGATAATTTTGCACCTGTCTGAAGGACAGTACCCTTCGTAGTATCGGCTGATCTTCACCAGCCCTGAGACACGACAGTGGGGGCCAGCTGTCCCCAGCCTGCGAGAAGCAAAACCCATGGCATCAAGTCCTGGTAGACAGCAAAATGACAATGGGCAAGCAGTGGGCTCTTGTGGCCAGGAAGGCCAACGGAATCCTGGGCTGCGTAGGGAAGAGGGTGGCCAGTAGGTTGAGGGAGGTCATTCTCCCCCTCTGCTCTGCACTGGTGAGGCCACAACTGGAATCCTGCATCCAGTTCTGGGCCCCCCAGTTCAAGAGGGACAAGGAGCTACTGGAGAGAGTCCAGCGAAGGGCAACGAAGATGATTCAAGGATTGGAGCATCTCCCTTACAAAGAAAGGCTGAGACAGCTGGGACTCTTTAGTCTGGAGAAGAGAAGGCTGAGGGGAGACCTTATCAATACTTATAAGTATCTAAAGGGTGGGCTGAGGAGGGGGGAACCAGACTCTTTACTGCAGTTGCCAGTGAGAGGACGAGGGGTAACAAGCACAAGTTGGAACACAGGAGGTTCCACTCAAACATGAGAAGAAACTACTTCATGGTGAGGGTGCCAGAGCCCTGGAACAGGCTGCCCAGGGAGGTCATGGAGTCCCCTTCCTTGGAGATTTCCAAGCCCCACCTGGATGCCGTCCTGAGTAACATGCTCTAGCTCTGGGCAATCCTGCTTCAGCAGGGGAGTGGGGCTAGATGGTCTCTACGGTTCCTTCCAACTCTAATAATTCAGTGAAATTCAGTGAAGAGAGCAAATGACCTGGCCGAGGGCAGGGAAGAAGTCCCCCAGCCCAGCAGCAGACCCTGCAGCGTCCTCACCATTGCCTGCTCTGCCCCGTCAAAGAACACGGGAGAAAAGCTCCTTCCCCCGGGGAGTCGGAAGGAAACTGGGCAGCAGAAAGAAAAGTTAATTGCTTTAACACACAGGCGAACTATCGCAAGGAGAGAATCAATTCAAGTCCCGCTCCAGAAAAAGCGGTAATTAAAAGGGAAAAAAAGAAAAAAAGACCTTGCTAGGGGGAGATGCACAGGGGAAGGGAGCAACAAGTGCTGGCACTTCTGCGCTGGGGGGAGTTCCTCCCTCTCTGGCACACATGTAACACGAAACTTCGGATCTCCAGGACAACCAATAACAAAAAAAAAAAAAGTCAGAGACAACAGCTGGCTGTCAGCAGCCCAGCAGAGAGGAGCCGAGCAAGGAGCCAGACACAAGCCAGGATGAGGGGAGAGATGACGTGAAAGTTGAAGACGACAAAAAGAAAAACAAGAGGAGAAGAGTTCGCGGCGCGGCTGGGGTAAGGCTGAGCTATTGCTGGGGTTTGGTCGAGCGTAGGACCTTAATGTTCAGCTAGTGAGCAAGTCTCTGGAGCTTGTGTAGCTCTCCATACGGCGAACCGCAGAATCAGGCACCGGGCAGAGCTTGCTAGCCTGGATTTGTTTGCAGGGGACGCTCAGGAGGAAAGGTGGCCAGAGAAAATCCTTTTAATGGGATTGCAGGGAGCTGGGCTGCAGCCCTGCCCCTAACAAAAGGCTCCAGCCGGCAGGTCTTGCATTGCTTCCACGCTCAGAGCAGGAGTAAGCAACTTCTCTGCTGATTAGAAAGGCTGGCTGCTCGGTTTTTCTGTTGCTGTTACGGAATGTGAACTTAGCTGATAAGCAGGTCTAGCACGGGGCATTCTCCGGAGTGAGGATTTGTTGTATTAATATTTGGTGTGGGCAAGAGCTGCTCTGCTCCTCCGCACGAGCGGCGTCTGTGCCGTTGGCGAGGAGCTGCCAGCACAGGCAAGTGTGTGTGAAACCAAGTGGGTACCAGCCACGGTGTTCCCTCCGGAGCTCCTCCCAGCTGGAGCTAAGTTTTATGCCCCAAATCCTGAAGCAAACAGAGAACTTCAAAACAAACCCTGGTCAGGGACCTAGCGTAATGTGCAAGTTAAGCATCTGTGTCCAATAGAAATAAGTGGAAAGATTTTTACACAGCTTCTAACAAGAGCATTTTTGAAAAAAAATCAACAGATTTATCAAGCACAGATGCTGGTTTCAAAACAGCATGAGAAACCACTGCTCTGAGAGAACACAAACACATACATGGTCTATGGTTTACAGTAATGAGACCGGCAGGTCTGAATGCAGTGAAAAGAGAAGAAATCAAGAAAGGATCCCCCAAACACATGAAATTACCCACTTTAAACCTTGGGTTTAGATGGAGAGGTGTCCCACCGCCTGTACTCTCATCTCTATTTGCTGCTGGGTGTGGGCAGGGTGGGTGGCAAGGAGATTGACCATCTAAGCCCCCATTTTCTACCCCCTGAAGCTGATTACTCTGGAAGTTCTTACAACACCCAGCACAGAGCTGGGACTCCTCTTCCAGGAGGTGCAGGGGCAGTCAGCTGTTTACAGACAGGTAGGGAGCAAGGCAGAAAGCCAGTTCTCCCCAAAAGATGTCTTCCTGATCCTACACATGCCTTTGGGGAGGAATGTTAAGGATCAGGTATTTCCACTTCTCTCCATCCCCATTAACGTGGAAGGGAGGGCAGGTCTTTCTGACCTGCTGTGGTACAAACACCGAATTGGAACTGCCTGCGCGAGAATATCTAGTAGTTAAGAACCAAACGCCTCCAAGTCTAACCCTGGGCTCAAAGGGGATGGAGGGAAGTATCCACCCTGTTAATGAAGGGTCTACTGTAGGTTGTTTGTTGCTGTTAAGCTGGTTTCTCAAATAAAGTGCAAGAAAAACAAAGTTTAGTACAAAAAAAAAAGGGGGGGGGGGAGGAGTGAATGCAGAAGAGGAGTTAAGGAAGAAGAGGAGGGGAGGGAGGGAAGGGGAGAGAAACAGGCCAAGTTCTCCTTGCCAGAAGAAAATCTTAACGGGTTTGGCTGGGGGCTTGTCCAGCCACAGGCGCGTTGTACACACGCGGGGGGGGTAAGCAATATGAAACACATGTCTGGATAAAGGAGGCAGGACATGGCTTGTGTTCCAGCTGTCACAGGGCACGGGCCTCAGCCTGGCTGCAACGCAAACGCGGTTAGGGCAGTGGAAGTACAAAATAAACCAAGTTTGATAGAGCAGATCCTTTCCCTAACACAACCCCCTGAGCCACCCAGCTGCAGTGGGCCAGTGACAGCCTGCTGTGGGCCACTGAGCGGCCGGCAGGGACTGTAAGAGACCACAAGAACTGAGCGAGGAGAGCAGCGCAGCCCTCGCCTCCATGCAGGCTCTCACCACTACAGCAACCACAGCTGATAGGGTTCGTAACGGCTTCTTCTGAGGAAGCAGCTGTGGTAGCCTTCGAGTTCCTGCAGCCAAGTGGCATTTTTACTCGGAACAGAGAAGCATATTTCAAAAAACTCAAAAATGCCTGTAATTTCTGAGACCCGTAGGTCTGAGACCAGTCAAGGACAGGGCACAGAGGTGGCTGAAAGAAGCTGGAGAAGGTGTTTCCAGCACTCTCAGGGGGCTCCAGCTGCCCCACCTCAAACACCAAACTACTGACAGATCCCAGTATGTTTTCGAAGTAACTATTTATAAGGCTCTCACAGGCACACACCTACCTCTGTGTCAGCTTCCTGGGAAATGGTTATTTTGCTAATATTAGAATAGACTTTCAGGCTAGATACGAGCATCAGCAACCCTAAAAAAAGTTCTCTTGTAGAAGAGCTACAGGTTTATTTTTAAAATTGACCTTTTCCTTTCACTGGATGGCTCTGTGCTTTGGTTTCTCCACTTCTTAATTCCTCCCTACTAGTCCCATTTTTATCTCATGGGGTTTTGTTGACTTGTTTGTGGGATGGACTGGAGAAATCCAGCGTGTCCCATAGAGGTGTAGAGACTCCGCTCAGTGGGTACCTCAGCTTCTCAGGCTGTTATTGCAGGGAATTCAGTGCCTTTTTATATTAATCTAATATTAGGTTGTAGGGGAGGGAAGGAACGTTTATGGTGCTGCCTCAAAACCAACCTCCAAATAGTGGGTGGTGGAGATGACAGGGTATTCTGGCCAAACAGCTACCCAGTCAGGGCTGCTTTATGATATGAAGGAATGTGTGGTCTCCTTTTCCAGACCAGCTGACAAAGTCAAAGCTTTTCTCCCATGACATTGAGCTGCAATTTACCAGTTTGGGTGTGTGCTGTTAAAAAGCTGAATTCTCTTGATACTGGAAACTATTTTCATCTACTTGGGAATGAATTATAGGTCTGTCTGGCTCCGTTCACTCCTGTTTTAGGAAAAAAGGGCTTGTCTGTTGAACTATAGTTAACATTCACATGGCTGGTTAACAACAGTCATGGCAGCAAACAGTACATTAACAATGATGAGGGAAAACCATACGCTGATAACACAACTACTTTCTATAGCCCTTTTCATCTCAAAAGTACATTACAAACTTAGAACAATAAACAATCATACAGGAATTATTACATGTTCTGCCAAAATGCATCTAAACTGTAACACCACCTACCAGCCCAGCGCTGCTTTAGGACAGGAAGCCTCGCAGACCTTATCCACACCAAATCAGAAGCACATTTCAGGAACCAAGAACAAAGCTGGTAGGGCTGAGAAACTGGCCAAGCCTTCATGTTCTTAAGAAAGTGGCCAAATACAGTCAGAGTTTATTTAAAAGTTTTAGACTGGAACAAAAAGCATCCCCTCCCCTTCAGCTGCTCAGCACTCTCCATCCATGAGGCCGGGATTACCTTCTAAGATTTCCTACCAAAGAAGCTACCACAATCCATAAAGGCTTCCCATCCCCGTATTGGTGCAATTTCAACCAAATTTCTTGGCTTGTCAGAGTAAGAACAACACAAAGTATTTGCTTCTCCACAGCCACAGTCTTGGAATAAGACAACGTTGCAGTGAGAACATTGCCCTTGGGCACAGCAGGGAGGTCCTACTTTGTAGTCTCTGGAGCATTGCTGCTAAGGGCAATGGACAGAGTCCATTGGAAATGGGGGGCATAGAGCTCTCCTTCACTGGATATGGGGCATTAGGACTAGAGGCATTGGCAGCTCCAGGGAACCATCAACTGATTCTTCCCCTCCAAAGCTTCATCTGTGTTTTTAGATAACTGCAGCAACAAACCCACTCAAGCAAAGACTCTCAGGGGGAGCACAGTAGGACCAATACATCGGGAGGTCACATCAAGAGACATAAACCCCGGGGAGCACGACTGGGTAAAGAGCACTCAAGAGCAGAAGCCATGCTTTCATCTACTTTCATCCTAAATGGTCTCAATGCCTGACAGGTAACGAGCAGTTAGCAAGCAAAGGCCATTTTGTTTTGTAACTGCAACAAACCCAGGGATTTGCTGTCTTTCTGTGTAAAGATTTCAGAGCATTTTAGAAACTTGAATACACGACAATTAACAAACAAACCTCTGATAGTAGTTACGTGTCCTGCCACTTTGCAGAGATGAAGTCACCCACCAGAGGGATGGGATGACTTATCCAGAGTCACACAACCAGTAAGCATCACTGGCAGGCCAGGAAGACTGCCTGCATTTAGTCCCAGGGCTAAACCACAAACTCAAATCCACGTTCTTTGCCCTGAAATAGGCTGCTCAAATGCCACCAGGCTTATGACTAAGTGAGTGTCTCGGTCCTCAGCAGTACATTTAAGCTCATCCACTCCCTATGGTTCAAATTTTGATGCACCAGCGCAGATACACAGAGAGGATACAGCTTTCCAAACCAAAGACAGACCAAAAAAATATGATCAATTTCCATCAATTCCAAAATACTTACAGCAACTTGACTAGCTTAAGGCAGAGAGATCTGGGACCCCACCGTATATAGTCATAGGTTGATGCTTGGACTAGATGATCTTAAAGGTCCCTTCCAACCTAGAAAATTCTATGAAATTATCCCAAAGCTCTTCTTCTTGCTCGAAGACCGGAAGCTACCACACGCGGCCAGTTTGCAGTACAAAGAAACCTTGATCAAGGCTTTTCTCTTCAATGTCTAGATTGAGGCCTTTTAATGGCTTTATTCTCAAAAGGGCTGAGCAGCCAACTTCTTTGAGTGCTTCAGTATGGCATAAGTCCATTAGAACAGTTCAGAAAGATAATCTCGGTGCTATTATGGCAATTTTCACAGCTTTATTCAGTGGGCACAGCAAGATGAATCTGCATTAAAAACAAGCATTAGCACTTTCTGGGAATCTACCTCTACAGAAGCCCTAAGTGTAGGACGTGCTTCTTTGGATTTAAAGGCCCATCGAATTCTTGCAGCTGACACCTGCAGCCATCAGGCATCCTTCAGCGTTACTACTGTGCTCTCTCTTTTCAACCAAGGCCAGTAACTCATGGCACATGGCAGATTCAGCCTTTTTTTCTCAAAAACAAATAAACCTAAATTAAAAGATTTGTTTTATTCCCTCCCTTGCCAGGCCTTGTAACACAGAGGAGGGCAGAAAGATTTGATGATCTAGTCCTGCTGGCAACACTGGATAGATTAGTTATTTTTCAAAGAACAGCCAGAAGAGGAAACAGCTGAAACCACGAATTTCAGGCTGCCACCCCAGTGGGAACTTCCAAACTGCCTGTCACAAGACATGAGCATTGTGTTCACTTTCTTTTCTATGTGAGTTTCTCATCTTGCCTCTCTTCGCCCTGTTCTCACTTCGTATGATCTCTAGCTGCAGCTATGGAGCACAAGGTCCTGTCATTAGTCTGGCAACGCGTTACTAGGACCGCATTGCTCTGTAGTCATTCAGCATTTCTTGCGTAACGAGTTCCATCAGCTTTGCTGCTCTACCAGCCATGCCTCCTCTGCTCTGGAGGGTTCCCATCCTCAGTGGATGTGGTTTTGAGAAAGGACAATGAGCAAGGAAAGATTCCCAATTGAGAAAAAACATGAGCAGAGAATTAGATTTGCTCCAAACCACTTAGAAAGTAAACTGTCAGTTAAGACCTACAACCGTAAGTTTCAAATCTCTCGAGACCTGCCCGTTCTAATAATAATCATTACAGTTACTGCTTCAGTCAAATACCCCGCACCACCTGGCCTTCAGTACTGTTGGTAACTGGGAGCTTACTTGAACACAGTAAAATAAAAAGATAAGGCGGATGCATAATACAACTTGTTGAAGTCACACAGAACTAGCCTTACCCTTATGCTAATCTCTAGGGTAAGATCTGGGTTCTGTTGAAATCAATTGGAAAAAAATCACAATCAAAATTAGTCCTGACCAAAGACTTTACATCACAAGTCGAATGGAAGATACAAAAGTCTATGAATATAACTGGCTTTCATGGGGGAGTTTTACTTTTTTTTTTTTCTGTTAAGAAGTGATTTATTCTTCACCCTTTTGCTATGCTCCACAAGCAGAAATCCCAAAGCAGTGAGGGCCCTTGGAACCAGTGTGCAGTCAGAAGTGCAGTCGAGCAGAAAACATTTGCTTCCATTGGGTGGGTTGGAGACTGCACCACCAACACCAGACTTTGTCTCTAAAGAAGTTCAAACCAAGGTAAACAAGCAACATTCCTTGCAAGTTTTAGAATAAAAACTCCTTCACTTAGCTCCAGCTCAGGTACCATGGGGCAGAGGAATGTCTATTACTGAGATGACAAGCTCTTATCATTTTAGGCCAGGCACTTTGCTAATTCACGTGGAGTTCTACAATCCTAATCAGTAATTTTTCACTGTATACCCAAATTTCAGAAGCCTGACTCTTATACTTGCTGCTTCTGGTGCAGCCCAAAGCATGGCATGAAAGGTTACAGCAGATTCCTTACTAGGAAAGCTTCTGGGAAGGGAGAAACACCTCCAGAGGGAACAAACATTTTCAGAATGTTAGAGCCAGAAATACTATTTATTTATTTTTTTAAAGCTTTTCTTCTAGAGCCAAGAGCAGAAAACACAAATCACTTCACTTCTGCCTGCACCGCCATCTCTTGGAATGGAAACAAAACTGGAAACCTGCTGACACAGAATCCCACAGCACTGTGCAAAGGATAAAGCAGCAGTTTCTGGAGCAGCTCACTCGGGGTATGGCAATCATCTGGAAAGAACTATTTAACCCTAGTCTCAAAAGTGACCTTTCCAGGTCAACAGGCCACAGCTATGCCTCCCCGCTAAGTTGTGCAGAGATCTTTCTGTAGATGTAGATTTTCCATCCACCCCCATCCCTAGGAAACCAGCTGGTTCCGATTTTTATTCCTTAGCTTGAATTTAAAAGAACAAAGAAAACCCTTTTTGAATTGCATAAACATACAAAATGTAATTTAACTTGGCACTGTAGTATTTAAGCCCAGCGTGCAAAGAAACATCCAAGATCTCTCTGTCCTCAATGTGTTTAGAAAAACTGAGCTCCAAGGGTCCATTTGTTTGAGTAATCAAACCAGATGTGCAGCAACGAACTAGCTGGATTGTTCTGGAAGTCCTGTCTTGGTCATTTGGCTTTGTGTTATCACCAAAACTAGGATATTAAATTGCAATGTTCAAGCCCCATAAACAGTGTTGACTATTAGAACACACAGGAACTACTACATTCTGATACAACAATGACATAAGAATTAGAATCCATCCAAGTGTTGACCTGTCCAAACACTTGTTTTAGGTGAAACTATGGTTATTTCCCAGCAATATCCTGGTCTGGTTACTGACAGAAGTAAATTTGAACTTCCGTGTCTCTGATGCCAGCTTGTTGCAATGCCTTCCAGAATTTTGCTCATAGGGCAAAAGAACAGCAGATATTGGTGGTAAAACTGAGGCATCTAACTTTGACTAGACTAATAGTTTTAGTAACAATAGTTCTTGGTCATCGTTCTTTCTGAGAATAGAGAAGGTCTAAGATTGATGAGCAGGGATTAGTTCCACAAGGGAGATCTCCAACAGATCCAGGGCTTTTGCTTCCCTCATCACCAGCAGTGATGGGTGGACATTCACTGTTCAATTCATATATTGCTCCATTAGAACAAACTGGGGCTTAAAAAAAAAAAAAGCTACATTTAGCTTACCATATAAAACTTGCAGTCTTCTGTAAGAACTTGCAAAGCACCCAGCTGTCCCCACTGAACACAGACTTTAGCTCTTAATATCACCATTGGGTAAAACTGCTTGATAAAACATCCTTAATGGTAGAGAGGTGATGACATAAATGTCTTAGTTTTTGAAGAGGCTTTTTGTAGCTGAAAGTGCAGAAAGTCTCCAAGGGGGTCTACCTTGTGTTACTCAGTAAAAAACAACTGAGAACTACAGGAATTCAGCATTTGGAAGTCGAGTTAGAATTGCATTTCTTTCTGGAAGGACAAGTTAGCACAACTTGAAAAAAAATAATTTACTTTCATTGGGTGAAAGCCAAGGGCACTGTCCAGTTCTAATTCTGTGCCTGCTGAAGTATTAGAAGAAACAACGTTTTACCTTTGCTCAACACTGCAGCTGTCAAAAGCACCCTGAAAGCCAGATTTTGAAATTAAAACAGTGCCAAAACATGTAGACAATTAATAGTCCTCCACCTTAGCTACTGGGAACAAGGACTGAGACCAGATAAACTTGTTTTCCTTGTGATCACCAGCTCTATAAGAAGGCTGGCAGCTTCCTAGCATTAGTCAGTGAAAAGGTTTATTCTCTGTTTGGTTCTTCTACAGCATAAAGCCTGGAGAAGTTGAGCCAGAATGTCTTCTGAAGGATTTCTGAAGGAAATGCAAACCATCGGTGAGAAGTTTCTTCTTAAGCTCCAGAAACTGCCCAAGGCTGACCCGGTGGAGATTGTGTCCTTCTGTGTGGTTCTTCTGTTTATCGGTGAGTTTATCGGCGGAGGCAAAGAGTCTTTTCTCTTCTGCAGGGACAGTTTGCTCAACAGCCTTTGTTAGCGGGTTGGTGTTGGTGGTGGGTTGGTGTTGGTGGTGGGTTGGTGGTGTTGGCAGTTGTTTTCCAGGTGGTGCTCTGAGGTCCAGTTTAATTTCTAGGTGATTTTTTAATACTCAGCATGTATCTCTACACGCACGCAGAGCACGATGGGCAACAGCATAGCTTTCCCCAAAGCTCTCATATTTAAGCATTAGCTTAAACAGCAGTATATCAACCAACCCAGAGGTGCTGCAATGTTTTGATGCAGGAGATTTGTTTACGACAAAGGTTCTCAGGGCATCTCACTGCCACAGAAGACACAAAACCTGAGACAGAGTGTCATTCCTGTCCTTAGTTCAGGGGAAACCAGTATGCTTCAGATAAGCCTATTTATTCTCCTCTGGTAATGGCAAGATCCCTCCTGCTGTGGAGATGGCATGGAAGGAATAGCAAAGAGCTGCTTGATCAAGGGCATGAAGTTTGTTTAGACAACAGAAAAACAAGCAGGAAGGAAGGCAGGCCCTCCCCTTCAAAGACACTTTGCTCCCAGCCAAAAGGAAGGGTGTGTATCCAGCCTGGACACTCCTCCCCGGGCTGGAATTCAGAGAGACACACCTGCTGCTTTAATTTTTTTCATACCTACAGCTGGTTCCCCACAGGTCTGGTAACTTGGCAGCCCAGCTCCAGACTTTTAAGGAACACATGCACACACACGTGCATGTTCACACACACTTATGTGTTCTGCAGGATTAAACATGTCATCCTTTTCTGTTCCAGATAAACTAACGTATCTCTTCCAACACCAACCATTATGCCTAGTGTAGAATAACAGTAAGATAGCCCACTGCTTTGTGAAACAAAACCCTGCATTTGAAGTGTCTATTTCTTCAAGCTAAATACAGGAGAAAGAGTAAAGCCAACCCAGTCACAAATTTCTATCCTCACTAAAGTGTACAATGCGCACAGTCTTCAGAAATGCAGCTGCCAGTTTGACAAACCAAATCCTCTCAAGTTGTTTCTGACACAGCTGTGGGAAGAGCTGAATCTCCATCATTTCCAGGCACATTGCTCTGCTTAGGTACTGCATGTCATCTCCGAAACAGCAGCCCATTAGGCAGGTAAAGATATACCCCCACATGGTTGGGTACATAGCTCTTAACATCATAAAATATCTGGTAATGATTGTCCAGATTAAATGGACTAATCCAAGCGAGCAGGAATTTAGGAGAGATGGGGATATAGAGAGTGAAAAAAAAAAACCAACAAAAAACAACCCCACAAAATATGACAAGAAACTGGACTTTGTTCATTCTGCTGCTCACCAAACAACTCGGAGGAGACATAGGGTACCTCTGCAGTGATTGCACCTATGACATGAAGCAATATCCTGTGCTTCCCTTTCCAGCTACTGTTCTGCTGCTCATGATCATTGCCTGTGGTTGCTGCTGCTATAGCTGCTGTAGCTGCGATGGACATCCTGACCACAGACGTAGGAAGACCCAAGTCCGCCCAATTGCCCATTCATGAAGTGCAACAAGAGGTGACACAACTATCAAGGACATGCGTGGACATCATGATTCAGTCCTATGGGAATGACTTTCTACACTAGCTCACTGAAAATGGCAATAACAATATTCATTAACATGACTCAGAGGACCAGAAACCACAGCGTGGCATTCCTTCTTTCTGTGCCAGCCACTGGTGGGCTCCGTGGTGTGACCAGAAAGGTAATGCTACTTTACCATCACTGTCTCCTTCTTCTAGTGTGGGGTGGGGGTGCACGGACACATGCTGCTGAGAAACCAGACATGCTTTCCCAGTGACGACCCTGCAGCTGGGCCAGCCAGGATTCCCTTGGTGAGCATGGAGCCACAGACCAAAGCAGAGGACACAAACACAGCCACATGCTGGGCAGCACAAGTGGCTAATCCAGAAGGATGGTGCTGGGTGCTAGCAAAACCCACTGATGTCACTGGGAGGTCCCTATGCTCAGTACATCTTGGATCAAGCCCAAACTTCCTCTCTCAAAAGCCACCTGCCACAGACACGTTTAGCCGAGATGTCTGCTGAAAACAACAAATTGTGGACCTTCTGATCCAGATGTGCCAGCGGAGGCTCCAAGTACAGCTGGTAACAAATGCTCCCTGCTTTATTTCATCAGTGTTACAATGATGTGAGATTGCCAAAGAGAAAAATCAGATCACGTGCAATACCCTTTGTAAACAGAAAGATGAAAGCTAAAGGGAAAAACTCACCAATGCTATGGCTTAATTTGATCATTCTGCTGCTAAATGTGCTCCCTCCCCACTTCCCGTGTGGTTCTGCTCTTCTGCTTATTGCAGGTGAATGGTACTTACAGAGCACGGGAGTCACAGGAGATGAACAAATCCCTGTCCTTACTTGAGGGACCTGTGTGCCTGACTCCCTGCACTGTGTGCAGTTTATTTTAGTGGACATGAACAGTATGCCTAAGGTATGTTTATTAGCATAAACAAAGGCATTTCAGAGGAGTGACATCCATTATGGTAACCGTCACTTCAGGGTATACGTGCAGCAGCTGACAGCGGGCATTGTGACAAGGCAGAGCCAAGAATGGTCTGTATGACTGAACTTAACAAGTGCAAATAAATCCCTTTTCCATGCTGCAGCCACTGTGTATGTTTGGTTTACGCTTCAGTGAACTTTAGAAAGGGATTTATGTAAGTACAGGGCTATGGCACAGGGCACAACTTTCATAACTGGGACAGCCAAACAAAAGACCATCATGCTCCACCTAACTCTAAGCCACTGGTCTTTCAGCCCCTAATGCGAAACCAACCACCTTTATGAGAAGGTATAAAAAGTTACACATATGTGGATAAATCGTCTCCTACCCCTGTATTCCAACTGCTTAGTGTAGAAGAGTCAAAGAGATTACACATTCATATTCCAGAGCCAACATCTAGCTAGAGAGAAAAAAATCAAGTTTGTAACAGTGGGGTTTAAATATTCTTTAAATATTCTTTTGTCACTAAAGAAGTGCCGAAAAAAACCCTGAAAACTTTTTAAAGAAACCGCTTTTCTTTGATGCCTGCACCCAAATTAGTAAAAAGCTCATTAGATCAGTAGTTTCTCATGTATTTAATGCACTTTAATTTTTACAAAGAAACTAATTTTGCATTTTTGTATATATGCTGTGTATTGGAGTGTATCTGCAGCCAGTGACACAGAAAATAGTCTAAAAATTAAGGAAAAAAAAAATCAACTATCAAACTATCAATGTTACTTTTAAATTAATAAAAACTTTCCAGCAGAAGATGAGGATGTTCCTTAGAAAGTAAATATTTGAGCTCTGACTTGACAACTACCAACAGATGATTGCACTCGTAGGAGCTACTGCACACACAGTTACACTAAGGCCAACAGAGCACTGTGCTTTGTCATGCTGTCCCAAAGCTTTCACTCCCAGTCAATAAAAACCAGTTAGGGTGGGCATCAATTTACACTAATCAACATCCCAAGATGTGTCACACTAACCTCTCTGTCAGATACGTGTTTGCTCCTTTCACTTACAAACTAGTGGCAATCAAGGTGACTTAGGAAGTCTCAGAACCTTTTTCGAAAGAGACAGACTGGACAGACATTTCTGTATCTGAGTTTGGTCACGAGACCTGTGAAAGAACAGAGCTTCTTTTCTTTCCTCGCTTGTGCCAGACAGTGCCAGCTACAGGAATTAACAGAATCCCATTGAGAAACGTTCCAGCAGCATGGAACCAGTCTGTGCTAACAGTCAGGAGGAAGCTCAGCAGGCTGGAAACATACCAACAACTGACAGGTCACTGACACTAGGAAGGAGCTGCCAGGCCTTATCTCAACAGGAAAAGCTACAAATACATGTTTCCCAGTGGTGTTACAAGTTAAACCACTGACAGATACCAGGCAGGGGGACAAGAGAAATTGCTCCAGCCTTAGCTATGACACTTGTAAGTTCCTCAATTAGAAATAGAGAAAAAACACAGAACTGTTAAAAAAAAAAAAAAAAGGAGAAAAAAAAATAAGTAATTCTCTAAAGAATTCAGGTGGCTTTCTGGAGCAGAGGAGCAGCCACCATGTGTAGGACGGGTCCGGGGACTGATTTGTACATACTTGCCTGGACTGCACAGGCCTAATGCTCTGCTTTGTACCATTGTACACAGCTGGGTTATTCCCGTACTTGGCATTTAGACACACTGATTGCTTGCCTGGGCTGGGTGGTGTCTGTCACCTTCTTGCATGCAACAGATCTGGTTGGCCTGAAAGATGCCCAGCAAACCCCCAGCTTTCTGCAGCTCTTCAGTTTCTGTTGATTAGAAACATGCCAGTTTCTGGGTCCCTGCTCACCACTCACATGAGCTTTTGTGGTTTTGGCTTCAGTCATTACCCATATAAAGGGACTTGGAAGGCCCTGAGCATTAGTGAGGATGGAGCCTCTCTGTTTTAAAAAGTAGAGAGAGATTCTGAAGAGCACAGAGTAAGGCGAGATTGCTTCAAACACAGCAACTTCTGTACATGTTGTGAAAGCCTGAGAGAGCCGGAAGGAACTGCAAGGGAATACAGTTACTCCAGCCCTGATGATACAAGTGTTGAAATAGTTTCTCTCCCTGAGGAACCTGAAAGAAACAGCAAGGCCGCCTCTGCAGAAGTGGTTGGACTGGTGACTTAATGGCATAGCTTCTCTTCTGTAACATCATCCATCTGGTTTCAAAGTGATTTGCTTGGCTTGTGAAAAACAAGTTTCCTTTTACACTCACAGAATCTCACACACCATAGTCTTCTCCTTCTCCCTTCCCACCTCTCCCAGCACCATCCTTCTGGTCTTCTGCAGCTGGGAAAGCACCAGGGAGTCAGTTTTATTGCTACTGAACAGCAGTGCAAGACTCTGTACTGAGTGTATCCACCTAAACTTGTCACGATGAAGTTTGGACTGGAGGGCAATCTTGTTCACGCTCCCATTGTAGATATGGCAATCTCCTAATGGAGCTTACAATACAGGTTCAAGCCCTCTTCTCTCCACCACAACCTGCAGCCTTCCCCAGTCAGGGGACATAGTAGGAATTTACAAGCACTGGAACAGGTCTATGAGTAGCTGAAGCCATGGAGAGAGAGAAATGTCTGAGGAACAGCTGAACTAGGTCTTTTTGACTATACTCAAGGCCTTTGATTAGATTAGCCACACCTTTGTAGGAAAGTCAGCTGTTAATCATTGACAGCAGCACAAACAGGCAACTTCTATGCTGGCTCTACAACTCTCCAGAGGCAGTAAGGGGGTCCCTTGTCACAGGCCACCATCTCTTGGACTGGGTGCAGAGGAGGCACCAGAAGAAACACCTACTACAAACACAACAGCTTCAGGTATTTATAAAATCCCCTACAGTTCTCCTATTTCAGGAGATTAACTGTGGTTAGCAAAAGAGATGGGAACTTTCTCGGGTATACAGTCACATGGGGTTTCTGCCTTTGGGTCTACTGAACTAGTAGACCTCCTTTTTAAAGGCAAGAGAAGGTATCAGGAACAGCTTTCATGGCCTGTGTGCCTGTTGGGTCTGAGACCGGGCATGGTGATCTGCTGTAATTCCAGAAAACAAAGCATGAACTGAATGTATTTGGCTGCTGAGAAAGAAACACTTTAGCAAGCTGAAGTGTGATCTTGTGCTCCTACTCAAGGGTGACTTGCTGGGGGTGAAACATGCTTTATATGGCTAATCGTATTCCTTACAGTATTAAGGGTACAGACATAAGGGCAGCAAGTCCAACGTATTTTCAAAAATAATGAAGACATCTTCCTGTATTACATCTGCAGAGTCACATTTGAGAGAAAGTGTTAGGAATAACCCATCCTTTCCCTTGAGAAGCAAAGAAGCTTTAGAAAAGCCACAAGATGCTCACAAAGAGATGCTGAATGTTCTTTAGAAAGCTGATGGCCAAGACATTATGCAAAGTATCGGTAAAAGAGCAAGTGAGTAGAACCCACTGAGATCCCACTTTAAATTATTGCTAAGTACTTCAAGGGAGGAAAACTTATGCTTCTATTGTAGAGTAACAGAAAGTGGTACTAAAGCAAACTGTGAACAGCAGATGTTTTTTACAGCTCTAGACTATTCTATGCCCTATGGGAGCAATGAGTTGTACATGAAGATCTTTGCTTATTGTTGGTAGGATTTTTTGTTTGTTTTTAAGTAAGTGTTAACTAAATTTTCAGTGTGTGTTGGAGTTTAAGTGCCCAACTCCTTTTTGGGGATCTCTTCAATGGTATCCAGCAAGTTCTCTCACTGAATACTTGCCTTTCCAGTTGACAGAGATGAAGGGTTCATACTGAACATGCTGGGAGACATACTACATGATATTAGCGAAAATATTGATAAACTATGATTAAAATAGATCTCAACTGCCAACATCTTGTAAAGCCAGAAGCTTTCCTCTTTACATCTCTGTAGATCCAATTATAAAATTGGCCTCAGCTCTCTTTCTTCAGGTTTATGCTCCCATTTCTGTGAAGGGTGACTCTCCCTTTTGGAAGAGGGATGCCTGCAGGCACAGACAGCACACACACCCATCTATAGTGGTTTTGGGACTGTGGCTCACAGCATAGAGAGGATACACCAACATCTGCTATTGTTCTTGTCTACCTCCAGCAGGACGGAAGGCAGCATGTCATCAGTGCAAGAGGCATCCTCAGTTCTGGAAGACCTAAAGAGACTAATTACAGCAAGCGACTGGGGTCTTGGAGGGCTAGTGGTGATCAGCATCTTCTGTCTTGTTTTTATTGCTCTCCTTTTATTTGCTGCCATCTTTGGGTGCTGCTCATCTCCAAGGCACAGATAGAGTGGTGCATAAACAGCGAAGCCGAGATGCAGTACTGGAAGCTCTATGGCAAGAATCAGCCCAGCTACAACCCGATTGTGTTGTCCGGAGAAACTTTTCTCATCTTCTCTCCCTGGGTGGTTACTTCTCCACGTGCAGCTTTGCTGCATCAAGAGCAAGAACAATGCAGCAATTGCAATGCAATGCAGCAAGTTGTTCTGCAAGTCCACAGCAAACGGACTCCATACATAAAGCTATCTTGTATTCAGGAACTGCATCGTTAGCAAAATGCCAAAGTCAACTCATTTCTGCCTGGTTTTAATCTTTCAAGCAAAAATCATAGGTTAGAGGTGGCAAATTGGTTAACCACCACCTAAAACTGATCAAGATGTCTTCTGCTGCTGCAGTTACAAGGGCGTTTTTTTCCATCTTGCAAATGAGCAACGGGAAACTCTCACCAGCAAAAAGCTTTGTCTAAACCCACTCTCTAAAAGCAGCTTATACCATTGTTCTCCTGTCTTACTCAGACAATAGCCTAAATATACTATGCAAAAACTTGCTTGCCAAGTCTTTCTTTATTTAGAACCTTGTTCTTTATTAGTTCTTATTTTGAACCTTGCAAGGTCAGGTTTTCAGGTTTGCTTTCACTGTTTGGATAGTGAATAGAACTGTATTAATTAGAAATGTAAAAAAGAAATGCACTGTGCCATTCCTTTAAATAGCATCTTAGTCTCCTGTGCAGTTATGAGCAGGGAAGTCAGTCAGTGGCACTGCTATATGTGACTCTGGGATGCATATGAGATGTTATACAGTAGGAAAAATGTGCCAAGATGCAGGAGGGAAGGAAAAGTATGGGAGATGTAATTTCTAATTAGGTCAGTGATATTCCCTTGCAAAAAATCTCTCTTTTATGTACCCAGTGAAATCCTATTTCTATTACTATTCATCTGAGTGAAGGAAAATGTTTTCTCTGTCCTTGCTAAGATGTTGCCTCATTGCTGCAGTACAACTCTAGAGAAGGTCCTCACTTCAGAGAGCAGTAAGGATTTTTACAGCACGTATGATGTGGGAGACGCTGCCAAGTGGTTATATGGAGCCTAACTCTTGCCCTCACTGGGACACCACCAGTGGCTGCTTCTGGTTTGTGCAAGCTTAGATCAGTGATCCCAGTCTAGTTCTTATGGCACTAGTGTCCATCCCAAGAAATGACTGTCATGACTAACTCTACTAATAACCATCTTAGGAATCAAGGAGAAATAGATATCAAGACAAAGTTTCCTGAGATTATCATCTTAACCAGGTAGATGCATCTGCCTCTCAGATTATATAAACCCCAGACACAAAGAGCAATCGGGCCACTCTCACTGTGAGCTGGCAGCACACACCAGAAGGAGCAGAGCTGATTAGCCAAGTAAGAGGCCCAAAGTCCTATAGCAAGAAGCCTCCTAATATCTACTTCCCAGAATCACCTTGACTTTGGGCAATGAAATGCTCCTTCAAGTGCCCCAGGACTCAATGTTGTGCTGTACTTCAGTAGAAGCCAGACTTTTCCAGAGCAACCTCATAAAACCAGAATTTGTTTACTAAATGTGACCACAAGGAGAGAACATGCTCACCAAAGCATCAGAGAAGCAGCACGGGTTACATTCGGACCGAAAAAGTTGCCTTAGACACAGGTGTGAAGAATGAAACAAAAGGTAGACTTGAAAGCAAGACACACGTTGACCATTTCCAGTTAGCGAACACATACTGCTCTCTTACTGGCAAAATTACAGCTTTGATGTCTTATCCAGCACAGAATAGCAATTAGTACAATTACATCTTACAAGTCATGAACAAAACCTGAACGACGCATGATGCGGTTGCTAGTCTGCATTTAGACTGGGTACGTCCATAATTTGAGCCTGTTTCCGAAACATTCTAAGCACCATCAGCTCCTTCTAAGGTCATTGAAAATCATGGACACCTCATACTTTGCAGAGTGGAACCCCTGAGATTTAGAGAAACATTAAATCTAAATGCTTCCATCCCATGCCAATTAGGCTGTCGGTTTGCCTCCTTAGAAGACAGATGATGTAGTGAAGGTGGAAAGAATCACAAAAAAAGCAATTGCATCTAAGCCAACCCATCATCAAAGACAGAACATAGTAAAAGTCATAGCTAGAGGAGTTACACTTTAACATCACCGTGTCACTTGATCAGGCTCCAGACCAACAAATATCTCAGTTAACTCAGAGGTGGGAGTGAGAGGTGTCTCAAGGACACCGTCCTTGGTCCAGGCAGCAAAATATCAAGTGATTCATTCAGTATTTTTTTTTCCCCTGAGATGCAGGAACTCAGCCATAACAGCACCTCGGAAGGGATCACACACGGTTTCCCCAACATTAAACAGCGTTTGAAAGAATTGCACTCACCCCAGCTCTTCGCAGAAGCTCACGATGGCATCAAAAGCTGTCATCACAGCTTTGTCAGATTCTTTTAAGGTGCCTTTTTTTTCCTGAAAGTAGACAGGAACAATAACTATAGTTTTCAATTTAAATATAAAGAGATACAGTAACTCTAATGATGACCAAATCCAACCCTTCCGATTACTACAGCAAACAGGTACAGACACCAGCCTGTCTCTGCTCCACATGCCTCTCTAAGAGCTGGAGCTGGGTCTGGCAGCCCTTTCCGTTCCTGCTTCACTTCCTTCTGCTGTCCCTTGAAACAGGGCTACAGATAGCTCTAGACCCAAAAAATCTCATTCAGTCTTTGCACATTCAGAGGTCGCTGCAGGCAAGAGGCAAACCAGATCAAAGGCAGCATATTTAGGCAGGTGGCTACTATTCTGCAGATCTTACTTGGATGTTAGAAAGCTCCTTCTTAATCAGGAAGCTGACTTGATCCCGGTCATTCCTTGAGTAATAGAGGCGGCAGCAGGATGGCTTCCCGTCTCTCCCGGCTCTGCCAGATTCTTGGTAATATCCAGCCATTGACTTAGCAATATTCCAATGGGCAACAAACCTGCATGCGAGAAGACAACAGGAATCACAAGGCTGCAGTTTCTCAGATCACTGCATACATGATTGTGCTGTTTGTGGACATCAACAACAGCAAAAAATAGAGTAATAAAAGCATAAAAGACAAAGGATTTTTGCACACAGAAATTTAAGTCCTCTTAACCTGTGAGACACAAGGAAAGAAGAAGAGCTGTAAGACAAATGCACCTGAACAACAGGTGATGATGTTGTTCCATCAGATGGATGGAAATGAATGGGCACATGAATATCCCAAGTGGGCATATAATTGCATAGCTATGAAGTGTGAGAATAAGGACACTGATTTAAGGAGTTTGGGACATTTTACTATAAAATACAGCATTAATAAAAAAGACCTATTTATTTATTGGGACGCAATTTGAACATAGTGGAACATAATATGAAATACTCAATTTTAAAAAGACACTTTTTTCCAATAAAAACTTTTTCCCAACAAAAACTGCATGGGAAATTGTGTCTCACCAAGTTCCCGCCTAGATGAGGGCACCCTTCCTAGCCAGCAAATGTGACCATGAATCATTACTAAACTGTATGTAATCTCTGAAGGAAGGTTTTCACGCACCCCTGCAAGGCTGCTTTAACCCCGCTTGTACCCGAGTATTCAGCAATTCAGCTTATACCTGCGTTGAGAGGATTTTACGGTACAGTAACGCTGCCAATGTTTTAAATAGCAGTCTGCCTCAAACCCAGCACGTCCCAGAGGCAGGTATGATGCATATGGGTGTGGCAAAAGATTAAATGACAAAAGCAAGCAAACACGTTTCTTTAAACACAAACACCCCAGGAACAGGCCAGACAGGAAGCATCAGAGCCCTACAGATTTATTCCCCATCAGGAAGCTTACTGAAGCAATTGATAAATTATCTCAAGCAAAACTGAAATGGCAGTACAGAGAGAGAAGCAGATTCCATCAGAAAAAGAGACAACACCTCTGTTTTCCCTTTTGTCCAGAGAAGTCACCTCCAAAAGTTGTTAAACCTGATCTTACTCGATAGCACATGCATGAATACTCAGAACTCTGCCAGGACAGAGACAAGGTTAAGCAGCAGTGACTTGTTCCTTGAGCACGGGTACAATGTCCTTTAAACTATTAAAAATATCCTGTGAAGAGTCATTTTAACTCTGTTCCTTGGAAACTAACCAGATTACAAGCACGTTTCAGCTACGTTGTGTGAGCTGCACCCCAGTTATCCCTCTACTAAGTGATCAGAGCTCACAGTACTAACTCAGCACAGCTATACCGCGATGCAGGAATTGTAACACAGAACAATTATGGCAACAGTTAAAAGTCCCAGAGGAACAGCAATTGAAAACATGTGCAAAGTTTCTGTCCTTGGACTGGAGCTGTACTTTTTGTATGGTTATTGCCATTTGTGAACTGCTATTTTTCTCCCCGTTGCACAGCAAAAGGGGATCTCTAAAAAAAGCTGCCTGACTATTTTAGTAGAGGGTGTATGAATTATTTTAGGTGCAGATTTTTCCCCCCTGTT
The DNA here is from genome assembly GCA_026546715.1 of Gallinago undulata. NCBI lineage: Eukaryota > Metazoa > Chordata > Aves > Charadriiformes > Scolopacidae > Gallinago > Gallinago undulata. The sequence goes on along the minus strand of JAOTQQ010000003.1, from coordinate 29,631,797 downwards.
TAACAGCAACTATTGCACTAAGAGAAGTGAAAGGGACAGCTGTGATTGCATTAAGATGGTTCTTTTTGAAATCCTGGAGGGTGTGGCAAAAAACCAAGCATTCCTCCAATTTTCTTGGTTTTGAAGATGACTGGCAAAGAGCAGCTCTGGTGCCTTGTTTTTAATTTCTTTACAAAACCCTTCCAGGTTTGTTTTTGCTGCTTGCAAGATAAACTCCAGCTCTGTTTTTGTGGGTTTTAGCAAGTATTCCATCAGGCGTTTGCGTCAGATGTATCAGGTAACAAAGACTGAGGCTTCCCCTTCCCACTGCTCAGGTTTCAGTCCCTGGTGGTGCACAACACTCAGCCTCACACACCTGACATTTGCTTTGTCTACTCCCATTCCAAAACTGATGGTTGCGACAATAACAGGGATCTTCTCCTCCATCCATTCGTTCTGGACTGAAGTCCTGTCAGCTGCCTTGAGTCCTGGGAAGGGAAAAAAGAGGAAATAATAACAAACAAACAAACAAAAAAGGCAAAAGAAAAAAAAAAGAGAAGAAACATGGATTTTCTTCCTCCAACCCCCTCAGTAAAACTGACTGACTGATGTACACACTCCTCTCTGCCCATGTTTGAACTGGCTTGTGATCAAGCTGAAGTCAGCAGCAGCTGTTTCTATTCCAAAGAGAAAAATTCAGATCCCTCATGGGATAAAAGCAGTTGTTATATTTAGACTATACAAGATCCAAAAAACCCAACAGTTCTAGAGTGAAGAGAATGCCATTCTGTTGAAGGCACATACCTCATGGACCTGACACGCGAGCATCAGACCCATTTCAGACAATGCCTAGAAATGATTTCTGGGTAGCCCCAACCCAGGCCTTAATGCTGGTACAGTTTGGTTCTACCAGCTACTGAGAAATGCAGCTTCCAATACCTGCATGATAGGCCTTGGCTTTCACTCCTCGGCAGCTCAGTTCAATAGCCAGCTGGTCACACGCATCCCTCATCCTGCAGTACACGATGCCACAGCCGGAGTACACCTGGGCAGAGAGGAGAGAAAGTCTGTGACTCTGTTTGAAGCCACTCAACAAAGCTGCAGTCATCAGTATGGCGGAGCTAGGAGGGATGCCTAAAGCTCATCTCTTCTACAACTGAAGGGTGCTGTTGCAGCACAGAAGTAAATCAGACATAAAGAGAGTTTCCTTACAAGGCCTGACATTGACCAAATACGGTCCCCCAACCCTCTCCCAGTGGGCACAAGGCAAGAAGCACTCTCCCACCACCCTACAAATAAACTCGGTGCAGAGGCTGTAACTGAGTTGCTGAGAGTTATTTTGGGAATTAGCGTTAGAGCAGGAAATTCAATACAGCACTTCAAATGCTTCTGTTCACCCTCAACACACTAGAAGAGCAGAACACCATCAAACATACAATGATTGCCTGGGACATGACAAACCAAGACAGAAATACTAGTCACGTATTCCTAATCCATTTTATTTTAGACCAACCTCTTCTGAGGCCACATCTGAAAGCAGTGCAGCCTTCACATTGAATCTATTTTAGAGGAACTAAAAAATATTTGTGAGCTCTTTCCTTCCCGGAACCTCCTCCTTCCCTGCCACAGACCTGTCGGAGCCACACCAACCACTGGAAGGTACATTTTGTTCAGTTTAGCCTCTTCCCCAAACATAAAACCTACCCCAGTGGCGTTCTTCACTTCAAGCGCCTTCAGGCAGAAATCCTTCAAGTTGGCGTATGGATCAGTCAGGAGCTCTTTGAACTGCACATCATAGAACAAGTTAGACCTGAAGCAAGGAGTCTTAAATGTGGAAAAGGGCTGCTTTAGCTTAAGCGCTGCCACGATGTCCTCCTGGACCTGCTTGGTGGCAGTGGCAGTCAAGGCAACACATGGTGTGTTGGGTATGCGAGTGCGCAAGGTGCCCAGCCGCAGGTAGTCAGGTCGGAAATCGTGTCCCCACTGGGATACACAGTGTGCTTCATCAATTATCAGGTAGGACAAGAGGTTTCGGGACACCAGAGAGTTCAGTGTAGGTTGGAAGGAAGAGGCAGCTGCCATCTCTGGGGTGATGTACAGGAGCTTTACTCGGGGCTTCTCACTTGCTAAGTCAGCCAGGATGGTCTTCTTTTCCTGGGCAGAAAGTTTGGAGTTCAGAGAGCAGGCTTTGATCTTCAGAGCCAGCAAGTGATCCACTTGGTCCTAGAGTAAATACAAAATTAACATTAAATGAAAAGCAAATGGATATAAAGAAAGTCACCACCACCAAGACAGACTACTAGGGAGATCCAGGTGAGGCCCCAACTTCCACCTCCAGGATCGAGTCTCAGGACAATATGCACCCACAGTCTGGGTATTTAGAACTTCAACTCTAGATGCCTTTATCTTCAACTGTGAGCACATCTGTCCAGCTCTAACATCCAACTATATTTCTGTGCATCCATTCACTTTCAGACAGTCTTTTTGCTGCCAGGGAACACCAGCAGGGATCCATGCAAAATAACTCATCATAGCCACAATGAGCTGAAACAACAAGCCACCAACGCATCTCGGGATTTACACTATCAAGTTGTCACAGATGGAAAATGAATACCACCACCCTACAATAACAGTGTATTTCACGCCAAAATAGCTAAAGGATTTTATAATCACAGCTGAGGTAGGACAAAATACAAGAATCATGCAAATCACCGCTGCAACAGAACCAAGTCTGGATGAGAATCATGCCATGAAAACCGAGAAGACATGGCATCACATCCAGATGCATCCAGGTGAACCCCAGGCAAACAAATTCACCTCTCTATTGCTGCACTGAGCCGCTCACTCGCGCTTGACTAGCACGTAATATTTCAGAAGATATGAATAGTCCTGAAAAATGGATCTCTCATTATTTCATTCAATAACTGGTTTCAGTGCTTGAATTTTCCATTCACAAAGTCAACTTTCAGCCTTCCCTACAACAAACTACACAGACTAAGCTCCTGAAGTTTGGCTACACTGAAGTATACCATGACCGTTTCAGGCAGGCCAACAGCAGAGACTCATGGACAGAAAGACAAGAGGCAGCTGTGCCTCCGGTGTCTCCCGACCCGCTTTACTGCCTGCTTTTTCCCCAGCTGACAGGAGACAGTTACCTGAATCAGTGCAATCAGAGGTGAAATGACAATGGTGATGCCCACTGCCAGAACTGCAGGAAGCTGGTAGCACAGGGATTTCCCTGCCCCTGTGGGCATGCATACAAAGACATCCTTCTCGCCTGCAAAGACAACAGAAGAAAGCTCAAGGCTACTGAGTGGTGGTGAGTTCCCAGGGTTCTCTCTGGAGGGGTGGGCACAATAACCTGTAACCTGTGACAAACAGCACATGTGTGTGTGTACCGTGTGGCATCCCAACAAAAGACACTTCAGTTTAGGTTCTAAAATGTAGCAATACTTTGCGTGCCTGCAATGGTTTCCTTCAAAGAATCTGATTGCTTTGTAAATATTTAGAAACAGCCTTACAAAAGTACCAGAATATACACAGAAACCAAGATAAAGAGGTTAAACAAGTTATTCATGCTAATTCTCTTCCAGACAAGCTGCTTTCTTTCATCTTACAAGTCTCCAGTTGCAAAATGAACAGCCCCATGAGAGATCTTTACCACATCCTCTTAGCTCTAGGCAATCCTGCTTCAGCAGGGGAGTTGGACTAGATGATCTCTATGGTCCCTTCCAACTCTAAAAATTCAGTGAAAAGCTTATCCCAGAATGGTACCTTGTAAGAAATAATGCTTGGAAATCTCCACCACATCGATAGTATCATCAGTTGGCAAGCGTTACTGCGCTAAGCGGTGTCCACTTCAAGTCAGGGAGATGCCAGTGTGTGCCACATGAATAGGCAGAGCCACCCTGCTGACAGAACAGCGCTTTTGGCCAGTCTGTTGTCAAGAGCACATCTGCACAGCTGCTGGCGATAGCCGAAAACTGTAACTATATCCCGAGTGCTGAGTTTGATGCCGTTTTGCTTTGCACTGTGAGACCTGCCAGCGGAGGTGGTGTTTGGCAGCTTGTGTGTGTGAGCTGCCTGTCCAACCAACAGCGGTGTGATGGTGGATATGTTCACACCAGCAAAATCACGTTGCTGATAGTGGCCACCTGATTCAGAAAACAGATTTAAACTATGCCGGGAAATCAAGTCTTCTACTGGTATCATCTGTCTAACACCGTTTACAACAAGGATGGGTTTACTCTGAAAACATATGAATGTAGACAGTTTTGATCTCATCTTTGATCTCATACACTTGCTAGCAGATGCCTCCAGTGGAGATACCAGCAAAGCTTTAATTTGGTTCCTATTTTCTGATTGACACAATAGGGAGGTTACAAAACAAACACAAAGGAGAACAGGCAGGGCAAAGCTGTGCTCAGAAAGCATGTGCTGTACATGCTCCTGCGCCACTGGAATGATCTAAGAGCAGAGGAGGCCTAGGAGGGATGAGTGGTCCTGCGCAGTCCAGGTGATGCATCTCCTCAAAAGAGGCACGATACCAATTCCTGCAATACCACCCTCACAGGAAGATGGAAAACCAGATGCGTTTCACATTTTTCCGATGCCAAGCCTCACCTCTTGCCACAGTCATAGTCGCGCTTTCCTGCAGGGAAGTCTTGAAGGACTCAAACCCGAACACCTTCTGCAGTGTTTTATGGACCCTGCCTTCCAGGCCCGGGGGGGCCTTGCCGCTCATCTTAAAGAAGCTGTGAACAGGAACAGAAACCAACGCTAAACCCCAACTGCCACCTTCCTCTGGCCAAGGCCTGCCATGGCTCGTTGCCACCTACACAACCTTCCCCTGGTTGCCCTGACAAGCTCCCCCTTTTTTTAGCCCCCACGAAGGATGCTATCTAGGTCAGCTCACTAGAGGGGACCCCAAAATCGTTTATTCTGGGACAGACCCCCGCCGAGGCCTCCCCACAGGGCACAGATGGGGGGTCCACAGCGGCGGGGGAGGCCTCGTTGCCCTCCGGACCCCCCGGGTATAAGGCGGGGCCCTTATCACCCCCTCCCCAGGTGGGCTGCATCCCCACAACATCGCCTCACCTCACGTCCCGTCTCCCCTCCTCGCCCCGGCCCCCTCTCCTGGTCAGGGCCCGGCAGATGCTGTCGCGGCGCCGCGCGATGACGTTAAAAGCAGCACTTAAAGGGGCATGCACCTCACTATAAATAGGCCTCACACCTTTTATCCCTCCTCTCCCTCCCCCGCGGAAGCCCTGCTCCTCCTCGCTGGTTTTCTCCTCTTGGAGGAGCTCTCCCGGTTTAACGTGAGGCCCCTGAAGGCGGAAGAAGACGGGAGGCGTTGCTATGGCGACCGCTCTGCGCGCGTCATCTCCGCGCGCCGGAAGTCCGCCGGGGCGGAGGCGGAAGATGGCGGCGGCGAAGCGGAGCGTTCTTTCTTCGTTGGCGGTTTACGCTGAGGATTCGGACCCGGAGTCGGACAGTGAGGCTGGGACGGCGGGAAGCGATGGCGGAGCGGCTACGGGTGAGGGCAGGGAGGGTGCCGGGGA
>JAOTQQ010000003.1:29589915-29626157 GCA_026546715.1 Gallinago undulata | reverse complement strand
TGTCTGTGGGAGCAAAGCAATAAGTTGGGGGGTGGGAGGTTCTTGCCTCCTTTCTTTTTCATCAACCTTTTGCTTACTACCACATTAAGGATTTGTTATCTTGTCCCTGTTCTGGTTATTTTCTCTGCCACGTAGCCAGAAAAACAGGGCTGTGTTACTATAACCTTTCCTCACTAAGACCTACTTTGTGTGCATTAGATCAGTCTCCTATGAGATGCTCATTCATCTGCCAAAGCGTGATGAGATGCTCACCAGTTTCTGCCATCTGTTTTCCCAAGTAGCAGAGAATAATTTTGTCAGTCTCTTGATCTTCTTTTGATTTTCTTCTGTTGCTAACTGGAGAAGGTGCAAGCAGTAGTGTTCAGTGTCTGTCCCTGATATCTGGTGTAGTGAGGCTTCTTTACTGCTTTAGTGATTCTTCTTTTCATATCCAAAACGTCTGGGCTCTCCTTCAGTGAGATTTCTTTAGTTTAAAGAAAATGGTAGGTATGATCCAGATGGTTCTCAGGATCATCTGTGATTAATTAGCATTGACAAATAGGCATGTAAGTGGAGCAGCCTTTATCACGTGCACAACTTTCAGTGTGGGCCGTGGCTGTCCATCATCTGGGAAGTACAAGTTGCTGTTCAAGTGCTGGCAATTGATAAAGTTCCTCTGGTGCCAGCCAGTAGATCTTATGGTCACTGTACAGATGTGTGCAGGTTGCACAGGGTGCCTTCTCCAGACTCTTGTTGCAGGAGAGCAATGCTTGTTTCTTTTTACATTAAGTGTTCTTTGACCAGAATTGAGAGCTTCCTTGATAGTGCTTGTTCTAGTAGCTTATATTGGTTATGAGTGTTTAGAAAGCAGCTCAAGTTGGACTCGGGTTGACCTGGGCTTTTACCTAAACAACTCTGTTCTTATATTAATTATCTACCTTAACAGTGACTGAAAAAATTCTGTTTTTTTCAAAGGCAGTTCTCAGTAATTCTTCTTTGTTTTTGATGATGATTTGGTGATATTCCCTGCTAGATTAGGAGTTTCTGAGAGCTGTTTCAGTTACCTGCCTATAACATGAATGATTCAGCCCGTTGTTCCTTTGTTGAAAGTGACTTTTATCTTTATCATCTAGGTGGGACTATGGAGGGGAGAGGAATCTCATCTGTGATAAACACCAAGTTACTTGGTGGTATGGTTCTTTTCTAGTTAGAAACTTACTGGTATTAAACTGCGATAGTTAAGACTGAATTATTGGCATATGTGTATCTTTCAGGAAGGTAACCCGGAAAGTAGCTGAAGCGAAAGAGTTTGTCTCACTTCTGTGGGATAGGCACGTCAATTCAGGCAATTAAAACTTACTGACGTTATTGTGGGGTCAGTCCCTAGGCTGCCTTGCCTGAACTTGCTTGTGTGCTAATACTCCGAGGTGGGCATTTCTTTATAAATTCGTCCTTTCAGTTCACTTTTTTGTTTCTCTTTTTGAAGCTGAAACACCAGGTTCTTGTTTTGGTGCCAAAGTTGAAATTTGTGGTGGAGTTTGGAGGAAAAAAACATTCTGCTGAGTTGCGTGAGCATGAAAAACATTTTCTGCTCCTCAAACTTGTTTTGAACCCAGAGTATGTATTTATGTCAGAAACACAGATAACTCTAGGATCCCAGTGGAGTAGCCCATGGGGCAGTGGAACAGTCAGCTCACCTGTCAGTTGGGACCAAAGCTGGAGCTTACTTCTCATGAGGTGTAGAACTTGATATGAGACTACGTTCAATATTTTAAGCTCTCGCAGGGTAGAAACTTGCCCATTTCTTTGGTTTATTTCCACGTAGAAATAAGAGTTGAATGGAGTCTGTTACCTAAACCAGTGAAATGTGTCAGTGCTTCCCTTCTGTGCAAGTTCACGTCATCTGCAAACGAAGCTATGAGAGCACTACACAAATAAGAATGGTGTGGTGTCTGTGGCATCACAGGATCCTTGGAACTTAGTGCTAGGCCAGACCATCACCAAGCCTGCATGTGTGGATGGATGGCAGGCCAGCTGTGTGTCCTCTGTGTGTTGCTGATGTTTGCTTGGGATTATAACAAGTTTTGCAAATACTGCTTTTTCTGTGAGTACCGCTAAATGGGGACAAGTGCAAAAAGCCCACCTGCCACCTGGAAGAGACAGAATTATCAAATGACGAATGCTTTTTTTTTCCCCAGTTCTGTTGCTTCTTACTGTCTAGGTCTGAGCACTCGGGAGCTGCATGAATTTTGCGGGGGATGTCTGCTACTGAGTGATGCCTTTGCCTAAAAAAAAAAATAAATAACTTCAAAACCAAGCAAACCCTTCTTTCCCTGACTGTAGGACTTGTTTTCTAGTCATGAGTGGGTGGGGCAAAAGTACCTTCTTGGACTACTGCTGGGCTGCTGAATGCGAGCCCTTTGCTGTAAGTGCAGTTACTTGCCAAGCCTGCTCTTTAAGCTTAATCCTGTAAATTCTTGTCTTGTAGGAAGATGACGATTCAGAGACTGAAAAACCTGAGGCTGGTGACCTGAAGGTATTTGAAAGTGTGGTATGGCGGTGGGGGGGGAAAGTTCAGTACAAGAGGAATAAGTCTTAACAGCATGGCTTGGTGTTGGTTTGTGACCTTCTGTAGCTAGTCTTACATTTACTTACCTTTTTGTAGCTGTAATGTGGGGTTTTTTATTTCATTCTGGTTTCGGCCAAAGGTAGTTAACCAGTTAGGCCACGGGCTGAGTCATGATCAAGATCTGCATTTGTGAATTTAGCCATCTTGTGCATTAGTCTGAGGTAGGTTTTCTGCCAGCATCTCGCCTATTTTGCAGTGATCTGGGAGTGTAGTACTCAGTATGAATTCTCTTATGACCAGTGTTAGTAGGAATACTTTCTTAGTTTAGAACAACCTAATGAATAAATAAATTTATGCTCCTAGAGGCCATGAAATGTGTCAAAATTGATTCTGTCTCCAGCTCTTTCTATCCTTCTGAATGAACCAGCTTTGTAAAAGTTGTATTTAAAATTTAAAAAGTGAGATAAGATCCTCAGATGATAGCTATTGTAAATAGTTGAAATCATCTTTAGCTTGTGGTTACATCTTGTTTGTGCTGCACAGCAGGTGTTTAACAGCACATAGGAACACACATCAGGCTAAAAGCTGGAAGGCAGACAAAAGGCCAAATCCATTCAAAACTTTATAGAGAACTGTCCTCAAATTTTTATGCTAGTTCAGTCTCCCATGCAATATAAGCATTCTTGTGGGCTACTGAGTGAGGGACAATTGCAAGGGCCTTTATTTTATCCAGTAGCTTCCTCAAGGATGCAGGCAGTCTCGAAGCTATGCTAAGGAGACCAGAGGACTGTGCTGCAAACTGAAATTCTATAGATCATTTGAATTAGCACAGGGCTATGATATGACCAAATGAAGGCAAATAAATCTGTTTAGCTATTCTGCTTAAATTAGTTTGATAGCAGCACCTTTTTCCAAGTTCCATGATATTTTTATGGGCATATAGTGATACACAGTTGAAAGTCTTGGCAGCTGTACTGCAGCTGGTAACATCTCTTGCATCAGTGTGTAAAATGTCATTAATGCCTCTGGCATGTTACAGGTAGGAGCCCCTTGGGAGCTGAATGTGTTGTCTCCTTTGTTGCAAGAAAATATAATTACCTTTTTTTTTTTTTTTTTTGAAGAGAGGAAAAGTTAATCGCTCACTTTTATCCTTTTTCTACTTCTAGAATTTTGCCATTGTGGCTGGTAAGCATGAAGCATGCTAGCAAGATATTTCTATAAAAACCACTGGATTGAAGTGTGTACTGTGAAAGAGAATAGATGAGGTTTCCGTAAAAGAGATGTTTGGTGTACATCACCACAAATTCTGATATAGGGCCCTGTTGCAGTTGTATACTTTTCTGTTTCTACTAAAAGGCTCTAGGACTTCAGGGCAATGGAGAAAAGATCTGGCAGAGAGAGACAGAACAAAATCAGATTATAGTAGCTTTATGTGAGAAATGATGCATTACCAAAATCTTATCACTGAATTGCGTGGCTACTGCTTTATTCATGTTGGCTTGTTTAAAAAGCCTCTTGATTTCAGCGAGTTCTCTATGTGATTGGGTGCATTTTGCCCCTCTGAAGCAGAGCTGCACGTGGCCACAGAGCAGTGTTTCAGCTTCAGTGGGGAAGCAAAGAAACACTGAACGGATTAAAAACGTTTGGTGTCTTGGGTACACTCTGCAGTAGGAACTCTGCAAGAACTGAAAATGTAAATTAAAGGTAAACTTTAACATTTTTGTTTTTTAATTTCTGCCATCCTAGCATGGCACACAAGTGAAAAAGGGAATAGCCCCCTCTGACCTTTAGAGGTGGTTTTTTTTTTTTGTATTGTAGCTGAATAGCCAGCTGGCACCTGGAGAGAGGTAGAAGCACTCTTTGCCTCACAGTGTGCTGCAGGGCAGCCTGGCACTCTGTGGGTAATGGGGCAGGTGTGGTGCTGTGGGGCACTGATGGAGTTGCACTAGCCATGCTGTTAAGAAATTCACTCGGGATGGGGGGAGATGGAGCATTATTATAAAAGCAGGTTTACTCGGAGCAGTTGCAAATGTTTCCTGTCCCCCTTTTCCACCAAGTGGCAGTGTTCTCCTCTTTCTTCCTCGTGGCTTTGAGCTTTACAATATCTATGACAGACCAATAGTGAGAGTTGTAGTAACTGTAAATCCAAAGTGTGGCAAAAAGTGAGACACTTGGTTAAAACTTGCTAACACTTTTTGATAACTTTGTTTTGTCCCAGTGGAGTGCTGTAGTTGTTCTTGCTTTATCAATTTAATTGTAAGACATCACAGACCTGGAAACATCTTTAGAAACTTATCATGGGCTCTTTATATATGGCTAGGGCTTTTCCAGGGTCCGAATCTGACTGTACGCAGAAAGTAAACCCATTAAAATGCATGAATGAGGTAAAACCATTGAGGTTCACCAGTTAATCATAGTCTTTTCGAGCCCTGAATATACATTCAGCATTTTTTCAGTGTTTGCCTCCTTGAGCATACAGTGAATGAACCACTTGAGATTACGTCTTGAATAATTGACCAGGACACTTGAGGCAGGTTGTGTGGAGAAGGAGTTCCCTTCTTGATGGTGCGTCCTGTTATTTGGCCTTGTTCTGCACCAGCCCAGACATAAAACCTCCAGAAGGTTCAGTTGGTGTCAGTTGTGGGTATAGACTGAGGAGATTGAAAGTGGGAAATGGTGTAAAAAACATCTAGTAAAGTGGTGATGGGGAGAATGAGTTTGCCTTAAATAGCCCCAATGAGGATATGTTTTCTACCCCATGCTATGGTGTTTATATTTATCTCAGGTTTTTGTCTTGATGCCCTTGTTGATCTTGGTCAGTCATCTGAAAGCATTCTTCCAGAGCAGACTTCTGGCCCAGGGGACTCTGTTATTGAGCTCCTATGAGCCAGTCTCAAACACTGTGTGCTTGCAGTAGAAAGCAGACTCTTCTTCAAGCAGCAAAGTGAGATACCTTCCATCCTGTAACTGCATCTTGAAGTGCTTCAGGGACTCATGGAAAATGGGAGATTCAAATCTAGGTAAAAGTAATTGATCTTCCAAATCTCACTCTGGGAGGATGTGCTCAGGCTCTGGAGCAGGATATATTTGTTAGTGATCAAAATAACTTCAGGGGTCACGGGTTTTAGGTGAGCAGTCACTGATTGGAAACAAGCAACTGTCTTAAAAGCGCTTCAGAAACAAAGCCTTCTGCTTAGAAGGGAAAAGAAATGGTTGACAGAAGCTGTTGGCAAAGGTGTGGTGTTAAAGATGGAATCCTACGGCTTGGACAGGTTCTTTATGTCTTTTCCTCAGATAAAGGGGCTGTGGGTGATGCGGAAATAGGTGTGAGATTTGGTGTGCTGCTGGCTTTGGTTTGGAGTGAGGAGGGTTAATGGGCTGTGCAGGGAGTGCGAGTTGCTTGGGCTCTTGCCAGCAGCTGGCTATGGTTACAGCCTTGATGCAGTAACAAGATACAAGCCTTCAGAGCTTGCTAAATGGACCAGCCCTGCAGGAAGAAGGAAAATAAACCTTAAATGAAATATTGACCTTGTGCTCTAAGTCTCACCTGAGGGGTTCTGTACCTCATATTGTAGGGCTGAATGAGTAACAGGTTGCAAGCACTGCTGAAGGACGGAGCCCAGCCCTGCAGCTTGGCTCCCCGGAGGGGGAAATCATTAACTCCTGAGCCTTGATTGTGGTGTCAATATTAGCCAGTGTGGGAAAGCTGATAAATATTGCCACTCCCTTGGCAAGTGAATGCCTGACACGTGGTCACAGGTTTTTTTTTCAAAGCAGGTGGCTACTTTGATGTCTTCCTTTACTGGTTTCGTTTTAAGGGTCCCATCTCCACCCAGGTGGTAGCCTATGGAAAGGCAGCGAAACTGGAATCTAGCAGAAGGGTACCAAATTTTTGGAGGAATACTATGTTCCTAAGCATGTTGAAGTACCACCTCTTGATAATCATCAGCTCCTTATTATGTTTAGCTTTTATTGATACAGCATACCTGTAAAGTAGCTTTACTGTGTTACGATGTGTAGGTGTGTGCTAATACTTATCTAGAGGCTTTTGATTGCAATGGGTTTTTATCTTGCCTGCCCATTAACCTGTTTGTTTAAATGCCAAATTTATCTTGATTTAAAGTAAAAGCGGTAAGGGCTAAGAACCAGTAAATGGGTGTGTGTGCAGTAATACAATCCCTGTAATTAACTGTTATTTTGATAAGGCATATTTATTTTTCTGAATTCAAGATACATTCACCAGGCCAGATTCTCAAAAGATGCCTGAACCTACTCAGTAACTTTCACCTCAAGTGTAACTGGTTTGCTCTGAAGGAGGAGAAAAAGTGTGTTTGGGGAAAGTTGTATCAGTAAAGTACTGCTGTTCTGTTTAGGTGTTCCACGGCAAGCTGTGTAAAAGGAGCTGGCATTAGTCAATATTTAGAAAATAACTTGAATCTTTGGTGATGGCAAATTGTGAAGGTTTCTTAGGAAATAACACCCCTTGATGTTGAAAGGTAGTCTTAAAAAATCTACTTAAAATATGGTAAAGGTTATATAATTGAAGAACACCTATTAAAACTGCTGCTACACCCAAAACAGTGCACTTTGTGGCGGCTGAAGTGGCTGTATATTAGTTTTCGATTGTAAGTGTTGTAGAAAGGCATTCCTAATATCTCATCAGAAGCAAAAAAAGCTTCATTATGTTCTTTTTTTTTTTTCCTGCCCCCCTCCCTGGCTTTTTGATGCTGTCTGGGTTAGTATTGCCTTCTGATGGGCAGGGCTGGCAAAAGAACAGCTGTATTTTAGAAGTGGCCCTGTGTTACGTGTGGCTGTGCTGCATACCTTTTTATAAACACTTTAAAAGCATAAACTGTGCAGCTCCCAGGGTCAGGGTTAAGGTTAGGTCTCCAGTGGTTTGTTTCCCACTCATTCCTTTGCCTGTGAGCACAGCCCGCAGGTGCCAGTGATAAAAGCTGCAGTCTCAGATTCATCGTTTTCTGTATTCTAGCTTCCTTTTAACAGAGCTGTGTAAAATGCTATGTGCCCTTCCAACTCTACATATTTTCCCCTCTTTAGGTTTGGCACACTGTTTTCCAGCGCTCTGTCGAGGGAATGGACAGTTTGGCAGTTTAGGAGTCGGCATTGTGTGTGCCTTTAGGGGGAAGCAGAGTTAACTCAGCTCCTAATGCTGCCCTCTACGCTGTTACGTTAGTGTGACGATGTTAAAACAGCTAATACCTAGTTCTCTTTTTTTTTTTTAAACTAGGTGCTTGACCTTAGTTATTGCCAGAGAATATCAGCGGCCGTTAAACAGTTTTGCATACACGAAACAAAACAGCATTGAGTACCTGTGATTATTTTGCCCCTTGCCCCACGTACTTCTTTTGTGTCTCTGGCTCTGCCTGAGAAGGGAGGGAGATCGCAGCACGGTTGGGCTCTGGAGCTGGTTTACCGACTCGAGAGCTGCTGTTGGCTGCAATCCAGCTCTTGAGCTGTTTGGAAGATGAGACATGTCCATGGACATGCTTGTTCCTTCCTCCCCGCCGGGCATACATGCCGCGGCAGACTCTTCGCTCCCCGCAGTACTAAATACCATGGATTATTGACACAGGTGTGGCTTGCCTTTCTCCAAAGGGAAGAGCCAGCCTTTTTCTGTTTGTCTTTAAACTTGAAGAAAAGTCCTTTCTGGAGCTGCTTCCCCTTGCATATTTCACCTGATAAAGGTCTAAGTTCTTCAAGTCCAGTTCTGTTGTTGCAATTATTTCTGTCTGCTGTACTGAAATAGGTTGTTCTGAATTTGCATGTTGGTGCGTGTCAGAGTGAGAATCTGAGCAGTCAGCACAGATGGAGGATTGCATCAAATACCAATAAATATCTGAAAATAGCTTCTTCCAGCTTCCCTGTTCTGGGTACAGAAGGACCAAAATCTGCAAAAGCTCCGTGGGATCTATTCATAGAGAAGTGCATACCCCAGTGAGGATATTTGCTTTTATACCCTGCCTCTACTCCAAACCATGAAGAAGAATTTTTAGTACTATGTACTAGGGAAGAAATCTTGTGCAAGAAGTTAAATTTGTCAGCTCTCCTGAGCCTTTCCTTTGCTTAAGCCTTTGTGAGGCTTAAGATTCCTCAGAGCCTGGCTTTACTTTGTGCTTGATTTTGCACTGCAACAATCAGTTAAAAAAAAATAAAAATCACCAAAGTAGCTTGACATCTCACACCCTGTCACGTGGTGCTGATATTTCACCTCTGAATTCCTGTTTCACTGTAGGGAGCTGTACTCTGAGATCTTGTAAAGCACGTGCTCAGAGTGATCTGCAGATGCTAAACTCCGAGGTCCACGAGCATCAGAGATGGAGGAGGAGAGGAGGAGGCAGCCAGCAGAAGCAGGCAGCTTTGGGACCAGGGTGCTGTCGTAAGGCAGATGTTATTAACTGTACCTACACTTGGAAAGCGAGAGTTCTGGCACACAGTTCCTTGACTGGAAATTACTTCTAACAATAATCTTTGTCAAATATTGAGATAGCATATGTTGGGCGTATGGAATCAAGTTTCAGAGAAGCTATTTAAAGGCTTTTATGCTATGAATGCTTCCTTTCTAAAGCATTTTCTCACTGAAATGCTTTGTCATATCTTGATTGTGGTTTTTCGGTGTTTTTTCAATGATATTGAAATTAAATGAAGGTGGATTTTTATATTTAATGCAGCTTAAAAAGTAAAAGGCAGTGTTAGCTACCCATGTTTTTTGTTCTAATAAGATGCTTCAGGAATGTCTCAGGAGTTGACGGTTTCCTGACTTGTTCTTCCTCCCTTTTTTGTCTGTGACAATAGTATCTCAAAATAAGTAGGTTTGTAGAGGCTGTATGTAAGTGTCACTGAAGGTTGGGTGTATCATTTTTTCCTATAGGTGGCTTGTTTCTGAGCTGTTGTGTTTCTCTTGGTATCTAGATCATGGTCCTTACATTTTTTTTTCTTAGTTAAATTTCTTATCCTGTACTGGGCACTCTGCCTAGAGCTATGTATCAGAGCTGGCAAGCAGGATATGGCTTTAGGAAATGTGCTTGTTTCAAGCTTTCTCTTGGGATTCTTCACTCTCACAATACAAGAATAATTGGGGAGGAGGGGGGGAGTAAAAGCACTGTACTTGTGTTCCCTTGCTTTCTCCTCCCCAGGCTCTGAAAACACTTGACACGCACTCTGCTGCCCTCAGCCTGGTCGCACAACAACATCAGGCAGATCTGGTGAGCAAGAACTGAAATGGTTCTTGTCATGCACTTTTAATATTAAATGAGATGCTTCTGGTGTTCTCTTCCCTTAAGCACTTCTGATGTTTGTAGAAAAGCAAAAACATAATTGCTTCCATGTTCCTTTAAAAAAGACAAGAAAAAAATAAGAAAAAAAAAAGGCAAAACAACAACAAAAAAAGCACATGCTCCAAGGTTGGGAGAGGTCTTTCTCTTACTGCCTCAAATAAACATTTCACCCACCCCAGCTCTGGCAAAGCCATCTTTGCTATCAGCTTAGACAACTCCTCTAATAGTTTATGCTAAGTTAAAGAGTTTCTTCTCCATCATACTCAGCCAAATGAGGCTGTTGTCATGCTCTGCATTGATATCTTCAAACTAATCCAGTAGCATGACAACAATGTGACTGGTCTATATGTTTTGTGTCTATCAGTTTAAATTGGTGATGAATTTCTTTATGTGCGAGTAATCAGGTGAAATAGTTGATGTAAAGAAGAAATTTTTCAATGCAAGTGTGGAAACTTCCTAGCTACTTTTTTTTTAATACTAACTGGAAGTCAGTGGAAAAATGAAGTGAAAAGTGGAAATACAATTGAGCAAATCTGTCATCAACTTCTCCACTTTTGACAATATGCATCTTATCTAAAGCCATCAGTTTCTGGTTTTGTATCTTTCCTGCCTCCCTGTTCAACCGTTTCTTCTTTTAGTTGAAGTACACCTGCACTGACATATGCAACTGCTGCTATGAGAAATTGATGGTTGAATTTGTACCTTGTTCGATGTGAGCTTTGTGCTGCATTTATGGATCTTGTTTCAGGAAGGATTTAGCAAGCATTGTTGTAACTCGGTCCATTCTTTCCATTAAATAAAGCTGTTCTGGGCAAGCCTTTCCAAACTTGAATTGTCAGTCTCAGATTCATATTGTTTTTGCTTCCTTCCTTTAATCTCTGTTCCACACTGTGAGGATTGTGTTTGGTTGTTTTTATTTTCCATGAAACCTGAGCAGAGGGTGGTTTTTATGTAACTGAATGGAAACACTCCACCAGTGAAAGATGGTCTATATTTCATCTCAGCACGGTGAAATCTTAAGCCAAAACGCACCGCTTTCCTCATGTATGTATGCACACACCCCTCCTTCAGCTTGCTCTTCGTCTTTAACTGATTATGATACATGAAAACCAAAGCATCAGGCTGGGTTCCTATCAGTCGGGCTCTTGCAGGCAGCATTGTATTGCCCAGGGTTTGAAGAAAGCAGTTGTCTTGGGGATGTAGAAAAAAATGGGAAACCTTTTCCTGAACACACACAGGAATAGTAATAGAATGGTGAGCTGATGTGCAGAATTGCTCTTAGAAGCACAGAAATTGTGGCTTACGTTAGTGGTCCAGTTAGAGGTCAAATTTATGTTTTTCTCAGTTTGCCTTTTTTATCGCTTTGTCTTTGCTTGTAGTAGTTTGCACTCTTTGCTAGTCTCCAGATCAGGGGAAAGAACTCTGCCTCCTGCTTGTCATCTTGTCTTTCAGTCTTCTTCCAGCTTGGCTCTGACCCACCACGACATCCCTCGACTCCTTTCAGTGTGTCTGTTGGAGCAAGACTGTCTGGCTTCAGGTCCCTGAACAGTTGATCTTGTGAGATCTGGGCTGCAAAGTAGATAGCAGCCAGAAAATCAACTTGCTGAGTATATGAGAGGAATAAAGTACAGTCCTGTTTGTTTGGGTTTGTTTGATTGGGTTTTTTTTAACTTAATCTAACCATTCTTAGAGATCTTCATGAAATACCAGATGGGATAAAATGACTAGAGAAAAAGAATGAGCATGGGACACTATTTTTATTTTTTTTTGCCTCAGTTTTGTAGGACAGCTCCTGTTGGATGATTACTCCACTGAAGGTTTTTAGACCGTCCTTAAGTTCTGGATCTTCAGTAGATACTGGAGACTTGAACAAGTCTTCTTAAACCTCTCATCTGCCAAACTGCACGTCTTGGGTCACGTTGTTGGTACTTGCCTCGCCACGGTCTTAGCCAGTAAACTGAGCAAATGTGAGCAAGCACTGTAGGAGGAGTCGGTCATCCCTTTGTTTTCTGAAGGCATTTAAGAGGCTTGAAAGGAGTCCGACTTAATGAAAAGCTGTGTTGATGTCTTCAGCTTGTTAATGATGGAGCAGTGGGTGTAGGTACGCAGTAATTCATGGGTAAGCAAAATTCATATCCTCTGGGCAGCGAGGTGTGGCTGTAATAGGTTAGTGAGCGTGTTTTCTTTTGCTTGGTGTAGCTCTGGGGTTTCTGATGTCTTGGCTGTGGCCTGAGGATGTGGAGACGAGACTTGCTAGAGCGGCTGTGGTGAAGTGAGTGTGGGCGACCAGGTAAATACAGGGTGGCAGCCTGATAGGACTGCCTTTATTTATTATTATGCTCTAAATGGGGCAGACTTGTGCTGGACCTCTAGGATTAAAGGAGACAAATTAAAGAACCTTACTTCTGGTAAAAGCAAACTTACTGATGATTCTGGAAATCCATTAAAACAGACTATTTAACACATCTGACACTTTAGAGATATTTGTCAAATGGAAGGTACATACTAGGAGAAGTTTTGGCCATCAAATTATCTCTCAGAATACCAGTTTGTGTTTCCTGAGAATTGTGTGCTTACACTTGGTACTGGCACCAAACAGCTGCAGGGTACTTGAAAATGGGCTTCTGGAAACTTAAGAAATACAGCAGATACCCTTGCAACCCTGTTAACTGCCCAAATAAGAGGGCAACTTTCTTGAGGGCATCTAGTAGGTGTCTAAAGCACTTGAATTTGACTGTGCCACTGGGTTGCATAAGTGCCTGCTTGGCAATATGGCTTTTTATTCCTCTTGCTTTTGTTTTCCTGAATGATGAGAGGACAAGTGGGCAGAAGGTGGGAGGGATAATGGGATAATAAATACAGCACTGGGTAAGAGCAAGGATCAAGAGGTACTTAGGAGTGTAGCCCGTCTCTTCCTCTTCCCTCTCAGTCCACTTAAAACAAGACTTTCAGAAGGTAAGAGTGCAGGATGTAATTCAGTCAAGGATGGAAAATACGCAGTTCCCTCCTTTCACCTCAAGCAACACTTGCTTGTTGTCTCAAACCAAGGCGAGAAATACATTTAATTACATATCTAGCAAGTTCTCCCCCAAGGGGAATAAAGCAGCCTTCTGACCCTGTGTCTTTAGTGCCCGAGTCACTATACACTGCCTGGACGTTTGTTTCCCTTTTATCCATAGCTCTATGAGCTTCAGCCCGTGTGCAATATTTGCATACTAATCCAAATTTGTCCTCGCAATCTGTTAGTAACCACAGAATTGCCCCCAACTTCTCTGGTGGCAAAGTGATGCTCACCATCTCAATGCCATGCCGATGTGGTTGAGGCTCACCACGTTGACACTGGCTGCGTAGGTTTGTGGAGAACGCAGCCTGAATTCCCTGGATTCCTGTCTCGCCAAAGAGAGCTCCTGCTCTTGGCATAAGTTTTCTGCTTTGAAATGTCATGCTTTTGTGTTATTTTTTTTTTTTCTGCTCACGCTGTTATTTCTGAAGACCTTGGGAGAAGAGGTGTTAATGCTCTACACCAAGCGCTTTGGCTTAGAGGGGTTGGAGCTGTTACTCTACAGCCCATCTCACAAAGGGGCTTGGGGCCTTGCCAGCTGGCCAGTGAGAAGATGCGTGTTCCTTCATGTACTTTTTTTTTTTTCTAAAATAGCTTTAGCCTTGTATTTTTGTGATCCCAGTGTAGTTACAGAGAAACAGTGCTTTTTTTTTTTGGTCATGAATGGCTATAAAAAGTGCCCTGTAGCAGTTAGTACCACACAAAGGACTTGTTTTTCTTCTAGAGAGCTTTGGCTTCTCTGGAAATCGGTGGGGTTTCAGAGTGAATTTGGCACAGCCTCTTCCCAGGTCTGGCTTGGTGACCTTGCTGCTTTCTCCTTACGTTATGCATCTGTCACCTGATTGGAAATGGAGTGAAGGGGGGGGATTTTGAGAGTGGTAACTAAGCAGCAAGGAGGCAGCATTATGTCTGTGTCAGGTTGAATGAATAGCTTCAGTGTTTGGAGGCAGTGAGGAATTTTGGGCGCACAGTCCAGTGAGTCACAAAAGGTCTTTGGGAGGGAGGCAGGGGGGAGAGGGCGATGTTGGGATACAGCTGATACTGTTTCAGAAGCTTTGTGCCGAACTTGATATCGCTTGTGACTCTCCCGGGGTCTCTCAGAAGCACCAAAATATTTGAACGTTGTTCTCAATATGGTCAAAGCATATTTAATTAAGAATGTCTTATCCTACATAACACCTCCTGCTCAGCAGACTCTGGTGCAAACATCTGCTGTGCTCCTGCACCTGAAGCAGCCTTAATTTATAGTAGTATAACTGTTGAGGGATTAGCTGTGTTGAAGTGATCTCCAGATCAGAGCAGTACAAGGCAGTGGAGGTTGCTCTTGATTCTGATATTGGCTCTACATCTCCTGGAAAGTAGCAGGCAAGAGAGAATTGACAGTGGGAGCGTTCTTCCAAAATAAGATCTCATCTCCACCATGCTCCCTGGCATTTTGGTTCATAGAGGGTTTATCAGCCGAAATCCTGAATGGCACAATGACAGGAGTGAGTTCTGGCACCAAGCACAACTGGCAAAGCTGGGCAGCTGGGGACCCTGCAGGGCCCTGGGTGGCTGCGGAGTTGCTCTGCTCTGCCCATGGCTCTGGGGCCATTTTGGCTCTTTTTGTGTTACTCTGGTGAATGCTGACCCTGTTTAGAGGACTGCAAGTTGCAGAGGCCTGCGGTCAGCATTCCCAGTTTTCTGTGGGCTGGATCCAGCTCTATTTAGCTTGCTATGCTCTAAAACATCAACTCTTGGCCAGTGCTAAGGGCCAGCCACCAAAGATGAAGAATCTATGGTTTGATCTGTTTTCAGGAAGGGCTTCAAGTACAGCAGTTTTCATGGAATTCAAAAGGAGCTGAGTGTCCAGGATTTATTGAAACAGAGCCTTAATTCTTTCATTAAATTTAGACTCTAGCTTTGAAAGGAAACAGAGCATCCTGTTAGGCTTGGACTTTCCGTGGTACAAATATTGCCCTATTATCTGTTAACTTACATTTAATTCTTAGTTCTTATTCTTTTGTCTCGTAAGTATCATGTAAATTTCTAAACAAATGGACAGTATAGCTTTTTATGTTGCAAGCACACCTTGACTAAAATATGTTTCTTCCTCCTTCCCCCCCCCCCCCCCCCCCAGGAATTCTCAGAACTGGAGAAAAGAGATCCTCAGGAGCTGGTTGGTAAGTTCCCTCAGAAATATTTATTTACATTATTTATTATTTTTTTTTTTCAGATTAGACATTCTAGGACCCCCCTTCATAAAAAGCATTTTCACTCTGTCCTGACAATGCTGCAGTTTGAATTGTTGCCTGCAATGTTTTATCTCAGTGGAATATTTTCAGTGAGGTTTTCTTTTGCATATTTTTAGGCATGGTACTTTTCTTCCAAATGTTTAAATGTTTTTATATATTACATGTCTAAGGCATACATGTAACGGGCAGTGTTGATTTTCTAGATGGGCTTAAAAATAATAAAGCAGTAGCTTTGTCCAGACACCTCTGTGAGAGCCCATATAACCAGGAATGGTGACAGATACTTTGTTCTGTGGCTTCAAAAGCGTACCTAAAATATCCCCACTTAAATATGGTCCACATGGTGATTTATAGCTGCAGTGTTGACATAGTGTACCAAATGTTTTCTTATAGTTACTGAAAGTTTGGATTTTTGTCACATGTCAGTTATTCATTGCACCATTATTAGATTTGGAAAAAGACAATTGGAAAGTCCAGGGTCATCAACTTGAAATAGTATCCTCTGCTTGGTCTCTGTGGCGCTGTACAGAAAGTGTATTTTATGGTGAAGCTCCGACTGTCTTGAACTAACCCTCTATTCCTGAGGTTACCAGTACAGTTGTGTGATAGCATGTAATAATATAACAAAAAAAATCATTAGTTTAGAAGTTGCTTCATCATCTGTCAAGTCAGCTTGTCAAGGCACAAACATGAAATTTCAGCTCTAAAGCATGATAAATGTAAAATAAGACAGTAAATGATAGGATGCGAAGCTGTGACTCTTACAACAGCAGTCACTCAAAAGTTTTGGACTTAAACCCTTTTCAATTGACCTGCTTAGGCTACGCTCTGATGCAACGTGAGCTTTTAGAGAGCAGGCTTAAAAGCTGCACAGAGGGCACTTACTACAGTGTCACACTCGTGAGTGGACAGTGTTGGTGAGTCTGAGACCTGGATAAAGGTTTGCAATATTTATTTAATATCCTTTCCCAATAGCAGCACACACAGAGCAACGTGTGGGCTTTGTGCAGAACCAGGTAATTAGAGGTCAGCATATTTGCCATGCTGGATTCTGTAGGCCTTTTGCATTAGACCATATCTTATCTTACCTAGTTGAAATGCAACTCTTGCAAGAGCATTAGGGTTGATGTAACACAAGAACTACTCCCTTCCTGGAAAACGGGAGTTCTTAGTGTTGGAATTCTTGAATGGAGAAAGGTGTGGGATTTCCTGACACAAAGCATGCAACTTCTCCAATCCGAGCGTATAAAGTTTTGTCTAATATCAGTATGTGGAAGTCAAAGTTGTCCTTAGACAGTGTTTTCCACAACTGCTTTTTGTATTAAAAATTTGTGGGCCTGCCCTTCTCAGAAGATAACCTTACGTTGTTCAGCGTCACCTTTACTGAGGTCCGTGGTTATGCAGTTGCTCAAGTACCACATAAATGTAGGCTCCTGCCAAAAGTAATGTTTCTGTTTTAACTCCCCCGGACACATGCTAATGTTTGTGTGCCTTGAGCTGATCTGGGAGTTGGAGCCAACTGAGATCCACCTTCTTGCTCTTTTTTTTTTTTTTTTCCCCTCCACTTTTTTTCTTTTTTCTTTTATTTCTTCTCTCCTGCGAGGCTTCCAGCTGGATCCGTTCCCTGATGTGCTTAGTGCAGGCTAGGTGAGCTCTGGAGTTGACACAGAGAAGACAGCAGGGACGAACAGCTGGGAAAGGGCAAGGTCCTGAAGCAGTTATCATGTAATCAAAGAAAGGGAGGGGAGCTTCCCAGCAGTAACTGTGGTGGAGGAGGTATATGTAAAACTTAATTTGATAGATTTCTGCATCAGTGTTGACCTTTGAGGCTTTTGTACCACTCTGAACAGTGCATGGTGCTGGCAGACACTGCATTTTCTGTTTGCTACAGCCTTGCAAAATCATACTTTTAGGATGCACTTTTTTGCCCCAAAGTTCTTTGCAGCATGGTTGTTTACCTTTTGTGCTGTAAGAAGTGTTCTCTCTAGCCCTTAGGATATCTGAGCACAAAGTCAGTGTTCATAAGAGCAGAAAATATGGCTGAGTTGCAGGTCTCCCTCTGCATTTCTCAGCCCACAGAGCAGAAAGGGAACTAGTGTCCTTCCATGGATGGCTGACTCACTGGCATGTTGTTGCCTCCAGTTCTTCCCTCTGATTTGGCTGTTCTGGTGCCAGGAAATCAGAAACCCACACACCCTGGTTTATGCCAAGCAGACTCCATTAGAGTGCCAAAGAATGCAGTTTTAGAGACCAGGCACCACCGGTTTGCATGTCTCTAGGGGAAAACCATGCCCCTCTGATCACCCTTTCCAGGTCTTTGCAAAAAAACCAAGCATAGTGTGATCTTTACAGACAAACTGGCACCTGATACTGCCTGAAATCCCTTGTGGCTACTTAAGACATGGAATACAAGTGAGCCTTGAAAGGGACAGGAGTTCTTAATCCTACTTGAGGAGCAGTGTTATTCACTGAGAGCGCTGAGGCAAAAAGCTTTACCAGACCTCAGATGATCCATGTCCCAATCTGTCCAGGTACAGCCAGCTCCCTGTTCCTATGTTTTATATTCTCTCGGTTTTCTCTGCACTAGGAAAAGGTGCCAACCCATCTGTAGGAAACAAAGCTCCTGTGTGTCTCCCATCCCTGTCTCCAGCAGAGCCTTTGGACTGAGCCGTTGCTTCCTTCTGGAAGGAACTGAGCGCAGAGTTTGCTCTGGGGCACTTTCTCTCCTGCTATGCAGCACATCTTTGTACTGTTGGGTATACCCATCCAGTAACCCATCTTTTTGAAACTGAAGCAGATTAAAAGTAGCATTTCCATTTAATTATCTACCTCACCAAGATCTGGCAATCAAATATCCTCCATGGACGACTGAGATGCTGAATCTGTGCTAGGTGCACCCCGATAGCTGGCTGTGCTTTTGCCTCCTAGGCAGAGCCTGGGAGCAGCTGAAGATCTCTGCATTGCCACAATGCATGGCCTGGCTGCACAAAAAGCTACAAGCACCTCTTCTGCTGATGAAATTTTTAGCATTTAGGTCAGCTTGTGGAAGGAAAATGCATGAACTGAGCACCAGTGGCAGTGTCCTTCAGCAGCAGGGTGCTTTGAGTTGCAGACCTGGCAGTACATTGACTACTCTTTTCTTGAACTGAGTCATGGGATCTGCTGTGTTTCCTTAGCTCTTTATCTGGACTGCGAGTCTGATTTGGGGAAGATATTTACTTACCGTGAGCCAGAATCTGGGTGTGCCCATAGTGATTAATCATGCCAAAAGCCAATTTCCTGAGGTCCCCACATGGAGATCCTCTAGGCTGTGAGCCAGCAAATCACTGGCCCCGTTGCCAGTGTCACTACCTGTGACTCATCTAAAAGTAAAACTTTGATCTTGACAGAAATAACAGGATGCACAGAGCAGTTGGATGTATCCTGTCAGGACACACCTTGTTGTTAGCCGTCCGCCTGCGTTTACTGCTGTATAGGCAGCAGAGAGCTGACCTTGGGACTTTGAAAACATCTTTTCTATAGGACCCTGTGGCCATATGTGCAAATTCCTGGATTACCTTGAGTGATAATCCCAGCTGCCCCTTTCTCTAGGAAAAGACCTGGTGGGAAGAGGCTGTGGCATCGGCCATTGGGAAGGAAGCTTGAGGACTGCTTGAGGGCATGGATAATTTGCATTTCCTTACTGTAAAATAAGCCCGAAGGGATCAAACTCATCTTCTTAATAATGTGGCATCTCAGTCTGGCTGCGATGTGATGAAATAACTGAGTAACGATGAATATTTGTCTGTGCTCAGTTCGTGAGGTGGAGCAGGGTATGCAGAGACTCACTGCTGACTCAGCTGCCTACAGCTACTGGGATTGCAGTAGACAAAGATGTCTTGGTTCCTGTTCCTCGTAAGGCATTAGGAGATGCCTTCCCCCATCAGTATCATGTTGATAATTGATTGTTTTCACGTGGCTCAAATAAAAGAGCAAACGAGCACCAAAACCTGGAAAGTCACGGGTCAAACTATATTGTCTCATTGGGAGCTCTTGTTCCTCCTCCAGTGTTACTTTTGTTTAAAAGGAGCTTTGAATTGATTACTGAACATACTCTTATGACTTTGTGGCCTCTTTGATGCTAGACGGAGTTCTTGCACATAAATCCTGAGTTTATATGAGCCCACAATTTTCCTTTCCATAAATGTTTTGTTTCTCAGTGGTTTTTCTGGTTATCTGCAAAGATAAGGAGACTATGGGATGTCTAACTTGGAGCCAGGCTTGGCTTCAAAATCCATACTTTTTTTTTGTTTGGTATTTTTAGGTTCTTTCTTTGCCTTATGAAGTCTGGATTTGGTGGCCTTTTTTCTTTTTTAAGGTTTCTGCTGATGCTGTGAATCTCTTAAGCCATTAATCAGCTTTCACCTTTTCCGGAAAGCCTGGTGTGCCCTCTATTATGGAGACTTCTGTCTATTTGCTGCTGTCTCTCTGGGTTCCTGAAACTCTAATTAAACTGGAGACTTCCCCATCCCACCAGCAGCTGTAACCTATAAGAAATGTCTGCCTTGTTGTCAGGGAGCTCCAGTTTGCCTGCCTTTCTGTAGAGGCTCTGGCAAGCTTTCCTTCTTCCACAGAGGCACCCTCTTAGTAAATGCCAAAGGACACTTTCTGTTCATTACTCGCAGTTGCTGAAGAATTTAACCCTCAGCAACATCTTGATCAAACCAAATGAGTGGTCGCCCGCCGGCTTTGCATCTCCAAAGGATATTGTCCTTAGTGCTTTACGTTTTTACAAAAGAAGTGGAAACTCTAGTGGCACTGAACATGTGTAGTGTTGATTATCTGTCTGATGCTGTGTGTTGGAAGGCAGGACATCATGCCATGTTCAAACACCAGTGTCTGTCCTTTGGACCCTCCTGGCCTTTCGTCAAAGGACCAGAACTTGACTGTGCTGGAACTGCAGTTCAGGCACTTTACCGAAGTGGATAATTGAGGAGCCGTAAATGTGAATGGCTTTCTTGTTAGCACATTTGTGCTGCTGTCAGGTCTCTCTTATCCACTGCAGGCTATGACTCTGGGATGTGTTACCTGAACAAATTATGGTTGAAAACAATCCCAGCTGCTTAAATGTGGCCCAAATCTCTGCTCTGAGACTTGGCTAGAAAACTGCCTGGGTTTCCCATCATAGTGGGAAAGTAGCAAGCAGCGGGGGGAAACATGGCAGTTTCTTTTGCTGATAACTGATTAAACTAATCTTTACAGGGCAATCGGGTACTCTATAGCTGTTTGTGTTGGGATACTATTAGAAATCCGGCAATCTGTACTGGTCTGTTCTCAGTCCTGCAGAACGAGTTGTTCTTTCTAGCAATAGTCTGAATCCGTAAGCAAAGATAAAAGTGCTGGTTAAGGAAACAACTTGAGGATGAAATGTAATTTCCTGTGGTTAATTCCTGACAGCCTTGGGGAGGGTTGTTCCCTTCTTGAACCATTTTGGTTCACGTAGGTAGGTCTTGAAATAAATGGGACCCAAAGTAATTACCTCTCCCAAGATGGTAATGAGCTGGGCTGTTTCAGATTGATCCTGTGGTGCTCCACATACACACTCTGATTCTGTCTCTGAGAGCCTCCTGGCACAAGTTTTGTCAGAGCCTCCAAGTTAGAGCTGCTCAGAGCAGGACGTTAAAGTACGTATAGAAGACATGCAGTAGTACATTGCACAGTGCAGGGCTTTAGAGATGCATTCCACAAGCCAACCTTTGTTCCTCTGCAGGTCCTTTGCCTTTGAGGATCTTACCAATAATGGCAACTGGAGTGGGAAGTAGCTTAGCTTTTCACATTCCCATTCTGTGGTAGGGACACCCTTGAAAATAAAGCTTTGAGCATGGGTGTGACAGAGCCACCGTATAAGGTAGATGTTAATAAAGCAACCATCACATCCCTTTTCTCATGATCTAACCTTTAAGTTACTTGCTTCTTGCTCAGCACTTTGAAAACAGCACGAGCACCAGTTGACAGCATTCAACTGTTGATTCTCATTGACAGAGTAGCACTTGTAAAGACATAAAACAAGTTTAATGATTTGCATGATTTAAATTCCCTCTAGTGTTGCCAGAACTCATGCCCAATTTGTTCTCTCCAGCTTCTTTTTCAGAGAGAGTACGGAACATGTCTCCAGATGAAATCAAAATCCCTCCTGAGCCTCCTGGCAGATGTTCTAACCACTTGCAGGTTGGTATAAGTTCATTTTATTTTTTCAAAAAAGGCTTGCAATTCAGTAGGGATGGGGTATATTTGGGAACTTTGCTTGTGGATTTTTGACTTGTGCAAAAGTACTTATTAAAGCTGGGATTTTACCACACTGAAAGTATGAATACACCGTGTTAATGCTTTAGACTTTACAGCAATTCTAGTTTAGGAATTTCCAAGCAGCTTAAGGCTGTTTTCCAGTCTCTGTGAGTCACTTATGCTTTAAAATGGCTCTTGATCCCACCAGTGACACTGTTTACTGTGAAGGCTGCTATCCTCTTACCTCAGCAAATTCAGCGCCGTAGGAAAGAACAAATCATTGTTTTTTTTATACGGGCCCGAGAATCCCCTGACTGGAATAGTTGAGGCAGCATGGATTCCTTTTCCACCTACATATCTCTAGATGATAAACATTTAGAGGGAAAGCTGGTAGCTTAGAGGCAGCAAAAGAAAACAAATGCGTGTTTTCTCTGGTGCACACCCAAACAATTGCAGTAACCAGCTTTGTATTAACCTTCTGTTCTGTTCTCCTTCTCCTGATGGAGGACAAATGAAAGAGCAGGGACTGCTGTTTCCTACCACCCCTTTGAGTTTTAACTGCAGTTATCTGTCCGGCAGAAATACAAGTGAAAAATCACTTCTGGAATGCGCTATAAAGTAGGTTACTAACATGCAGTGGTGATTCAGAATGACTTGGCACCCGGATCATGCTTTCTTCTGCTCCGCGCTGTGTACCTGGGCACACCCATTCCTCCTTGTGCTGTGGGAGAATTTTACTGCTCTGACATCAATGAATTAGAGTGTGTTAGATCTGAGGAATGCACAGACCTTGAGATAGTAGACAGAGTAAAGTAGATTTTCTTCCCCCTTGACAACAGTTTACCATATTAAATCAAAGGAGAACTTGTCCTCTGTTAGCGGGTCAAACCACATCTTAGAACGCTTTGAGCGAGGAGATGGGCTTGTTCTTTAGAGATGCAAAATGTTCTAGGCTTTTCACTGTTAATTTGCTCATTCCTTTTGTCAGATTCTTCCTCTAATAAACTATATCTTGAACTCTGCCAAAGGGAGTATTTCTTATTATAAAGTTGACTCAGTAGTTCCCCATCTGTGGACTTTCTGAACCATAGTGCTATGTCCTCAGGGAGGGGACAAAAGGGAACACCTATTCAGTCATTTCTACTCCCCAAAGTCACCTTGCAGTTGATCCTTCAAACCTCATGATGTGTGCACTGGTTGTGTAATTTTGTAACATTGTATAATTTCTTCTTATTTTTTGAGGACCTAATGAAAATTTATCTTAAAGCTTTTTTTTTTTAAAAAAAGTTGATGAAATAGGAGTTTCATGTTAGCTCTTAACAATCCTCTTTTATTCAGGCATCAGCAAACCCTTAGACAGTAGTCAGTTCTATGTTTGAGTCGATTGTCCATCCAGAGAGAGACGTGAAGTGATTTATCCAGAAGCAACAAAGGAAAATTGACTCAGCTTTCCCATCCTGAAAGACTGAAGGTCCAGCCTCTGGTCTCATTTTATACGCCTCATACCTGAGAAATTTGTGTTGAAAAGACGAAGGAAATGGTTGAGAATATTCTCCTAGTAGTACCACTCAAGTATATGTTTCTTCTGAAATTTTCTGCTTTTCCTGTCCCTTCAGCATCACTACAGTAAAAATAACTTTAAGCTCTATCACTACCTTGCTGAGAGAATAAAAATCATGTTTATTTTTAAACCTTTTAGTGTTTTGGAGAGTAGGCTGCTTGATGTTTCCAACCTGAGTGAGTTAAGTTGTTGTTTTGTGGGGGCTTGTGGCTTCAGTAAGACACCCGTAGACTTCTGTGTGGTGTAGCCTGGCAGCTGCTTCTCAGGTGCACCCATGTCTGAAGATGGGTGTGATGGTCACTGTTAGTTGTGGGAGAACTCTTGTGGACTTCACCTGTCCCTCCCTCTTGGAGCTGCTTCTGCTTCTCTGCAGTCACAGCTATAACAGGAAGCAACAGGATGGGAAGGAGCCTGTACTACTGCCTCAAATGCAAATCTTTACTTACTGAAGCCTTCAGAAAATGCAAAGATCGATTCCCTTTCCCATCCAGACAGTTCACGAAGATAGTTTAAGTTCATAAGTTCTGAAAGTTCAGACCTTAAAGGCGGGAGTGTCTATATTAATCGCCCTGTCTGATATTAAGGAAGAGTTGGGTGGGATCTTGCTCCATGTGAGGGAGGTCACTGGTTCAGTTGGCTTTTTTCCACACATACACTCTTGATTGTCAGCTGATGTGCTCCTCCTTCTAATACTGCCTCACCCTGTAATCTTTCTGCCTTAGGATAAAATTCAAAAGCTATATGAGAGGAAAATGAAAGAAGGCATGGATATGAACTACATCATTCAGAGAAAAAAGGAGTTCCGCAACCCCAGGTGAGCCACCATCCTTTCCTTTCTGACCAAAGCACCACAGAGCAAATGCCAAGAATGTTCCTTTTTTGAATTGTAGCAGAAATGGGATCCTGAGCAAGAAGTACTACTGCTTACAAAAATGAGAAAGATGTAATTTGATTGTAACTAAAACAGTAAAGCTCTTTGTGTTCTGTGAAGCAACAACTACAGTTGGTGTGTTGGTTAGACTTTAAATATACAAGATTTGGATGAAGTATTTTAGAAGATGCGTCTGTTGTGGAAGCTGGGAGTTGAATTTGGGGGAAGTGGGAGATGTGGTTAACGATGTGCCACATCCATCAGAGCGAGTGCAGCTTCCTATGTTCTGGTTTTACTCCTGCAATGTGAAGAAGTGACAACCCTTTCCTACTAACAAATCTGAAATGCTCCCATTTACTTCTAGCTCAGTGTCTCTTTACTCTTGTCTTTCCTCTGCAGCATCTATGAAAAGCTGATCCAGTTCTGTTCAATTGATGAACTCGGTACAAATTACCCAAAGGTGAGGTGCAATACTTTTGACTGGCAAGGGAGTGGGTAAAAAATAATGTAGGGGTGTAAGCTTTCTTGAGGCTTTCTTGAGCCTGCTTGTTTAGAGGCCCTTTAAGAGAGCTTTAGCCTGATCCTCTGCATTGAAGTGAACATTTTTATGTAGTTCTGAGCCTCAGTGCCTCCAACTTTGCTGTAATGATTCTGAACAAAAACTACTGAGGTGTGTAGATATACATGGAACTCCTTGATGGGAACAGAAGCTGAGCAGCAGAAAAATGCACATCTTATCCCAGCATCCTGTTGGCTTCAAAGCTGTTTCTTCATTCGCAGCAGAACATGGTCCTATAAAAGAAGGCCTCATGTAATCTTCATGTCACTGGGATACAAGAAGAAATCAGTAACGACTATCATCAGTGACAAAAAATACATGAAATGTTTTTGAACTGTATTTTGTGTATATGTGGAAATAGCCCTAATCTTACCTTTTTTTTTTTTTTTCTTTAGGACATGTTTGATCCTCATGGCTGGTCAGAGGATTCATATTATGAGGCACTAGGTAATTCCAGGAAGTCTTCTTTTGTCCTAACTTAGCTCTTTGTGTTTTGTAGCTAATTAACTGCACTAGGGTCTTCCCTTCCTTTACAAATGAGAAGTCATCACATGCTGCTCTTTAACTGCTTCATTCTGGTTGGATGTGCCTGAATGTTATTGATGCTTCATCAGTCTGGAAAGCCTTTTCATTTAAATTGGTTCTTCAATGTTTTCATCTCTGAAATCATTAATTTAGTGAAGTAATGCTTTGATTAAAAAGCAGTAGGTAGTTTCATGGCAGTTTAATTTTCTATACACAATCGGAAGGTTTTGATTGTTTATGATGGGAAGTGTGTGTGAGAGAACTGTGGATTTTTCCTGTTCTTAGTGCTTCTTGTAACTTCTGGTCTTTCTCAGCTAAAGCCCAGAAGATTGAAATGGACAAATTGGAGAAGGCCAAGAAGGAACGCACAAAGGTAGTTATTCAAAACCAAAAGAGGCAGAGATGCAGGGGTTTTGTTAGTTTTCCTGCTTGATTTCGTTTTGTTGCTTTGCTGTTTCTTATGAACTGTGCTCTGTGCTGGTGCTGTTTGGTTTCCCATTCTTCTGTCCATCCTTCTTGCATGTCTTTTTCCAAGCTGCACAGATCAAGTTGTTTGTTCTTCCTTATTGGCCCATTTTTTCTAGGCTATTTATTCTACTGGATTTCCTCTTGTTTTGTCAGTATTTTTAAACCAGAGCTCTTAAACTATGGTATTCATTAAGCCAGATACAAGCAAGATAATGCATAAAGAACAGCCTTTTTTCTTAATCTATGACATTTTGCCTGGTGGCGTAGCCTAGTTATAGCTCCATTTCCTCACCATATCTCACTGTGAGACAGTATCTGCTTTCTGTTCTCCTTGATAGGGCCTTCTTGCATTTAATTTCCAAAAATATTGGATCTATTTTAACTGGGCTTGTCTCAAACTGTACATTCTTATGTACCCCCCAGAAAGAACACAGACGGGCTTCGGAAGATGTTATTTTTTTTAAGAGAGTGGCTGGAATTAGAGAAGTGTCTAATGTCAGAGATTGCCATCTAACCTTGCAGAAGGCTCCTTCCACGTTCAGTACGTGGAGGTATTTTTTTTTTTTCTTGCAGTGCGTGCTGTGTCTTGCTGCTTGTCTTGGGTTTTGCACACTAACCCAGGTATCTGATTACGTCCTTGCCCATATCTGCAGTTTTGAAAATAGGAGGCTGTGTGCTGTGGTAGCTCTTGTTGCTAGGTTCCCTGCTATGATGCAGTCCCAGCAAATCGTGCAGGTAGAGGCTTGTCTTGCATGTTTCTTAAAGGAAAAAGAACAGGGACTTTTCTAACTGTAAAAATGCTTTTTTTTTAATGACCAGGATTTTTTCTGAGCTATATCAAACTCCTGTGCTTATACCCGTTAACAAATGAGTTTTTATTGTATCTGATTTAGCAGGAGTCCTGAATGATCGTGACTGCAATAAGCTTTGGCTCAAGGTCTACATCTTTCTTCCTGCATGACAGCTCGGAGGCCAATGTCTCACATGACATTAAAGCCATTCTTAAAAACATAGAGAAGCGATGTGGGTCAAAAAAAAAAGACCATGTATATTAATTTTTTATCTTCTCCCTTTTCTCCTGTGTCTCTCTCCCTTCCCAGATTGAATTTGTGACTGGCACTAAAAAAGGTACAACTACAAGTGCTGCTTCTACAACCACCACAACAGCCAGTACCACCGTGGGAGGTAAAGAAAAATTGTTTCTGTACCTATTAAGCTGTAGTAATGCTGGGATTAGTGCTTCCTGGAAACCCTAAAGGCTCCCTATTGACTGTGCATATAGTGTGCCTGCCAGGAGCTGATGGATAAGCTTTTCTCTAGTCCCTGTGTCCCATGGCTGCCCTGCACTGAAAGCTTAGGAGACAGGTTAGATAGCGAAGAAGAAACCTGCTGATGTTTATGGTTGTAGAGTGTTCTTGGGACTGATGCATCTCAAGAGCTTTGGAAAGACTGAGAATCACTCTCCTGCCTTTAAACTGGGAGGAAGGGAGAAAAAAACATTGTGTCCTGTGCCTGTACCTGAGCAACTGAGATACATGTGCTCTGTTAAAATTAAGTGTGCCTTGGGGCAGGGAGTGAACCTGTCTCCATTTGGCTGGAGTTCAGGTATAGAGTTCTCCTTTGACTCCTGAGGTATATAGTTTTGTTCCCCTCAACATTTATTGCCAGTGTATGCTGAAATTCATGTGAGGCAAAGTTGTCTAGTTAAGCAGTGGTATATTAAGAGTTGACAAGACAGGGTGTTACAAAGGGAATGGTGACCTTTAACATAATGCTAATAATCCTCATTTGCTTGATTTAATTACATTCACAGATGCCCAGAAGAGGAAGAGCAAGTGGGACTCGGCCATCCCTGTAACAACGATAGCTCAGCCCACCATCCTCACCACCACTGCGACGCTGCCAGGTGTTGTCACAGTGACAACCAGCGCAAGTGGATCCAAAACTACAGTCATATCAGCCGTTGGCACCATTGTGAAAAAGGCAAAGCAGTGACTGGTGTGCTGGGCCTGGATTTTTGGACTTAATTGTCATTGAAGCCGTTGTTCTGGGAAAGGAGGGGTAGCTTTCGCCTTTGGTAAAAGATGACAAGATTCTTTGAAACAGACCACAGTTCCCTTTTGAAAGAATGGGGGCAGGAGCAGGCACGCCAGCTGTGTGCCCACAGGAATGGACCTCTGCCCAAAATGCCTCTGTCTTTTCTTGCTGTGGGAAGAACCAGTCTGCGTGTGTTGCGCTGGAGGAAGATGGTATCTGGAATCAGCTTGTAAAAGTCAGCGTATTAAATTACTGCGTTAGGGTCTTACCCTACTTGCAAGTCTGGTTTAGGGGAATAAAAAAATAAATTATGCACATAGTGAAGGAATATCAGTGTTACCCTTTTGTATTCCAGGTCACGCTGCGAGGCTGCTGACAGCTTGTGGTATGTACCTCCCTCGCGTGCGCTATCTTAGTTCCAAGGGAATTAAAGCAGAGACGGTCGGTCAGTGTCCATCTATCACACGTGTAGCAAAGACTCGAAGCAATTTACATCTGTGAATGTAGAACTCACTCTTTGTTATAGTGCTGACGTCTGTCCCTGTGTGCGTATCTGTGTGGACCTTACTGACCACATATTAAATAGTTGAGTTGAGGTAACTGTGCTGAAATAGTCTTGTTACCGTCTTGCAGGGATGGAGATTTCTATGCAGAGCCCGAAAGCTGTAGGAGTTTGATTTGTGAACTTGTTTGCAAAGACCTGTGCAGAAAACTCTTCTGCTGCCATGGAATGAGACTGGACAGCAGACGAGCAGAGGAGAGTGTCTGACCTTCATTGTGATATTGTCCATCTTTGTACCAGATAGTCATGTACCGTGAAGTGCACACATGGCGGTTACTGCTTGCTCCACTGTTGTGAAAAAGTATTTTCAGTTGAAAATTTTATTGTATAAATCTTCTTACCTGTCTAGCAAAAAAATTATTATAAAAATTAAAGAGTCTTTTAAAAAGCCCTGGTGTGATTGATGTGTCTGCATTTCTCATCTTGGCGAGGGAGAATCAGTAGCCATTTGTTGTGCTTTGGGTTACAGATACCTCTAGGTCAGGATGTAATAATTCTCTATTCCTGCATTTTGAACTTCTTTAAAAGTTACCTTCTAGTACCAGCACCTGGGTCTTTCATAAAGCCCTCGCCTGTAGAGGCCAGTCTTCTGCAAAGGAGCTCAATGGCAATGAAGTGGTTCGTTCATTGTTTTGAGGTAAGTGGGATAAATAACTTGAATGGTTCCATTTGTGTAGAGAAACAGAAGCTGACCTGGACTCTCTTCTCCTTTGCAGTGGCCTCTCCAAATTATTTAAATGGTCTTTAATTCTGAGATTGTGACTTTTCAGATTCAGTAATTTTTCTATTTCCCATTGGTTTAAGTTAAATTTCTACCCAGAAACTGGTTCTTTTAGTGCATAAGCAGTGATATGAGAGAAGGTTGCTAGATCAACAAAAGCCTAAGTTTCTCAAAATTCACTGTTGCTTTTTCAGGGTTTTCCTATGTGCCTTGTGTCGCTCCTCACCCAGGCTTTGCATTTATGGAGACTTAAGGAAGAATTAAGAGGTTGACTCCCTGCTTTCAAATAATTCTAAAATGTGTTAAACACATTGTCTTGGCAGTCGCTTCAGCTTTAAAAAAAAGAAGAATCATCCAGGAATGCTCACGGGGGAAGAACCGGGGGACTGGTGAGACTGTAGCTTGGGAAACTGGGGAGATGGTGGGATTGCTCTTTTTTTAAGACCATGAAATATTGAAAGGTGTGAAAATAGCAAGATGGAAATATCTTTTCTGTTGAATTGCTCCGTGCTGAGCTGCTGACTTGGTACCTGCAAGGCTGAATTCCATCCTCATCCTGAGGAAGGTGGTAACAGCTCCCTTGGCTGAAGTGTGTCTCCACTTTGGGACTGTTATGTTCTCTGCAGAGGGTGACACCTCATTTCACCTCAACCATTCAAGGTGTTTATTTCCTTGCCGTGAGGATCAGAATTCATACAGTTCTCAGGGGTTTCTTTTAAAGGCCCTAGTGCCCTTGTGGTGGGAAGTATAAGCCATTAGGCAGCTTTGCAGCTCGGTACGGTGACTCTCTTCTCTACAGTGTCTTGTACAATTCCAGCCTGGTTAAAACTTGTATGGTATAAATATCTGATTTAAAGTGCGGCTGAACAACATGTGGATGAAGGTCCAACAGTAAAACTGCAGCAAAGTGGGCACCAGCAGCTGCAGTTTCTCTCAGACTGTATAGATTGATGACAAACTTTGGGCACCAGAAGAGTCACTGCAGTGGTCTGTTCCTGTGAAGAAGGCTGGGAGGTGTGTCTGGGTCTAGAACAGCATTCCTGTGATGAGTGTCCTTAATGTGTGTGCTGAAGGTGAGTGAGATTAAATACCTCATTGAGAGGTGTGCCAGGACTCAGAAACACAGCCTCCTGCCAGAGGTGCCAGCCAGTCCTGGGCATCCCCTCCCCTGTCCTGCCCGAAACTGTAACTGGGGGGAAGCCACAAAGTGGGAGAGTCTGATGAGATAACTGGTGAGATTGGTTAAATTAATGTAAAAGCTAAATATTGATGTAAATTATAATGGAAAAGATTTTGTGCCTTTTGTAAGAGCTGATGGTTGTTTGCCTAATGACTCACAGCTCCTTGTGATGTTGGATCAGCAGTGGTTGCTGTCTCCTGACAGACAACCCCCCCTTGCAGATGTGTGTCTTTTTCAGACTGATCACATTCCTGTGATGTAAAACTCCCTCCTGACTCTTGCTTCTGCTCAGTTTCTCATTTCTTCAGTAATTTGGAAAGACTGTCTTCCATGGAAGTGAAAAGCTGCATCTGACAGATAATGCAGTAAAAGTAATTCTTGATCCTAACTGGGAACAACTGTGCTAGATGAATTCTAGCTTAATTACAAGGAAATATTATTTATATACCTCGTTAAGCGTGTCAACACAATTTCTGTGTACGCCCCACCATGTTGGGGGAGAGGAGTAGCAAAGGAAAGTGTGTGTGTGAATATTTTTATTTTTTGGTTGGTTTTTTTTTTGAAAGCTGTTACGAGTGCAGCTGAACACGAACCAGAGGAGTATGTTTGCAGGAAAAGAAAGAGGACTTGATTAAAAAAAATAATATTTAAAAGTACCATCTGCAGCCATGAGCATGAAGCTGGGCTCCAGCCTGCTGCTTGCCACCTGACACGGGGCATCTGCTGAGGTTCTTGGGGATGAATCATTTAACTCCAGGAGCTACTGAACATTGTTTAAATGCAAGTATCTTATTTGTTTCACACATCCTGGCACCCCACCCCTTCCTCTTCCATGTGCCCTCTTCCTCCTTGCTCTGCAGTATCCAGAGTCATCCCAAACCTCTGGATTTCTCTGCAGGCTTCACGACCTTGCTCACTCAGCTCCTGCCTCGCTGCTGTGGGCAGGGAGTGACAAAGTCCAGCAACTCCAGAGCAGGGGGAAAATGCTGCTCGGCTGGGCTTGATGCTACTGCATAGAGGGATAAGGAAAAAATTTCCCCAAACTGGCTTTGCTGAAGCATCCTGAGCCGGGATGGCCTTGAGGCCACTGAGCAGCAGCTTTCAACCCCCTGCAGTAACTGGGAGTTCTGCAGGAGCCTGGCTGAGCTGGGCTTTGTTCTGGCAGCGAAACCCTGAGCTCTTGTGACGGCGTGTTTGCTGTCCGCAGCAGAGAAAGCAACTTGAAACATGCATGATTTGGTTTTAATTTTTTATATATTTTTTTTTCTCTCTCCAAAAAGCTGGAGCAGAGACGCCAACCATTGTGTAACGCGCTCGCAGCCAGCTCACTGGTCTTGTTTATCTTGCGTGTGGCTATTGGAAGTGATAGACGGATACACAGGTTGGAAAAAACAGCTCTAGGAAAAAGCCTCTTTCTTCCCTCTGAGAACCTGCCGGTGCAGGTTGGTGGCTGCACTGGGCTGTGGTCGATCGGTGCACCAGAGAAAACTGGGGGAGCTTCTGGTGTGCAAGAACGGTGTCCTGAGGGAAAAGGATCCTTTCCTGACCCACAAAAGCACGGCCTGGAGCCCTCAAACGGGAGGTTTGACCGGTTTGCTTGTTACAGATCTGTAGGGCTGTGACCAAACCAGGGGCTGTGATGGCTGCGGAGTGCAGGAGGGACCTGCTGTGTTCTAAAGAGCTCCCGAGAGCTGTGTCCGAGCTGCTCTACTGCGAGCTCCCAGCTTACATGGCTGGAGGTTCTTTACACTGCTGCTGCCAAGGTGATTGCTCAGATTGTTCTTTCAGACCCCTGAAAGCTGTAGATGTTCATTCTTGCCTCTCCTCCCAAGGGGAGAGTAGATGTACCCAAGGGAGGAAAACCAGTCCCATTGTCATTATTCCCCAGTCTGAGATGCACACTCTCACGCTCCTTGAAAGCCATGGGGCTTCTCTCTGCTGACCCCCTTTCTAAGCAGGGGTGTCTCCTGGCTGGAGTAGGTTTGTCTTAGCTGGAACTCCACATTCAAGTGTGTCCCTGCTCAGAGGAGGGAGGAGAGCTGCTGCAGTGAAGTCATCCTTGGCAGCGCTGGCTCTGCTCTCGCCCTCCCTTCTGAAGTCTCTTCTCCCACCTCCATGCCCCGAGGTGTTGATTTTCTTTCCCATTCACTGCTTGTGATTTGGAGATCTGTCCTCCTTTGATGCTGTTGTGGGAAGGGATTTTGGGTGTTCAGGATTTGCTTTTATTTTGTGTCTCGCCGGGCGCTGCCTGACCCAGGGAGCAGGTGGGGAGGGGCAGCCCTTGCCAGCCCCACCTCAAACCGTAAAATGTGAGCACCTGAAGCAATGTTTTAGTTGGATTGCTGCTGAACTGTCTGTTTTATGAGAATTATTTACTGAGACTTTAAAAAGAAAAAAGTCCTCCTTGCCAAGGCTTTGGGCCATGCCAAGGCTTTGCCAATGAGACGGGTGGCTTGAGCGTGGAGGTGATGGCTTCACCCGGTGTCCATCCAGCTGACACCTGCATGAGCTCCCTTCCAGATCTTCATCCCAGGGGAGAAGAAGCTGTAGTTTTCTATGAAGCCCCTCGAGCAAGCGGTCTTTGCAGTGTGCCCAGGAAATTATAAAAGCGTACGGGCTGCTTGGTCTGGGAAGCCTAGAATTGTTACCTCCAGAGAAAGAGAGCCCTGCTGAAAAGCATCTAAGACTGTCAACCATTAAAATAAACAAATAAATTGCTGTTGAGGCACAAGACCCGCAAAGGGGCTGTGAGGTTCCACCAAAGTCTGCTCTTCCTTCTGCTGACCACTTACACCAGCGCATTCATGCCTCGCTCTTACGGAGCGGTTTTCCACCTCCCGGCCTCGCCGTGCGCTGCTGCTCCTCCGACTGTTTATGTTCGACTTCCTTCCTCTTGTTCTAAGCGAGAACCATGGACACCGATGACTTCCAATATTTAGACTTTGTTTATTTGGAACTTGTCTTTGGCTGGGGCTGGGCTCGTGCTTTTGGTTGCCAATAAACAGCAAAGCACCAGGATTTCACAAGAAAAGGTTTTGCCTTTTCACGCAGAAGGCGTCTGTCTGTCTGTCCGTCCTCCACCATGTTTGTGTGATCCAGCACTAGGAAGAAAACAAGCCTGCCTTTTGGTGCACCCATAAAAGGTGAAGTTGCTGGTATTTTTAACCTCCCTTCTCTTTGTGTAGCCTCTTGTAGAGCCTGGAGATGGTGACAAAAGGTGACCATCCACCTTCTCTCCTGGTTGGTGTTGGCTGGCTCCTCGGGAGGCTCTCGCCCACGCTCTTGAATGTCTTGTCTGGGCCAACACAAACTGGGAGGAAAGGTGGGCTATCTTTCTAAATCTTTCGAATATAACATCAGTGTGTTTTCAGCCCTTTGGCAGCTGGATAAGATGCTAATGTAACCCTGGTAGGTCCTGTTTTGCCTGGATGGGTGTTAGCGTTCTCCTAGGCTGAAGTTTTATCCTGGATTCCTTACTAATGTTTTCCTCTTATGTTGTTTTGGTGGCCCACTGACCCCTTCCTCCTGGTCCATCCAGGGTCAAATGGGCACCAGTGGCTTTCAGCAAAGAAAAGAAGTTTTGTTTTGGAGTTGTTTTGTTTTGTAGTGGATGTTGCAAAAAACAAGCACACGTAGTTAGTGCTGTCTTAGAGGAAAGGCTGAGGAAGAGAAATTAGGAGGATTTCATCCTGCGCTTTAATTACCTGGGTAATTATATCAAGCATAATTTGGTGCAATAAATTACGTGCACTAATAATACATTATTAAGCATTCCTTAAACTCACACCAGATAGCAGGCTGTTGGTTATGCAGTGTGCAGAGCAGCTATGGGATCGAGAATTGGTTTTCCTTTTAGCAGCGTGTGTTGTTACAGAATCCAAAGAGGCGATGAATGTGCTCCAGCAGTAGGATCCTGAAACCTCTCAGCAGAGACCTAGAAAAAGCCCTAGAGCTGTCTCCGGGCACACTGTGGTGGCAGGACGGAAAAGAAGAAAGATTCCCTACAAGCTGGCATGGCATTAAAAGAGAAAAGAATTAACCCTAAACGCACTTGTAATTATCAGTAATTGGCACTCGGGCTGGTCGTCTCAGCAGAGAGCGCAATAATTTAGTGTGAGCTGTAAAACTGATTTGTTTATACTCCTAAGGCAAAAGTTTTTTAGGCCAGGTTGCCACAGCATAAAATCACTGCTTTATAAACGTGAGGTCCACCACGTACGTGACTGGGAGCTTTGGTGGAGCCACCTGCAGCGAAATCTGCTGCTCCTTCCTCGGCGGAGCCCCTGTTCTCTGCTGTTTAAAAGGGCTGATCTGTGTGCCAAAAGCCTGACCCAGCAGGCAGAGCGCGGGGGGTTGAACTGTGGCAAAACCTCAGGCTCACCAGGTCGTCTTCTCCTCTGGGGGAAGAGCTTGGAGAAGTCACCCAAAAGGCAGCTCATAAAACAACAAAATTTTTTTAAGACAAGATAAAGTGAAAACACGTTAAATTCTTATGACTGTTCACTAAGAATTCATAATTCCCCTCTGCTCTGGCGCCTTAAAATTTGGTGATAGAGTTGTCTTGATGTGATAAAAGTGTCTTTTATCAGCCCTGCAGCCCAGTTACAAGTCTGGGGCAATACCTGCTCCGTTTGCTTGGAGATGTGTTGGGGCTGGGGGGACGCTTTTCAAAGAAAGGTGCAAAATGAACATTTTTCATTCTTCTGGCAGCACCCACCGGGAGCAATTGGGTTCCTCCTCGCAGCTGGAGGTGCTGAGTGGAGCTGGTCCTGGCCTTTGCTCCTCCAGGCTGCTGGGATGAAGGGAGAGAGATGGTGTCAGGCAGCCCAGGGGCTGTCAGAGTGTCTGGAGGTGAGACCAGAGGCACTTGAGAGGAGGCAACATAAGCATCCTCCACCCCAGGTGGAGAAAAGACCACGACCAGAAACGGTGGACACCAAAGACTGCAGTGAAAGTTGGCTGCTCCCAAGCTTTTCTGCTTGGCTCCAGGGCTCCTGTTGGAGCACTGACATTAAAATGCTTTTTTTTTAAAAAAAAAAAAAAGTAATATATTTCTTGCTTGTAGCCTGAATTGCCTTTTTAAACTCCAGCACTAAGGAGAACTGGGGATGGGATCAGGGAAGGTGGTTTAAAAAAATCTAGAATGACAGCCGCATAATTTCCAGAATTTTTGTTTAAATGGAGGAAATGGCATCTCCAAAAGGGCCTGTCAGAGAGTGGCAAGTCAGACCTCCAGAAACTAGGAAATACCAGACTTCAGCTGCCTGGGCCACCTTCGCCTGCCCCCCTGCCCATTTCCCGTTTGCTGCAGCTTTTAATGGCACGAGCACATCCTCCTTTTTCCTGGGGCTTAATTCATTTACACCTACTTACTCGAGCTTCCTCTTTCACGTAGTGAGAGGTATCCAGCCCCTCGCTTTCATTTAAATCAGGGCTTGGTCACAGCCATTAGGGAGTCAATCAGCGGCCCCTGTGATGGTGCATTAATAACGAAGAGACCAAAAATTACCCTGCTCCTATTTTTCACTCTCCGAGAAAGGCAGGAAATATGTGATTTATTTATTTTTTTTCGTCTGGCCGTGGCTATTGTTTGTGTGGAAGCCAGGGGGATGCAGTTTTCTTCGTGAGGATTTATCGGGGAGCTAAAATGCAGCCTCTGCCATCGCATCTGCTCCGGTAGGTGTGACCCTCTGTCCCAGGGAAGGTGCGACCAGGTCCAAGCAGTGACAAACCCTGGGTTCTAAAGCAATAAGGGATGAAAAAAAACCCAAACCGAAAACCTCACCTGGACTCCAAACCCTCCTCTGCTGATTTATTGACTTGGGGAAGAGGGTTTGGATCCAGCCCAGCAGAAGGGCTGGCTGCCGTGGGTGGGATTGCTGCTCCTTGGACTGTGGTGGGCTGCGGTAGGAGCAGGTGTGGATGGGTCTCTGTTATGGTGCCCCCGGGGGGGCTGGATCCCTCGCGGGTGAGGAGTGGGGCTGTTGTGCTCGTGCCCTGGATAATGCGGGATGCGGATCCTGTCCTCTTTGTGAGCTGGGTACCGCAGGTGGGTGGTGGTTGTCACAGCAGGAACTCACCTGGGGGCTGGGATGACTACCTGGGGGCTGGGGTGACACTCCCACCGGTGCCAGTGGGGAATTTGGAGTAGAAACCCCCAGCTGAGGGGGTGAAGCTGAGCAGCTAACACTGCCTGTCATCTGCAGTACCATCTGTGTGCCCCCGGTGTGGGGGACACCTTCCCACCAACCCCCATATAGTGGGACACCTTCCCACCAACCCCCATATAGTGGGACACCTTCCTACTGCCCTCATCATGGTGGGACACCTTCCCACCACCCTCCTCATGGTAAGAC
>JAOTQQ010000003.1:29568002-29581439 GCA_026546715.1 Gallinago undulata | reverse complement strand
CCTGGCTTTCCCAGAGCAGACCTTACAAGAGACAGGGAAATTCTCACCCATTACGGTGAGGATCTGAAGGAACCATGGCCTTCTCTTGCTTTGCCAGGTGAAATACTGGATCCAAGGAAATCCTGAGTCAGAAGCCCACCTCATCGATGTCAAAGGACTATCAGCAGAGCTGAGTCACCTCTACCCCTTCTGTGACTACGAGATGCAAGTCTGTGCCTACAACGCCATGGGTGAAGGGGCTTACTCCGACATCATCCACTGCCGCACGCTTGAGGATGGTGAGCAGCTCTGTGCTTTGCTTCCCATCCTGCAGGAGCAAGTTAGTGCCTGTGCACCCAGCATGGGGCCAGGGCTCCAGCCCTGAGCTTCTGATAGTCTCGGGGACAAGCACGGAGCGGCTCCCACTGTGATCCAGGGAGCTCTGGGCAGCTGTGTGTCCTGGCTCCCAACTTGCAGTAACCTGGACCTTTTGCTCTTGTCCTTTCCAGTCCCCAGCGAGCCCGGCCGCTTGGCTTTCAACGTCGTGTCTTCCACCGTGACGCAGCTGAGCTGGGCTGAGCCTGCAGAAACCAACGGGGAGATCACGGCTTATGAAGTCAGTTACGGACTGGTCAATGAGGACAATGGTGAGAGCTTGTCCTCTGACTGGGGCAGCCCAGCCAGGCTGAGGGGCTGGAGTACAGTTTCCACAGGCTGGGCCAATCCCGAGTAGCAGCAGAACCAGAATGGTTCCAAGCACGTTTCTTGTGAAAACTGGGATCTAGAGGGGTGGCTTCTTTATGGAAGGAGTACAGAAAATCACCGCTTGGGATTTAATCCTGAAAAGGCCGGAGCACTCTCAGTTCCCATTCACTTCCATAGTGTTTTGAGTTGGTTTTCATCTTAAAAACTTAGTTCATATCTCTAGACCCAGTGCTAAGGCGCCAGGAGGATGCTGTTTTGTGACACTCCAGCAACAGGAGACAATTCCTGTAGGTTGACTTCAGCATTCAGTTTGGGAATTTCCCCAAGACAATGTGGTGCCTGTTATGAGCAGCCCAAAAAGCTGATGCACCTTGTCCAAGAGCCAGGCTGTGTCCTCACACCAAATCTCAGCAAGTTTGTTGGCCAAGAGGGGGGTGCTGTGGTGTCCTCTGTGTCTCATGACCTTGTGGGTGATGGATGTACCCATATTTGCAGTACCCATTGGCCCAATGAAGAAGGTGCTAGTTGAAGACCCAAAGAAGCGCATGGTGCTGATAGAAAAC
The DNA here is from genome assembly GCA_026546715.1 of Gallinago undulata. Lineage (NCBI taxonomy): Eukaryota > Metazoa > Chordata > Aves > Charadriiformes > Scolopacidae > Gallinago > Gallinago undulata. The sequence goes on along the minus strand of JAOTQQ010000003.1, from coordinate 29,580,192 downwards.
CTCCGGGAGTCCCAGCCCTATTGCTACTTAGTGAAGGCCAGAAACGCTGCTGGCTGGGGACCTGAGAGAGTAGCCACCATCAACCTTGCGACGCAGCCCAAGCGCCCAATGTCCAGTGAGTAACTGCCCTGCCTGGGTGGAGGAGGGGTGGGGAAAGAGGAGTGCTGGGGAGCGTTCCCCATCACCCCGGCTGCTTCTCCACATCCTGCTCACTCTGTGGCACCAGCCACCCTGGTGAATACTGAAGACCAGCCTGGGCGTGGGAGGCCTGTGTGGTTTTGAGCTGCTTGTCTAATGGCACTTTTCACCTTTTCTTCAGTCCCCATCATCCCTGATGTCCCCATCATTGATGCAGAGGGAGGTGAGGACTATGACAGCTATCTGATGTACAGCGCAGATGTCCTTCGCTCCCCAGCTGGCAGCAAGCATCCCAGTGTCTCTGATGATTCAGGTACGTTGCTCTGAATTTTGCAAAGGTCATTTTTAACATTCATTTTCCTTAACAACAGCTCCTTTCCTCCTCATTGAGATCCAAGTCATGGAGATGGTGACCAGCCTTTCCAAAGCACAGTAGCTGCATCCGTGGGAACACTTAACTAGTCATAGTTTAAATAAGACCAGTTCCTCCTTGTCTAAGCCATGAGGAAAAGAGAAATCTCAGCTTGGGCTGGGAGAGGAGATTTTCATGGCCCTCCCTGCTCATCTTCCCTTCCTGTTGCCATTTGGCTGGACCACGAGATTTACTGTCAGCAAACAAGCGCTATCAAGGCACAGACCTCTGAGTCCCTTGGATGCTCAGCGTCTTGGCCAAGCCAACAGGAGGGAACTCACCGAGCGCTGGGAAGGCACTGGCCTCTTCTCCTCCATCACTTCACTCTCTGAATGAGGCTGGCTCTCTTGTCTTGTACTGGGACGACGAGGGGAAGATGGGCCATAAGTGAAATGATGAGGCTTGTCAGTAGGATCTGGAGGGCAGTAGGATCTCCTGAGCAGATGACAGTTGTCACAGACTCTTCATGATGGGGACAGGCGTGTGGTGGGACTTTGACTCTCATCACTTGTCATGATGGACTCAGGGCTGGAAAACAGCCCTGGGGTTGAGGAACTCCATGCATGTCGCGTTCCCAGCATCCTCCATCTACCAGTCACACGGTGGTTACACTGGCTGAACTCATCAGCCAACCCTTGATGAGATGGGCTGTGAACGGGTGTGTCATTCCCGTTGGCGCCTGCCCTTTCCCCTCCCCAGCAAGAGCACAAAACCAGTGGGTAGCCCACCCTGTCCCCTGCAGATCATGCCAACACCAGTGCTTGCGTTGTCCCAAAAGGCTCCAGGTGGAAATATGTGCAGTTGCTGGGAGAAGACCTGGATCTTCGCCGCATCACCTGGAAGCTCCCACCTGAAACCATTCCCCGCCTCTCTGGCAGCAGCCGCCTCTCCTCGGACACGGAGGGTCTCCTCCACGAGGAGAACAGTGACATGGCTACTGGCAGTCTGAGGAGGAGCGGGACACCCCGACCTCAAGCAGGTGAAGGACGGCTTCGTTACAGCACTGAGTGTCCTGTCTCGTCCTGCTCTGAGCCAAGGGGCCCAGTACATGTCCCCTTCCTCTCCTTGTGTGCCCATCCTTGTGTTGGCGTGATGCACTCACTGTTCACATGATGTAGTCTGCTTCAAAACCTTGTCCTGGTGTGTCTCCTCACAAGAGTGTCAAGGTAACCCCCATCTCGGCATGGACTTGGGAGCCTGCTAGCAAGTTGCCTCTACAAAAGGCTGGACCTTCAAGGCAGGAGCAAACTCAGATGACACCTGCTAAGTGCCACCACCAAAGGCAGCTCCTCATCTTAATTAAGTGCCCTGAACTGCTAGGGGAGACCTACTGGACTGTTAAACACAAATCCCTCTCTCCTGGGTAGGGAAGGGATGGGGCTTTGTCCAGGACCAGAACAACGGATCAGAGTTTGCTTTTCAGAACCAGCTGAGACAGGATCCAGAGTGAGATTTGGAGAAGCTACCTCCATAAAGAGCTGTTTTTCTTTCACTTTCTTTTTTAATCTGAAATTATAAACCTGTGCTTCCGTCAAAGGAGAGATGTAAGAGAACATGGTGAGAACCACAAGGCAGTGCCCCAGCAAGGCCGAGGTCTGGAGTTACCTTGGGCACCATGGGTGTCTCTGGTGCTGGGTGTAGAACAAAATCTCCGTTTACCTGTTTGTTTCCCTGTCATCGCGTTGGGTGGTTGTGGCTTGTTCTAGATGTAGTGCTCCAGAATGAGTTTCCAGAGGCTGAAGCTGGGATGCAGCTAAGGCAGGACACACCGTGATGCCTCCTGCTTCCTCCCCACGGAAACTGGAGCAACAGCCCCATCCACAGTCACATTCCTCACAGTGTGCCCTCTTTTACAGAGCACTTGCTGAATGGCCGGGTGGACTTCTCCTTCCCTGGCAGTGGCAGTGGCACACTGACGAGGACAATGAACAGCAGCTACCACCAACTGAGCTCACGCATGCAGCAGGAGCACAGGGTGATGGGGAGCTCCTCACTGACAAGAGACTACTCCACGATGCTAATGGAGCATGGTGAGTACTGTCGAGATGGGACCTGTCCTTCCCTTTCACCCCCATGGCTGTTTTCAGACTCGTGCCCTGCAAGTCCTGTTGGGGTGAGGACTGTGGTCATGGCTAAGGGGGCCCATGAACCAGAGATCCAGAAGGTCATGTCCTCATCACTGACCTGTAGGTGCTTTGTTAAGGCCACCTTGCTCCCAGGCCAGTTTGGAAAGCATTCCCATACCTCACATGCAGGATGCATGGGAATGGGAGCTGCATCCTTATCCTCACACTACAAAGATCTTCAGAAAGAGCATGTGTCTTCTTCTAATTCTGTCTAGTGGCATGGTCGCCTTTCAGCTCTACAGAAGATTATTAAAAGGCTCTTCAAATCTGAACCTTAAAAAGTTATCTCTGCAGGAGCCAGCACCTGGGCTGAACCTGCTCTGAAGTCGCCAATGGTGTTTTTCTCTTCTTTTGCACTGCTTCTGTAGATTACCCGGGGAGATTCCTCCCTCCCATCCATGAAGATGCTGGGAGGACAATCCCACGGCCCCGGGATGTGGGTTTCAGGAGCAGGGCAAAGGTGAAGGGTTACTACCCCAGCACTGGCTTTCGGGACTCTATAATCATGACTGATGGGTCCGCAGGGATTTGCAAGTACATAGGTACAGCTTTGTCCAGTGTCTCCTCCCAGCCATGCATCCCATAACAGCCAAGTCACCGGCCATCCATGAGCTGTTACCATTCACTGCTGCCCCTAAACCCACTCTCCATGGCTTGCTGTGTGCCACACCGATCTTCCTCATGGCCTGGTCTGTGCCTCCATCACACCACCTTTCCATTTGCAGGTGACTCCAGCTGTGTTTCAACCCACCTGGGCTGATTAACACTCACCACTGTTGCCACCATGCTCTAACGGGCTCATCAGCTCATTGACCCCATCCTCTTTGCTCCTAACAAGCTTGTTGTTCTCAGTCTTACCCCACAGGCCTTTGGAGAACTCTTGGGGAGAATGTGTGCTCCATATGAGATGTGCCTCTGCAAGCTCCTTGGCTAAAGCCCAAGTCAATGAGGGGCTTCAGTCCCTGAGTGTCAGCTGGGAGGCTGCTGTGTTCACCATGAGGCTTGTGTCCCAGAGGGCTGAGCTGGAGGGAAACAAGAGCACCCAGGCCTCATCCCAGCTGCCTCCTTGAACAGTCCCTGGAGGTGCTGGGTTGCTTTAACTATAGACTAGGGCTGGTCCTAACTCAGCAACATCTGAAGATGTCTGTGAAGTTTCTGGCAGACTGAATGGGGTACTTCAGGTTTGGTGAGGAGAGTCACACAGAGCATCTGAGCCCCTGCCCTGATCTCTCTACCACAGGGGCATGAAGCTACTTTGACTTGCCTCACCCAAGGTTGGCACCCCAAGGCCACGGGACGTCACTGTAGGTGTGTAGAGCCAGCCATTCCCCCCTTGTGATGGGTCAGCTTGCAGAGTCAACATCTTGCCACGTTCTCCCCAGACCATCAGGACCATCCCACACTTGCGCGGGCCACTTCCTCCCCTCCCCCAGCCCCCTTAGCCCCCAGTTTCCAAATCTCCACCCTGACATTGCCTTTTTGTCTCAGACTCCAGGCTGCCACTGGGCATCCCTGACACCCCTACACGTTTGGTGTTCTCTGCCCTGGGACCCACCTCCCTGAAGGTGAGCTGGCAGGAGCCGCACTGCGAGAAGGAGGTGCAGGGCTACAGCGTGCAGTACCAGCTCCTCAATGGAGGTCAGTGAACAGGTGATGGGTACCCACCAGGTAGCTGGTGGTGGGAGTTTCTGGTGGTGGAAAGTGTGACTCAGCTCTTCTCTTGGACAACTTGGGTTAACCCTGCCTGAGCAGGGCGTGTTGGATTAGATGACCTCCAGAGGTCCCTTCCAACCTCAACCAACAGATCCCAACTCTGCTTTTTGTTTAGCCTTGAGAAAATGTCTCAGCTACCCCACAGCACTCATTCCCCATTTCTGCTGAGTGTGACAATTCCTGGGGTTGTTTGTGGAATCACTCCTCCTCCAAAAATCCTTGGACTCTTCTCCAGCAGCCCTAACATCTCAGTTGAAGGACTTTTCATCAAGTTGGAGTTGGAGGAAGGATTGCAATGAAAATATCTTATTTTTAAATGAAACTTGGAACAGTGAAAATAACTTTGGCTGAAAATTCCTGAGATTTCAAGAAGCTGTTGTTTGTTCCAAGCCTTTCTTGGAACAACATCTTGTCCTGCACTAGCAGATTTTAGCACTAGCAGCAAGGTGTGATAGAGGTGACTGGGGAAGGGCCCCTGGACAACTTTTCCAGGCAGCTCATTTGAGGTAGAGTTTAGGTGAAAGCCCCAGCGCTCTCTTTTTGCCTGCAACATGGTACTGATGTTCCCCTTCCCTGTGCGTCCCAGGAGAGGTTCACCGACTCCCCATTCCCAACCCCTGCCAGAACTCGGTGGTGGTGGAGGACCTGCTGCCCAACCACTCCTACATCTTCAAGGTGAAGGCACAGAGCGAGGAAGGCTGGGGCCCTGAGAGGGAAGGAGTCATCACCATAGAGTCCCAGGTGGACCCGCAAAGCCCACTCAGCCCTGTACCAGGTAAGGTGGATGGGGGGAAGGGGAAAGGTGACACTGATGTCTCTGCTGCTGTCTATAGTGGTGGCTTTGCTGTTTTCTCACTCCTTACTTCGTCCTGAGCTCTCCTTTCTTTCCTTCCATTTTGAAATAGGACCTTCCTCATGCACTGACCTTCTTCTACTAGCTGTCTAGCTGAGATCTTCTACTCATTTCATAAATTCTGCATGCAGACCCCCTCCCAGGCTCCTCTTCACCAGCTTCTCTGACACTGACCACTCGCTTGTGCCCCTGCAGGTTCACCCTTTACACTGAGCACACCCAGTGCTCCAGGACCACTGGTTTTCACTGCCCTCAGCCCTGATTCCCTGCAGCTCAGCTGGGAGAGACCCCGCAAGCCCAATGGGTCCATCTTGGGCTACATGGTCACCTGTGAGATGCTGCATGGAGGAGGTATGGTATCAGGCTGTGGAAGACCGGTTCCCTGTGTAGAGCACAAGATACCTCCAGCAAAGGCAGCAACTTGCTGCATTTTTGCTGGGACCAACAACAAAGCTTACATTGGTGCAGACAAACTGGGGACATGAGGCTGATTCTAGACCTGGGAGCTGCTGAGCCCCAATGCTTTGTGGCATTGCATGGCCTGGTGTAATGGATGTGGTGGGAGGAGGAAGGACCCATAGCTTATTACATCCCAAACCCAGTGGAGATTTGTTGAGGATCAACACTGTACTAAAATAGCCCTGTCTTAACCCATAGTAGAACTGGGTGGTGTGAGTGTACACTCTGTGGGTGGCATAAAGCTTAGGGAAAACCAAGACACCATCCAGAGCTGGACAGAGTGTGTTTGGAGGGACTATCATTCCTGTCTGTCTTCACCACTGGTATCTCTGTGTTGATTAGGGGAGCCCAGGAATATTTATGTTGAAGGAGACAATCCAGAAACTACCCTTACTGTGCCCCACCTGAGTGAGAACGTCGCATACAAGTTCAAAGTGCAAGCCAAGACCACCCAAGGCTTTGGGCCAGAGAGAGAAGGCATCATCACCATCGAATCTCAGGATGGAGGTACGGTACCAAGGCTTTATGGAGTTGGAAAGATAAGGAACGTCTCAGAGCAGGGAACACAACTGCTGGAGTCCCCTTCCAGCTCTGCTGGTCACTCCATTTTCCATGAAAGACACAGAACCATTGTCTTCCATGAAGGCAATCCTGTGCCTTGTCAGCATTGTCCCAATCCTGATGCTCCGAATGAGGGCGGATCATAAGACTTTCTAGTGTTTAATTTATTATGAATTTTCTATCTTACGCCTTGTTGTACAGATACGTGGAGGCAGCTTCTTACACTGCACATGTGTAGGACCTTCCCAGCCTTCCCAGTTTCTCTTAAACCTGTCTCTGATGGCAGCAAGAGAAACCTACTGAGCTGACTGTTGGTGCTCACTGTGCAGGGTTGAGGGGTTGGAAACTCCTTGTTGTTTCTCAGCTGACTTGTCCATTTTCCTTCCCCCCAGGCACTTTCTCGCAGTTTGGAGGACAGCAGTACATGAGAGAAGAAGTGTACAACTTCCCCACCGAATACACCACCAAAACCAGCATCAGTCATTCCTCCCTGGATCCCCACTTCACAGGTAGGGGCTCAGTGTCTGTTCTGAAACCCTTGGTAAGCAAAGGATAACTCTGCTTGTCCAAAGGTCAAAGGCAGGGAGGGAGGGTCCATCGGGTGGGATAGATGAAGAGGACCAGACCCTTTCCTACACCGTGTCCCTGCTCTGCCCCAGGGACAGTTGCAGTCATTTCCCCATGTGCTGCCCAGTCACAGAGGCAACACTGAGTTTTCAAAATCCACCAGGACTATCACTAGGGACCAAGTCATAACTCTTCCTGCAAGGTTAGATCTCTTTAGAGCAGGAAAAAACACCAAGGTGTGATGACTGTATTTAATTACATCAGTGCAGTTGTCCCATGTTGTCCCCCTTGAGTCCAAGGACTCAGTGCAATACAAAGAGTTGAGGAGCTGTTAGGAAATCCATCTTATTGACTGACATAGCAAAGCACTTGATCTGGAGAGGTTTTCCATCGGGGAAAGTAGTATTTAAGGAGGAACCTCTGCCAGGGATCATCAGGTAGAGCAGACCCTATTCCCTGTGGCCCCGTACTCAGCGCGGTGTCCTGACCACTGAGCTTCTCGCTGCAGATGGCATGCTGATGACGACCCAGCGAGTGGAGAGCGCCAGCAGCACCCTCACCAAACAGGTCACCAAAGAGTTTGTGAGCCGGACAGTGATGTCCAGCGGGACCCTCACCAAACAGATGGAGAGGCAGTTCTACGAAGCCTGAGGCAGGGCAGGCCACCTGTCAGTGGGATGCTGATGTTCAGGTGGCAGGATTTTGTGGAATGATCCAAGGGTATCAGCTTCATCCAGATGCTGACGTGGTGCCTGGGCAGCTCCTCCTGTGGGCATTCCTCCATGGCACTTCAAGGTCCGGACCTCTCCTTTGGAACCCAGCACACTCTAAGCTCTGGTACAGTTGGGTCATCAGGTGTGTGCTCATCCTTCAGGGCTTGTTCACCCTGTCCTGCACAGAGATTGAGTTCTACAGAGTCCACAGGGACGTCTTCCATGAACAATCACTGCTCACTCCAATACCAGCCCATCTCCATCCAAATACACCTGCAACTGCAGAGATTCAGGTGTCTCGATGGCTCCGGCCTCCCCAGATAAATGGAACGGAATGATTTATTCTCAGGTTCTCCGTTTTGAGAGGATCCCAGCTGACAACATCCTGGTGTATTGAGGGTCATCGTTTCCATCGTTGCTTCGGGCTCTCGGGCAACTTGGCTGCCCGCTGGCGGTGGTGATTTGTTCTGTTTGGTGTTTTATGAGAGCTGCAAGGGGGGGGTTGGGGAAACCTGCGCTTTCTTCCTGCACCTATTTGTGTCTATTCTTCGCTGCTAACATTTGGTACCAGGATAGCAAAGTATAACCTTTCATTTGTATAGCCTTACTCGTGATGGCCTCTGATGCATTATTTTTTTTGCATACAATATTGTACAGTTTTCGTGGTATATATAAATATATATAAATGTATTTTATTATTTTATAAAAAAAAAAAAAAGGTGTATGAGATCTATGCTGAATGTTGAGGCTACACCGGGACTGTGTCTGCTGAGAAACGTGAATAACTGGAAGGAATTAGTTAACAGCTTAATTCAAAGGCCACTAAACCCTATGGAAAGCCTGTTGATGAGCTGGTGGGCTCTGTCTTGGGCTTCATCCCCCAGCACCGGAGACTCCAGCAGAAGGTTCCCACCAGCCAAGGAGTCTCCAGCCACAGCACAGACACAGACGGGCTGGGAGCTGCCTGGAGGTGAGGGATGGGGATGGCCCGGGAGTTGGTGCCTAGAGATGGGAATACTTCCTGGGATTTCTTACAAGGCTGATGTGGAGAGCACGAGATTTTGGAGGGGCAGAAGACGTTAGGTATCTTTGTAAAGCCCTGTATGCCCAACAGCAACGTCCATAAAGGGAGCTGTGATGCCTCAGTAAACACAAGGGAGGAGCAAGCCTGGGAAGAGCGGGTGCTCTCATCATCCTCTGAGCCTCCTTCAGCCCGCGGCTCTCCCTGTCCTTGGATGGTGCTGGGTGCAGGGCTGAGCAGAGACCTTGCTGGGCCTCGTTTCCTGGCTCTGGGCATGATGCCTGGCGTCTTGCTGCCCTCTGCCCGTGAGAACAATTGGGATCCGTGTCTTGCTGACCAGCCCCTCTCCCTGGCGTCCTTCAGCTGCACAGGAGCTGGCGAGGAGCCTGCCCAAAGCCAGGATCCCCCCAAAGCAGCAGCTGCCGCCGTTCTGGATTAGAGCTTCCAACCAAAACAGCAGCTGCCTGGCTCCCGGGCAGCATCGCCTGCCTGATTTGATCTGACACTGGACCGTGGCTGTTTTGTTCTTTTTTCTGTTGTTCAGGGGCGGGGGAGGGGGGGGCATGTTTCGTTGGTTGTTGGATTTTTTTTTTTGACTTGGAAGATTTTCCAGCACTGACACCACCACCACCTCCCTCTCCTCTCCAGGCTCTTCTCTTGAGTGGGATGAGTTGTACATGTTTGAGCCAAAGATGCACAGGGGAGACTAAAGTCCCCCGGAGTCTCCAGGGCTGCAGCTGGAGCTAGGTTAGTTTTGAACTTGGTGAAGTATCTCTTGACTCAACCCAGTGGTTCTTCTGTACCTTCAAGAAGCACTTATTTTTCCTGAGCAAGTACCAGTGGCATTAACCTGCCTCCCTGTTCTCGTCTCACCTTTGTGGTTGGGGTTTCCTCCCCAGCTGACGTGTCTCCTCCTGCACAAGGACTCTGGAGGACTCTGCACAAGGACTCCGGGCCCCTTTCCCTGTGCTTTGTGGTCCAGGGTAAAATGCTGAAAACCACCCAAAAAGGGAGCCCAGCTTCCAAGCATTTTAACCAAAGACTACCCTGTTATCCAAGCACAGACCTGCTCTCCAGGGTGTCATACACACAAGGTGGCTGTGCCCCTAACCCATGCCTCATGCTAGACCAGCATCACTTCTCTAATTTTCATCTGGTCCTTAGGGCTGGTGCTGTTTCAGTCTTTTCCAAGGGTGGATCCAGCCGCCTGCTCTGACAGTGGGTCTTTGATCAGATGGCTTCCTGTTGCACTCAATAAATGTCTTCTCTACAGTCTGCCTCTTCCCTTTTCTTAAAACAAAATAAAAAATAAAAATCTACCCTCCTCCATCTGCAGCAGCAGATGAAAGACACAGATGAAGAAGCAGATACCCAGGGAGGGGCTTCTGCCAAGCATCAGTGCCTGCTGCTGCTCCACTGCCATCCCCTCCTCTGCCTGCAGCTCCAGAGGCTCTACCGGACCCCGCAACCCCAGTAACGGCTCATTAGACCAGTGCAAACTGGAGTTAAACCAGTCTCCTCCTGGGAAAGGTCCCCAGTGACTTTGGCATCAGAGCTCTGCTCAGGTGGGCGCAGAACGATGGTGCAAATGTTTTGTGTTTATTAGGCAAACGAGGCAGGCAGACAAATTGGTTCCCTTGCCGAGCGAGGAAAGCAGCCGCCTCTTGGAGGGAGGGGATCCCAGCCCAGACAGAGGTGGTCGCTCCTCTAGAGGGGCAGTACCTTTGCCCCTGCGGAGGGCTTGGTGAGGTAGAAGGTGGCTGTGCCGCTGTACTTCTCCTAGGAGACAAGAGGAGCAGGTAAGTGGTGGTGCTCCAGCCAGAGCCTGGGCTGGGGGATGCTGTTGGGGCCCGTACAGGCAAGACCTGCCAGAGCTGTGGCCCTGCTGGTCACCCCAGCCATGCATCTAGCCCAGCTGCCTCTCAAGATAGTATTTTGGGGACAGCACACTGTCCTGGCCGCTGCCTGGGGTCCCTTGGTCCATCCACAGCACGGGGCAGGGAGGCTACCAACACATCCCCAAGCTGAGCCTCCAGCAGACGGCAGAGGCACAGCCCTTTTGGTCTCTCCTTGTTTCAGACACCTCCCTCTGCCCCTGCTTTATCCCCTCACCCCCCCCGCCACCCCCCCCCAATGATTTACAGGACACGCCACAATCTCATGTAGCAGCAAACTGAGGCTCTGCCTTTTTCACTGCCCCCATCTCCTGGCACCCCCATTTTGCTGGAGGTTTCAGTTACCAGGGCAGGCTGAGCTGCTGATTGAGACAACACCGATGACAGCACCGAGATCTTTCCTGGGCTGTAACTGCCGGTGTGAAGCTCAGCATTCCCTAAGCTCAGCTTGGATTACTTTCCTCTAGATAGATTTAGCCTTCCTGCAGCTCACCCAGCACCTTTTTCCTCATTTTCTCAGCGCAGTAAGGTCCTCTGGGACCAGCACGACACTGAACCGCCTGCAGGAGCTTAGCTACAGCAACCCCGAGTGCCTCAGGAGCACAGCTCCAACAGCGTTCCCCAGGCCATGCCCCCGAGTCTTTCCTTGGGATCTTTAAGACAATCTCCCAGCACATTTCTGCCACGTACCTGGATGTGGTGCTGGGCTCTCTCTGCAGCCCTAGCCTCCAGCAACGTCACCGTGCAGCCTCCAAAGCCTCCCCCGGTCATCCTGCTGCCGTAAACCCCATCAACCTCCAGAGCTGCCGCTACCAGTTGGTCCAGCTCTGGGCAGCTCACTTCGTAGTCATCCCTGCAGAGAGGAGACCCATGGTCAGCCCTGTCCTGCACCCCAGGCACGATCCTTGCACCACAAATGGCTGAAATGTGTCTTGGTGCATCCATTGCTGTAGCAAACTGCAGCAACCCAGGGTGCCACAGACCCTGCTCCAGCTCTCTGCCTATAAGTGCCCGTATACATGAGTGAGGTGGTGACCATCGGGGACCTGCCGGGCACTGCTGTAAGCAGCACATGTCTGCAAGGTATGTGACCCGCTGCCTCATCCCGTGGGGTTTTTCCTAAAATTCCCCGGCAGGCTGAGCCGTGAGAGACACCGGGCAGGACACGGCTCTGCCTGCCCCCGGTGCTGCACCCACGGGCAAAGGAACCCCATAAGAACCTGACATCAGTGTCCCCAGTGCAGCCTGCCCTGCCCAGGGGTAGTCCATCCTCACCTGAGGGACTTGTGACTCTCCACCATCAGCCTCCCAAATGTCTTGTAGTCCTTGTCCTGCAGTGCTGTGGCTGCCTGCACTGTCCGTGCTATCTCCCCGATGACGTGCCTGGCCCGCCGGTACACCTCCTCGCCCAGCCGGCTCCTGGCCGCTGTGGAGATATGCACATCACAGAATCACAGAATCACCTAGGTTGGAAGGGACCTTTTAAGATCATCTAGTCCAACCAACGAAAAAAAAAAACAAACCCAAACAATAAAAAAAAAAAAACAAAAAAAATCACAAACGAACAAAAAAACCCGCACAAAGCACACACCACACCCAAGCAACACCAGCCCAACACTAATCCATATCCCTGAGCACCACATCAACTCGTTCCATGAACACCTCCAGGGATGGTGCCTCAACCACCTCCCTGGGCAGCCCATTCCAATGCCTGACAACCCTTTCAGGAAAG
>JAOTQQ010000003.1:29517419-29559497 GCA_026546715.1 Gallinago undulata | reverse complement strand
TTGTCCTGTCCCTGGGCACCACTGAGAAAAGACCAGCCCCATCCTCCTGACACCCTCCCTTTAAGTATTTATAAGCACTGAAGCATTTGTAAGAATTGTCAGAGCTGGAAGGGACTTCTAGAGACCATCTCGTCCAACTCCCCTGCTAAAGCAGGAATGCCTAGAGCACATCACTCAGGACAGCATCCAGGTGGGTCTTGAAGATTTCCAGAGAGGTGGACTCAGGTGTAGTGGGGGTTCCAGGAGGGTGGGGTAACAGTCATAGGACAAGAGGAGATGGCCTCAAGTTGTGCCAGGAGAGGTTTAGGATGGATATTAGGGAAAATTTCTTCAGCAAAAGGGCTATCAAGCATGGGAACAGGCTGCCCGGGCAAGTGGTAGAATCACCATCCCTGGAGGTGTTTAAAGGACGGGTAGACGTGGTGCTGAGGGACATGGGTTAGCGGTGGTTTTAGCAGTTGATGGTTGGACTTGATGGTCTTAAAGGTCCCTTCCAACCTACCTGGATCTATGATCTGAGCTGCTTCCCTTTTCTCCCAAACCAGGCCGACCCCTCTGTCCATCAGCATCCAGAGAGCCGGTGGCTGTGAGAGGACCCGGACGGCGCGGGGCCGCGGGCGGTACTTTCTGCGCTTGGCTCTGCAGGGGAAGGTGCTGGAGGTGGCCGTGCGGCGGCTGGCACAGACCCCCCGGCTCCTGGAGGTGCAGCTCACAGTGGGGAGCCCCACTTACCCACCCCACGGGCAGCGGAAGGGCAGCTGTAACGGGTGGTGTCTCTCTGCCTTTCAGTTCTACGATCCGCTGAGCTCCGTCCTTGGCAATGAAGACCTCCTGGGTAAGATGGTGGGGAGGTGTCTCCTCCAGGGGAGGGGGGCTGTCGCAGGTGTTACAGCCCCACGCTGCTGCGGCGGGGGGAAGGGGGGTGGAAAATAGTCCTTCGCCATTTTTCTGAGCTGAACGTAGTGGTAAGATCTAAATATGCTGCTGCAGTGATGGAGAAAGAGGTGTAAAGATTTAAACGCAGTTTGAACCCCTCTAAGGTCTATTTGAGTGCCGGGGGGGGGGTAGGAAAATTGCTTCTGAAGTGTTTTTCCTGTTACTTCTCCATACCAAGGGAGCTGGTTGAGGTGGACCCAGCAGCCTGGCTTCGAGGGGATCCCGTGGTGGCAGGACCCAGGCTGTGGTCCCACGGAAGGGGTCACAGGGGGGGTTTGGTGCAGGAAATGGCTGCTTTTCCTCAACAGCCGGCACCATTCCACCTGCAGCCGTGCTGGGTGAAAGCCTTTAATCTTTTGATAATGATAAATAAGCCCATGTTAAACCTGTGCCTAGATGGTTTGCAAATCACCCTCACTGCAGAGGAGCAGGAGAGCCGGGGCAGCTTTGCTTTGTGTTTAGAGGGAGAAACGGAGAGAAAGTCACTCGTCGGCAGCCCTTGCTGCCAGCCTTGGGCTGAATTTGGGGAGATCAAGCACCGTGCTGGCAGCGGGAGCCCGGGATGAGCCTCCAGCAGCAGCCTGGATGCTGCGGTGCTGGGATGCTCTCAGGGCCTCGCTCCCCAGGGTTCATTAATTACACCCAAAATGGCTTTATCGGACCTCTGCCACGTCCCCACGAGGCTGTGGGTACCGGGAACATGGCGGTGATGTTGCCTCTCCATCCCTGTCCCTCCACAGAGCCTTTCCTCTCGCTGCTGCTGGTGGTGACAGAGGTGGATTTCTCCCTGGACCTGCAGGTACGGTGACGACTTGGCAGGGTGGTGGCCGGCACCCGGCTGCCAGCGTGGTGCCCCAGCCCCTTCCTCGCCGGGACCGAGGGCGCTGACGCTCCTTTGTTTGCAGAACTGCAGCTTCTTGGACGAAAGCTGGCTGCTGCCGGTAACGAGCTCATCTCTCCCCGGAGCCCTCCTTCCGCCACCTGGCAACTGGCTGAGAAGTCAAAGGAGGAAAAGGGGGAAGGATTTGGTGGGGAGGGATTGCCACGCAACCGGCCACAGCCAGGGGTGACTTGGCTCTGCTCCTCCTGGTGGACCTGAGCCACCTCTGCCACCGGGAGCAGATCCCAGCAATCCTGGGAGTAAAACCAAGCAGGAGCAGTCCCCAGGCCTAAATTGCTGACATAAATCAAGTTCTCCCCGTGCTCCTTCCCCTGATTTCCTGCCAGAAAATCGCCGTTTCCCTGGGCTGACACAGATTACGTGCCACTTGGTTTTGCTCAGGGAAATATCAGGGCGTTTTTTGAGAGCAGCGGGGACGCCTTGATGTCTGTTAAAAATGAAGAGCATCCCTCTGCTGCCTTTTTAACCCAAAAGAATCCCCCCAAAAAAGCTCAAGGCGACTTTTGGGGGGGCTGGTTACAGCGTGCTGCTGCGGAGGCTGGGATCCCGCTGGCTTTTGGGCATTTCTAGCAGCAAGTGTTCCCAGCCGAGCCGGCCGCGTTCCGGGTCCCTGGCTAATGCGATGTGACAGTAAGTGCTGCTGCGAGTGACAGTGGCTCCGGGGAGGGGCAGCAGCAGCACACCCCCCCCACCCCTGCTGCGTGGGGACACGTGGGGTGAGGGAGGAGGGCTCATCACTGAGTTAAGGGTTCACCTGCTGCTTTGCCATCCCATCCAGCTGGCAGGTCGGTCCCTCCAGGGTCTGGGCACAGCCGAATCCCGGGAGGGGACAGGGACAAGCAGCCTCTGATGGTCCCAGCCCAGCCTGGGGCACTGGAGACCAGCTTCTCCCTGGGCTCCCGAAGCCCTGGTTTGGCACCAGTGCCAGAAATGATCCATGTTAAGGGGTCTCCATCCTCCCTCTCATCCTGGTCATGCTCCTTGGGTGTCCTGTGGCCGTTGCCAGGGCCGCTGTCACTGGCTGCTCTCTTCCAGGTGTGCGTCACTTACGAGACGGTCCCATGCCGAGCTCTGGGGATGGTGCTCAGGTAGGAGCCCTGCATCCTCCTCTCTGCTTTCCAGCAGGATCTGGACACCACGGAACTCAAGCCCCCCCAAAGGGGAGATACCCCATTGAGAGCATTGGGGCTCCTGGGTGCTTTCTCTCCCCATTTACTCAGCCTCACTGGTACCTGCTGTCCGTGGGGTGGTTTTTCTCTGCCTCTGTGTATTGGTGAAAGATCACTGATGGGATGGGAGAGCTGGGCTGGGTCCCCAGGGCTGAGCCAGGGCTCGGCTGCACCCCCAGGTATGTGGACGGCCGGGTGTTTGTCACCAAAGTGCTCCCTGAGAGCCAGGCGGCGGTGGATGAGGTGGTGCTGGCCGGTGACATCCTCGATGAGATCAACGGCTACTCCCTGAGAAACGCCTACAGTGGGCAGGTGGGTGGGCACGGTGGCATGTGTCATGTCCTCTCCCCCTATGTTCCCTCTTCCTACTCCTCATCTTCCTCTCTCCAGGCTGGAGACGTGCTGCAGAAGCTGAAGGGACAACCGCTCAGCTTCCGCCTGCTGCGGTGGCGGTGGCACGATGGGGAGGTCTACGAGCCACTGCTGCCCTACCTGAAGGTCCTGAAGGAGAAGGAGCCCCACTTCCAGCTCCAGCGCAGCGCCCGGCGCCGGGGTGAGGGGGAGCAGCGGAGGCTGCAGGGGGGCAGGTAGGTCCAGCACCATGGGGAGCCCCCGGGCTGGGCTTGGGAGTCCCAGCTTCAGGCCAGCCCCATGTCCCCACACTGTCCCCAGTCTCTGCTCAAGGCTGTGGGGTCAAAGCTGTCCCCGTGGCCTGGGGGCGATGGCAGGGCGGGGGGCTGTGAGCATCTTCCCCTGCAAAGAGCAGCAGGAGGGGTCCTTGCTGTGACACCCCTTTTCTCCCCAGGCTGCTCTACAACCTGCGGTACCTGGGTCAGACGGGCGTTGGGAAGGTGAGGCTGATGGGGACAAAGACGTGCCATGAGGTACGTCCGTTGTCTCTTTCTGGGTTTCTTTCCACGTGCCCGTGGGTTATTCTCTCCTTCCTGCTCCCTTTCAGTACGGAGGCAAAGAGGTGCTGGACCGGGCCATCCCCGCCGTGCTGGAGGGGCACTGGGCAGCACGGGTGAGTGATGGGGCTGGGGGCATCCCGAGAAGGGCTTGGTGAGAAAACTGCAAGGAAATACAGTCTTTGCCCAGAAATATTATTTTTTAAAATTTTTTTTTTCCTGCGGCTCCAGGTACACTTTGCCCTGCTGAGTGTTTGACACCCCAACACATCCCCTCCCCCCGCCCCTGGGGGGTATTTTTCTTTTTCCTGCTTAGAAGCATCTCTGCAGACAGGAGAGGAAAGTGCATTAAGAAGCAGGGGCTGGGGGGGGGGGGGGGAATACAAGCACCTGCAGGAAAGCACTTAGAAAACTGCAGGGAGACTGAGCCTGGTCCCAGGGGTGCTGCGGGGCTGGGGACGCTGTCACTTGAACCTTTGGGGGGTTGTTTGTGAAAACCTTTGAGTGTGAGAGCACTGGATGGTGGGGAAAAAAACAGGCAGCACGGAGAAAACTCCTTGAAAAAGCTGGACTTGACTGCACTTTATCTCCTCTGCTTTTGGATAATCTCTCTTGTAAGTGTTTTATTAAAAATGGAGCTCAGACGCTGTGATGATCAGGGCTTCTTCCTTCTCCACCCCCCATTCAGGAGGTTTTATTTGATGTGAGGGAAGCAGAAGTCCTCGTGCAGGAGAAGACCTCTTCCAAGGTGAGCGAGTGACACCTGAGCTCCGGGTGACTCCCGAGGCTGCTGCTCTGCTGGCGCCTGGCTGGAGGGCTTTGGGGGCCAGTTTAAAGCAGGAACTGGGACAACAGGGACTGTCTGCAGCCCTCAACACCATGTTCCCTGCGCAGGTCCTGTGGCACTACCCCTACCCCACCATCTCCTGCGTGGGACGCTGCTTGGACAGGAGCAATTTATTCGCCTTCTGCGTGGCGTAAGTGCTGCCCGCGGGCCCTGGAGGGGGTGGGATATAGAGGGATGTGGGGCTTAGAAAATAAACAAGCGACGTCCAGACCCACTGTGGGGTCTCTGGTGTGGTTACGAGCCAGGGCTGGGCTTCCAGAGCCGCTCTCTCTGCCGGGTAATGTGTGTGTTTCCATTTTTAGCGCTTCCCCCGAGAGCCCTGGCGGGAGCACGTTCGACTGCCTGGTGTTTGCATCCAGTTCAGAGCAGGAATGCGAAGAAATCATCAAGAGAATTGGTAAGGAAAGGGTTTATGTCTTCAGGTACCGTCACAGCGAGCTGGTAGAACACAAGAATTGTTATTGTGGTCTGCTCCATGCAAGATCTAACTTATTTTTTTACTCAGACAAATAGATGCTTTGATATGGTTTTGTGGTGTTTTTTGGCTAGTGGTTTTTTGTTTTGTTTTCTTTTTTTTTTTAAAAAAAAGAACTGCTAGACAATGATTTTATTTTAAGAAACAGCTTCTAGGCATACCCAGATGGTTCATTGTTCCCACTAAGAACTTGGAGGAAACATTGTTTTCGAGGGATGTTATTTTAAAACATACTTTTCCTGCAGGAGCCCAGCCTGCTACTGCAGCTGAGCACCACCTCCAGCCTTCATAAATTCCCATCACTTGGAATTCTTTGTTTATTTTCTTTTAACCTGCCTAGATGCAAGCTGTGTGGCGCTTCCCGATTTAGGTGGCTCCTGGGCCACTGAGGAGCCTCAGGTTTCTTGTGGGGACATCCCTCTCCGGTGTCCCCTCGGTGCCCGGGTGCTCCACCTGGGATCACTTAGTGCCAACTCAACCTGATGAGACGGTGCTTAACGTTAAAGCAATTAAGTTTACAATTTGGCTGCGAGGAAATCTTTTTCCCCTACCGGTTTAGTGAGGAGGAGAATACTTGTTTAAAACCTCATCTTAGACCATTTTAGAACGTGGGGGTTTTTTTAGCAGCTCCGTGGCAGATGTAATGGCATCAGCCGGGGGCTGGGTTTGCTCTGCGCGGTGGCGAAGGGAAGGGGGGTGAGGAAGTTGTGTAAGAGCCGGGGGTAAGGAGCGCCTCTTCCTCCAGCTGCAGGATTTAAGCACACGGAGTGGTTTGTCTGAGAAGATAGAGCCCTGGCTCCGGCCCCAGAGATTCCCTGGACAGTGCCCGGCAGCACCCCCAGGGATGCAGGACCCCCAGAGATGCTCACCAGCACCCCACCTATGCAGCACCCCAGAGGACACTGGGCAGCACTGCCAGAGATGGTCAGCAGCGCCCCCAGGGATGCAGGACCCCAAAGGATGCTCGGCAGCACCCCCATGGATGCAGCACCTTGAAGGACACTGGGCAGAACCCCCAGAGATGCTCGGCAGCACCCCCAGGATGCTCACCAGCACCCCACCTATGCAGCACCCCGGAGGACACTGGGCAGCACTGCCAGAGATGCTCAGCAGCACCCCCAGGGATGCAGGACCCCCTGAGATGCTCAGCAGGACCCCCAGGGATGGAGCACCCCCAGGATGCTCACCAGCACCCCAAAGAACACTGGGCAGCCCTGCCAGAGATGCTCCGTAGGACCCCCAGGGATACAGGACACCCAGAGATGCTCAGCAGCACCCCCATGGATGCAGCATCCCAAAGGACACTGGGCAGAACTCCCAGAGATGCTCACCAGGACCCCCAGAGGTAGTCACCAGCAACCCACCTATGCAGCACCCCGAAGGACACTGGGCAGCACTGCCAGAGGTGCTCAGTAGGACCCTCAGGGGTGCAGGAACCCCCAGAGATTCTTGGCAGCACCCCCAAGGATGCAGCACCCCGAAGGACGCTCAGCAGCACCTCCAGGGATGCAGGACCCCCAGAGATACTTGGAAGCACCCCCATGGATGCAGGACCCCAAAGGATGGTTGGCAGGACCTCCAGGGATGCAGCACCCCCCAGGGATGCTCACCAGCAGCCCACCTATGCAGCACCCCAAAGGACACTCAGCAGCACCTCCCAGGAATGCAGCACCCCCAGGGATGCTTGGCAGCACCCTGAAGGACACCCAACAGCACCCCCAGGAATGCTCACCAGCACTCCAAAGAACACGGGGCAGCAGCCCCAGAGATGCTCGGCAGGACCCCCATGGATGCAGCACCCTGAAGGACACTGGGCAGGACCCCCAGAGATGCAGGACACCACCCCAAAGGATGCTGGGCAGCACCCTGAGGGACACTGTCCCTGACCTTGGGATTTCAAACAGCTCCCAGGCCATCCTGGTGGAAGGAGGAGCTGGGAAGGCGTCTGGTCCCGTGGTGCCTCACCGGCTGCTGTGAGCCCCGTGCCCTTTTCCCTCCCGGAACGCCGCCACACTTCCAATTCCATCGAAATAAATCAAGCCGGGCTCGCTCAGCTCCCTCCCTGTGCTGCTTTTCTCTGCCAACTCGAGCCTCCCCAGCGCAGCCTGTTCTTCGGGAGCCTGGCAATCCCATTTAAATGTTAATTACCCTGTGTTTCAGATGTAGTCTGAGCAGCTCCCCTCAACCCCAACCCAGCCAGGCTGCTCCCGGAGGCAGAGCTGAGGAGGCCAGACCGGTCTCAGCCCAGGCCCTGAAGACTCATTCTCCAAGGGAAGGTTTGAGTATAATCCAGTTTCATCAAAAAAAAAAAAGCTTATAGATGGGAAAGGCGGCTCTTGCAGAGCGCCCGTTCCAGTTTGCTCAGCAGCCCCATCTGCTCTCAGGCTCTATAATTAGCTTTTTTCCCCCTGTTGTTATTAACTGGGGCTTAGTCACCCAGCCAGGTCCCACAGAAACTGGTGGGCCCCACACCAAGCTGGGTGGTTTTGCTTCAGGCAGACCAGTCACCACCGAAAACACAACACTCTTCCTCTGCACCTACTGGGAAATAAGAGGAAAAACCACCCAGCTTAATAGCTCCTCAACAGCTGACACTGATAAGCAGTTAAGCTTTATTAAAACAAAACAACAAAAAAAAACAAAACAACCAACAACCCAGAGGTTATTCCTCCTCTGCCCCACAGCTGCAGGGCTCAGCTCTGCTCTGCCTGGCCAAAAGCGATGAGTCAAACTAAAGAAAGCTTCCAAAAAGCTCCAAGGGTGGCCAGGGCAAGTTGAGAGGCAAAATGGAGCTGCAGGACTAGAGGCACCTACCACTACAGCTACAGCAGCCAGGAGG
This sequence comes from Gallinago undulata, assembly GCA_026546715.1. Taxonomy (NCBI): domain Eukaryota; kingdom Metazoa; phylum Chordata; class Aves; order Charadriiformes; family Scolopacidae; genus Gallinago; species Gallinago undulata. The sequence continues at coordinate 29,551,422 of JAOTQQ010000003.1, read as the reverse complement.
AGGAAGCTTCTTCAAGCCCATATAAACCAAATGACAAAGACTCCTCACATGTGAATGTAAAACATTTAATTTAAAAATGTTGACACTACAATATATAAAATAGCTATTATAAATGCACATAGTGTATTCTATAGCTGCCAGGTTTACTTTTTTTTTTTTTAGGAAACTGTAAGTTACACTGTGGTTAAGACTTGTAGTTTCACCCTCTGAAAAAGTCCACATTTGATCACAGTGATGTATGGTCAGACTAACAGCCCCAATTGTTAAACACTTGGATCAAGTCATAACCAGTTTTATTGCAAAAGGACCCTGTACACATTTATATCAATTCTAGTACCTTACAAGTTTAGCTACCCAACAAGTCATTAACATACAGAAACATGCATGAGAAGCAAGAAAGATCACCCATCCCTTCTGCATATTAGCAACTTGTCACTCCTGAGCAACAAGGCTCACATCACTGAGGTTTATGTGAACAGTCACTTTTAGCATTCATCCTGAGTGAAAGATGGAATGACTTAAGTACAAATGCAACATATTATAAACAATTTCTTACAAAAAAGTCACAAATTAAAACCAAAGTATTTTACAGAATTTACTACAAAACACCATAAAAACAGCCTTCACTTAAGCCCTCTCCCCCCGTATCCTGCGAGCCAACTGGATATCTTTGGGCATGATGGTGACTCTCTTGGCATGGATGGCGCACAGGTTTGTATCTTCAAACAGACCCACCAGATATGCTTCGCTGGCCTCCTGTTTCAAGAGCACAAGAAGAAAGGTCGTTAGAAACCCTCAGCGAAGCACGCTCAGCACCGCGAGCGCCGAGGCCCAGCAGGCCGCCAGCAATACCTGCAGCGCACCGATGGCTGCACTCTGGAACCTCAAGTCTGTTTTGAAATCTTGGGCGATTTCTCTGACCAGCCGCTGGAAGGGCAGCTTGCGGATCAGCAGCTCCGTCGACTTCTGGTAGCGACGGATCTCACGGAGGGCGACGGTGCCCGGCCTGGGTGGAGGAGGAAGGAGGGAGCAGGTGAGGCGGGGCAGGGGCTGCGGCAGTGCCGGGCCGGGCCGTGCCGTACCGGCGGCCTTACCTGTAGCGGTGAGGCTTCTTGACGCCACCGGTAGAGGGGGCGCTTTTCCGGGCCGCCTTAGTGGCCAGCTGCTTGCGCGGAGCCTTCCCCCCAGTGGACTTACGGGCGGTCTGCTTTGTACGGGCCATTTTTCTTCACTTACCTATGGAGAATAAGCAGGCTTGACATGAGGCCCGGTTCTCCCCAGCCTCGCACCGACACAACCCGCCAGGCCTGGAGACACTGTGTGTGTCATGTCGTTCCGTCCCTCCCCCGTCCAATCCCCTCCAACCCCAGAAGCGGCAGATGTCGGCGAGCTACCCCCCTCCCCCGCCGCTGAGGCGGGCAGGCGGCCAGCGGCCTCCCCCAGGAGGGAGGGAGGGGGAGGAAAGGAGGAGTCATGGTTCCCCCCTCCGCCCCCGCTTCAGCGTCCGTGGCCCGGCCGCTCCCCTCCCCGGGGGAAGCGGACTGAGTCACGCCGCCTCCTCCTTCCTCCCGGGCCACCCGGGGGAGGTTGAGGGAGAAGGGGTATGGGGGATGGGAACCGGCCGTGACTCAGGGCACGTAGGCAAGGCCCGGCCTGCCCGCCAGGCTCCAAGAGGATTCCAGGCCGCCAACGGCCGCCCAGAACCGCCGCCCGCTGCGGAACGCGCCCGCCATCCCCTACTCACCGTTCGGCGAAGAAAGAAGCACCGGTGCCGGTAGCGCTGCGCACCGAAGCCTGCGCGTCTCCTCTCCCACAGCCGCTCCGCAGCCAACCACCCCCTCACTGCGCCCTCCCCGCCGCGGGGACTCGCACTTTATACCGGGGGCGGCACACGGCGCGGTGACCTCACAATGCCTGGAAACAGCGCACCGCACCATTGGCCGGGACCTCCGCCGGCGCCGTGGCGTCACGACACACAAAGGCCGTGCTCCGGTTCCTCGGCGCTGATTGGGCGCATGCCCGGGCGCTGATTGGTTGTTAAAGTAGGCGTCCGATTGGGTACTGTGGGGCGAGAAGAGGCCAATCGACGGCGGGTGGGCGCTCTGCGCTCTGATTGGACGAAACGGGGCAGGGTTTGGATCCTACCCTTTGTCGCGAAGCTCCACAATGGGAAGTCAATAGGAGCGGGGCGAGCGGCGGCGGGGCGGCGGGCTCCCCCGGGCACCCCCCGCCCGGCCCCGGCCGCCTCCCCGGGCCCGCCCTCCCTCGGGCGGAAAGCGCCTTTCCCGGCCTGTGCTGGCAGAGGCGGCTGGCTGCGAGCGGCGGGGGCCGGGCCAGGCCGCGGGGCCGCCCGGGGAGGGGGGCGGTGGGTTCCCCGTCTGTCTGTCTGTCCGTCCGTCTGTCCGTCCCCACCGCCACCGCCTCCCCCGGGAGCCGCAGCGCACAGGCCGCGGGCGAGGAGCGGGAGGCTGCGGTTTGGTGGTGGGTCCTTCGTGGCCCGTGTGTTCACACACACCCCCCCCCCCGCCGCGCTCCTGAGTGACAGCGGGGACGGGTGAAGCCCCTCGCAAGGGAACGGGCAGCGCCTGCTGGGGGTCTCGCCTGGTTTCATGGTTGCAGCAGCCGAGGAAGGCTCCTCACGGGGCTTGGGTGGTCCTTGCTGGCCTGTGACCCCCCCACCCCCTCGAAAAATCAGTCTGACCCTTGGCCCTGGGAAGGCCAACGCTGGCCAAGGTGGCCAACGCAAGGGACAAGGCTGCACCCCTTTGCGCCACCATTCCCCAAATGCCACCCGCTCCCTGGGTCGCCTTCAAACTCCAGCACTAAAACCAATCGCAGTTTTCATGGTGAGGAAGAAAGTCCAGAATCTGTGTCTCCTGTTGGTAGTATCTGGGAGAATAAATGAAAAATAATAAATAAAAAAAGTCTCTTTTGGGGGGAGATTGCTGCTTTAAGAGTTTATACCTGGCTATATATGACTTGGTCATTGCATTTTGTGGAGCGGAGGCAGGTCCCTGCCCCCATGGGAAGGCTACCTTGATCAGGACAAACAGGTCCTGGAATATACAGGGAGCACAAACGGGCGCCTGCTTAAACCCGTCTCTCCTCAAGGTCCCCCTCAGCTCCGCCAGCCGGAGCCCGGCTGCAATCGCCCAGACTTTGCATCAGGGTTTCGCATCCTCCTTGAAATGCCTTAAAAGTCCGTGGTGCCAACACCCCGGGGCGGCGGGCAGAGCCAGGATGGCGGCGGTGCAGGAGCTCGGCACGTCCCCCAGTGTGTCTTCCCGCTTCCCCAACTGCTCGGGGTGACAAACGCGCGCCAACATGGTGCGACAGCAGCCCTGGCGTGTGCCCGGGCCGGGGCTGCCGGAGGGAGACATCGCATCTCCTCTGCCTCCGGTCCTCATTTTCAGGTTAATTTCCTTTCTCGTGAAGGAAAACGTTAATTATTTATCAGAGACAAAAAGCTGCCTATCCGCGGCGTGGCTTGGGAGGGTGGAGGTAAACAATCATTTGCGTCGCACACGTGTGGGAAAAATAAAGATTTTTTTTCCCCTTTCATCTGAGTTGTTCGCGCTGAGGAAGAAGAAATCTAGAAACCCATTCTGAGGGCGACAGCGTAGACTTTAAATCTGATTGTTTTAAGAGGGTGCTCCGTCACTCAGCCAGGAGCCAGTGCTTCGCGTTTGTCACCAGGAGTTGAGAGGCTCCTGAGATATTTCCTTTCCCATGGTTTCGCAGCGATGGCTGCTAATTTTAGAGAGACTTTGGATTATTTTTTTTATTTTTTTTTTTCCCTTTAAGACTGGAGAAAAGCCGTGTGTCCTCTGGCATGGAACAGGCCGAGGGAAAGGCGAACGCGGCAAAGCTGGAGAGCGCAAACGAGCGCGCGTTAACGAGGACCTGCGCAAAGATGGAAGCAAATCCACCCCGGGCAGATGTAGCTGGTGTCTCCTAAACATTGCTCTGCTGCTTGGCCAAGCGTGGGGCGAGTCATCCTGACGGCGAAAGAGAACTGGAAAAGGACACGGTGTCGGTACCAGATTGTCAATTAAATATCAACGAAGAGGGATTCGAATCGGTGGTTCCCGAATCCCTGGGCATGAAGTGCGCGTTGATGGTATTTTCAGTGTGATTCGTCAAATAATTGAAGGGGTTTTTTTCTGCAGGTCCACGCTGACAGTGGCTTTACGTTGGGTATACAGGCGTGCGTACCTAGATATTAACTGAAATACCTCCACAGGTACCGACTTCTGAGAAGTTGCCCTACTCGACCAAGAGCTGCATAATTACAGTGCTCCGGCCTCCCGTGAAGGGTTGTGAGATGAATCAGGAGGTATTGATATCCTATGACTTATTCCTGCAAATGCAGGGGAACAACCTATGCAATTACCCCCGTAAAAAGCCTGCCCGCAGTAGGTGCTGAATCCGTGTAAATCAGAATTTCAAAATGTATTTCCCTCCCCAAAACAGCTGCCCGGGCAGCGTGCAGAGCAGGGCCCAAAGTTTATTATTAACGCCGCTCACCCCGCGCCCGCTGGCAGAGTTTAAAGAAAAAAAGGTGTTTGCCGTATAAATCCTCGCTGCCCTTTACCACGCAGCTGGAGGATCCCAGCAAGGGACGTGGTCCAGTTTGGAGCCCAAGAGATCAAAGTCCTATTAAAAACAGCTTGTATCATTTCCTCCCCTGGGAGAGACGTTAATTTACGGAGGAAGCTCTTCGCATGGGAATTCAGCTGCTTCCCTGGACACGGCTTCTTCTGGGGGAGGGGAGGATTTCTCCCAGGGGAGGCCCGTGAGATCCTCTTTTGACCCAGCATCCAGGCGGGTGTCACCTTCTTGGAGGTAGGTTCTCCAGGTGGTTGGCTGGGCCTTCCTCCTCCTCCTCCTCCTCCTCTTCCTCCTCGGGACTGCAGTGCTATTCCCAGGCACTTCCTGGATGGCGTTGTCCCGTGGGTGGGGAAGGCTGCAGAGTCACGAGAGATGCCAACACTAAAATAAGCCTTTGGCCAGGACGCTGTGCTCTCAGTCAGTCCCCGAGGCGCAGGGAAGGCGGTGTTGGGGGGGGAGGCAGGAAGGAAGTGAGGCCTCTTGCCACAAATAACTCCCCATCCTCTCACAGGCCAGTGGGCCCAGCCTCCCCCGCAGCCTTCCCTGGAGGGGCTGTGCCCCCCCTGGGGGGGAGTCGGTAGCACCCCTGGGGCTCGGTGCCCTTCACAGCCTTGGGCCTTTCCTCAAGGCTGGCCCTGGTAGCTGGCGCCATCCCGCCCCACCGCTGGGGGGCGCTCTGTGGCGCCGCCCCCCTTCCCTCGCACTACAAGTCCCGTCGCCCCCCCCAAAACTCCCCGCGCAACCGGAAGTGCGGGCCGCGCCGCCGCGGGGCGCCTCTGGGAGTTGTAGTCTCGCCGGCCGGAAGCCGCCGCCCCGCCGCCTCCCGCCTTGGCGGAGGGCGGGCGGGCGGCGGGACTACAACTCCCACCCCGCCCCGCGCACCGGGGCGGCAATGGCGGCGGCGGCGCCTGCGCGCGGCGCCCGCCGTGCGGACCGCGCAGAGTGAATAATAAAGGTCTCCTCGGCGGGAGCGGCGGCGGCGGCAGCGGAAGGCAGGAGGCATGTCCAAGGGCCCGGTGGCGGGCGGCTCCGCCGCGGCCGGGCCGGCGAGCGCCGCCAGCGCGCTGCAGGCGCAGCCGGAGAAGCCGCAGCACTACACGTACGTAAGCCGGAGCTTCTTCCCCGCCGCCCAGCCCGCCCGCCCGCGCGCCAACACGCGCCTGACGTCAGCGGGCAGCGTGCGGCACGCGCGCACGGAGACCCGCCGCCCAGCCCGCCTCGCACCGGCTGGAACCGGCCCCGACCGGCGCGGGCCGGCGGGACCCGCCTGCGGGGGGGGGGGAGGGAGGGAAGGGGCGGGGGATGAGGGGCTCCCCCCCTTCTTCCCCCTCCCGTCGCCCGTGATGCACCGGGGCACCGGCGGCCGCGGCCTCTCCCGGGGGTACGGGGCGGGGGGGCCTGGCCCCTGTGGCGGGGCGGCCGCTGTGGGAGCTATGGGCCCTCTGAGGGAGCGGCCGGTCGGTTGTCATCGCTGTCCCCTCTGCGGCCCAGCCGTGTGTCACTTCAGGCGTGGAAGTGGTGCTTGGGCTCCTGTCACCCCGGTCCTGCCGTCCCTCCAGGCTCCCGGGGGGGGGTCCTTGGGCCCCTGTGGAGGAGGGAGGCGTCGTGAGGAGATGGGCTCTGTGCTGTGTGGCCGTCCCCCGATGACCAGGCCCCTGCTGCCCCGCACCTTGTACGCAGCCGCTCTGTGAGGGGTGGCTGGAGTGGGGTCCCTCATTAGGGCAGGCCTCTTCGAAGCCACGGGAGGGTTTTACACACGGGTGTGAGAAACGTCCCGTCCCCCCCCATAGTAGATGTAACACAAAACTGGTGAGATGGTGCTTCTCTTCCCGCCTTTTCTCACACTGCCTGGGTGCGACGCCTCTGTGAAGGAAGGGTGGTCGGTGTGTGTTGCTTTTTGGTCGGTGTCGCCTCCACGGCTGGAGACGCTGCCTCGGTGAAGGCTTCTTGCTGGGGTCTGTCTTCCCTAAGAGATAATAGTTTCACTGCATTGTCCCAAGGATGTACCCAACCTCCTGCAGCTTGTGCTGAGTGAACACGGCCTGCGATAAGTTGTCTGGGTTGGAAGTTGTGGCGATGAGACCCCGTTCTCCTTTTGCAATAGGGATAAGGGGGTGGGTTGAGGGAGCAGTGTTTCTGAGAGCACGGGCTAGCGATGGACGTGTGATGGGTGGAAACAGGTCAGGTATTCCCTGTCCTCCTTAGAAGAAAAAAGTTTGGGCCCGTTCCTTGTGAACAAAATACGTGTGCTGAACTGTCAAGCCTTATCACTTTAGGGTGTTGTCTGCATACAGAAAAAAAAATGTACAAATTGCCCGTATCTCTCACTTGTGTTGATGCCCCCACCCACAGTGAGAAGAGCAGGTTCGGAGCATGGTCTGTATTCTTTTAGTTTGTGTTTTCACAAAGTTGGCGATGAACTTCTTCCCTGCGTTTACACTATGATACGTGGAATAAAAAGAGCTGTGGAAAGGCAGAGGCACAGACCTGAACAACCCATATGCCTGCTGCAGGCATCACAGCCTATTTCATGTCTTCCTTCGGGCTGTTCAGAATACCAGGTCTATAGCAGAAAGGTCCTCTAGGTTCTAAGTCTGTCATGAAGATCCTGTTGTCATCTTCAGGGAGCTGGCGAGTAATAGCCTCACAGGTTACTCTGTTCCTGGTGGCATCTACAGTTAAAGTTTGACAGCTTTATAGGAGAAAGTGGATGAAGGAGCCTGCTAGGAATGATGCTTTAGTGGTAAAAGAGGGTACAGGTGGAGTACAGGGGAGGTGGAGTGACACCAATGACAGAAGCAATTGGTCAAAAGCAAGAGGGGGCGGAAATAAACTAGGTGATGAGGAGATGAGGTAGAGAGATTGTAAATACAGTAGGTAGAGGAAGATGAAGGTTATAACATGGCTAAAAGTGACCGTGGAAATGAGGATATCGCGGATTAGGAAAGAAACAGTGGAAGAAAGTGTTCAAGGAACGGGAGGAAAAGAAGGAAGATTGGGACGCGGTAGCTGAAAAGGACAGAGGAGGAAAATGGGACAGTGTGGAACAAAGGTGATGGTGCAATTAGCTTCTTTCCAGTGAGCAATACATGCATTTTTAGAAGGGTGCTAAAAATACTTCAGTGAAAACAGTCGCGGAGAAGCTGAACAACCATACGTGCAGGGTGGGTTTGGGGGCTGCGGAGTGCTGACAGCGGGATGTGAGCCATACTTTGAAAGTCTTGGATTTGTACACTAGGTCACGTCATACTGTAAACCTCCTTCTGATAACATATGGGAACTTATTTGGTGGTCCTTCATGTGAACAAGTTGTATGTTGTCAAAATGTAAATATTTTTGTCCTTTTTTTTTTTCCCTTAAATATAGTTTGTTTCTATAAAATGACACGAAGGTTACAACTTGTAAACTCAAGTAAGCTTAATTATCTGCATAGTTTGCTGTTCCCTGGGGACAGGCAATCTGGTGCTGGGGATCTCTGTCTTGGAAAGTTTTGGTTGTATTTGTTAGGAAATGTTCCAATTTCCCTATTAGCGTTGATTTCTAAACTCTTAGTATTATTTGTATGCAGTTTTTATATAGATTGAATTGCAGTTCTAGATCCTGTCAGGAAGCCTTTATATTTGTTCTAGCTGTACAGCAAAAAAAAAAATCTGAAAAAAAAAATTAAAATAGAATTATTGGTGCTGTCTCCCACCTTTGGCACTGTTTGCGAGCAGATGAAGAGCCTAAAAAAAATGCATTGATTGTGTCCTTTTCAGCAGCTGTGGCATGCAGGTAGATGCTCCTGGAGACCGGGTTGTTCTGGTAGATGCCAAACTTTAAAATTTAATTATGAATAAGATGTTTCTCATCTGGGGATCTGGGATTCCTTTTGTAGAATTCAAGTGAGTACTGAAATACCCAACAACTGCTGTTGTGTTCTCTCTGGGTTGCTGGATTAGAGGTTTCTGCCTGTGACTCTTCCCTGCGATCCCGCAGCTCCCGTAGCCGGATGAGGTCGGTGTGTTCCTCGGAAGAGAGGGGTGAGTTGGGCTGGTTCCTGGGGCCCCTGTGGGCTGGTGTGGCTTTGATCCACTCCGGGCGATGAGCCGCGCAGGGGTTTAGCTGATTGCTTGTAGTGGGAAGTGGATTTGGTGTGGGTTCGCCCTGTCAAACCTCAGCTGAGTATTGACTTTGCGCTGTTTCTTAGCCCTAGCTGGCACCGTTATTTTTGTGTGTATCTATCTCTGTCTTTAATGTGTTATCTACAGATGTGGATAGAGGCTGAGCTCAAAGAAACTGAAAGCAAGCGATCAGTCACTTGGAGTTGTAGATATTGAGTACTGTGGTGTGGTTTTGTTTTGGTACAGTCTCTCCAGTCGCCTGTTGCCGTCTTCCTTGATTTTTCGGTCAGACTGGACTCTTTAACTGTGAATTGTAAAGATTATATCCGCTGCTTGGGTGTTTATTGATCTGTCAGAATTTAGATAAGTGGAAGTGGAGCAGTCCTTTGTTCGCTGTGCATTCACCTGAAAGTCAGACAGTTTAATAACTGCAGGAAAGCAAACATTTGGGTGAAGATAAATTAACCCGTTTAATAAAACACAAAGAGTGCCTTCATTCCGGTCTATTCAAAACACACGTGGTCAAAAGCAGTGTGAAAAATACTCTGATTTAGGTGATAAACTCTTTGGGATGCAGATTTGTTGGGCCTTACCCAGATCATTGTACACTCAAGAGGATTCTCTTGAGTGTGTGTCTTAAATACAAGCAGCCATCCTGTAAACAAAGCCCAGGTTTCCGTGACCCCACAGGCTGCACCCTTGCTTGAGCTCTGGAGCGAGATGTCTGGGAGAGCATCCTGTCCCCCATAAATGCACGATAAGCGTTGCCGTTAGGCCTTTGCAGCCTACAAGACGCAAAACTTGTCTCTCTTTTTGCACGAGGGGAGGAATTGTGGGAAATTCCTGAAAGATTAGTCCCCCTGTAAGTAATGCTAGAGCTGCATCCACGCGGCTGGTCGCGCTGTCGTGTTTAGTGACTGCTGGCTTGCACTTACCCAACCTTTATCTTGGAACCATTTTGGTGCCAGCCATTTAGAGGTGGAAGGAGGAGTGCACTTGAGTGAAGGGCGTTTCGAGTGGGGGTGAAAATCAGGTTGGTGCAATTGCTTCAGTTGCAGCTCAAATCAAAGACATTTTTTGTACCTGCGTGTTTTTTTGAGTTGTGGCGCGTCTGGTGGTTTCTCAGCCTTAAACAGGAGCTCTGATTAGAACAGGGGGGGAAATATGGGTGAAGAAGAAATAAAAAATAGCAAGATCGTAGATGGACTTGGGTTTCAATGAAGAGCTTGCACGCACAGTCTTATTTATCTCAAACTCATATTTAAATTCTTACTCAAAATGAATGGCACAAAAATGCACCTTGAAGCATCTGTAGTAGCAGAGAGTAATCCTTATCTCCTTATCAATGGAGAGTGTCTTATCGCTGGCAGGGCCAACGCAGCATGTCTGATCTCAAATGTGCAGACTGACTGTGGCAAGAAAACCAAAAACCAGATGTGGAGCTAATGCATTTTGAGAGTCGTTGCTTTTTTTGTAAGTAGCTTGGTCTTCTAGGACCTTTTAGCGTTTGTCTGGATAGTCTGTTAGATTGCACTTCTGATGTGCTTGAATTGGGTGGTCTTTGCAACCTGGCAAATACATTGAAGCTTTTGAAACTGTGGTTTTAGAAACCTCTTGTGTTCTTTTTAAGCCATCGGAACACTTAAAATAACAAACTGTTGCCCTAATTCTGCGTTGGTTTTACTGGTGACAACCCTTAGATCAATAAGCTGATATGGACTTACACAAAAATAGAAACTAGCCGTGTTGTTTAAACAGAAAACAAAACTCAAAACAAACAACCCAGGAAACAACAACAAAACCCCCTTTGCGTTTGTAGGTTTCAGATTTGGTAATAACTTTGGAGATAGTTAGGAAAACACAGAATAAGTCAATACTTCTAAAGCAGGGACTTACCAGCAGTCATCTACGTCGTTACCTGTAAATGTCAGCTTATCGGGCAAGTATAAGCTGGTTATTATTGCTATTTTTTAAGTCATGTGTGAACTTCACTGCGTACGAGTCCACTGCGAGCTGTTATTAGAAAGTGTGAATAGTTACAGGAAGTTGGAAATAAAAAGTACTGGAGTGTGAACAGGAAGAGCTGCCTTGGCAGTACATGCTCACCACCTAATATGTACCCTGAAAAAAAAAAACACTCTAGATTTTATGACTCTTCAAAGGATGAGTGGGAAAAGCCCACCAGCTTGAGGGATGGGCTCAGCACTGCCCTGTCCTGCTGGTTCCCATGTGTTTTGAGGCCATAAGGTATTTTCCCCTTGTCTCAAAGTGGGCCTGGAGCTGTGGTTTGCTCGCTGCGTTTCTCTTTAACAAGTGAGTATTTTTGGATGTCAAAAGTGACAGGGAATTCACAGACAGGCAACTGCTGTACGAGTGGCATATAAATATTTTGCAGAGTGAAAAGCTTTGTGTACTGCTTTGAGGTTTTCAGAATTAGTTTGGGTCTGGCTAGGCTCGGTATTTCAAAAATCCAAAACTCTGTGAAAGAGGGGGGGGGATTCAGTCCTGCAGAAGTGTTCCAACTCAAAAAATGGTTCTTTCAATTTTTTGATTAAAGTGTGCTATGTTTATTATTATACATTGCTTACACTAGAATATAGGATAATTTTTTGCGGCATAGGAGAAAAAAATTAAAATGGCTTTATTTTAAGGAAAATTCTCTTGGAATTCACTCGTTTATTGTCTTTAGATCTAGCGTTTCCACCAGAATAAAGTTTTCCTAACTTCTATGAGCAGCTGAAGTGTGCAGCCTTCTTGTTACAAAGGATCTGACCGGTGTCCTCCGGAAAGTCTCCCTGCAGGGCATGACGGCGTCTCTGCCGTGCGGTTTCTGGCTGTTGCTGCCCCTGTACAGCCCGGCGGGAGGGAATGTGTCAGCCCATCAGTTAATCACGTTTATTGTGTGGCATATTAGCATGAGCTAACTGTCACTGGTAGACTGTATTAATACACCAGGCTGTGAACTGGGGCAGCCGGGGAGCAGGCACGCGATCTTGTCTGTTAACCCTGTTATAAGGAGCCGTAATTTCTGAGAGGAACAAAATAAAGAACTGGAGCAATAATGCCTTAAACTGCTGCGTCGAGGCGCGTGAGAACCTGCTTGTCAGGACCCCGAGAGCTGTATTCATTTTCAGAGGATGCTGAGGTGTTGTTTTGTTCCTTCTGTTAACTTTTTGCTTTTTAAAAACTTTATAAATCTCTCTGAAAGCACAAGAGACGGGGCTGAGAGAGATAATGAGAAGTTACCTGGTCCATCCCATTGCTTAACAGAATCACCGACATCTAAAGTGTTTCTAAGAATTATTTTTTTTTTGGTCTAATTGTTATTGCTTTTTAAATATTGTATCCATTAGTTTCCTCCTTAAAAACTCCTTAAACTAGATTTTGGTAAAATCATGGCCTTTATTGAGAGACAGTTTGTCTTTTGTATTGGGTCAATCAAAAGCCTCACCAGAAGGGTACATGGGGAGATGCTGAAGGCTTGTACTTTCTCAAACTCCACCCGGTGATGACAGCCAATTTAGATGCTTCTGATAATTTTCTCAGCAATCTCTGTCTTGTGTATTTTGATCAGCACTTGATGCAGTTAATACCAGTTTGACATTTGAAATATCAGTTGGAATGAATGTTCCCTTAAAACGAATACCAACAATTTCTTTTCTTTCCAGCTTTGTTGCAGGCTGTCTCTGACTCACACACCCTCACCCTGCTGTAGTGTTCATTCAGGTTTACAAGGTTATTGTTACAGTAAGTTCTAGGCTTTCTTTGAAAGAAATATTTCAGTTTTAAGTGCTAAAGTGCAATGATGGCAATAAAAGTGCCAGCTCACTGAAGTGCTTGATACTGACCTGATTTTATCTATTAAATGTTATGAGATATTTAATTGAATAGAGTTGTCAGAACGCTGACAGAGGAACTTATACCAAGCTTGTGGTCAGAGAAGAAAAATCTTAGGCCATCCTTAGTTATCTGTTGGTCAAACCCAGCAAATACATTTCAGTAGAGCATACTGGCTTATTAAGAATGATGGCACTCTTAATTACAGTTAAGAAATTAAGGTTGGGTTGCTTTTTATCATCATATGCCTAGAACTTCTTTAGATTAAGAAGCAGTCATGCACATATGGAAGGAGAAATAGTTTCTTGAAACTGTAACCTGATGAATATCTGAAAAAGTCAGAATTAAAGTCAATATTGTTTTGCTTGTTAACCTTCATCTTCAGCATGTTGCCACGGTTCAAAACGAAGCTGTCAGTTCACACCCAATATGCTCAGAGGTGATTTTTCTCCTCAAACTTTCAGTAGAGTGTGAGTTTTCATTAATAGCACTTGAGCATTACCATCATGGCAGAAATAAAAACAGCAGATGCCTCAGGGCAATTGGGCAGCTTTACAGCAACAACAACAAAAAAATAATCCTGTTTGCACGTTTAAAATATCTTGAGAGTGGCACCAGATTTGATCGTGTATTGATTAGTCAAAATGGAAAATGAGAAGTTGTGGGGTAGCCTGGGGCTTATTTGACTGCTTTCCCCTTTGTGGAGAGCTGGTGCGCGTCCTGATGGGAGCATACCAGTCTGAAGCACAGACTGGTGTGGGGTCCTATAATGGACCAGCCTATGTGTGTTTGTAGGACTCTTACTCTGAGGTCTGCCTGCCGTATGGAGTGTCGAAAAGAGTCCGCAGGGCTGTAGCAGACACGGATGAAGTCTGGTTCGAGCGCTGAGTGGAAAAGAAAATGGATTGAATGGCTCCCATTGATTGTTCAAAATCAACCAGTAAGAGTTGGCTTTTATCTTTGCGCTGGCACATGTGTTATGGGGTGCAGGTTCATGCTTGTTAGATAATCACTGTGTTTTATTTCAAACTCACAACAGAAAATGTCTGTTCACAAATGTAAGCCTTTCCAAAGAGGCTGCTTGAAAATCTGGTTGGCATTTAACCCGAGAAGAAGCAGATGCTATTTCATTTTCAAATGTAGCTTGGGCTGGATGAGAGCACTATAGATCTGTCCCTTCCCGTGGAGTTTTGGTTTTCTGTTTCTTTGGTCCGGTGTTTAAGTACAGGCCTTCAAACAGTTCACATACTGTCTTAAAACTGTTGTGAGTATGGGGCTGCAATTGATCTACGAGCTGTTTGGTGAATCATGAGGGTTCTTGGCGTGGTCGGGAGAAGGAAGGCTACTACTGTGCTCTATTTCTGAAGAATCTCTCGTGAGACAAGATGTTAAAGGTTAGCTACATAAAAATGTTCATAAAAAATCTGTAACCGAAGCCCTGAGCTATGTAATGGCTTGTATGGAAATAATATTTTTCTGAATTAGCCTTTATGCATTCTTGAATGCAGAATGTTTTGTTTTAGGGGAACTAGCAGAGTGAGTAACGCGAGTGAGTTTTAGAACAGCCCAGCCCTGTTCCCAGCCTTCACTAGTGTTTCTACTAGAGAAGGTAGTTGCTAGCCCTGGGTAGGCTTTGTTAGTGGTTGAACTGATGGTGAGAGAAGTACAGTGTGAAAAATCTTTACTGGAAGGTGAAACCTTTAATTTTTACAGCACAGGACATCAGTGTATTACTCAGACCTTAAGTCATTGTCTGATGTGCCTTAACTCCATTTAACTCTCCCTTTCTGCAGACGTTCTCCATGTGTCTGAGCCTATAAACGCTAACGCTGGGATAAAGAAGCATCATCTATCTGATTCAGTTAATACAAGAGAAGAATTTATCTGCATATAAACTGAATAAATGCCCATAATAGACAAGTCTGTGAATAGATGTTTTGGGGAAGTAATTAGTAGTGAAATATTTAACTGCTCATATTTGAGCACATGTTGATATATTGTGCTGACAATTAAACTGGGTATAAACCTTTGACAGCGTACAGCTGTCTGGATGCAGTAAGTTCCAGTATTTTCACCAAAACAGTTAGGCTCAACCCACGTGTTATTGAAAAATAATTATTTCAATATGATCCTGTTTTCGTCGAGTCAGCACTTTACACAGGTGCTGTAGGGGAGGATTAATGGCAGCTGAATGGTTTGCGGAGCAGAAAGCAAGACACCGAGCGATGAGGGTTATCTCGATTGGGGTGATTCCCGTTTGCCAACGGGGAGGTGTGCTTTAGGCACAGCTGTGTTGTTTACATGAACTAGCAGTGTCAAACTGAAAATATGGCACTTCAGCTTGGAAAAACAAAAAGGCTGTGTTTTTAAAACATTTCATGAACTGTCTAAACACTTGATTAATTTTAAGGGCATGTCAAGTAATACGTATCCGTGGCCAATTAATTTGGGGAAAAAAAGAGAGATCAAACTCGAGAAAATGTAAACTCCAGACTTTATGCGGAGTTCTGGATCTTGCTGAGTGGCTTTTAATGAAATGTAGTGCAGTTCAATGTTTGCATATGCTTGTGGTAGGATTGTTTTAATTAAAAAGGTGAGAGCACTGTGTAAACAAACACTTGTGTTTAGGATGGATTTTTTTGGCATGGCTTGGTCATATACATTTCATGGTCCACTGATGCAACAAGTTTAAAGAGAGCACGTCTTATAAAGAGAGCACGTCACCAAAAAACTGACTCAAATTGTTTTATTTGTGGGTTTGAATGACATAACTTGATGCGTGTGAAGATGATGGGATGCCCAGCTTGAGGGGAGTCGGAACAAGCACCTCTTTCCCGGACACCCACGGACTGAACACAGCTCAAAGTCAGCGCAGCTTGTGTCTTGGCTGGTGATAAATTTTCATTTTATTGAGTTAAGTCCGAGTTGAAAACTTTGATTTTTTTCTTTCCTCATCAAGACACAGCGTTGGTGAGGTTTTTAGCTACAACATGGGATTTCTCTCCAAACAAAGCCGGTTTTGCTACAACTGTGGGAACCAAATGATGTTTGCCTGAAACCGGTGCGAGGCTGTCTTGCCGTGCTGGGCTGGCACCACGCTGTAGCTTCTCTGTCTTTCCTTCATTTTTCAGGGCAGACAGGACACAACTGTTTGCGTCTGACATTTTCCTTTTCATTGGAAAAATGTCCCCGTCGTTTCTGATAGTTGCCAACGTGTGTTATTTATAGCCTGGACTTTTTGCGGTCACTCAGTTAAAGTTCTTATCTTTAAAGACTGGGTAGAAGATAGTTCTTTCCTCACGGCTGAGTTGAATTAGTTGCATTGTTGTGCACCCCATGATCTGCTTCGGGATCCAGAAATAGAGTTACAGTAGGGATCCAGTTACTGTTGAATATGACTGTTGTACTTGTTGGTGTGTTTTCCTCAGCTTTCTGTAACCTACCACTTTGTGCTTTAGCCTCTGCGGTGCACGTTATCCTTTGGCATTTCTTTGGAAGCTTCCGGCTCAACTTTACTTGCTGAATCGATCAGATACCTAGAAAAAGGAAAACTTGTGAGTGATTCCATACCTATTTTTGTAGTGAAAAGTGGGGGAGCCATGGGCTACGGACATGAGCAGTTGTCTTTGCGATCACGAAGATATACCATGAGTTATATGAACTCTTAAGCCAAAAAAAACCCTCCACAACCAAACAAGCCCAACTCCATGCATGTGTAATAAGTCTCTCCAACTCTCACTTTCTTTATTTGCCCTTAGACTGACATTATTGTCAAGCTCTAATGGAGAAGGGGAAATCTAACAGCTTTAAAATCACACGGTGCTGTCTGCTGTGTGACCTTTTTCCAGTTGATGGTTCAATTTATTTAGGTGATAAAGAAAACACTGAGGCATGTGAAGTCTATCTTCGTGACAGATGTGAGCTTACTGAAACTTTTTCCTCATCCTTTTCTCCTTCCCTGCATTCACAACCAGCCTTTTGTTTTTCTAAAGTGATCCATATATTTTTCTTTGAGGTTTAAATCTAATCTTTTCAAGGTTTACAAAACTGCACCTGGCTGTTGAGGGTATGGAAAGGCAAATAGACTGATAGTTGTTGAGATATATTGAGAGAGATGTTTGCATTTTATGTCAAGTGATGCAAAGCGTATGCAAAAGCCTTGGTGTGAAGCTTGAGGGTTTGGTCAGGTCTGTGAGGTTATTTAGAAAAATACCATTGCATATGGAAAACGGGGAAATATCCAATAATGGTGAACCACAGTAAGTGATAAAGATTACTGGTGGAACCTGGAAAGGTTACTGGTCAGAACTTTTTCCTGAAATCGAGATGGAAACCTTTGAGATTGTTGTTAAAAGTGTTACTGTTGTATGAAGGTGTACATCCCGCAGTGATTGTGTGAGGCTCTGTTTCAATATTAGATGACATCTGCCAGTAAGTAAAAGACATTGTGTATTGAAACAGACTTGTCCTAACTGCTGCTCCTGTTGGAGAGCTGCTAAACATTTCCTTGCAGAGGTTTAGGCAGGCTGTAAACCTGGCTGCTGGTAGCCTGCAGCCGTTAGCCAGGGATTTGATTGCCTTGTGCCCACCCCTGGGAATAAGGTACTACAACCCCAAAGAAGTTGGATTGTTTGTTTCACTGTTTTTCTCCCAAATCCCAAGTATTCTTGGGAATTGAAAGGTTATGTTCCCTGTCAGGAAGCTTGCTTTGCATTGAAGTGCCAGTATTTTATAAGATGCCGTGGGAATGCTGATATCAAACCCTTTCTCCAAAAGGGTTTGGACTCCATGGTGACTGGAAGCACTAAAAGCCCCAAGGTGGGCAGTTTGCTGGACTCCTTGCTAAGAGAGATTCCTTGAAAAGCCCTGTAGATTTGCTAAGAAATGCATGTGTTATAGGGAATTGCCAATGTGGAAAAATTGAATAGCTATTCCAGAATATCCATTCTGGACTAATTATTTTGGAAAAATGCTATTGTTTAATTGATTTTGTTTTGGTTTTGCTTTTTTCTTCTTGGGCATTCTGGAATATCTTCTTTGCCTGAAGAGCAAAAACTCCTGAGCAATGTCAGAGCTGTATATCTTGGGTCTTCTCTTTTCTCTATCAGTAATGATATGTTAAACGAAAGGTGCATTAGTAGGATTTTTATTGAGTATCCTGTTGGAATAAGTAGATTCTGTCATGCACCAATGACTCATTTCAATTGGAATACCACAGTTCAGTAAAAGAAAATAATTGAGTCATGGGTTTCTTACTTAAAGTGTGTCTGATATCATCTTCTGCAATAAAATTTTATGAGGGTGAAATGAATTTAGAGCGCTGATTAAATATGGGCAGCTCTTTTCCTCTTGTGTTGGGGTGGCTCTTTGAGCTTAAGAAGAAAATAGCAGTTTTGAAAATATTTTCAATAGATAAGGATTATTGAATTAGAAACATCTATATCTCCAGTTAGATATTTTCTCCTGGGTTTTGCAGTGTTGTTTGCTTTGCAGGCGGTCTGTTGGGTAAGCACACCCTGTTTTACTTAAGTAATTTCATTAATGTTAGCTCAAAACACTATTTTAAAAGCTAAGCTGATGATTTCTTAATTTTTATTTTTTTTTCTCACCTAAACTGAATTAGGAAAACTTTCTCCAGGCTACTCTCTGCACTGATAGGTGCCAGTAGGAGCTTCCAGCAGAGGAAAGCTGATGAGCAGCTCAGAGCAGTGACCTCTGTCCTTCAGGCTGCAATATTCAGGAGGGATGTCTGTCTACAAGTGACGTGAACTGGGACCACCTGAAACTTTGCAAAGAGGTCTGTGGCCTCGTGCAGTCCTGTCTGAAACAGTGGGACATGGCGGATATAAAAGTGCCAGCAAAGTCCCCTGTATTCCTGTGTACTCCTGTGCTGATGAAATGGTATCTTTGCCAGTGTGATCCTCTGCTGAGAGAAGGTAGACAGGACTAAAATAAATGGTAATGGCAGAAGAGCATTTTCTTCCTGATATCTGAAATCTTATCAGGAACTTAAGCCTTGGTTTAAAAAAAATAATAATAAATACAACCAATCAATTTATTTGTAGATTTTTTTGGTTAGATTTGCCTCTGGGCTCTTTTGGACAGTAACTAGTACTACGAATCTTTATACAGCTCTGACCTAGTAATTCCTAATACTGAAGGCTGGAATTTATGGAGAAGACCAGAGCCTTTGGTGTCTGAATGGCCCCTGAGCTGCCTTCTCTGGGTTACTTTTCTTGTGACCAAAGAGCAACTGGAGGGCTGGAGCCCTCTGACAGTGGCCAGTGCTTCGATCGTGGACCTGCCCGCTAGTGTAAAAGGTGTCTGTAGGTTACACTGGTCTAAAACCAGATAAACAGCACTGGTGCCAATCACTTGCCGTGGGCCTTTACGACGGGTGCTGTAGCATAGTTTCAGGGGTGTAAACACACCCCCACACGTATGCGAAATCTAGATGAGAGCGGTGTTGGATCTCACTATTGTCCTACATTTACAGACAGTGACTTAGTCTGGATTAGCCCAACAATTATCTAATGGTTTTCTCTCTGATGTAGTACTGCTGCAGAAGATTCAGATCCTGTTTATGGACCTCCGTGTTCTCTTTGAGCCCAAAAGGAATTTTTGCAGAAAGAGGATTGACTGGGAGGGGCAAGGAAAGCTGCAGAGGAGGGAGCTCATCCTGGAGCCTACATAAAGATTTCAGACAGTGCAGGGGGTGTCGCAAGCAAAGGGGGAGCCTGGCTTTGCGTTATGAGAGCAACAAGGCTTTGGAAGAGTTGGTTTTAATTCTTTTGTTTCGGTGTTCCTCAGTATTATTTTTCCCTCTAGTCTTCCTGATCCCTGTGTTACAAAGCAGAGACTTCTCTCTTGGCATCAGTGTGCATCTCCCGGTGATTTCGGGGAGCTTTGGGTAAGGCTTTTAATGAGGAATTTAGAGCTCAGCTGTCTTCGTGCATTACCAGCACATTTTCCTGAATTGAGCTCACGCTGCTGAATGCGTGACTTACGTCAAGTTTGGCAGGAGGTTTGCAGCCCCGGCCGGCGGTGAGGCTGCAGGTATCCTCCCCTCCCGTGCTGCGCTGCCCGCGAGCAGAGCCAGCAAAGCAAGAGATCTCCGCAGCAGCAGGCAATGAATGCCACCAGGACAAGGCTGCCATTGTTGAGTTTAAAAACGAAGCTTCTAGGTTAGAGTTTCTTCTTGGTTTCTTTCTTTTTTTTTTTTTTTTCCCCCCTCCTGTCTAGGTTTGATTTTTTAATTTTTTTTTTCTTTTCAGTGGTAGTGTTTGGAAGTACATTTTTTTAAATTTTTTTTTGTTTTTCCCCCACTCTGTTCATCTTTTTTTTTTTTTTCTCTGCAGCTCCCAAAGCAGTTCAGGGCTGGATTCCTTCAGGGCAGAGGGGGAACCAGCTGCAATTACAACTGCAGATGTAAACACTTGCTGCCCTGCCCTGGAGAGTCGAGCTGCCGCTGGCAATTAAAGCCAGCAAGCAGTTCCTGTACCGGCGTCAATTCTTGTGGACAGTAATTACTGCCCCTTCCCACAGCCCACCCCAGAGGAAGTGGAACTTCAGCGAAGTAGCATTGGGTTTTTTTCTAATACTTTGCAGCTGCTGTCGGTCTGTGGGAGTTCCCAAAGCTTAAGAACCTCTCCTCTTGTCTTCCTAGTGAGATAAGCTTTCGTTTCCAGCAGTGTCCATCCTGTTCAGCAGCAAGTTCAATTCAGCCTGGGGACTTTGATCTACATTGTTCTGGCCAGTCTAGTCCCATTTGTTTAGAGTTGCATTTGTCTTTGTTTAGTAGAACTCATAAATGATAACATTTCCTCCAGGAACACGGGTGTTGCTGTTGATGTTAATGTAGTATCAGAAGATGACCACGCTATGTGCTTTCCACTTTTAAAAAAAAATTATATGGGTTTGAAAATGTGGCATATACACACACGAAAGTGCATGTGAAGTAGACCAACACGGAACTGACCAGTTCAATTTTTTTTTCCTTTAATAAATATAGAAGAAACTCCTGTATAAAATGGGGCTAATGATTCTCCTGCCTGTCATGTAGGGGCTGAAGAGTTTCCTTGATCTTTAGAGAGCAGTTGAGAAATGTAAGTTATCATTGCTGGATTTCCTCTTCCTGTACAGACACAGCGCTTGGCTGACACACTGTGAAATGTGTACCAGTTATCAACATGTTTTCAGTTTCAAGGGTCATTCAAAAATTCCTTTTCTCAGCTGTTCTGGGGGGGGGGAAAAATTATAGAGACCATTGACACCAGAAGAATCTGTCATGACAGTGTTTTCTGCGTTTCTGTTTAGAGCTTTTGCAAAAAGGCTACTGAAATATTAATAGCTTTCCGCTTTGTGAGCCATCACATTGCGGTAGTGCGGTCTGTGTATCCTTTCTATGTTCCTAAAACACATGTGGTTTAGATGCCTTTCATATATTTTAATACAAAGTGGCTGGTTGAGTGGTCCATGTTCTCCCGGAGGAGCCAAAACTCGCTTCATGGATCAGGAAAATAAAGGGCTATAAAGCAATTTACCATTCAGGCTATTGTGGAGGAGAGTGATTTAAAATGTTGTAGTGGCTTGAAAAAAAAAAAAAAAAAAGAAAAAGAAAAACCCAAAGCAGTGATTGAAAGGCTTGAAATGACTGAGTTAATGTGACAACTCTCCTTTCCCTCTGCTGGGTCTATTGCAGGGGTGATCATGCACAGTTAATGTGTGGCAGAGCTCAATGGTACCTGTTTGCAGGACTTGCTTTGAAATTAAGAGTGAGAGATCATTTATTTAATAGACAGCATTAAAGAATGAGTTTCTGATGAAGCAAGTTAGGTGTTAAACACTTTTCAGGTGAACCATTTACTTATGTAATTATCTCTCATTTACATTATAATAAATGTTTCTCCAGGGAATTTAGCCAATCATGAAATGCAATTAATTTTCAAATGCTCTTCAGCAACAATTGACACTCCAGAGACAGAAATCCCTATTCAGTGGGTACGTTTATAAACTCTACTGCTAAAGGGAGCTGTTTCAGCTCTGTTGATTGCGCAGTTGTTAAATTTTAGGGTTTTTAACAGCGTTTTATACATGCCTATTGCTACAAGTCTGGATTGCGGGGCTCGATACCAGGGTTGAGGGGTACCAGTTGATACCCAGAGCACTGAGGAGGTTTGGGATGCTGTTCTTCAAATTAAGCCCAGAACTCACGTCAGTGGCGTCGGAGAAGTTTAAATGCCCTTGGTTTCTATTTCCAACTCCAGTTGCCATATGAGACTGGCCGGGGCACCTAGCCAGCTGTTTTGCAGTTTCTCCGTCTGTAAAATGGGAGTAACATAAAGCTCATGTCTCTGAGGTGTATGTGGAGATGTATGGAGGGGTCTGGTTGGTGACTCTGGGGTATCTCCAGACAGCAGACCTAAGTATCACGCTGCTTAGGTTAGAAAGTGAATTAAGTAAACTTCAATGTCGTTACAGTCACTTTTGTTCTAAGTCTTATTAGTGCGCTGATAAGATAAAATAATCTGTGGAATTCCACCTTTTACAACTGTACTTGGTCCAACAGCTTGGAAAGCTTTTCAAGAACAGATTAATTTTTACTGTGGCGCTCATTTTTCAGAGGAATTGCTGCTGTGGTTGGAGCGGGGATCTCCATTTGAACGGAGCCGGCTTTTTTAAAGTGAAAAGGAACAGAGTGATTTGTTAGCCCTCACCTACTGCAAACAGACCCGTTTCTGCAGCTGGCTCTGCTTTTCCTGATGTTAAACCTTGGGCCCCAATGTGGAAAGGGTTTTGGCCGTGCTGGGTTGAAAGGGAGGGATGGGCTGGGGTCACAAAAGGCTCACAGCGGCTGCGGAGCCTCTCCAGCCCTGAGCGTTCGCCAGTCCAAAGCTGTGGAACCTGCAAGTCTCCTGTCTTTGGAGGCTGAAGAGGAGGAAGAGCTTTTATCCTTTCATGCTTGCAAAATCCAATGTCGGAAGGCTCTTGCCAGTGATATTCTCTCTTCAGAGCAAACAAATAAAACCACTTTGGTTGAATTTGTGCGTTTTCCTGAGGCTTTCTATTCAGCCAGGGGTAAAGAGGAAAGGAGGCTTTATTTACAGATGTTGCTTTTGGAATGAATGTGGCATGATGATATTATCTGTAAATACATCTTTGGGCATTAGATGTCTTTCCATTTATTTAGAAACACGATAGAAAGATTGTCTGATACGGGAGTGAATACTTGAGGAGTTCCTATACTCTGTTTTGTTGCCTCGGAGTACATACGCTGTTTGAAATGAGTCCGTATCTGCTGTCGGATCGTCCTCTTGCTTCCAGCAGAACACTAGCATTTTGAGTTTGACTGACAAATTTTATTCCTCTCTGTTTAAACTGACCTCTAAACGTAAGAGAGCAGAATGTGACTTCTTGTGGGAGGCAGTTGCCCCACGGCTGCTTGCTCTGGGCTGTCTGCGATGGTTTTGGAGGTGTCTCTGAGACCCAGCCCAGTGGGATTTGGGTCTGAACTCCTCAAACTGTTCATATGTTTCCTATAAATGCAGGGCATGTAGTGAGTTTCGGGCAGCGTGGATTTTGTAAGCACCTACACACAGATCACAGTCAGATCATTATGTTGATCTAAACCGTTTTGTAATCCTCTACAATCTGGGTTTAGAGAGTGTTATTAGTGTCACAAATAAAAGCTTGTGACTTCTTTCGTTCTCAGGATAAAAGACACATACTTCCAGAGAATTACATATTAAAAT
Organism: Gallinago undulata; assembly: GCA_026546715.1. Classification (NCBI taxonomy): domain Eukaryota; kingdom Metazoa; phylum Chordata; class Aves; order Charadriiformes; family Scolopacidae; genus Gallinago; species Gallinago undulata. The sequence continues at coordinate 29,528,120 of JAOTQQ010000003.1, read as the reverse complement.
TAAAGCAACATAAACATGCAGGAATTTGAGGACAGTTATCCCACTTCTCAAGACCAAGTTCTGAATTCAGAAGATTGCAAGAGAGAAATTGATTAACTTCTATTTCATAGTTGACTGTGTACTGAAGGAGCTGAGTTAAGCCAGGAGGACAAGGCATGAAGGAGTCTTCTAAAAATCTTTCCCTCAATAACTTGAAGCTTTAAACATGGCTACAAGGAAGTGTATTTTGTTTTGTTTTTTTTAAAACTGAACATATAGGAAGGAAACCCCTTTTTGCCCCGATAGATCTCAGATTTAGAGATAGAAATGGCTAAGAAGGTACTTAAGAGTTCTGTTTTTTCTCAAACTGTTCTCTAAGCTCATGAAAAGCCTCTTCTTCATCAAACTGATAGCGAAAGGCACAGTAGAAACTGATTTCGGCTGTCGTTAGCGTTGATGTTTGTGGCCTTGTAACTGATACCTTCCCCTTACAGCCAGCCAGCAGCTCCCAGCCTCCGTTACCGAGAGGGAAAGCCAGGGAGGGAGCGGACATCGCGGTGATGGATGCGGCTGGGGTTGGCCTGGGCTCTGCGGGGTGGTTGGATATTGCCTCTGACCGGCGTCCGGGTCCTCACCTCCCGCTGTTGGGTTTCCTCCTGCAGTTACCTGAAGGAATTCCGCACGGAGCAGTGCCCTCTCTTCGTGCAGCACAAGTGCACTCAGCACCGGCCCTACACCTGCTTCCACTGGCACTTTGTCAACCAGCGTCGTCGCAGATCTATCCGCCGCCGGGATGGTACATTTAACTACAGCCCTGACATCTACTGTACCAAGTACGACGAGACCACAGGAATCTGCCCAGAAGGAGATGAGTAAGTAAGGGATGCACCCTGCTTTTCAGGCGTTAGGCTTTTTGGGATCGGTCCAGGTGATGATTCCAGCCGGTTCTCGGAGAGATGAGGCAAGTCAGCAGTAAAGCAGCTTTGGAACACACAGAACACGAGAACAGATGTCAAATCTGTAATAGCAGCCTGCGTGCTCCAGGCCTGCGGCGGGGATGATACTGAGGGTGGTTTAGAGGAATTCAGCTCTTGCATCGTTCGCTGTCCTCATGAGCCTTGGCATCTTCAGCAAAGTTGAGGTGAGAAAAACAGCTCGTTGGACTAGGAAAGACTGTTCCTGTAAGTCCCTGACTGTCAAATAATAGGTCTTGCTCGCTAAGTTTTTAACAGATTACTGAAAGAGGAGCTTTGTCCTCTAGTCTGCCCCCTGAATTATCTGTCCCCAGCTTTTTGAATCATACCGGTTACTTGCCAGTTGCCAGTCTTCCTCAACTTTTAAGAAGCCAACAGGGAAAGACAGGTACCCAGAATAAGGCAACACAAGGAAGAGTTCGTTTTATTGGGACTTCTTTCCATGTGACTGCAGTAAGTTTAACTGGAGCAGAGATGGATTTGGCAGACTCCAGCAATTATAGGGTTAAACCAGTAATAGAACTTCAGCTGTGACAGATATGGAAGAATAAATAGTGTAGCCAAACTGTGGTCAAACGTAAGGACTGTTTTATATAGAGATGCTATAGAAAGATGGAATTTCAATTCCCTTTCATGGTGCCAGTGTAAACACACAGAAAAATGCTATTTATCAGGAAAAGAATATTATTTCTTTTTACCCAATCAAGTAAAGATCTTGTGACTACAGTGGAATGGAATAATCCCCCAGCCTGAAGCCTCAGTTTTGATGCTTTCTTCTGTGTTAAAAGAGAACTGGAAGGGACTGGAAATAGGATATTTGAGGGCTTTCGCTTCTAGATCACTGGTTTGTATCTGGGTCAAACTCAGTGAATGAAAACTGTTGCCATCTCGGAGCTCTTTGCTGATTTGTACTTTTAGCTTGATGCTGTAATATCTAAACTTTAGCTATTCCATCTTGCTCTTTTTTTTTTTATTTCTCAGTCTAGATTGTTCTTTTTCAGTTTGAGAGGAAACAAAACATGAATTAAAATAGCAGTGTTGTAATTCTCCTTTCTTGTCCCGTGCTCTGCGTGAAGGATGCATCTGGCTATAGATAGACTCTCACAGCCCTGTAGGAGTGCATCAGCAGGAAACAGTAAAAGCACAAAGTTTAGATGGGCTGCTGAGGAAATAGTACGTGCCATGTGACATCCCCTCAATCATGGCTTGGATGTCAGAACGCCGTGACAGCGTCCTTGCTCTTTTCCAGATCCCTGGCAGTCACCAGACTAGAATAATAAGCTGCTGCTGGCTTAATAATCCAGTTTTTTGGGGAGAGGGAAACTGTTATATACTGTGTAGTGACAGGTTTAGGGGTTCTGTGTAGCTTTGGAAAGTGCAGCCTAAGAGAAGGGGCAGAGTTGGCAAAGGTGGTGTCAACTGCAGTGTCCTGTGTCTGCTGGTAGTGGCGAGTCCACCGGCTGTGTCACTAAACTTGAACTGTTCTTCCCCTCCTTGTGTGCCTCAGGTGCCCCTTCTTGCATAGAACTACTGGAGACACAGAGAGGAGGTATCACTTGCGCTACTACAAAACTGGAATCTGCATTCATGAGACAGACTCCAAGGGAAACTGCACCAAGAATGGAGTCCACTGCGCGTTCGCTCATGGGCCCCATGATCTGCGCTCTCCGGTGTATGACATCAGGTTGGTAGAGGTCGAGGTCCTGTGTGAAAAGGGTAATTTCTGCACCTAAATGGAAAGTCAGGTGATTGAAGGACAATACTGCTTCAGTGTGAAACACTTAGTGATGGTGATGTATCCCTTCCCAATAAGGCAAAATCTCCAGGGAGGGTACTCCCTGGAGCCCACACTTTAAATAGTTGTGCTGTGGAGTCTAATCGGGGGGGGATGTGTGTCCGAATAATGTATCTGGAATTCCCAGGGAATGAAGAACATGAATTGCAGTTGCTGTTTGACTGAAGAGGTTGTGACAAAAAAATGCATGAATGAAATGCACCCACTTAGGAATTGTTACCATGCTCCAATATGTCAGTTTTTATATGTGTTTATTTGTCTCTTCATTGCTCAGTCTGTATGTTCATTTAACTCTGTCCACACAGGGAGCTTCAGGCAATGGAGGCTTTGCAGAATGGTCAGACTACATCAGAAGGTGGCATAGAGGGCCAGTCTGCGGTCGCTGCTAGCCATGCTATGATAGAGAAAATACTCAGTGAGGAGCCGAGGTGGCAAGGTGAGCATCACTGGGGGGCTGGGGAAGTCTGGTGTTTGTGAAGTCAAAAACTTCTATATAGTGAATGCAGGTCATGGTCATCTTCCACTCACTGGTTGCTTCTTTTGCAGATACAACGTATGTGTTGGGAAATTACAAGACGGAGCAATGCAAGAAACCCCCCCGTCTCTGTCGCCAGGGTTATGCCTGTCCCTACTACCACAATAGCAAAGACAGAAGAAGAAGCCCAAGAAAACACAAATACAGGTACTGTAGTCCTGGATATTCTATTTCCCAGCTGAGTGCTGAGGTGTAGTAGAAGTCTGTGATGAAGGATCTAGCATTTTGTCCACTAGATAGGTTTTTAGTGTGTCTCCAAGGCCTGTACTGACAGGTGTGATGGACTGTTATTTCTGCTTAGGAGACAGAGTATCAAATAAACAAGGAGTTTTGCTGTATATAGGAACCAGTATAACAAATGACTGTTGCTAAATCATGTTACAACTCTGGTTTTATGGCAAACGGAACCTGTGTGTGGCTTCCACTTACCATATAAACTCCTGCTTTAGAACGTGGTGCAAGAAAAAGAAAAGAAAAGGGAGTTTTAATCCCCATCTAGAAACAAACTCACACAGCAGTGTTTTCATGGTAAAGGATTCTGAATCATCAAGCTGCTTGTTGTGTGTGCCTGGTGATGGGGATCGAGAGGCGTAGTGTGGCCAGTACTGGAGCTGGACATGCGTTCCTAACCCGCTGCTAAAGACTCTGCTTTTGAGGCACCGGGGTGTTCTTGTCACTCAGCTGTCGCTGGATTTTTCAACACGCTGCGTCTCCCTCGACGCATTTCATCCAAGTTATAGGCCCTCATTTCCTCCAACACAACAGAGCTTTTGTTGTGGTCTCAGTGGGGCTTTTCCTTAGTTCCCTTTTGAAAAACGTTAAGAGCAGACCAGAAAGCCAGGAGAGAAAATACCGTGGATGTTCTCACTTCCCTTCCCTAGCCCCAGCATTCACAGAAATTTTGGAATCGACACTGAAATTCCACAATTAAAAAAAAATAATTAAAAAATAATGAAAAAAAACCAAACCAAAGGAACATTACCCCAAAATTTCAGGAGAAACAGAAACACTAAGCCAGTCTTCGGGCAGAAGCCGTGTGCTTTCTGCCCGTGCCTGGGTCCTTTGGGAAGGGAAGAGTCGCAAGCTGCTCCCCTCCTGATCTCCACTCATTTCTGTGCTGCTTTCCCCACCCCCAGCTGATGTGGCTGCCTTTCATGCAGGCTCTGCTGCTGCTATCTGCTTCCCTCTGCTGTTGTGTGAGGGAATGGTTAAGAGCATAAAGAGCAGGGGAAGTAGGTCACCGCAAAAATTCAGACCTGGGAAAAAGAACTGTTCCTGGCTGGGAGAAATAAAATGGACTTGCCTTTTCCCCAGTGACCTGACTCAGCTTCTTTTCCACATGGCCATACTATAACCCTGGAAACATACCACTGTGAGGGTATTATGTGTTTTAGGATTAGCCAATTAACTTATTAACTTTCTATGAATGTACAGTTCCAAAACAGAAACCAGACCCAGCGTCTCTGACACTAATCACATCGGCTGCTAATATTGTTGGTTCAGGTTGCATTCAGTTTCAGATGGAGAGCTAAGCCATGCTTCTTTCATTGGGAAATTGGAAGGGGGAAGGAAGATGTGGTGGGAGCAGCAGCCAGCCAAACAGATTGTACAGCAGAGGGTGGACAGCCAAACCTGCCTCCTGAGTGAGGAAGCAAAGTTCAAAGCACGTTTCTCCTGCTACCTCGTTTACACAGATCTTCACCGTGTCCCAGTGTGAAACATGGAGATGAGTGGGGAGATCCCAGTAAGTGTGAAAATGGAGACTCATGCCAATACTGCCACACTCGCACAGAACAGCAGTTCCATCCAGAGGTACAGTAACCTGCTCACTCGGTCTGGTAGCTGCCCAGAGGAGCAAAAGTATTCCAGTCTCACATAATAAATTAGTCTGCTGGCTGGGAGGGCTGCTTGCAGCATGGACCTGGGATACAGAGAAACTGCATGTTGGAAGTAAGCTGAAATTCAGCTGCTCGACAGGGGTACCTTTTCATTAGATAGGCCACGGGGGAGGAGGTAAGAAAAGCAAGGGGAAACTCCAGTGTAAGACCAGTCTCATGTATGGGGGTCCTTTTGAAAGCATGATGTGGGTTTACAGGTGAGCATCCAGCATCTGGTTCCTTGAGGAAAAAATCTTGGTTGATGATGAACGCTCTAAACCATAGACACCCGTGAACTGTGTCCACAAGGCTCTTAGTTGAGAGCCAAGAGAATTCCAATATTCTTACAAAAAGTGTAATTAAGACCTTGTCCTAGTCTGCTTCATGTTACAGTGTTGAAAAGCTTTGTTGGGCCTGTTATCGGCAAAGTAACCATTGTCACCGCCTGTCAAACTGGGGGGAAGGGGAATAATCCATTTCCTACAATCATTGTCAACGGTTTGTTATTTTCCTTGCAAACGTGTGGCTGTAACTTTCTGTCCTCTCATCTGTCACCTCTTTTTTCCTACTTCTTACCATTTGTAATATCCATGGAGCTTCCAGTGAGACTGAGGGACTTTATGGCAAATGGTGACCTTTGGCTGAGCTGATGTGTGGTGGGTTGATCTTTGGGTGAGCTTAGCTGCGATGGGCGTATTCTGGTGTTTCTGTAACTAGAGTGGGTTTTCCTTTCTTTGAAGCAAAGCAGTGAAATGGTCACCCTGAGCTCTGCTGGCCTTTGCGCCTTTTATCTGTGTTCCTATCTTGCTGTTGACTTTCTCCGCAGTACTTTTGTACCTGAGCTGCTGGTCACTATTTTTTCCCTGTTCATGTCTGGTTTTTTTTGTTTGTTTGTTTTTTTTCCCCATTCTTAGATCTACAAATCCACCAAGTGCAATGATATGCAGCAGTCTGGCAGCTGTCCCCGAGGACCCTTCTGTGCCTTTGCACATGTAGAACGTACGTGGGCTGCTTCTCTTGTCTTTCATAGATATTTGAGCTATGGAGAGCTTCTGGTCGAAATAGATCGTTTAAAATAACAGGGCCATTAAGCTAGCGCTTCTGTGAAGTTTTTTCAAAAACAAAAGTATTAACTTTGATAATTCCTATAAAACTATGCTAGCGTGGGAGGTGTTGGCAGAGCTGAAGGCAGGAGTCTGTAGGACTCAGCCCTCGGTTCTCCCTGCACTTCTCTTGAAGCATCTCCCTGTGTTCCCTCTCGCTTGCTCAGTTCCCTGTATCTCACTTTGGGAGAGGGAGCTGCTTCTCTTATGTACGTGGATGAACTGTACCTAGCTAAGTTGTAAAGTGTTGTATTTTAAAAAGCTGAGGATAAACTTGCTGATTATAGCTAATGTATTGATCTGTTTTAAAAATCAAACACTATTTTACTGTTTATGAAGTTTTGCTTAGAGTTTGAATCTTTAAGTCAGGCTGGAGAAAAAAAAACATGCAGCTTTTTTTGTCCGCTTTCCTTCAGATCCGCTTTTCCCAATAGCTCCCTGATTTATAGGGCATTATTTCAATCCTCACTTTCATCATCTGTAAACCAGTGATGCTGTTTTGATGCTGTTGTGGGAGTTCTATATTCAGGTAACATCCATAGATAACTGGTTGGCTCCTGGTCCTACGGCTCCTACTCAGTTTCTGCACTCCAGCCTCACTGATGAATTTGTAGCAATTAGAGCAGGTTACTCAGAAGTCAATAGCTTGGCTCTGATACTGACTCACGACATGGCTTTGAGCAAATCTCTTTATTTGATTATCCTTTATAAATGGTGGAATTAGTAATTGCTGCCTTTGTCAAGGAACGGTGAGAGTAAATTCCCTGCAGGTTATGCAGTTCCTTTTATAGGAAGCCTTGTCGACAAGCAGTAATTATAGCCAGAGCTGTGGGCTGTAATGGCCCAAAACACAGCAGTGCAACTCCACAGTATGATCCAGGAAGCTTAAGAGATAATGAAATCTTGATAAAGAAACAGTGTTTAGCAAACTCCCTTGCATATAACATAGTATTTTTGTTTAGGACATGCTTTATTCCTAACAAGATTACTGCACTTGATACTATAGTACTTTAAAGCCAGAGTAAACTGGCTATTCTGTGGCATTTGAGTCATTTCGACCTGGTTATTTCTTGTGCTGTCTTATGGCATTGTATCTTTTGATATTTTCTTAGCAAGGTGAACGCTGAGAGCCTAATTCAATTAAAATAATAGGCATCCATTTATTGTATTTGCTCTTAGCATGAATTTTGCTGATTATTAGCAAGAAATGTGTTGAAACCAGTAGTTTAAAGATAATGTGATACAGGCATAGTGTCAGTTACATATTTTTTTTGTACAGATGCTGAGTAGTGTAAATACTAGAAGTCTGTAGCATCTCTACCTTCCAAACCAATGACACTTTCTTTTTGTGGATGCCTTTTTATGTACATTACTTTTTTTTTTTTGGTAATGTTTTGCCCTAAGTGCAGATGGAAACTTACCTCCCTCAACTAATTATAATGTACCCATCAACTTTGTGCCTAGCAATGAAGAAAGCTTTGGTTAGTTCAAGGCAGCTGAATGAATAACACATAATTCATGCAGGGAAGATAATTTTGGACCAGCTTTAATGGACTAAAGAGCAGCACAGTGTACAAGTGATGACAGTAATCATGTAAGGAATATTAGATAAGTAGTACCCATTTACTAGATAGGATTTCTCCTCGCTTCTTCTTTCAAGAATATCTAGGTATTCTTGTTTTTAAACATCTTGTGCCCCATTGCAGTTGCATAGCTTTGAGTAATGTTCAATGTGCTTTTATTTTTTCCAGAGCCTGCGCTCAATGAAGATTTACAGCAATCCTCAACTGTGTCCAGCCCGACACAGGCAGGGCCCGTGATGTACATGCCGTCAGCGGCTGGCGATTCCGTTCCTGTCAGCCCTTCCAGTCCACATGCCCCAGACCTTAGCAATGTAGGTACCACTGCAGAAAGCCTTCTACATATTTTCTAAATCTGGGTTTCTCTGAGTCTCCGTACTTCTTTCTCCCAAGAACAGAAGCCTTAAGAATCCAAAAGCCCAAAGGATACAGCATTTTTCTTTTGGATCTCAGCTCTGTGCTTTTTAGAGGGATCTGTTTGTTTGGAACATACAATTCGGCAGCTTTAGTATTGTCCTCTCACCTATAAAATTTCTAAGCCTTCCTTTCTGTGCAGTTTGTTGATGTACTTTCAGGAAAGTGGAATACATCCGCACACGAAGTCCAACTCCTTCCTGTCTGGAGGTACATATTGGGCTTAGTTTCCAAGTACTCTAATTAAAGGCTGTGAGCCATAATGTCTAAAGTACATAACCACAATTGAGTTTGTTTACATATGTAATCTCAGAGGCTTAACCTGTGCATATTGTGTTTTGCATTATAGGATATCCTCTATTCCCTCCCTCTCCTACTTCTGGAGATAGCTAAACTCTGTACTGTCCTTAAGGAATGCTCCAATTTGTTGGTAGTTCTTTATTTTAGTTGTGCATACAAGAAGGAAGATCTTTAAATGCTGACCAGATACACACAGACAGATAAGAAGTCCGTGGAATGCTAGACCACTTCATTTTTCCTGAGATTTTTTTTTTGTTTGTTACGTCTTTCCTGTTTGCAGTACCCTTGATAAGGTGTGTAACCTTTTCAAATGGTTGGTTGAGGTTTTGCGAAGGTAAAATAACATGAGTTTAACTTGTTTGACACTGGTCAGAAAGAGGTGAACTCATTTAGGACCTCTCTTTTATCTTATTCCCCCTCTTTGAAAGAGAAGCTGATAGTTTGATTTTATTAGTGCCAAAGCCAACCTAACACTTCATAGTTCTCCTGAATTTGATTGCAGCTAGAATTCCAAACAGATCTTGAAAAGTCTGGACATAATATTTTCTCTCACTAAATAACACTGTGGAAAGCCATAAAAAACAAACCCCTTTCATCTTAGGGATGTATCATCTAAATTCTCTGAAAACTGCAATGAAATGGAAGATATCTTCCTTTTAAAATAGACTGTTTAGGTCTTTTTTTATCTCTTTTAAACAGTCTTTACTAATCCTTGGATACGTGCCAAACGGCAACACATGTCTTTCTGTGACTTCATCACTCCACAGGGCATCTGCATGTAGCTTGCAAACAAATATGGTTTTGCTGGTGATCATTTTACATGATGAATTAATCAGAGAAGAAGGTCCCTCTAGCAGCCAGCCTCACGTGGCCTGTTCTGTTTTGTATTTGTACTGTAGGTGTGGAATAAATCAGGAACTCTGCCAACTAGCCCCACCTCCACCACAGTGAGTAGTATCTTTGCGACTGTAGGGAAGCGTGGACAGCAGAATGTCTGTACAAAAATAAAATCAAAACATTGTAGGATGCTCCTTCTTCCTAATGGCAGCCCAGACTGTGCCACGTCAGAATCTGTGGCAGCAGGAGCTGTCTGAACGTTGTGTGAAGCAGAGTCGCGCTTGCCAGTGCAGGCAGATAATTTATTGTCCCAGAGAAATGGGATCTCTGCGTTGATTCCTGTTGGGGCTTTCTCTAAAGCTCATCCTAATATCCTTTGCTGCTGTCCGTGGCTTCATCTACAGTGCAAAACTAGCCTTGTTGCATGTGGTTGTGATCCCTGGTTATAGTCCAAAGAATGGAATTGTTGGAAATCCTTGGGTTTTTTTTAATGCAGTTGTTGATATTTGGCTTGTGCCTGCATTAAAACTTTCAGATTTCCAACTGGAAAGCAAAAGAGTAAAAAAACAAGAGTATTACACGTAGCTCAGATATGCTTGGTTGTTCTGACTGCCATAGCACATTTCCAGGTTTCACACCGTTACTCAGAGTGCAGACAGGATCCCCTGTAGCTTAAGGAAAGCGCAGAGAGTTTTGGACAGCTTTGGAAACTCAATCGGTCACATCTGAGGCCTCAGAGTAAACGTCACTAGAGCTGTAGGTTGATTTTTATAAGACTGCACTCCAGTACAAAGTAATGCCAATAAAACCATAATTGTGGGACTGTCTCTATCCAGTATCTACTGGAACTTTTACCTGGTTTTTAATTACTGTTTGCCAGAAGCTTGTATGCTTGTGGTGACTGTCAGTGTAATCAATGCACAGTGAAGTGAATGAGCTCTTCTGTGGGATGCCTCTCCTCTTCAAGTTGTTGCTGCTGGCTGTACTTTCCTGACACTTGTTCCTTCTATTAGATTCTTTGTAGGAACAGCAGTCTCGGAAGCCCATCTAATATATGTGGGTCTCCTCCTGGCGCCATTGGAAAGCCACACAGCTTGGAGACCATTGGTTTTCCTCCAGACTCAGTAACAGCAGCTGGCAGCTACAAGAAAGCACCGGGGTTTGAGCGAGAAGATCAGGTGGGGGCCGAGTATTTGAAGAGTTTCAAATGCCAGGTTAGTAGGGAATATTGGCTGGAAAAGTTGGGTTCAGATATATAAAAAAAAGTAGGAAAATTATTAGGAAAAAATACAACTTCCAAAGTATGT